>CM063497.1:22573695-22691195 GCA_032207245.1 Pardosa pseudoannulata
ACGAAATTATCGTATTTCTTTTACATTAAATACAATAAGTTTCTATATTCATTACACACTTGTATAAATGCATACAACAAATTTTTTTTATAAAATAAAATAATAAGACAAGAAAATGATCATTTTTAAAAAAATTTCGTGAATCAAAACATTTAAAAAATAAGTATATACATCTTTTAAAAGATAAATAAAATATTCCCTGATACTGAAAATAAAACCAGATAGATAATAAACTATTGGAACTATTTTCCTGGAACTGTGGACAGAAAATTAACATTTATAGTAGCTAAAGTTAGTTTTGTAGTTAAAGGTAAAAGAATTAAGTTGAACACTCCCTTAAATCTGACACAGAAGGGGTAAAAGAATTTCATATAGATATTTTTTAAATTATAATAATTTTGATGCATTACATACAGAAATTTCAAATGTTTCGTTTATAAATTGCATAATACATGTTAACGAATAGAGAAATAAAAATAAGTTTTAGAAATTTAAAAGTTTCTTTTTCTGTCTACAAAGCTAGCATAATCTTGACTGTTAAGACTAAAACAGCAATTTTAAGACATGCCTTTGAGCTCTTTGATACATACGACTAAACAATCAGTAAATCACATGAACTGCATGCGTTTGCATCATTCTAAAAAAATCATAGTCTTAGAAAATACATGTGCAACGAATAAACTGTTTTTCTTCTGTGTGATGCCAAAAGGCAAACGTAAACTCTGTCATCTAAATATTAGCTTGAAACGTTGTTCTTAAACTGAACCAGCATCTGCTCTTAAAATCGAACACAAACATCCATCTTTTTTTTCCCTTTTTGTCTTAATCTTCATACATCTTCATCCTTCACAAGATTCTGTGCCCGTCTTCAATTTTCCTTCCCTATTATCTGCCATTTCTAATAAGATCTGCTGACGCAGACGAGAAATGCATCGACTTTCCCGGAATGAGTCAGCATCATTTCAAAAGAATCTGGATGGAATGAAAATCTTATTTGGGGCATATATAGTATATGCGCATGATTAATTTTGCTTTGAACATCATTGAAAAGGTGCTTGCCTTTCCTGAATGTAGATTTACCGAAGATAATTTTCTGCATGTTCGGTCAGTGATGAACTAATGAAAACGTTTTCCCCTTTCAACCATATTATTAGAAGTGCGAATAACTCAATTTTGAAATTTTGTTTACGCTTTCAATTCTCGGAGCTTATATCCTTGAGGATAATCGATTACTATCAGAGTACAAAAATTTTGAATAAGGTTTTATAGATTTTTTAAGCTACTTTAATATTAGATTAGAAAACATTTAAAAATATAAAAATTTGAACACATACATGCAAAATCACAGGCTGTTTTTGTTTTCTTTGCTCCGTGTATTTTAATTGTTTGTTTTTCTTTATATGTGGTATTCTTCCTACACTAAACTTTTTTTCATGTGCTTCTTGACATCGCGGTCGATCAAATGTAAAGCTGCTTCTTTATTTTAACTTTATCACTACTCAATGACTTTATATATAACTTTATCAATTGCATTTGGAGTCTTTAGTAAAACAATATCAATTTTAATTGTCTAAAATCAACAAACTGTTGCATTTTATTGCTCTTACAGATGTTATCACCATCTCAAACAGTATGTTGGCACTATTGGCGCCAAAAAGGGGGAGAGGTACTCCAAACTGGATTTTCATTATTTTTTATTTTATGCGACATGTATACTCATCGACCGCACCAAAATGAATATTTGGATTGGCGTATATACACGTCGAGCACAGATGGACTGGTTAATAAAATAGTTTGAAAAGTTTAACTTTATTAATAAAAGAAAACTTGTTTCGGATAGCATCCATTGAGTCAGAACAATTGCTTTCATTCTTTACTCATCTTAGTTACTTTTCTATGAAAAAAGAAAATATTAAAGCTAACATACTTCTACTTCAGCTGTCATACTGCACTCTGTGTAATTACTGTGTTTATAGTAACTCTTCCACACGTCAAGATCTAACCACCGTCATCTGCGAAAATGGCGAACTGTAATTCACAGAACCCGGCAACGAAAACTTGGAGGTAAATCTACGGAACCATCAGCCGACCGGAATGAATTTTTTTTTTAACCCGCCATTCATCGTCTGCGCTCGAAATGAGTTGTTCGCAAGCTTAATTTCAACTCGTTACGTGTAATGAAACTATGCGATTTATCGAGATCTCCCAAGCAAAAGAAAAATTAACGTAATTGGGTGATTTAGATTGTATTTTTACTCTTCCTTTTCCAGCTCATATATCGCGAGGGAATGGAGAATTTAGTATTAATTGTGTTAGATAAGCTATGGAGAACATTTTGCTTAATGTTGTAGGGAATTAAAAAAAAAAAGAAAAGGAAAAAGATTGTGCTTTCCTCCCCTTCGAATGAAATTCGATCGTGACTTGAGTAATCAAAGATTCATGCATATTAAACTGGTTTTAATTTTTTCCCTTTTAGTAATTCACTCAAATAATAGATTTAAAAAAAATCTTTATCTAGTACTACTTACTCACGCTGTTTATAATTCCATGAAACTTTCATGAATTTTTATGTTGTTGCAAGAATTTGTCTTTTTTTTTATTAAAGTTCTTGACTTAATTTAACTGCATGATAAAAAAGTGAAACGATTAAAAAATTCCATGATTGTTTCTGTTTCAGGCTTCTTTATGCATTGTAATGGAATGAATTTAACAAGCTTATCGCAGCAGTTCTTGAAAATGGCACTGCACTAACTTATTTTTATAGTTGTTCTTATTTCTATTTCTTTGTGTGTTTTTTTTTTAAAGCGAAGTAAACAGTTTTATCTTCTGCTTTTAAAAGTAAAATGTTACTTGTGCAGAATAGTAAGTTTATTAATGATAACTTTTTGTAATCAGAAAAAAAGTTAAAAAGTATCTAATTCTTTAGAGTTTCTCGAGGCAGAATTAATGCCACGTGATTTCTCATAAAACCTTATATTCCGGAATAAATCGAAATTGAAAATTTTTTGTTTGAAAAATTTTTGAAATCTACGCATAAATTTCACCGGGATAAAGCAAATCTGAACACTAAGTCTGTTGGTTTTTCAACACGTATAGGTTAACATCTGATAAGGCCTTTAGAAGAGCATTTCAAGCACAGTAACCCATCCATACATAGAGATTGAAGTTAAATTCTACTCGATACTTATTTTGTTTATAGAATTGGTCGTAGCCTTTGACCAAAATTCCGAAGTGAGGAGTGAAAGCGAACTGTCTTAAACCACGTGTTCTTCGCCAATTTCGGGCATTGATCTGGATCTGTTGCCCATCTCCATAACTGGTACAAGGGCATCATGGGCACTCAACCGGTTTCTCCGTTTCGACTGGTATTGATGGATAGGTTTCTTGCCGGCAGTACAGCAAAAGAGGTTACCCATGTTTAAAATTTAAAAATATTTTTATCGAACATATCTTAAAATTTGAAAATTAAAAATATTCGAACAAAAAATTTTAATATTATAACCCATATATATTATATGTTATATATTACTCTCCAAGAGTGCAAACTCTTGATGAGTAACAAAAAAGCCAAGTAAAAGTCATTTCTCGCCGATCAGGTGAAACATTTGACTATATTAAAAAAAGTAGTCGGTATTCAATGTGGCAGTTTCTCGTCCGTTAGCCGATAAAATAAATTTGTGCCAAAAGACAAACATTTGATTATATAAGAAAATAGTCGGCATTTATTCTGTTAGTTTCTCGTCTGCCAGTTGGTTAAAATAAATTTACATCAGAAGTCAAACATTTGGCAATATAAAAAAGTAGTCAATATGTCATTTTCTCGTCTGCTTGTCAATAAAATAAATGTGTATCAAAAGGCAAAATATGACTGAACAAAAACGTAGTCGGTATTAAATCTGTCAGTTTTTCGTCCGGTAGTCGATAAAATAAATAAATGTGTTAAAATCCAAAATTTGACGGAATGAAAAAGAAGTTGATATTAAATCTGTCAATTTCTTGTCTACCAAACGATAAAATAAATTTGTTAAAAAGCAAATATTTGATTGTATGACAAAGTAGTCGGTATTGAATGTGTCATTTTCTCGTCTGCCAGTCGATAAATAAATGTATGCTGATAAACAAACATTGGATTATAGATTAAAATAAAAGTAGTCGGCATTCAATGTGTCAGTTTCTCGTCCACCAGACGATAAAATAAATTTGTCAAAACACAAGCATTTCACTATAAAAAAAATTAGTATACAGTTTATTAGTATACGTTATAAGTACATAAATATGCGCGATAAAATTTAGTTCTCCGTGTTGAGTTCCAATTCGACAAAAATGGCAACCCGTGTAAAACTCAGGCTTAGACCGCAAAGTGCTGAAGAGAAGTAATCCATTTTGTAAGCAATGAATGACACGATGTATTTTTGTTTTTTAAACGTGTTCAGTCATCTTTCATTCCCACAAGACAAATAATTACCATAGTTAAGGTTAGAAAAACTCGCGACATATTGAGTCGAATAAAAAGCATTTACTGCCATTTTTCGTTTGGGAAAAATCGAATGCGAATACATATGTTAGCGATACATGGAAGGATATATCATTTCTCAAAAGAAAAAAAAAGAAAGGACGGAAAAAATGCACCCGAGCTATGTTGCCATGGAAAAGGCAGCTTTTGTGCATTTTAAATTTTAACATAGATTTGGCGAGGGTAATCTTTCTTCACTTTGCATTTGTATAATTCAGCTTCGCTGCTTGCTGCCTCTTTTATTTTTTTCGGCTTGAAGACAGAGTTGCCAGAATTTTTTTTTGTATATTTCGCATAATGAATTCATGTTTTTATGGCATCATCATTGTTCAATTCATGAATTTCAGTAATGGTTGTGTGTATTACTATATAGACATATACAGTAATATAATGTAAACATGTATTTACTGTTAAATACTGTTGTCTTTAGAACGTTCGAAATCCCCCCTTCCCCCCTTTTCGAGCACTTAATGCGATTATTATAAGCCTTATATTTTCCCCGGTTAAGAGCAGGCAGTTAAATTTATCAATTTCTCACACTATAAATAGGTAAAAATAACATTTTTCTCTAGCATTATGACGTCATTCCTTTAACCATCTCATTTAATCACTTATTTTAAACTAGCAAGTTTGCCCGTGCTTCGCTAAGGTGAACTCAATATATTACTTTTACACAAAGATTTTTTTTTTTTCGTGAATAACTCTCTAAATTCGTCACAGTTCAGTTCGAGTCATTGGCATGTTTATATATTTCTATCATAAGCGTATTATAACATTATTCAGTTTTTATAATCGAATTTGTCTTATATTAAATTTGCTCAAACTTTTTTTATTGTAAAATATAAGCTTAACCCTAAATTGCATTACTGTATTACTACTGTACGTTGATTAGCAAAGTTAACAGATCTTGCCATATTACGTGATAGAATAGGAAGCACAGGTTTTGACAGCAACAGTGCTAATTTTGTTGGTAGTAATAAATGTTTTCCAAAATTAAGGAAATTTATGACAAACCACATAGTTTTGTATGAAACAGAAACACACATTCATATCGACAACCATATGAATATGAAGATAACTATATAAAATGATAGGTTTTATTTGGCCATGAGAGTCACTGAAATTTGTACTTTTTGTACTTAGAATATTGTTGATATGCATTTCATTGTAACATAAAAATGAACCAAGAATTAAATTTAAAATTAGTTCTCATATAAAAATGCTATAATTTGCGTCACATAGAAATGAAAGTGAATCACTTTATATCTCAAATTTCAGTTCAAATCGAATAGATACTAAGCAGACGATTTTAAATAATATAAAATAAGAAATGAATAAATGAAATATTTAAATGAATGACGTCATAATGATAGAAAAATATCATTTTCGCCTATTTATTATGTGATGAATTGAACATTTTAATCTCCTGCTTTTAACCGTGGAAAACTGCGTTTAAAACAATTACTTGGGATGACGTCACATTGCTAGAAATATTGCTTCTTTCCCTTAGATATGATGCGATAAATTAAAAACTTAATCGTTTGCGTTTAACCGGGGAAAATAATGCTTGGAATAATGACATGAAATGCTCGAAAAAGGGGGAAGGAATGAATTTCGAACGTTGAAAATTTACAAAAACCTTCCCAGGGATATACCTAAACATTTCCCAAATTTTCACGGCGATTGGATGCATAGTTTTTGAGTCTATTGAGTACAGACAGACAGACAGACACACACACACAAATTCATTTTTATATATATAGATTATTTAAATATCGTCTGCATTATTTTCATACGTTTTATCACTGAACTTAGATATTACGTAAATAATTTTCTTTTATATTTGGCTTAAATAATAGATTAGGTACATATGTGATAATTTTAAATTTAATCATCGATTATTTTTTGTTGCAAGATAATTCTCAGCCAAAAAACAAACCATTTTTTTTTCCTGTCTCATAGGGTACTTTACAATTCTGGAAAATTAAAAATTTTACTGATCCCGTCATATGACGGGCTGCATTCTAGTAGTAAAATAGTCTTGGAAATACCTCACGAACGAAAAAATTGCTTTTCCCTCTCAAAGATAAATTAGCAAATATTTACTCAGAGTTGTACAGAAGGAATTCCGTTTCTCAGAAATATTAAACATTTTGCATAATTGCATCTTTCCTTATTTCGAAGTAAGAAGTACATGGTAAATAATTCGCTTCATTTGTAAGAGAATAATTTACTTTTCGCCGCCCCACTCCCTCCTACTTTTAAGGGAAATTTCGTGAGGTTTTGGGGCGGTAGGAGTTGGGGTAAACCTCTATTCCATCGTTTTGAATCATATTTTCATGAATTGATTGCTTTGCAAAATGAGATTTCTGTTCCGAAATCGTTTGCAGATAAATTCGTAATGAATTTTGCGTAAGCGAAAATGTGTTTTCAGAAATTTTTTTTCCCTTTCCCTTTAAACTTTGCATGTGTTTGTAATTAGAAACATAAGTTTAAGGTCTTTCTCGGTATTTTGCGTTATAAGAATTCTTAGTTAAAAATATTTTTCGTTACTTGGTAAAGTTTGCTTTGTTTTTTATCGTTTTATTTTTCTAAGCAAGAGTAGAATGTTTGTTGTACTAGTATGTTTTAAAAAAATGTGTGCTAGTTGTTTTATGGTTTGTGCAGAAATTTAAATTTAGAAATAAAAATGTACTATTATGTATATGCATGGTTTGCATGTTAAGTCAGGAACATCATGGATGTAGACAATGGATTAATTTTGTCATGGAAAGTCTCGATTTTTCAAGCAAAATGAGTAAAAGTCATTGAAAGTCATGGATGTAACTACCGATTTAAAAATGCATTGAATTGTTTAATTCTATTTTTACTTGTATTTGACTGAAGTTATGAGTTTGGTATTTATGTATTATCCTATTGACCCTATTGCCAAGTAAAATATATTCGCCAAGGAAACTCAAAGCAAGAAAGCTTAATGGGTGGGTAAATGTATATTATTCTGGTTTTTTCTTAAATTGTAGATTAAAATTTTATTAATATAATTATTTTTTAATAAAAATTAGTTAAACTTATATTTTGTGCAAAAATCTTATCTCTAGGGATATTGTATATAAACATTATAGGGTTATATTTGGCTATTATTCATGGTATGGATAATACCGTATGAATTCAAATTGGAAACATTTTGATTGAAAAATGGCTATATGATTAAACTTAGGTATGTAGATACAACAATTTTTTTTATGATAAAATTCCTGTAATTTCTCTAAAAGCATATATTTTATTTGTATGTACATCAGAAGTTTTTATTATATCTACTTAACGAAAGCTTTTTAAAGTCATGGAAAATGATCTGCTAAATCAGGGAAAGTATAAAAAGTCATGGATTTGAAACATTTTATTTGGCAGATACCCTGTATATGTCAATGTTTATTTTAGAAATATATGCATATATATATTATATATATATATATATATATATATATATATATATATATATATATAATATATATATATATTGTATATGTAAGGAAAATTCTCAGGGGTTTTCAAATCTGAAGTCAAGAGCTAAAAATTCCCGCGTCCTTTTGCATTCCTCTTTTCAACCCCTAACTTAAATTGCCCACTAGGACTATAGCCTCAGAGAAGGAGTCTGTCCAATTATAAATCTACAATGCCCTAGCGGACAATTTAAGAAATTTCCAAACAAAAAGGAGAAGCACGTTGTCGAGGCAGATTT
This sequence comes from Pardosa pseudoannulata, assembly GCA_032207245.1. Lineage (NCBI taxonomy): Eukaryota > Metazoa > Arthropoda > Arachnida > Araneae > Lycosidae > Pardosa > Pardosa pseudoannulata. Next base: position 22,581,948 of record CM063497.1, read on the forward strand.
TTCTAGAGATTTCCCCACAGATGTTGACCAGATGTTAAGGGCAATTTTACATATAACTTTAATGCTAGCTAACCCCTCAGTTTGTTCTGTTCCTATGATGAAGTGGGAACCCCACCTCCAACGTTATCTTAATAAAGTTCTTGCCGAACGATGGCCGAATGGTTAGGGTGCTGTCCTTCGAAACCGGAGTTCGTGGGTTCGAATCCCACTTTGGCATGGATGTTCATAGCCGTTCGGAATCGGCTTTAAGCAGTAGGTTCCGGTCTCATTAGCCCTCGTGTTGCAAAACGTAGACCGTAGCGCTCCCAAACCAAAACCACACCTAATAAAGTTCTTTAGCTAAAACGGTGTCATTTTTAAGGGCCATGACTGCAACCACCCATCGTGAAGTCCGTGTTAAACAAAACGTTAAAACAAAAGATAGAAATTTTAAATCGATATGACAGGTTGATTATGATTACGAACAATTTATCAATAAGATTCTTAGAAAAAATTGTAGACAGTCAACATTTGATGAACTTTTTTAATTATGTATACAATCCTTAATTTTCAGTGGATAATATACAGTACATAAATATAAGGTGTGTTTTATTCATTCTGTTTTGAAATGTAGTACATGTGGATTAAAGGGAGATGGGTAAATTTATCTAATTTAGCATATCGTTTATTATCAATTTATATATCGTTTATTATTGTTATCAATCGTTATCAATTAGCATATCGTTTATTGTTATCAATCGGTTATTGTTATCAAAATCACGGTGTCTCAAACTGATCACATTAAGCGGAGTTCACTGTATTATATTCGAAGCATATTCTCAATGATTAATCTTTTTTTTTTTATTTAAAAAAAATCGTATTTTTTTTTTTTTAACGAATGCGGTTTTTTAAATAATCAAAACAGTTATAATGTGTTAATTAATGATTTTAAGCATTATTATGCCAGAATAAATATTTAAATAAATTATTCAATTTAATTAATTTGAAAGGCGAAAATAGATCTGATAAAGCTATGTAAATCGTTTTGATTTCCGAATTTAAATACAATCTGAGTATTACAAACAGAAATATATCATGAATTATTAAACAAAATTGTCATGATTATAAATGTACTTTTATAAAATATCAGGTTTGTGAAATTTATTAAATTCACTATTTACGCATATACAGCTGACAGCTTAATGTGATCAGTTTGGGACACCGGGAATTTGATAACAATAATCGATTGATAACAATAAACGATATGCATAATAACGATAGATAAATTTATCCCCCTCTTTAATTCATACGAACTATTTATGTACTGTATATTATTCTTTAAAACATAAGAATTGTATACATAATTTAAAAATTTGACTGTCCATTGTTGACTGTCTACCATTTTTTCTAAGAAGCTCATTGATAAATTGTTCGTAATCATAATCAACCTGTCATAACGATTTAGAATTTCGATCTCTTGTTTTAATGTTAAATCATTTCGGTTTTTGGCTTCCATATCGACAAGCTGCATGTAAGAGAGCAAGGCATAAAATGTGAATACACTCCTCCTTAGTTCCAATAAGAATGTGTTGCCTTCTGCTTATCTGACAACCAATGACCACCAGCAGGGTGTGCGTATTTCTGAAAAATTCCAGAAACGTGTAATTCCCCCCCCCCACACACACACACACACATACTCCTTTGTTCATTCCTCATTTCCCTAGGTGGAAGAAAGAGAATTCTTGAAAATTCGAACAACATCGAAGGGAAAGAAAACAATAGGTTCCTTCCGAATACAATCGGAATATTCCTTTGCCAGTTAAAATGAGGTTCGAAACTGATAACATTAATCGATGTAACGATCCCATAAAGTGATAATTTTAACATACATATGAATAGAGAAAATCGGGACCAAGTGATTTCAATAACAATAAGCGATTGATAACATTAACCACGATCAGATTAAGCTTAGTCCACTCTGTATTATCATTAATTAATTTTTTTTTGTCTCCATGTATGCAGTTTACTTTCCTTTTTTTCCAACTTGAATTTATTAATGCAAGAAACAGCGTTTAGCTTCTACCCAGGAAATTTCTCGTTTGCTAGTAATTTCAGAGAAAACGTGTTTTGGATTACCGTAGTAGTGCAAAATCTAGTAGAATAAATAATGAAAATTTATTTTTCGTATGTCCATAAAAAAATAATTTTAAAAAGGCCTTGTTATAAGAAGATAAAATAAGAAACGTGTTCTCCCAACATTTCATTCATATTCCAAGAACCGAGAACAAATTTCAAGTTTACCACTTAAGTCATGTTTCCGTAATGAATAACGTTATCTGCTGTGTCATCAAATATAGTGCACTTCCGTTTTGGAAATTTGATAGCTTTTTGCAAGCGTATAGATAGGGTAGGTTAAATTTAGCTCTCTCCTACATAAAAAGGTATTTTATCCCGGATCATTAATGCAGTGCATTGCATGTTTAATTTTTTATTATCGTTTATTTTTTCCCTTCCGAATTTATACTGATATTTGAAATCGATACTTAAACCGTAAAAGAAAAAGGAATATTTTAAGTATCCGTGTTTTAGAAATAAAGTCGTCTGCTTTTGTTTTTATCGACTGGGTGTAGTAGAAAAGAATTCAGTTTTAAATTTTTAATTGTCTCTCCCCTGTTTGTCGTTTTTCATTTGCTTTATGAATATTTATTATTCGTTTCTGTTGTTATATCTGTTCCTTTCGGAGGAAATTCGAATGTATTGCTACAATGTAGCCAAGCTGGGGAGAAAATCTAATTCTTAAGTCAGTTTAAATATTTTCTTATCCCTGCATTTCGAAAAGGAAAAATCTGCATTAGTTCTCTTAATTTTTAACGATTTAAATGTAGTTTCTAGAATATTAAATCGTTTTTATGTCTCTGATGAATTAAACAGTAACCGGAAGCAGTTAAAAATGTTATTAAATGCCAGTTTTATGAAAAATGGAAGCATTTGGTAACTTTATATGCGGTTCATAATAACACTTTTTGTTGAATTTACATTTAAGTAAACTTTATGTTTATTTAATGTGAATTAATTTTTTGTCTTATAAAATGAAACTTAATTTTAAAAGGAAGATATTAGGAAAATGATTTTTAATATGCATTTTGTAACTGTAACAATTAACTGTATACTTTAATTTGCAATTTAAAATGTCCCAGATCTGTAATTAAACATCTATATTTTTAATTCAAAAACTGGAACTCTGCAGTTGTATTTTTGCTTATTTTAAAGTTTGGTTTTTCTTCATTCATTTATAAGTAACTACTATTGTAATGCAATAAAACAATTCTATAATAAATATACTAACTGAATATGATTATTATTAAAGGCCTTAGTTTATAAACGTTTGTAATGAATTTATTTCACTTCTTAACAATAATATCAAAGAACTTTGATGTACTTATTGCCTTTAGAATTTTTTGTTATTCACAGGTCATGTAATAGTTACTGTTAACTAGTGAACTGTAGCTGGGCTGCTTCTAGCTTTTTTGCAAAAATGGCGCCTCTGGCTTTAAAAAATGCAAACCATATTAAGCAGAAAAATCACATAATTCATTTAAAACAATAATTATTTTGATTCATGGAAAATAGTTTTATTGATAAACAAAATTTTGTAAAAGGATAGTTAAAAGTAGTTAAGGCTCGTAGGCTACGTTACTGAGTTTTAAATAAAAATTTTGCTTTGTTTTTCATAGCCGATTAGGGCTAATCGTTGATTATGTAGCTTCTTGGTGTATGGTGTATAATCTATGATTAGATCTAATTGTTTATAGAGGAATTGAACCTTAGCTATTGTAAGGTAAATTTTCGAGTTTAAAGGGCCATATTCACCACGATTTTAATACTCGGATCTAACTGCGAATCAGCACTTTCGTATTCTTCAACGAGAATCAACTCATTTTAATCCCCTGTTTCTGATCCCCCGAATTTGGAGGATTAATTGCCTAATCCACGGATACTACATTTTACGCATGCGCTCTGCATTGAAAACAAACATGGCGGATATATTTTCAGATTTAGAAAGTTTCGAAGCTTTACAAATGTTGGAAATAACAGAAAGCCGTAGGAAAAGATTTGTGCATCCAGATAGAACAAATGATTTGGATTGTTTGTATGATGTGGAGTTTATCGTTTTAATAAATATACAGCTGAATCATTAATTCGAATGCTAGATGACACGATTTCAGCTCCTTCGGAAAAGAATAATGCTCTATCTTCTGCTGAAAATGTTTTGTTAGCATCAAGGTATTTTGCTTCTGGATCTTTCCAGATTTTTCAGAAAAGATTCTGCCTCGGTTTCATCAAAATTCTTCCTTTTATATTCTTCTATTCTTATTTGGTGAGCAATATCAGTAAAACTACAGACCCTTGAGTAAATTTATAATTTCCTCAAACGATATTTATATCTGGTTGAGTAAATATGTAAATCAACTTAGCATGAGAACTATCCCCGGAGAATCTCGTTTATTGACCAATCAAAACATCGCTTACATATTTGCAATAATTAATCTATTGATCAGGGAATCCACTCCTGCATATGACACCAGTTTAAGTCACAGTTAACGGCTTGTGATCGCTGATCTACCGATTCCCTGATCCGCTCTTTGATCCTGGATATCCTGATTTTGGTGAATATGACCCTAAGTGTACATCAACGTAAACAGCTTTTACGTCATTTCTGCTTTAACCATGTTTTACTAGTATTTCAAAGTCGCCAATAAAATGTTTCTAAGTTGCCAGCTGCATATGTAATTTTAACAACGATTTACATCGATTTGTGCCTAAGACGGAAATATCTCTTCTCTTGAATACAATAATTTTCTCTCGATTTATGTGAAACAAACCGCGCAATAATATAATAAAAGTTACAAGTGGATAAGTCGTTATTATTTATTTCAATTGAGATCAAACATTGCTTTCCTCGACTAAATATCTGAAACAGAAGTTCAAAAGAATTTTCTTTCAGAAACAGAACTTTAGTTTCTAAACAGAATTCCAAAAGTTTCTTCCGTTTTAGAAACTGAACTTTCTGTTTTTGAACTACTTTAACGAATACACTGTACTTGCGAGTAAAATTTCTCGCCAGTTAACCTTGCACTTCGACTTGTAAACAAACCTAAGCAGTGGGAATTGCGTCGCATTTTAATTGGAGACATTATTTCCTCGTTCAATTTTCCGTTCAGATTGTAGACGGCAAATTATCGCCGAAATAAAATGCGTTTGGAACACGATAACAATAAAAGAAAAATCGCGCCAAAGCTTCTTAATATAGCTTCTCGATTACAACAGCCCTTTTCTTCTGGGGAAAGGCAACTTGAAACTCTGCCAGAACCTCGACGTGGTATCTGTTATACCCTTGGTAAATGTGAAATTAATCAACGAGGGTTTGTTTTGTTTGTTTACTTATTTTTTCTGCAAGTGCGATTTCAAGTTTTTGACTTGTCTCACATACTTCAGATACTCTGTTACCGAATTCTTACGTTTATACGGAGTTGTATCAATTTCTTTGCTTTCATTGTTGGCAACGGATTCTCGTTAAAGAGGATGTGGTTTACGAAAACCTGGTTATACTCTATACCATTTCAACCGGATTGAAAACAACTGCATTTTAACTTTGTGGTGTAGAGGCATTTCTTCATGTTGTGGCTTTAGTTTGCAATAAGGTGATAGCGTCAAGAAAGTTAAATATATATATATTTTTAAAATTAATCATGTATGATTCATTTTTCGGTTGAAATATTTATTCTTTTTATTTTACCCCATCGGCCTGAATACATTCCAGATATTAGATTTCATACCCTTCTAGGTAAATAAAACCCATTTGTAAATGGGATTTTACGATTTCAATGTTCTTTAGCAATTAGAGAAAAAAAATATAACAAACCTGGCATCACTTTCAGATTGCAAATGGCGCACTCGATCAGCTTTCCCATTATTGTTTCGATTTGTTCTTTTTTTTAATTTTGTAGTAAGTATAACTGTAATTAAAGCACACTTAGCATGAAATAACTCTTATTTCTCTTATTAAGTTTAAAATTAACATTTTTAATGTCAGATTTAAGAAATAGTGAATAAATTCTTTTTGTAGAATATCTTGTCCCAATCGTATTTAATATTGGGCAAATATGTCCTATCAGTGATCAAATAAATATGTTGTATTTGTGTCTATGAAACATTAATGAAAATTTTTGTTGTATTTTAAGAATGCAACATGAAATTAAAAAAAGTTAACAAATGTAAAGTCATTGAACATATTTTAGCTTGTCAGCATTAAATCAAAACTATTTTTCATAGCGAAGTTTTAATCATAATAAAGTTGGGAAAGGTTTAAAAGTCATAACTCTAAATTGTTTTAAATATATCAAACAGTTTGAGGTTACATTCCGTAGTTATTAATTACATATAGCTGTAAATATGATGTATAAAAATCGTTTTAAGAAGGAAATGAGGTATTTTTAATGAATTAGGTGGTATTATAGCTTTAAAAATAGTGTATTAGGAATTGAGATTCCGTTAATAAATTCTCTTATCTTTAATATTTCAAAATTTTTTAGCCAAATAAATTTATATAAAATTTATTTAATTAAATAATAAATATTTAATTAAATAATTTTTTATTATTTAATTATTTTTTTTATTATTTAATTAAATTTAATAACAGATGAAAATTTTAAAGGGTAGCGTCACAAACATTCTTCAACACTCCTACCTCCCTTAAAAAACTTTGAAATAATTCTTTTTTACCAAATACAAAAATAAATAAATAAATAAATAAATAAAAATAATAATAATAATCAGATTTGGAAATACCGTTGTTCCCACACACTTGGAGTTTAGAATGAAACGCAAAACCCACCTCACACCTAAGAATATCCTGATATTTTTTAATAATTTCAAAAATAGTAAGAACCGAAATAATTAAACCCGCCGTAATTAAATTACTAAATCCCAGAAAATAAGAACAAAACAAAAATGTTCCAAATCAAAGCATCTTGTTTGATTTAGAACATCCTGACACTTTTTAACAATTTCAAAAATAGTAAGAACCGAAATAACTATATCCACCATTACTAAATTACTAACTCCCAGAAAATGATAAGAACAAAAAAAAAAAAAAAAAAAAAAAAAAATGCAACCTGACCTAGGCGACTGTAAACCAAAAGAACAGCTAAGATGCAAATAGTGCCACTTCTGACGTCAGAAATCACGTGCACCATTGGGGTGCAAGAACACATTAGAGCTGCCATTAGGAGGTGTTGGCCATACCCCACCACCAAAGTCAGGGCAAACACACCAACCCACTCATCGCCCCATAAAATCGCCAAATTTGGTGACAAAAAAACGGCTTCTATAATGCATCTGTACCGTTAATAAAAAGTACAAAATATTTATGGAAAGCTAAAATCTAACCACAGCTGTAAGTTACCAATAGTGTTTTATGAATTGAAATTCTATTAAAAAGTTTTCTTCTGTAGTATACTTAATAGGTTCAAACATTTTTTTATAATTAAAAGCAGCCGTAAATTGGCACAGTGCCAACAACATTCCATTCATGCTGCGCGGAACAAAACGATGCGAAAGTGGGAGGGAAATTTAAATCGTTGCTATCTGTAGAATTATCTTTTGCAACTGTTTATTTTATTGTGTTTCGAATATTATTTTGTCGTCCTTTAATTAAATGGATTTAGCGCTTTATTCATATTTGAATGTCAAACCTTTTGCTGTTTGCACTCAGAATCTGTTACCTATAAATCGATATTTATGTATAAATGTTCTTTAACATTTCATTGTTTTCGGAACAATTTTAACTCTCATAAGTTTGAATAGTTCATTTGTCGCCATTTTTAGTTCTTTATAAAGTAAAGGAAATATAATTATGAAAGATTTCAGAAATACTCATTTTCACCATGCCATGCCTGGAACAATTTTAATAATAAGAGATACGTCTGTTCTTAAACAAGAAAGCTTTAATTTTGAAACTAAATATTCATTTTGCATTTTGACTAGTTTCGATTTCACGTCTGTAACTATCTCGCATAACTCAAAAGCTATTAGCAATAAAATGATGAAATTTTTTATTTAGATTGTTAGAACAGCTAGTTGTATAATTCCATTTTTTATTGCAATCAGCATTCTATATAACGAAACACTTCAATATAACAGTCATTCGTGCAAACTAGTCTACAACAGTGCAACTCAAAGATATCGATGCATTCATATGCAGTTGTAATAATTATTTTAAAACAATGCTGTTAAATTCCATTTTAGAAAACAAAAATTAAAATATATTATTTGCAGAGAATAATTTTGAATTTTATGTCTCAATTAATTGGCGGAAAATTACGATTTGGTTAGAAAATAGAACGAAAAATCTCAATGTAATGAATATTAACGCAGTGGGTTTTCGTCAGATGTACTTGAGCTCTACTCAAACAACACCGTTACCTGGAGAAACGAAACTAATTGGCCCTTGAAGTTAATGTGCAAATGAATATTGAACTATTGAAACGAACTAAACTGGGTTAGGTTTTGATTGGCAACCGTCAATCTATCTAACATTTTCAGTGATTAGTAGTTGTGCAGCTAGTCAAAATATAACTATTAACTACATATCCTCCATAATAAATGTTGTGTGTAAATGTTCTGTAAAATTTCTTATTTGTGTAAAATTATTAGTCATTAGTTTTATTTGTTATATAAATAAAAAAAATAAAAATTTACACTTTTAAAGTCTCAAATTGCATTAAAAAAAGTTACGAGTTTTGATTGTATTATTATTTTATGCTTTTTATGTTCAATTTATGACTTTAAACGTAAAATAACATTTAAAAAAACTTAAGGAAAATAGATGGAAAAGCAAAAAAGTAATAATTTTAAGGTTTCATGTTTTTAAGCTTTCTAAAATTCATAATTTTGAAGTGTACGTATTTTCATTTTGGTCTTATTTCTTTGCATATCCATCTAAATAAATGCTACAATGTTTACATATTGTGTAAAGTTTAATTTATTTGTGTAAAATTATTAGTTGATACTTTTATTTGTTATTTAACTAAAAAAAAAGTCAAAATATTTCGCCTTAAAAATCCCAAATTGCACGAAGAAAAAGGTGCATGTTTTTTTATTGTATTATTATTATTATTATTATTATTATTATTATTTTATGCTTTTATCTTCAATTTGAGACTTAAAACGTAAAAAAAAGACATGCAAAAACATGTTATGAAAATAAATGATAGCTAACTAAATAAGTACTAAATTGAAAATTAAGCTTTCTAAAATTGATAATTTTGAAGTGTATGTGTTTTACTTTAACACCTTTTTTTTATATATTTGTCTAAATAAGTGAATCTGTTTTTAAATATCGGGTGAAATAAATCTCTTTGTGTAAAAATATTAGTTAATAGTTTTATTTGTTACTTAATTATAAAATGTCATAATTCACTTTTAAAATCTCAAATTGAACAAAGACAGTGTAGAGTACGAGTTTTACCATGATCCTTCTTGATTAAATTCAATTATAATGATCTTGATTATTTTTTTCTTTTACAAAAGCGATTGTGGCAACCATTTAACACAAGAAGAGTAATAAATAATAGTAATAAATGATAGCAATATATATTAAACAGGAATACCACATTTTCTGCTTTCGAGCTGAAAACTAGTTTAATGATCCTTAGTTCTAATGATGTCACTGCAACAAGTAAAAAAGATTCTATTTCAAGCTGAGACCAATGCTTGTTTTTTAATAGCTGTCACAGTTTCTTACACCAGTATGTGGTCTTGAATAGAGTCAAAAAGTTTAAGGCTTAAACTCAATATTGGCTACTCTCTTTCTGCAGAAAGGTGAAAGTGACTTCTCGAAGATGTCCAGAGGTTGCATAATAGTCAAATTTGACCCTTATTTGTAACTTTTTCTGTATTACTGGCTGAGTAGGTCTTCTTTAAACTTCTTTAAGGTAAATGTTAATATTTTGCAAGTCAGAATATTTCCCGTTTTTCTAATTTGTGTTTTTTATTTATGACGTCAAAGTGAAGAACATGTTTTAATTTCTTTTCTGTTATCTGTAACTGTAAAAGAAATATCGTTTGTTGAAAAATAAAAATTTTTATTCGTTTGCTGTATGTGTTCTTAAATTGTCAGTGTAGTTAATATATTGGTTTTGTTAATTATTTATTTACTTTAAATATAATTAATGTTTTTTTATATAATCTAGTGCTTTTATAATTCACTATGCATTAATTTTTAAAAATCATTTCTAAATTTCTCTGCGGATTGCTAAGGAAGTTCTTTGTCTCCCATTCCATTAATCAGCGTTTTATTTATTATGTCAAATATGAAGAATACATTTAACTTTTTTTCGGCTTTCAGCTGTGGCAACTGTAAAAAATATCGTTTGTTGAAAAATAAAATTTTTTATTTGTTCGCTGTATCTGTTTTTAAGTTGTTATCAGTGTGGTTAATAAATTGACTTTGTTAATTATTTATTTACTTTAAATATAATTAATGTTTTTTATATAAACTAGTGCCTTTATAATTCCCTATGCATTAATTTTCTAAAAATCATTTCTAAGTTTCTCTGCAGATTACTAAGGAAGTTCTTTGTCTTCCATTCCACTAATCAGCGTTTTATTACGTCAAATATGAAGAATACATTTAACTTTTTTTTTCGGTTTTCAGCTGTGGCAACTGTAAAAAAATATCGTTTGTTGTAAAAATAAATGTTTATTCACTTTGTGTTCTTAGGTTTTTGTCTAAGGTTAGTATATTAATGCTACAACTTATTCATTTAATTATCTTAAATAATTTAATTTCTTTTGATAACTTAATATTTTTAAACCTTGTGACCATGTAATTCACTGCGCTTAATCTGCCAAAAATTTGAATGAAGTTTAAGAATAAGAATTAATTACGATTTAAATAATATCAAAATTTCTTTGCGAACCATTAAAATTGCGTCACGGATCTATGATTGCGAACATCTGCTATAGACCACCCAGTTTCAATTGATCTGTGTGTGTTTGTGAGTGATCGACAGTCATTAAACTTTCTATTACTCTATTTCGACATACGCTCTCGCACTTGTTTCGAAATCGAATTCAATTAAGACCATCTCTTGTCATAAATGAGCAAATGTATTCAATGTCGTTGAAAAAAAAAGAAGAAATGTATAACCTAAACCTTGTAAGGATTTGGGGATAATTTATGAGCCCCGTTGATAAATTAATTTTGAAAAAAATTCCATAACCCCATGCGTTCATTAACTCTTCATTAACAAAGTCTTCGTTAACCAAAAGTTGGCCTCGTGCTCGTTTTTTTTTCCAACCTTCTTCCTGTTCGGAAAAGTACTTAAGACTGAAATCAATCATTCGTTGTTTGTGGGGGAAGTGAAAATCAGATTAAAAAACTGCGGAATTTATTGAAGAGAGAATTTTTTCGTTGTTGTTTTTTGATAATGATGGTGATCGATACCGTTGAAAATGAATCTGGATTGGATGATAGGTATACCTAAAGGAAACGGGGAATTCTGGATTTTATTTATTTTTTTAATTATGGAAATGATAGCTTTCTCTCTCTCTGTAAATATATATATATATATATATATATATAGATAGATAGATAGATAGATAGATAGATGCGTGTGTATATACATATATATTTATACATATAGTTTTATATAAAAAGATATATATGTATTATATCCACAGGCTTGCAATTCTGTCACTTTTCTCACTTTTAGTCACTTTTTTAAGTAAACAGTCTCATTTAGTCACTTTTTTCATGGTGTATCGCAGCAAAAGTCTGTTGATGAAAAAAAGAAAATCTGAATTAATAACAAAATATTTTAATAAAAGACGAAAAATGTGATGCTCTAATCTTATTTTTCTTATGAAAATGTAATTTGTCATATGGTTTCCAGAATTTAGTGATTTTAAAAAGTCGTAAAGATGTTCCTGAAATTTACATTTGTACTGAAATGTGCATTTAATACATTAAAGTAACTTACGTCAAAGCACGCATTTCTCTTTTTCTTTTTCGTCACAATTTTTGTTTAGATACTCTAATCTAGCTATGTACATATTTCGAAACATCATTAATATATGCAGAAAATTGTGATTATAAAATTAATGTATTGTATGTATACAAATCTAATTTATAGATTTTTTTGAATAAAAAGCAACGATGAGTTCTGTTAGACAAAATTTTTAACCTTTTTGTATTTGACGCTAAAATCATGTTTTGCATGAATCATTTGATTTAGAGTTAAAATAAATAGAAAAGTCTTAATAATAGCATCTGTAATCAAGAGGAGGAAAAAAAATCCCTGTTTTTTCATTTTTTAGTCACTTATTCTGTAATATTTGTCACTTTTCTCACCTTTTTGAAAGTACCTCAGCAGTTGCAAGCCTGTATACATATATCTTTATATATAAAATTCTTTTGGCCATGTGTTTGTAATAGAACTCATCCTAAACGGCTGGACTGATTTTGATGAAATTTTGTGTATGTAATTATAAGTTGATTCGAGAATGGTTTAGATTCACAATTGGTTCCGATAGAAAATGTTCTTTCTTATTAAAAATCCAGAATTGTTTGCTTATTGAGATTATTAAAATGCCGCTCGAAATCCTTCACTGTCTTTCACTGTGGCGCAGTGGTCAGCGCAACGGGCTTCGGTACGAGAATTCGCAGGACCAAATCCCCGTACAGGCGATCTGGGAATTTTAATTTATTCTTATTACTTCTGAGATGACTGTACACGTGGCGGCGTCAAGTATTTTTTAAAATAATTTTTTTTAATACATTTCCATTAAAATGGTCCAATTTATGATTTATTTAAAAACATTTTACAATTTTTGGATTTACAGCTTTAAAGTAGGACAACGTCTGTCCTGTCGTCTAGTATGTATGTATGTGTGTGTGTGTGTGTGTATATATATATATATATATATATATATATATATATATATATATATATATATATATATATATAATGAAATTTTAAACAATTTAGGTATAATTATATTCTAAAATAAAATTACAATCTTTGGCGAAATATCTTTGTTTATCCTTCAATTGTGGTAACTTTTGTTGATTTATATAACACTAAAATTAATTTTTATTTTACTAATATATTCTTTTAAAACTCCTTTACGTAACTTAACTTCACTTCTAACGTATCCATGTGGTTAATCTTAGCACTCTGATTAGCTGGCTGCCTTACGCCCTCACATTACTGTATAATCGAATGTCAAACGTTTTGGCCGAGAGTTCCAAAGACGGATTGTCTGAATGAAACTGAATATTTTTATTCATATCTTTTAACTACTTTCATATAATTGTTTGTATTTACTTCTATTTTTATACCCATTTGTTTCTTTATTTATAATTAACTGCTAACTACAATATTATGGATTACCGGAATCGACGTTAAGCTGTAGGCCCCGGTTTCAGTAGGTCGAACGATGGCTAAACGGTTAGGGTGCTGACCTTCGGTTCCGAAGTTCTTGGGTTCGAATCTCACTGTGGAATGGTTGTTTGTAGCCGTTCAGAATCGGCTTTGAGCAGTAGGTTCCGGTCTCATTAGCCTTAGCGTTCCTAGCTAAAGCAAATGAATGCTGTTGATTAACTATATTTTTGTAAATGCCGGCCCAATTGTACACAGAACATAGAAAATGAAAATAACTAGTTTTATTACCATCGCGTAAATTTGTTTTATTACTGGTAAAAATAGTGTAAATTTAGATAATTAATATAATAAATTTATTTAATGTTTTTAAAATTGAGTTTGAAAGCCAAAACTTGCTCACATAGCCGCTCTACCGTCCTAAACAAGTTCCACCGAACGATGGCCAAATAGTTAAAGCGCTGACCTTCGGTTCCGGAGTTCATGGGTTCGAATCTCACTATGGCATGGTTGTTCTTAGCCGTCCGGAATCGGTTTTAAGTAGTAAGTCCCAGTCTCATTAGCCATCACGAAGCAGTATATTAAACCGTACCGCACCAAACCAAAACCAAACGATGTTCTACTTTCATGGGGTCTTCGAGAACAACCTCCTCAGACTTTCCAGTCAATCCCAGCCTCTCTCCCGTTAGGCGCATATCATCGCTTTCATACCTCCTTCGAAGGTTGGGGGGAGGTAATGATTCCCCCCCCCTATTTCAAAGAGGTCAAGTACAATACTGCATAAGACGCACCCAGCATTCCCTGATACGGGGCTAGATTTTGGCGGGAAAAATATTTTACATCGTCTCAAAGCATGACGGTGAAATTTTCCCCACTATATGAATGAGGAAATTGTTTTTCTCGTTGTAGATTACAAATTCTGTTCCCTAAACATGGTCCATGTATCAGAATTATTTACATGATGTTCTCGAAATTAATATTCAGTAATTAAATTGTCAAGTTTCAAACGGAAGGGCAGTTTATTGTTTGTCTATTGGTTGTTGTAAACATGAAAATGAATGGGAAGGGCATTATAGTAGTTCGTGGCGGTGTGACAAATTGCTCTATTAGTGTTTCGGAGGAAACTGGATTACAAAATTTGAGACTGAGAAAGTCAAAAACAACATAAATATAAAAAAGTATTTTAAAATAGCCCTTTCATTTAACAAAAAAAGAAATGCATTAATAAAAAAATAATTTTAAAACAACGCATAAAAGAGAAATTGTGTGTAAAATTTTGTGTGTAAAATTGTAAAGTTTTAATCAATTTGGTAAATATAAAGCCTTAAGAAGTTAGTTATACACTTCTTGAATATTTTCATCCGTCGATTGCAAGATTTGTATTTTCTACTTGGATACAAATTGCCAATCTGTAAGACTAAAAAACGATTAAAATTTTTATAAATTACCTTCTATTTCATAATTAGTCATTTTACCTAGCTTTCTAAATTTTTTATGATGTGAACGAACCAGATATAAACAAATTGGTAAAACTCCACTAGCTTCGATAATCTTTTTTTAATTATTATTCTTTATTAATTTTGTGTTTACTTTAAAATTTTCAATAAACAATTTTTCCTGGATTGATGGTCGTTTTAATTAATTTCTACTTTGTTAATAGATAAGCAGATAAAATAATATATATATATATATAAAGTCAACAATATTTTAATGTTTGGTATAAACTAAAATGAAAGAGATGACGTTAGAATTTTTTTCTTTTAAGGGTGGCAATTGCTAAAGATACATAGTATTGCCACAGATACATAGTATTTCCGGATAAAAAAAATAACCCAACGTTTTTAAAGTTTTTAAAAGAGTCCTTCTACCTCTTTAAATATTGAAAATGTTTATTATTTAGGGAACCTAAAAGGTTTGGCTTTATTGTGTTAAAAATAAATAAGGTTAAATAAAATTCTGTGACACTCGGCGTACTGGTTTGAAAACCGGCGCATTATTTAACTCTAAACTCTCCCTCCACAAATCGAAATTAGTTAATATGGAAATGTGTTTTCGTCTGCTCTATTGAACTTTCTTTTTTCTTAAATAAAAATATAAATAGAACGCAGCGATCTTGAATAGTTTAAACCGTGCAGTAATTTAAATATTTATGGAACTTTAAAATAGATGAAAATGGTTTTTGGATAAGAAATTCTGGAAAAGAAATATTTTTTTTTTTTACCATCGCAGACGAACGGTTGACATAAAATACGGAAAACGTATATTCGAAACGAAGGGGAACTAAAAGAGCATCTTAAATTGCCTTTGAAAGTATAGGAAAAACCATTGTTTTTATGGAATTCCTGGAATATAAATTTATCTTTTTTTAAAAGAATAATCGATAGAGAAAAACGGTTTGGCAGTTTTTCTTGTCAAGTCGTCTATAAATTAAACGTTCTTTTTCTGCTTCTAATGCACAGGATGGTCCGAAATTATTGAGTGTATTTTTAATAAAAAAAGAACAATATGAGGTTCGTATACGTTTATTGTTTTTTGGGGAAGACAATTTAAAGCAGTTATAGATATATGGATAGATATGTATTATTGATTATAAAATGCCATTAATATATGTCTATCAATTTTTTTCATAGTCTGTGACTGAATTTTTACATTGTGTCTTCATATGATCTGAGTTCAAACATGTTTTGGATAAATGTCCATGGTTCTCGTTCGCCGAGTGAAACGTGAAATTCGTTCCGGATCCAAGCAATCTCTTTATGAATCTCGATTCTATTTAGCGTAATCGCTCGAAATAATGATTACAAGTGCATTCCTGAAATCGATAAACTTCGGCGGGAGACGTGCGCAGGTTTGATAAATTCACTGTCGGTAACACGTTGAATTAGTAATTAGGAAATAAGGGAAAATTATTTGAATCGCTTTTACCTCACACACATACACATAGCGAAAGTTTTAAAACTTAATTTTTGTTTGATAATCTGTCGCACATGCAGCAAATTACTGGAATTGTTCGCTAGACAAATATTAGCAGTTTGCGAACGAAAGCCGCTTTAAAATAATGACCTCCTTCTGATTATAATCTCTCGGCACGTTGATTTATTGGGAGCGCATTATTATATGTATAAGTCCTACTACTCAACTCGCACCGAGAGCGTGATTTTCGAGGATTGATTTTTGCCATTTTCAAAATCGTCTGCAAAAATGCAGAGCTCGTTATCTTTTTGTTAAAATCGCTTGGATTATTATTATAAAAAAAAATGGTCTTTGATCTCGTGTCATAGATAAGAACAAAATTTTCAGATCAAGTTGATTTATGAAGCGATTTATTTTTCAATAATTAGCGTGTTAATTGTCTTTGTTTCAGCCAAAAATTTAGAATTTATTTTTGTTCTTTTAAATTGTGAAATTACGTAACGATGTACACTTATTCTTAGTTGCTTGCAGTGATACTTTGCTTTAGAAAGTTTAAAGTATATAATTATCTTAAGAATGCGCAATTTGTCAGTTCATCTAGTATATCTGAATATTATATGCTTTTTGCAAAATTTCTTTCCAAATGCCAATAATATTTTTCTACAGAGATAGAAACTACAATTTGGCATCAAAATTAAACATTATAATTTACATTTTACCCCTTATTACAAAATATTTAGAACTATTTTGCTGGCATTTTTGAACTAATTTTAAGAATTCCTTTTAAGGTAACTTAATATACTGCAAATCAATCTGCAAATAATAAAACTTTACACGCAATTTCTCTTTTAAGCGCTGTTTTAAAATTCTTTATTTTTATTTTTAATGCATTTTTGTCGAGGTTTTTTTTTGGGGGGGGGTTAAATAAGTGATATTTTTTAAAATACTTTTTTATATTTATGTTGTTTTTGACTTTCTCAGTCTCAAATTTTGTAATCCAATTTCCTCCGAAACACTAATAGAGCAATTTGTCACACCGCCACGAACTACTATAATGCCCTTCCCATTCATTTTCATGTTTACAACAACCAATAGACAAACAATAAACTGCCCTTCCGTTTGAAACATAAGTTGTCATAAGTTGAGATGTTCCTTGCCGCATGAAATCGCCTTATACGCAACGAGTACTAATTTAATACAGCGTGACGAGGCAAAGCAACATGCCTTTCGATTCAGAAGTCTGCTAGCAAAGGAATTCAAGAGCGACAAACTGAGACTATATAGAGGCCCACAGACATTTTGAGAAATTTTAGGACTTTGAAAACTTTGGGCGTATCTAGTGCCAAGTATGTCGCCAAAATTGGCGTCAAAAATATAGTTTCCAAAAGCCTCTTTAGCCAAAATAGGTATATTTACAAGTTTCGCAACAATGTGTATTAGGAACACTTTTAAGCAAATATGGTGGACAATCCAATTCTTATATGGTTTCGTATTTTATGTCTTGTATGTTTCATGTAGAGTTGTAAGCAGTGGAAAAAACCAGGTTTTTTGGGAAGGAAATTTTCAAAATTTCCAAAACATGGGAATTTTGAAGTATTTTGAAGTCGCCAATTCTTATGACACAATGAGAACCATCATTTTTTTTTCTTTGTTGTAGACCTCAAAAGTTGATATTTTCACAAAATTGAACTATTATATGCTATGAAAAAAAAAAAAATTAGATTAACTAACTATATTTGGCAAGGTATCATGTTTAGCATGAAAGTATGAGTATATTTTTCCTTTGAGGAATATCCAATATTTTTATTATTACTTAAATATTAGGCAATAATCTGTAGTGAAATTATCTTCCGATTCATGGGGAATTAGCCCCTATTATTTTAATATTTAAGTAATTTGCAGCCATTTAAATTTATTGAGGCTAGAAATGAACGGGTGAAAAGACCGTCTTTACAAGGCAAGAGCTTTACTTCGAATGCTTCAAGTAAAATACATTTTTCAATGATTTCCGTACCCTAGAGCGAGAGATCACGTGATTTTGTTCACAAGAGACCTTTGATTATTCAACGTTTTTTGGGAACCAAGAGTGAACCTTGATTAATGAAGTTATCTGGAAAACTATACAGGCAGCAATTTAGTTACTGGAGGAGCGAAACTATTTTTCTGTGATAGCTACAAAATGTAGCCAGTGGACAAAAAATTAGCATTTATACCTGCGTTAATTTTGAGAGACGGGTAAAAAGAATTTAAGCTGACGAACATTCCTTTATATCTGACATTTTGAGGTTGGTGAATTAGGTATTAAAGATAAGAAGTGAAAAAGGAGAATTTTCTATTCATATTTTAGTGGTAATAAATTATATATATATATATATATATATATATATATATATATATATATATATATAAGGTTAAAATAACGTCCACATAATTTAAGAATACTGTAGAATAATGTAGCCGAATTGATTGATGCAGACTTGCAAAAACATCTTTTATTTAGAACACCAGATAACACACATTCCCCATAGGGAAAAAGAATACAAACAGAAAATATTTTATATAAAAATTACATCGCGTTCTCAAAGGAAAAGCCCCGAAATCTGTGAGCTAGACCTATTTATTAAGTGTGGGAAGGGGCGTGGCTCCAGGAATGATGTCATTCCGGTAACCAATCCCTTTACTTTAATTACTTCTAGTTTATTCTAGAAGATAGTACGTCACAATGCCCGGGAAAAATTAATTAACGGGGCTGCAATTCTAAATTTAGGTGCCAGGAAATGAGCGTTTGCCGCGATATTTAAGAAAAATGTGTTTTAGAATTTTATTATTACACACACACACACAGTATATATATATATATATATATATATATATATATATATATATATCACATTGCTTTTTCAGCACATGACAAAAGCAGGAATAGTACTAGCAATTTAGATATAATTAAAAGTACTTCGGTATACAAAGTACTACTTAGGTACTTAGGTAAGGGTACTTACTTAGGTATAATTAATAGTACTAGCAATTTAGGTACAATTAGGTGCTTTTTCAGCACATGACAAAAATAAGAATAGTACTAGCAATTTAGGTACAATTAGGTGCTTTTTCAGCACATGACAAAAATAAGAATAGTACTAGCAATTTAGGTATAATTAAAAATCTTATAAGTTATTAGCCGATATTTATTTGCCCGGGCTTTCTGGGCAAAGATCGTAGAATAGCAGTTGTGGCTTGTCACATATTTCGACTGCAATATGGTACTTGATACGATACTGGTAGTTAAAATATAACGATATTATCATTATATCATGGTTATGATGTATCATGATGTAAACATGTATCGTGATACATGTTTTTATGATGCATTCAGTATATACACATCATCTATTATCTGATGGAACTTGTGTAAATTTTTAGGTTTATTTTTAAATAACTCAAACTCAATTCTTAAAGAATGTCTATTTCGAACGAAACGTGCCTTGCATTAAATTTCTCCCAGGTAAGTAGCGTAAGTAACGTGTTTCTTTAGACTATTTTTCTCAGATTTAATTAAAATTCATTTAGTAATTACATGTAACAGAAAAAGCACCAGTACTCAAAAAGAATATTATCAAATGAATAACTTTCGGAAAATAAGTTTATCGTAAATATCAATGCAAAAAAACTTAAATTAAACTTTAAATTAGTGTTGACCTTAGACCTTAAAATTATTTTAACCCTTTATGCTACGAAAGAACGTTCTCCCGAAGAATTTTTAAAAAATTTTTCAAGAAACGTTCTTTTTTTATTGTGCATACAACAGTACAATGCAAAAACCATATAACTAGTGTTTTGGTAATCAAAAAATTATACAGTTTTGTAGTGAATTTTCCTCGATTGTTACTGTAGTTTTTTTTAGGGGACCTTAATATAAGATGCAGATGTTCACGAAAACAAATTTATTCAAAAATCACAAATCGCATTATATATACATTTTAAACCTAAAGTTATTGTTCTGATGTTCTAAACCCAAAACAGAATTCTCCTGTTTTTCCCTATCTATCTGGTGTTGCCAGATT
Organism: Pardosa pseudoannulata; assembly: GCA_032207245.1. Taxonomy (NCBI): domain Eukaryota; kingdom Metazoa; phylum Arthropoda; class Arachnida; order Araneae; family Lycosidae; genus Pardosa; species Pardosa pseudoannulata. The sequence goes on from CM063497.1 coordinate 22,602,346, forward strand.
CCAATTAATTCATAGTTCTTTTATTCTGCTTTCCCAGATCGTACACATACTTTTTCAAAATGTCCTTTAATATGACAACTACGGCATGTAGCTAATTCAGCTCTACATTTTTTTCCCTTTCGAATGTTTACTTTTTTTATATTCTGCTTTCCAAGAGTTACAATATTAATTACAAATTTTTACGAGTTTATCTTGTTGTCTTCTTTATCTTATTATAATGATTTAATGAAACTTCACTAACTTATTTTTAAGGTTTATATTTTATTGTAAAACACAAATGTAAGTTTTTTTTCGTTTGTTTTACTACTGTATGCTTGATCTAATTCCACATAATGAGTTTTCTTCATCGCCCTTATTTCTATTGTCCTACATAATAAATACTACCCTTACTTGATGATCCCTTATTTACACTCTCATCATCGTCATTGCGAAGTAGGACTTGTTATTGATTACCTTAAGTATCATTTAAAAAGGTCACTTTTATGATGACTACCAACATAGTACCCACTCCTGATATACCTGTTATTTATTCCGGGATAGTTCTGTTTGGTATTTTAGCGCCATCTATGTTTTTAATGTGTTACTATATCGTAAATAGTTCCTTCCTTGAGCGTGTAGCGCCATCTATTGAAAGGTTTTAAATCTAATTAGTTAGATATAAAAAAAGAAAGGTTTCTTAAATACTGTTGTAAATAAACTATTAAATAATTTTACACAGTTTTGTTGTTTTATCTAGAGAAGGTTACCTTTAAAAAAATTCTTTAAAAATATCTTTTTAAAAGAGAGTTTTATTTAGTTTAACATTCAAATTATTATTGCTTTTATAGAATTGTCAAAAATTCATCGAAGTTTATTAAATACTAATAAAACGTTTTATATATGCTTTACAATATTGCACAAATATATTCATAATTTTGCAGATATGCACACAAATTACATCAGAGCACAATTTAATTAAGGCAAAATTTACAATATGTGTATTGCTTTTTAGATACCATTTTAAAGTAATGTAATGTGAGTTTAGTTTAAAATTAAATGATTATTGCAATTTACACTTTTATTTACTATTATATTTCTTTTAGGATTCAGATGTGAAACAAGGAGATATATATTTTCTGAATGATTCACCTGTAAGTAGTATTTAAAAATCTTATTTTCATTCATTTATTATTTTTTTTATTTCAGTTTTACATGCCATGAAACTTTTATTATTTAAAGAAATCTAAAGAATTTTCCGTTGTTTTTCTCTCAGTTTACTTTTTTTATAACTTCAGAATTTCGTTAGTTTATTTTATTGCATGTTTTTTATATGTATTTGAAATGTAAAGTGTAGTAAATTTAATTACAAATTGTTTAATTTTTATATCAAAGATCGTTTTCATATTATTCTGATTCATTTTGTAATATTAGAATTATTGCAATCTAATCTTACACTATTTCGTACGTAATATTTAAAAAATTTGAAGAATTAAAAGTGTTTATAAAAGTGTTTTTGTTACTGTACAGCATTTATATGAAGTCATGTTATTTTATTGCAGTAAATTCATGTAATTTCTATAATTTTAATTTGAAATAGATGATCTAAGCAATATTTGTAGCCAGCATAATAGTTAAAGTTGAAGTTAAAGTTATTATTTTAAAGATAAATATTTGATGTAATGTCACTTAATTAACAAACTAAATGTCAACTGCCTTTTAATTTTGTTAAGTTAAAGAATAAATTAAAAACAGTTAGAAGAAATCCACTGGGCACTATTGGTGAGTTCCTTAACATCTTCTTAATCTCTTTCTTAAAGCATGCTTTTTTTAGCTGTGTTTTTCTTATTTTCTATCCTTTTCATTAAATTTTATTCTTCCTTTTAACAATTTAATCTGTATTTTTATCCTGTGAAATTATATATTAAATACTAACTGGAGTGACTAACTATTCAGTAATGGTTTTTACCCTGTCCCTTTGTTCTTTTCTTTCTCTTTTTTTCTACTATCTGTCTTTTAACTGTGCTGGGAGGGGAAAAGTACCTAAATGAGTTGAAAAATAAAATTTGAGCCCTTTAATTTGAAAATTATTCTATGTCATTTAATTTAATCAATATGATTTACTATTTTTACATGTCAAATTATCATTATTTGTTGTGTATCAGAGAATATGTGTGCAGTTATTGTGATGTAATTTTATCAGTTGAATATGAGATAATAATTTTAAAGACGTTTGTTTCAGTGGAATTTTGTAAAAATGAGGTGTATGTATTGGAAATTTTTTTAAACAGATTTTAGTTTTCTAGGTTGCATTTTCTACCATGTCTGTATTAATAGGTAATGTTTGTAATTTATACTTTGATATGTGTTATTACATGAAGTACATTTTTTTTTTTATATTTCTGAGTTAAACCATTCCTGCAATTTCAAATCAGTGTAATATTATCTTCTGGAACTTTGGTGTTAACAATTATGAATTTTATTATATTCAATAAAATATGTATATTTGTTTTTAGTTTAATTTTAGTATTGGTTTCTGTAAAATTAATTTACTAATAGTTTTAATATTAAATAATTTTTTACATTCTCTTAAACAACATGCACTTCTTTTTTATTTATAAAAAAAGAGCATGTAAAGATTTAGTGGTATAAAAGTCTTAAATCAAAAAAATATGTTATGCAAGCTATAATAATTATTTAAAGCATTTTTTTGTTTTCAAGTATAAAAAACAAGTACAGGTGTATTATATACTTCCATGAATTTTTCTATATAGATGTATAATAAAATTTCAACTTCTGTATTATGTGAAAATTTACTTTAAATACTGATTTTTTCTGCTCTCTTTATTTTTTATATATTGTAGTAAATAAATCAGTACATAGCAATGTTATATTTTCTGTGGTATATTTGATGTATACTAAACTGAAAATTCTCAACATCTGACGTGAGAAATAGGAGTATAAAATTTGAAATGCAAGCATACCAAGGGTGAAATGGGACGAGGGTGCAGACTTCGAAATTTGAACAGGGATGGGAGAATACAAAGAAGTTTACGGTCTCATTAGCCCTCGTGTGCAAAATAGTAGACCGTAGCGCTCCAAACCAAACCAAACAAAGAAGTTTACATTTTTGATACATACATTTATATGTTACATAATTCATTTTTTATGAAACTCCTTGACAAGGAGTAAGCTCAACAGCTAGCAGTAATAAAAATGCAGTTGGGCCGACATTGAAGAGAACGGCACCAGTCTAATTAAAACTTTATTCCAGAACTGATACAACACACATCTATTCTACTTAACGACAAAGAAAAAGCCACAGAGATCACTCTGATCGAACAGAGGTGCACCCAAGAGCGAAGACAGAACGAATTTTCCCACAGTACAAAAAAAAAACAACTTTATAAGCAAATTAAATGCAAGATCAGAAAAAACATGAAACCATTTGCCGCCGACAGTTGGGAAACATGCTGAATAGACAAAGTTTACATTTTTAGGACAGAAAGCTTTGGGAAGAATATTAAGTGGAAAATGCTTCTTTGGTAGAAGCTGGGAAAAAGATTTAAAGGAATTAGAATGGGAGAGAGGAGGTTTTTAAGGAAATATCAAAGTTAAATAATTTTGATATATTACATGTATTGTAAACTGATAAAATGAAAAAGTTTCTGAATAGAATAGAACAGAAGTAAGTAGCATAGAAAATTGTTCATGAGTGAGATCTCAAGTGCTTCGATACACATTTTATACTGTTAACAACTGTCTGGGCAATTTCAAAAATATTTGATTCCTGTAAGTCGACTCAAATTTGAAGAAGGCTATGTCTTTTTCATTAGATTTTTTGTAAAATGAATTGAAAACATTTAAGTCCAAAAATGACAGATTAATAACTCCTTTTAGATGCATGTTTGTCTGATAGATGATCTTTTCCTTAGGCCAGTGGCGTACGCAGAATTTTTTCAAGGAGGAGGGGGGTTCATAATTCTAAAAAATAATAGCCGCATAATTTCTACTAAAATTTTTATTTTTGCCATTTTGTTTGAGCTCAATCTTGAGTGTTTAAACCCCTATAACCCCCCCCTCTTTGTGTACTCCCTTGCTTTAGGCTTATTTATAGCTTTTTTATTGTTCAAACTATTTTAGCTAAATAACCAACATTTATATTACATTTATTTATTATAACCAACATTTAAAATTAACTATTTCTGTCTACATTTTCTATGGTATTCCATTAAGGAATCCAATAATGTTAGTAAAGTTCCATTAATATGATCATTTCAATTAAGGGTGATCCAAAGAGTGAGCAAATGGTAGGGTGCTTTTTGGTAACAGAGTTTGTGGGTTTGAATGCCACTGCTGGCATGGGTGTTCATAGCAGTTCGTAATCAGTTTTAAGCTGTAGGTCCCATTCATTAGGCCCGTGTAGCAAAAATCAACCCCAGGACTACATAGTTATAGGTCTGCCCCTTTGTGGACTATAACAAATAGGTTAATGGTTTTTCATTAATTTTTTTTTTTTTATTGAGAATATATCTCTGAATTGAAGTAAATTACTAGTCTACATACAAAAGAGAATATATCTAGTCCTTCTTCCACAAGACTGCTACAATCAATTCAGGCTGCACTGAGAACAAGGTTTATCATGACCCCCACAGCAGAATACTTTTCAATGTTCTGAAACAGGCTTTCAGATAATCAAAAATTTTCTGCAGGAGATATATTTACTTTCCTACAATATTATACCTATTGTGGTACATTTTCATCTTTACCAATATGTATAACTAAAAATATTTAATAAAACAGTGCTACCTGAAATTTAGAAAAATATTTGTATTAAAACCAAGGCTTTAACATAGAATTTATTGTCCTGTCAATTACTCTTGATGTAAGATATTTTGAGTTATCACTATGATGATAAAAATGGGACTGATAATTGGGCCCAAACATTAATGCAAGGGAAGTTTTTTGGATAGCCAGATCGCAAGCTATCTACTAATCACACTTGTAGGGTATAGGGAAGACAAAGAAATGACATGACAACTCTCCCAAAGGGTTATTGCCTGCAAATTTGGCAAGACACTGGAAATTCCAAGTAAACCTTAGTACTTTCAAATTTGTAGTTTCCTTTTGTCATAAATTTAATTTTTCTCACCATACTTTATAATGCTTGGAATTGCCCAACTTGTACTCCCCCCTTTCACAATTCTTTTCTACTTACGGAAAACCATCGATATATGTATACACATATATATATATATATGTAAGGAAAATTCTCAGGGGTTTTCAAAACTTAAATCAAGGGTAAAAATTCCCGCGTCATTTTCCATTCCCCTTTTTAACCCCTAACTGGGGCTACAGGTTACGCCCTCAGAGAAAGGGCCTTGCCAATTATAAGCCTACATGGCCCTAGCGGACAATTTAGGAAATTTCCAAATAAAAAGGAGATACACGCTGTCGGAGACAGATTTTGCTAGAGATATTTTCCCACAGATCTCGACCCAGGTGTTACGTGTCTTGTACATAGAACTTCATGCTAACTGACCCTTCAGTTTGTCCTGTCCTTATGATGAAGCGAGAACCTGTCCTTCAACGTTATTTTAATAAAGGTTTTTAGCTGAAACGGTATCATTTTTATGGCCATGACTGCAACTCCCATCGAGAAGTCAGTCTCATTACATATATATATATATATACATATATATATACATGCATACATATTTATTAAGGAAAAAAGTTTTTCCGCGAATCGCGATTGTTCTGCAGCAGAGCTAGTTCTGCAACGTGCGTCACACTTTTTGGCACATTCTACTTCAGGGATTGTGACATACATATATATGTTTAACATATTTTATTTCACAATATTAAAATAACATTGTGATGTCATTTATTTTTGTATGCTAAAGGGTTGTGTTATGTCACAGGGTAGGCCAAGGTTATTTTTTGCTATTTGTGGTATTTTATGCATTTTATCTGTGGTATTAAAAATACCAGTTCACAGTTGAGTACATGGACAACAAGCTGTAGGTTTGTATAAAGAACAAATATTCCTATGAATATACATACTTACATACATGTGTTATAATATATCAACTGAATTTTGCAATAATATTTGAAATTTATTTCAATTATTCAGGATCATATTGAGGGCAGTGCATTAGATGAAGAATTTGGAGACTTGGACCATTCGTCCGGGATAGGGGATGATGATGAAGATGCTGAAGGATCAGGTGTTCATCCGGTTGATATAGGCGATGACGATGAGAATGAAGATGAAGATGGAGGTTCGAGTGGAGGTAAGATCATATACATTGATGATCTATTCCTTAATTTTTAGTTTATTTTTTTATGCATTATTTTGGCATGCTTTGTTTTAATATTTTTTATAGAATGTCTATAAAAGGTATAGGGGTTTTAGACCCCAATACCTTTTATAAGAGTCTATAAAACCCCTTATAGGTATTAGGGTAACCTAATACCTATACCCCTATATGTAGGGGCTTAGGTATATAGGGGAGTATATACTGTGACGACTTCAATATTCTCGAGTGAGAGGTAACATTTTTTATAGGGTGTATATAGGGGTTTTATAGACCCCTATATCTTTATAGGGGTCTGTAAAACCCCTTATAGGTATTAGGGTAACCTAATACCTATAAGCAGTATAGGTATAGGGTACCTATACTCCCTTATAGGTGCCCTATGCCTATACCCCTATATGTAGGGTTTTAGGTATATAGGGGAGGATATACTCTGACGACTTCAATATTCTCGAGTGAGAGGTAACTTGAAGAATGGGTCACAGTCAAAGATAAAATTGGAAATTTCTTTTATTCTTGATTAACTATGGCTATTTTAATTCCTAAATCATATAGAACTGCAAAGGATGGTTGCTGGTATAACTTCCTCATGACGTTCACAGTCGAAAGAAAAACAAGATATTTAATAATCTCTTACAAGTGGGGAAGCCTTTCAGGGTGCAATCAAACCCAATTTATCCCCCGTTCGGTATCCTAGACTCTGCCGCTCCCTATATGAGCGGACTTTACGAATCTCCTGAACTAGAAAGCTGGCTTCGGTAACAAACACGAAAGCCTCCACAAGGTCAACACACCTACGTAAAAAATGACGAAAAGCCGTGAGTCATAAAATTGTAGGCTAGGGGTCAGTTATGGCCCCGCCAACTGTTTTGTTGGGGTCAGTTAAAATCCCAGTTACTTGAGAACTCCAGCTAAAGTTACAGTTAGATTTTATAGATGAATCCTCTTTCGCTGGCTGTTCTGATTCTAAAAACTGGGTGCAATCCTCTCATTTCATTACCGCCACCTGTCAAGGGGTGTGATACCCATTCAAACAAACTGTCAGCATCCCAGACACTGCTACGCCATGCTATTGTCCTTTGTAGTAAACAGGTGGGATCTGATCAGCTGTTTTGGCACATGCTCGGACAAAGGGCAGTCTTCACAATATCTAACCCCCCTATTAGTACTTAAACCCCCTTATAGGTACCCTAAAAGGTATAGGGGATTAATAGAAGTTTAATGATAAAGTGATGGCATGCTTAAAAATATATTGGATAAATCTATTTTCAGTAATCAGTTGTCAGCAATCGAATGAAATTAAATATTTTTAAATTGAAATCTTTTCTAAGTTAATTTAATTCTCAATCTTTTGTGTCCAATATTTTTTGTAATCTGTTTTATTTGTGTTGCTTTTATTTAGATTCTGTTATGAAGTAAATCATTGCTATAACACTATTTAATACAATGATAAATACCTCTGTTTTGAAGTCCCTGTGAATTTGCATACATTATGCTTAATTCTCCTCTATTTATTGATACTACTTACCGCTTTAAACCTAGGTAAAATAGTGTTTTTCTCATGTCAAATCGTTATTCTTCCATCATTCACAACGGTATTTCAGTTTTCAAATACCTTGGGGGAAAAATAATTTTGCATACTTTGTTACATGATTTCAAGGGTACAAAAACTTCAAAATTACAGGTATTGACCAAAAATATAAAAAGAATTTTGTTTTGAAAAAGTCATGTAAGGTTTGTAGTATGCAAGATGTTGTGATAAAATAGAAACTCTAAATAATCTTCAAGACATAGAAAAATAAACATTGAATAGAGTTTAAACCAAACCACAAAGTGATCTCCTCTAGCACACTACTTACAACAGGAAATCCCCAGCAGAGATGAAAACGGAAGTAGTAGAAGTTGTAGTAGTTATAAACGTGGCTTTTAAAATGACAAACAGATGTCACTACAAAGGTATATGCTTTATTATCTGGAGACTTTTTTTCAGTACCATGATTATTTTGCTGTACTGAAGTATGTTTTTTGTCATACAGCCATATTTTAAACTTAAATTTTTTTTCCAGTCTGATGATTTTTATATCAATGAAGAGTTTCAAATTATTTTTATAGGTTTCTTATTCAAAATTTTCGATATTCTCTATTAATGTGTTTACCCTTAAATTGGGCATGTTTTTGAAAATCACAACGTATTTTCTTCTGTTACAGAGGATTTAATAATGGTAAACAACAAATACAGTTGCTAAAACATTGTACAATTTTAAATAATTGTCCGATTATAGATAACGTTTAACGTAAATGAAAATCAATACTCAGTTATGTTTGTGTATGAATTTTAAACGTAAAAATCATAAGAATAAATGTAAAAGGAGAAAAGTCAAAGCAATTTGTCAGCATGCTGTTGTTCGCTGGCAACAGTTTTAAGGAATAATGTTTGACAGCTCAATTTTTATAAAATAGTTCTATATTTTAAACAAAAATACTTTTGTTAATAGATTTTGGTTTGTTTTTCTAACATTATATATTCTTATTAATAAAGTATCATTGAAAATTGAAAATTTAAAAAATTGAAATTCAAAATCCCCTTTTTTCTTAATGGTGACAAAAGAGGAATAATCAATCAAAATTAAAGAATTTCTTTTGTTGACACATTGCATGTGGGTATATTTTGTCACAGACTTATGCTTGCAGCTTGCATTTCTTGATTTTATATATATATATATATTTACGTAATCATTAATCCTTGACAGTCTATGAAAAATATAAAAGTACATGTAATGTGTTAAATAAATTGCCCAAGTATGGGAATTTTATTGCGTGCCAGCATTTTTTTAAAAAAGTCTATACAATATTTAACGTTGTCTAATATTTAACAATTTGATCATTTGTACTTTGGGTGATTATCATATAAAACTAGCAATAAATCAATTCTTTTATATTGTTCCTTGATACGAGGATATATCCCTCTGTAACTATTAATTTTACCGAATCCCCTTAAAAATTTTCTACCAAGTTTTTACTTTAAATTCATTATCTTATTGGAAAGTACAAAATAAATTTTCTGCTTTTAAATGAGTTATTTGGACATTCTGAGGAGGAGAAAGTCAAAAATTTCTTCAGCCTATTATTATAATAGCTTTTCTCTTTACCAAAGTTTTTAAAATATATAAATCAAGTAAGAGTGTTTCTTGTTTTTTTTCAAAATGCTGTTGTATCTGTTATGTATTGTTCATTCCTGCTTTGTTTCTTATCCATTAATGGATATTTAGTGACAGCTAAAAAATGGTTGTAGAGTTTTGTTTTATTCTAGAACATGGTTAGCTTTTTAGTGAGGCTAGATGGCAATCCTATAAACAATCTACCAGTTTTTTTTTCAAGCCTTGCATAAAAATTTACATTTTCTGATGGAACATCAACTGAAATCATATATCTATTGTAGAGTTTTACTTTACAGTGCTATTTTTACATGTGATACCAAATAAATTTTAAATGTATTTATTAATAGGATGCCAGACTTGAATAGGTTAAACTGAGTGAATTATTTAGTTAACAAGCAAACTTTATATCTATAGTTATTATAAAGTTTGTTTTATGTCAATAGCCTAAATCCAAGTCAAAGTTAAAAATGTTTAAAAACAATTTTTTTTATATGAAAATCATTAAAATCATTCTTTTAATGTACACTTCCAATAATTAAAATCTGCCTGACATTTTTTAAATGTTATTGCCTTATTTAGAATTAAAATAAATGATATTTTCTAGATTCTGTTTCCTTTTGCTATAAAAGTTTATAAATATGTAAACTACTTCACTTTTTATTATTATATTTAGATAGTTTTTGTATATTTAATGAAATCATATTAGAAGTATTTTAAATTGTTTTAGATAAAAAAAATATTGAGTTATTGTTAGTATAGGGTTATTATGTACCTATTTCTTGGTTTTAGTATTATATGAAATTGTTCATACTAATTAGATTAAAAGAAATAATTCCCCTAAAATTAGCTGAATGATGGCCGATTGGTTAGGGTGCTGGCCTTCGGTAGCAGAGTTCGTGGGCTTGAATCCCACAGTGTCATGAATGTTCGTAGCTTTTCAGAATCGGCTTTAAGCTGTAGATCCCGGTCACATTAGCCTTTGTGTTCCAAAAAGTAGATCATAGCACTCCAAACCAAACTAAACCCTTCTGACTTAGCCAACTAAATATACATTATCTTAAATGCATAAAAAATTTTCTTTCCAAATTATGTATTTGTGTAGATGCATTATTTTGCACACATATTGAAGTATCCCTCACTGGTAAGTTAAGAAAGATTTAAGTGGTCACCATATAGATCTATGAACCAAGAAGGGGAAATTTTTGGGGTTATTAACTCCAGGGACTTTTTCAAGGTGTAGCCAAAACTTGAGAATAATAATAATAAACAGTAGTGCACAATAAAATGTTTCACAAAACAATGTTTAATTAAGGTGATCTTCGAAATTAATCGACATTTTACAAGATTTTGCTATCCACATTCAATTCATTCAGATACAAATCACAATGGTTAATTGTGGTCCTTTATTGTGTTAGAATGTGTTTAAAAGTCATATGACTTTTCATGGAAAGATGATTGCCATTACCTTGAAAGGTTGGAGTAGTGGGTCGTTGTAGTTTAGAACCAGGGACCAACCAGAAGACACCTAGGCTTCGCCTCCTACCGTCAGGGGTAATGTTTGGGAACCATGGTTCAGCCGGGTGCTTAAAATCCTTAAAAAGTGCTTATTTTGTAGATCCATTTTTAAGGTCCCTAATAAGTCCTTAAAAAGTGCTTAATTTTCATTTCGTAGCCTTAAAATTTATAAATTTTTCCGAGTGCTTAAAAAGTGCTTATTTTTCCCCAAATATTGGTTGCTGAATTTTTATTTCCCTTGGTAATTAATCGTCAATCCATTCAACAAAGCTAAAGATTAGAAAGAAGAGTTAGACCAATTAAAAAATGTATAGAAGAAAAGAAAAATGAACTTCAAAATTAGACATATTCTCTTATTTTCCCCCCCTTCCTATATTTTTTGGTTCTCATATTCTATTATGAATGGAAACAGTTCTTCAGTTACATTTTTAAAATAGCATTGATAATTTCTTGAATCTTGTTTTGAGTATGTCATATTTAAACATTTTTTAGTGTAGATACTGCATCTTCTTTTCTCCCTGTGTGTGTGTGAATATTATATTTACCTGTTTATGATACAGAAGTACTTTTTACTATATTTTACATCTATGTTGCTGTAAAAATACTGTTGCTATGATGTGGAACTTGTTGATCTTCCACCACAGTTACTTTCTTAATTTTACAAATATTTCAGATTTTTGGGAGGGGGGTCATTTAATCAATAAGGACTATTCCTGTTCTAAAATTTATGTTTGCAAAGAAAGATGTCTTAACCTAAAGTATGAGATATCAACAATTGTTTAATAAAATTATTAAATTGATCTATATATATTATTTAATGTCATTTTACAAGTCATAAAGCTCATGAAAAGCTTCAGTTTTTAAGCTTTAGCTGTAGGTCGATCATAATACAATGTAAATTAAGGTGCTTAAAAAGTGCTTAAAAGGTGCTTAAAAAGTGCTTATTTTTTTTTTTTTTGTGGAAAGAGTCTGAACCTTGGGAACTAGGTTTGGTTTTGGTTTGGAGTGCTACGGTTTACTTTTTGCAACACGAGGACTAATGAGACTGGGACCTACAGCTTAAAGCTGATTCCAGATGGCTACGAACATCCCTGCTATAGTGGGATTCGAACCTATGAACTCTGGTACCGAAGGCCAGCACCCTAACCAATCGGCCATCGTTTGGTTTGGGAACTAGGAGGATATTGTAATTACAAACCTGTTTTATATGCCACAGTTATCATTAATAAATATGGCAGATATTTGGCTAGCTTGAGCCTTGATACTGCTACATTCTGGTTACGTGATTGCTGTTTTTTCTGACTGAGCTTTTGCCGTTCACAAATCACAATAACTAGCTGAATAGAAAATAAAGATCCTGTGGTTCTCGAACTGATTGCCATGGCACATGGACCAAGCAGAAGATGCCTAGGCTTGACCTGCCACCTCCAGGGGTATTGTTTGGGAACTAGGAGGATATTGGAACTACAAACCGGTTTTATGTACACCAGTTATCATTAATAAATATGGCAGATCTTTGGCTAGTTTGGTTCTTGATACTGCTACCTTCTGGTTATAAGATTGCTGTTTTCTTGTGACTGAGCTTCTGCAGCCCCAAAATCACAATAACTAGCTGAATAGAAAATAAAGATCATGTGGTTCTCAACCTGACTGCTATGGCATAGTGAGGGATTCCACGAGCATATGTCAGGATTGCTGCAGCAGTATGGGAAAATATCTGAAATTTGTGAAATTGTTAAAGAAGGCATGAAGATAAATTAAAATTTAAGTTGCCTTTTCTTGGCAATGTACTACTGTCAAAATGTGCTAAGAATTGTCCTTATATTTATCTTGAGGGATGACCAAGCCTCTACTTCTGTGGTTTTTAAATTAAGTCATGTGACACCAGGGACATATGCAAGGGGGGGGGGTTAGGGGGTTTAAACACCCTCCTTGAGCTCAGACAAAATGGCAAAATTAAAAATTTAGTAGAAATTATGCAGGCTATTATTTTTTAGAATTATGACCCCCCCCCTTGAAAAAATTCTGTGTATGCCACTGCGTGACACTGTTGGGTGCCTCAAGAAGTGTTGCAGTAAAAAAAAAAAAAGTTTGTGAGCTACAGGCTTAATCCATTTGGGAGACATAGGCAGGAAGTATATCTCTCTATTCCTACATTTTCACTTACCTTTTTATGTTTTCATATGTAATTTGTTATTTAATGCATGCATAGTATATATTGAAAAGGTCTGAAATGTAAATGAAGCTTAGTTCTAAAGAAAGGAAAAATATAGTATCACCTGTACTTATGATACTTCAGCATGAAAGTTTTTTGAGTTACGAGCAAAAATGTGAAACATAAATTTGTTTAAATGAAAATAAAGCATAAGTTTCTTTTGCTTAGAAACTTAAATTTAAGGGGAAAAGATATTAAAAAGTCTTAAATGTAGTTTAAATTCTTTTTATAAAATCATTTACGTTCTCATGTATTAAGATTGCATACAATATAATAAATATACTTTCTGATACTTTATAACTATTTTTCTTATGCTTTCTTTTAAGTATACTTTTCTTATCTTAAAAACATATAACATATCACTCTGGGATAGTTTAAGAGAAAACTAGTATAAATTAGTTTCACTCCAGTTAATTTAAACTAGAGAAAATTGATTTGACAATAAATTACTAATAGTTTAGCTTATTTCTACAATTTCTCTCCAAATTCTTTAATCTCCATGGTCAATCCTGTATATTATATGATAAAATCAGTATATTAAAATATAATTTGTTACAAACAGCCCAGTGTAACATGATTTTATACAATATTATTTATTTATAATTACATTTTACTTTAATTTATATAACAAAAAGTTGCAATGTGTGCCCCCATAACATATAAATGCATTTTAATTATTTTCAATGTATTTGACATACAAGTCTTTTAGTTATTTATTTCATCACAGATCAAATTAAACCCATAAGTTAAGGCACCACTGTATTTTTCTGAATGGTTGAGATCCATTAGTAATGCATTTAACACACACTGATCAATCTACCATTTTTCTCAGCAACTAATGAAAATGAACTACTATCTGCTTAGTGCTGTATCAATTGAATTTACCACTTACGTTCCTAAATATGCTAGTTTGTCATAAGTATTTTAAATTAAATAGATGTAAATTTTCATAACATATTCCTCTACTGATGATCATATTGATAACTTGTGTTACTGTGAGAAACATAAATGGAAATAGGCAAATAAATTTCTCGGAATGATATTTAATCCATCTAAAAATTTCCACTACACTCCTCCTTTGAAAAAATTAGTAGACTTTTACTGCATTTATTGTTTTGCATATTATAGAAAGCATTTTTGTTTTTTAAATTGTCTATTTTCTAAGTTTTAAAAGCTAGTTCATATGTTTGTATGTATATGAATATATATAAATTCACACATATGAAAATTGTGACGGGCAGATTTAGCCCATCACAAAGTCAAGAGAATCCACAATGGCTTAGATGCAGTCGTAAGTAAAATCGTAGCCGAAAGAGTAAAGAAAGAATTTTGGAAAAGAGAAAGGCAGTTTATTATAGCATCATCTCTTGGTATGGAGACAACCCCATCAATCCATGAACTGCATGTCAACAGGGGACTGTTGAAAATGGTGGAAGCTCTGTGAAGATATAAAGTACATACAGTTGGAGTGATATGGGACCCCTGATGTGTCTAGATATGACTCTGACAGGTGACACATACATAAGCATCCTGTCTGATCACCTGCACCCATTCATGTCCATTGTGCATTCTGATGGGTTCGGGGAATTCCAGCAGGACAATGCGACACCCTACATGTCCAGAATGGCTATGGGAACACTTTACTGTCTTCAAACACTTGTGCTGGCCACCCAAATTCTTGATTATTGAGCATATCTGGGATGCCTTGCAACATGCTGTTCAGAAGAGATCTCTACCACCTCATATTTTTACAAATTTATGGATAGCCCTGCAGAATTCATGGTGTCAACTGCCTCCAGCCTAACTTCCTTCAGTTGAGTCCATGCTTTAATGTATCTGGCAACAGCCAGAAAAAAAGAACTCATAATTTTAAGGGAAATCTGGCAATACCAGATAGAAAAAACATGAGAATTCAGTTTTGGTTTTGAACATTAGAACAATGATTACAGGCTTAAGACATACATATAACATGATTTGGGATTTGTAAAAATAATATAATGTTTTCGTGAACATCTGCATCATATATTAAGGCCCCCAAAACACTACACATGCCACATTGTGTTGCAGTATATCTGTGTGCTCTTGAGGGCCCTACATGATATTAGACAGGTGTACCAGTTTTTCTGGCTCTTCAGTGTGTGTGTATATATATATATATATATATATATATATATATATATATATATATATATATATATATAATGAATTTGCCCATTACATATATATATATATATATATATATATATATGTAATGGGCAAATTAAATCATTGCTAAGTTGAGAGAATCCATAATGGCTTGAGTGCAGTCATAAGTAAAAACATAGCCTAAAGAGGGAATATAAAAGTGGGTTCCAAACAAAGGATATATAAAAAAAAGTTTTCAAGAATTCTGCCAGAGTCAAAGAAAGCAACAAAAATACTTTATTTCGTGCGAACGATTAGAGTCAAGCTAACTGCCTATCTGTTGAGTAGCAGCATGGTTTATATTTTACGTTTGGGCAGCATCACTTCACTTCAATTGAAATCTTTCATTCTCAACTAAGGATTTTGGAAAAGGGAATTGCAATTTATTATAGCATCATATCCTGAAGACTTCTGCATTGAAAAATATGTATATGACAATTTATAGGTGTATGAGCTGGCCAATCAAGGTTTTAATGGTTATTCATGTGATAATGCAGGAAGAAGCATTACTCTATTACATAAAGAGTTAGATAACAAGAGCAGGGTCAGCAAGAATTCATTTAAGTGTTTTTGTACTCATGAAACTTCACAGAAAGAACAAAAGACAGTCTAAGTTTTGCCACAAAAGGATAGAATTATCTGAAAATTATTCTAAGATAGGCTTATAATTATGTTTGTTAGTTTTTTTAGATTAAAAATATCATTACATATATATATGTCTTTTTCTTTTTTTACCTACTGTAGATATTTTCAAGGAAAGTCCTGTTAAAACAACTACAATGTCTACAACCACTACAGTTAAATCAAGACATCTGGATCTAGATAAGGTAGTGCAGTATTTATTCAATCAGTTTGTAGTCTTTAGCTATGCTTCAGTTTTATTTCAGATGCTAGGAAATTGTATAGATATATATTCTATTTACCCTGTATTTTATTAGTGAAAATGCCATTCATTTATTTATAAGAGTTTATTAACGTGAACTGGTATAAATTTCTGACATATTTGTATACAGTAATAATTCCTTTTAGATTTGTTTTTATTTTACAAAGCTACATTGTATTTTTTATTTAATTTGATTATATAGATTTACTCTTTACATGTATTTTATTATTTAAAAAAATTAATATGCAAATATAGCCATAAATTTGAAACTATATTGGTGTTTACTTTTTATATGCCATCTACAAGAGTTATTTATTTATTTATGGAGTGGTGGTTTTTTGTTGTGTATAAACTAAAGAACAACATTATTTTTGTATAATAAATATTTATTGTAGTGAGAATGGTATGTTGGAAGTAGAATTTAAAAATCTTTAATTTTATATATATAAAAAAATGAACTATTTGTATGAATGTCTTTGAGTTTTTGTATTGAGTGTATGGCAATAATTTGTGGTTGAATGAACTTAATTTGTGTCTGGAATCTCAGTATGGTAAAATAAATGTACTTTTTTCTTCAGCAGACTATAACATTTTGCATAGAAAAATATAAATGAATACATGTGATAAATATATGAATAAATGCATCAAAAAGGTATATTTATTATTAAAAATGAAGGATAAAAGTTAAAGTAGCTGGTAAATTAAATTATAGATCAGTAGTTAAAAACATTTTTTTGTCACCAGAAATTATATTCGGAGGGGGATCACGGTGGAATAAATTGTTTTTTGTGAGTGATACTTCAGTAAAGTTACAGGTTTTCTTATCTATACCCCTAATGAGTATCATAATAAATGTGATTTTAAAATATCAAAATGATTCTAAAAGGATATAATGAACAAATTGAAAGCTTGGAATAAGTAAGGAAGTAACTGCACAATGAATTTAATAGTAAAATTAACAATGAAAAGGTATATTCTAATTTTTAAAACAGAAGTATAACCAAACAAAAATAATAATTTCGAAAGAAAATGAACATGCTCAAATTTTTTACTTGTGTATGTACTTGCGTATTTACTTGTTTATGTAATTGCCTTGTACTCGCCTTGAAGATTTGCAAAACAATTTAAAAAAATTTTCCGAATGTGTATTATTATTTCGATGAATTCCTAAGAGTGCTAGCAATCTGCTTTTACTTGCCGAATACAATTTGCACCTTCTTTTTAACTCAGCGTCACTAAAAACATCGTTGTCTATTATTTTCTAAAGTTTATTTTTCAGTTGATTTGAAAATAAACTTTATTACTTTATCATAGAATTATTACAGCCTTTTAATAAGTTGAAAGACTAAAAAACTATATTTAAGATTTTAGAGTTTGTGCAATTTTAAGAACAACATTTATTCTGTTGCTTAGTTTATTCTTAAAACTTTTCTGTTTTGCTTTATTTTGATTTTATATTAATAGTTCCTTTTATTCAATGTTTTCCTATAATTTTTAAAAGGCTTTAAGTTTTCTGTATTTTACTTAATAAGGTTTTAAAAATACTTGCAATTCCTTAATTTTTCTCCTATTTCTCACGTTGTAAAATTACTTATTTTGTTACATATGCATTAATTTATTGCTTGTCAGGATGCTTTTTTGAGTAAATGCATGCAATATGTATTTTCAGTATTTATTATTTGTAATTTAAGATCAGAAATACTCTTTTCACATTTCTGTATTTATTTGGGAATTTCCTATATTGCCTGACGAGTTCTTTATTTTATTACTACTTTTTGGCATAAATATATGTTAAATACTTAATGAGTAAGTAACAAAAGTTTCTTCAAAATATTAAAGTTATTTATTTATAAAATATACTTTCAAATAAATTATCATAAGGGTTTATTTGCTTGAACTTTAAACTGTCTTTAAATATAGAAATTTTAAAATAGACAAAAAAAAGGCATAGATTATATGTGTATTTTTAAAAGAGCTTCTCTCATTTCAATACAATGTTCTTTGAGACTCCTTATTTTTTATTTCTATAATTTTTATGAAAATTAAAATGAAAATATTCGAAGAGTAAAAATAATAATTTTATTTCTTCTTAACTATGGTTTAAAAATAATTTTAATCTTTTAAGTTTGTAAACTACAACCTAAATAGCTAAAAGTATTATAAAACTAAAGGCAATCTGAAAGTAAAGCTTTTTTATGTATAAAATTTAAAATGTAATTACTAAAGAGGGCAAGTATTTTATTTGTTTATTATCTTAATACATAATTTTCCACTGTAATTTGAGGAATTGTTTTAAAATTTTAGAATTTTTTAAATTTAACTTATGAGCAGAGATTTTTGCGATTTCAATTATGCACGAAATATTTTATTAAGAATACTGCTCAACATGTTATAAAATACTTTATTATTTACAATTTTACATTATTTAGGGTTAACCACTGATCTAGTAGTTTAGTAAAACAATAGTTAATCTATTGTATTAGAGAATTAATAAAATAAACATCTGGGATATTTTTCGATTTGTTGTTCTCTTTGGATATACAGTATCAAATTTTTATGAATGATTTAACTAATTTAGTAGCTGAATTAATTCTATGTATAATGACCTGATTTCTTTTAACATTTAATCAGCATCCAGAATGCATAGTCGATGTCCATATATCATTCTAGATGTTGAGCAAATGCTCAGTAAAATTTATGCTCTGTTGAAAATGAGAATTTATTCTACACTGATCAGTAATGAAATGGTTAGGGTTTGTAATTAATAAATTTTTTTAAAGTATCTTCACTAAATAAATAAATTGCCGTATTAAGAAAAATAAACAAAAATTTAAAGTATCTTTATTAAATAATAAAAATAAATAATAATAATTAAAGGATAATACAACTAATTTTTTTACTATATAGTAAAGTTTATTTTTTTAGTTAAAACACAAATCAAAAATAGACATTTAATAGTTGTTTCAAAATTTAGCATAATATAAATAAGTAAATTTTAGTATGTCTGAGTGATTTTAACGTGCTTCCTTTTTGATTTGGTGTTGTACATTAGGTTTCATTTTAACTGATTGTTTGAAAGGTTCATTTTTAAATGCTGTATATATATATGTGTGTGTGAGTGTGTATGTTTTAATGAAAGCTTTGTTATCTTTATATTTTTATGGGTTTCCCCCTTTTTCACCATTTTATTAAAGCTATACCACAAATGAATGAATTTAATTGGTTATATATTACTGAATATTTTGTCACTCCAGAATCTATTTATGTGTAGTTTGTTGACAGCTAATAGTAAAGCAATTTTGTATATTAACGAAAGCAAATGCTTTTCAGAATGGCAAGTATCCTCTTCCAGTACCGGACGAAGGAGAAAACAATCGAATTCCAGATGCTTTGGATCCTGTAACCCATGAAACATCTACAAGGCATGTCCCTGATGTTGTACCGACAAAGTTTACGGATTCCAACACGCAAAGCAATGAAGTTAGCATCATGGGTCAGAAACAGGAAGAACGTCCAACATCCTTCTTTGGCCAGCCAGGAATCCTTGCAGGTACATATGTATTGCTGAAAATACTTTTTAATAAACTCTATTCCTAAAATAGGAGCTCGGTACATCTACCTGATGCTTAACGGTTGTCAGTATTTGAACAAGTACGCAATAAATCTCACAGGTATTATTGAAACAACAATTTTAATTCAACTCAAAAGCATATCAACATTTACACTATTGCTGTTTTATACAACGTCATTTACATTTCTTTTTTTTTTTTTAAACTCACTTCATTTCACCAAGTGACATAAAATATAAATTCAGGTGAATGAATCAGTTTGTTAATGATGCTAAAATTGTGTGGGATTGCTACAGGACCATTAACCAGTTGGCTATGGTCAATAAGGTAACCCTAGTTTGGGTTCCTGGTCATTGCGGTATTTTTGGCAACGAGGTTGCCGATAATCTCGCTAAGTACAGTTCTGAGTTGCCCTTCATTGGGCCAGAACCTGTACTTGGTCTTCCTCATAATGTAGTGAGAAGGACCGTAAGGGACCTCCTAATGGGGGAGACTTATAAGGCCTGGCTTGATTCTGGTAATCAAAGACAGGCCAAGGAGCTTAACCAGGGTTATCCCTGGATGAGGGCTAAGGAGCTACTTAAGCTCAGTAGAAAAGAGCTAAGGGTGGCCATTGGCCTGTTGACTGGCCATTGTTGCCTTAAGAGGCACCTCAACATTATTGGCATTATAGACAGCCCAGTATGTAGGGGGTGCCATATGGCAGAGGAGAGTTCTTCGCATGTTTTGTGTGAATGTGACTACTACTGCTCTAAGAGATTTGAATTCCTTGGGTTGAATTCCTTCATCGAGCCTTGGAAGTTGATTAACTTCCCGGTTAAATTGCTGCTGAAATTTATCTCAGCTATTGGTCTCTCTGAGATCTAATGGTTATTGTTTCTTAACCATGTGCTGGAGCTCCTTGCTCCAGTGAATGGTTTTTTTTTCAGTACAATAGATCTTGGGCTGCAGTGCTGGTGCCCTTGTGGGCCGCCCCACCTTAATTCTAGTTCTAATGATGCTAAAACTGGAGTTCATGAAGAAACAGGATGGGGAAATTCAGGGACAATATTCACCAGCTCAAGTTCCAAAAATGAATGATGTCATACATTTGACACGAAAGCTGCAACATCCTTCTCCCTTTTTGAGTCAATTAACCTTTTTTTCTCCCAAGAAGTTTTTAATTCTTTGAATCCCAGTCAGATGGCTAACAGTTTTAAAATTTTCTTCCTGACTCACTTACCTGAGGTTATTTTAATGTGATACAAATTTTGTGTCTCCCTATTGCCAGCTTATGGGTTCAGAGCCACAGTAGTTCAATCAGCAGAGACATTAATCTTATAACCAGAAAATAATGAGTTCAATGCTTGAGCTGGGCAGAGATCCATTGTGTTTATTGATGGTGACTGTGGCATGTAAAATAGGTTTGTGGTTGCATGACAATTGTTCTCCAAGTTCAACTGATACCTCTGGAGGTGGCAGGCCAAGGTAGGGATTTTCTGTAAAAGCTCGATCTTGAATAGGCTCCCTATGAGTGTCGTCATAGCGCATGTACTCATGTTTGGCACATCTTTTTCACTTGGCGATAATTTCTATGAAAGTATAGTAATATAGTGTATTGTTGCTTTTTGACTCATAAGTAGCTACGATCGCTTTGATTTCAACTGCGTGTTTAATGTATTTTGATTGTTGAGGATTTGTCATCAGTGAAAATGGAAAATTATTAGGGATCTTCTGTAAAAGCTCAATCTCGAATAGGTTCCCTATGACTGTCGTCACAGCGCATGCGCTCATATTTGGCACATCTTTTTCACTTGGCGATAATTTCTATGAAAGTATAGTAATATAGTATATTGTTGTTTTTTGACTCGTAAGTAGCTACGATCGCTTTGATTTCAACCACGTGTTTAATGTATTTTGACTGTTGAGGATTAGTCGTCAGTGAAAATGGAAAATTATTAGGGATCTTCTGTAAAAGCTTGATCTCGAATAGGCTCCCTATGAGTGTCGTCATAGCACATGTGCTCCTGTATGGCACATCTTTTTCACTTGGCGATAATTTCTATGAAAGTATAGTAATATAGTATATTGTTGTTTTTTGACTCTGAGTAGCTATGATCGCTTTGATTTCAACCACGTGTTTAATGTATATTGACTGTTGGGGATTTGTCATCAGTGAAAATGGAGAATTATTAAGGATCTTCTGTAAAAGCTCGATCTCGAATAGGCTCCCTATGAGTGTCATCACAGCGCATGTGCTCTTATTTGGCATATATTTTTCAATTGGTGATAATTTCTATGTAAGTATTGTTCTATTCTAAAAAAAAATAGTCTTTTGGGAGAGCAAATTAGTATTAAAAAAAGAATGAAACATTCGACCACAAACTACACTTCAATATCAGCAACAACCTTTATTTTCTTTTTCCAACTCTTTTCGCGTTGCCACCGGCGGGAAAACAAAAACTACCGAGCTCGCGACAAGTATAGTAATATAGTGTATTGTTGCTTTTTGACTCTGAGTAGCTACGATCGCTTTGATTTCAACCACATGTTTAGTATATTTTGACCGTTGAAGATTTGTCATCAGTGAAAATGGAAAATTATTTTTAAAGAAATAAACAGTACCCTAGTACATAAACTGTCTTTTCTTACATTTATTTATTTATTTTAAAAGAAAAGCGAACAAAGTCGTTTAAGAAAACAAAATTACTAATTATAACAGGGAACTTATTTTTATTTATTTTTTGTAATACCGTATATAATATATATTTATCAAAGATTTTGGTTTAACTGCATTAAATTATGTTTTTTATATTGTTTATATTGAAAGTTTAAAATAATATTACGTACATAAATTACGCCATAATAAAACAAAGTCTAAATTAATCCTATGTCTGATTGGTATTTGGGAGCCTATCCTATATTTTAAGGTTTCATCGCATCCCAAGGCAGAGTGAGAGCTAATTCTACATACTTATTTCAATTGGTGATTATTTCCTACACTAACCAAAATAGCGATAAACTACTAAATGTAGCAACCCTAATAACACATATGAGTATGTGCAAACGGGGGCACATAGACTAAACATAGGCCTAGTGTCTAGTCTGTGACGGGAGCCTATTCTATATTGAGAAGCTAGTGGGATCTTCTACTTGATCCATGCTTCTAAATTATGTGGGCCGAGTAACGGTAATGTTACTTGTATCTGCAACTTTACTTAAGCTACACCTACTTTGGGGTGGTGCTAAATTACCTAGTAACACGTTTGTAGCTGTGTTTTGTTTGGCATTAAAATATCTGTATGTATTGCCAGCTGCATTACAAAAAATGAAAGAGCTTGTGGATTCTAAAGTTAAACTTATACAAACCTAAATTCCCAGAAGTGTATGTTTAGTCCCCAAAATAAGTCCAGAGTATATAATAGAAAATATAAGCTAATTAAAAACAAAATAATACTTATTCAGTGAATATGTAAAATAAATATAAAGTGTAGGTTCAATTAAGTAAAAGCTAAGGAAAATAAAATGATCAAATTATAGAGTAAGATATTATGAACTTGAAAACCTAATCTTAAAAATAAACAGATTTTTATAGGAAAAGATGCAAATAGATTGCTTATGGTTGAATCCTAAAGGAACATCTCACTGCCGGTGAGATGTAGCATGGCTGTCTGCTGAATTTGGTTCAGATTCCCTATTGAAATGGCTCCATTTTCTATTTTCATTTGCTGTTCTATTTCCAGTCAACTGTTTGAGTTCTAATTTCAACTGACCTGACATGACTGATAATATAGATGTGACACAATAGAAGTGAAACAGCCTCACAGGATCTCACAGGAAGAATTAACAGCAGAACTCCCTGGGCCAAGACCTCTAGTTCTGATGCTACTAGTAGTGGTGTTTGCATTACTCTAAAGAAATTGAGTTGGCATGACATTGAGTAGCCATTATCACTCAAGTTCTTATATATAGTCTGTTGAAGTATGCTTACTAATCACTCAATGGCTTTACTAATTAGTATATGGCTAAAGATTAGCATATGGGGAGTTATCTTCTTAAATGCAGTTTTATAATGGTGACTACCATAATTTTGCATGTATAGTCTGCAGACTATCTGTGTTTAAAAAGCAAATTTCTTTAGTCGTAGACTATCTGCCAGTGCAGACTATCTGTGGTTGTTCATTGCTCAAATCATCAAAATTGGAAGAAGGGGGGAAAAAAAAGTCAGCCGATGATCAAATATAAACAAAGGCAAAACTCACGAACCGCCAAAAAAACATACCATATTGGTAATAAGCCATGAAAAAAAATACAACCCATTAAGCAGAATGATTCAGTAGTAGCATGTAGCGCAATCTTAAGTTCTGTCCTGGAGTAAGGGTATCAATAGTCACTATTTACAGCTCTGATTGATGGCACAAAGTGGATGGGTTCAAGATCGAAGGTTGAGGGTCGAAGGTCATTTCACCAGGAGGATCACTCATAACAGAGTGTTTAGCTTTCGAAGATTTGATTTGCAGTAATATTGGTCATACATTATGTCTTTAAAACATCGTCACAGTTTTACTGCTGATTTCAAGCTGAAAGTAATTCAGAGGTTGACGAGAAAGCAGTAAGAAATAGGCGAAAGTAAAAGGTCTGTATTTCTCGAACAGAGAAATGCAGTCTGCTATGCCCCTGAGGCTATGGCAGAAGAAATTATTTCAAATTTTAAAGGTAAAAAGGTGCCGAAAAGTCTAATCCAGACTTTTCGGTACTCTACTGTACTTATGTTTTAATTCTTAAAATGATTTAATATTGGCATACTAAAATACATATTTTTGCATGCATAGTCCGCGGGTTATCTAGTGGTTGTGGACTACCTGATGATTTATTGAATTTTTTAAATGGTGCAGACTATACATGCAAAATTAGGTATCGTAAATTTAAGTGATGTCTATTTTTAATTTTAAAAATTAAACTAGTTGATGTCAACTCCTGTGAGACTCATTCATTCATTAAGTGGAAAAGGATTAATTTGAGGAACACTAAAAAAACATGCACTATGTGCTTCAGGTTTTTTGATTGTATTGCTATATTGATTTTTGATAACTAATACTGCTGTAAAAAACTAATATTTTTTATATTGTAATTGCAGCCGTCATAGGAGGAGCTGTTGTCGGCCTTCTTTGTGCCATTCTTCTTGTGATGTTTATTGTGTATAGGATGAGGAAAAAGGATGAAGGCAGTTACGCCCTTGATGAACCCAAGCGATCTCCAACTGTCAACTCTTACACACGCAGTAGCAACAAGGAATTCTATGCTTAATGTTGTAAAATTGGGATGAAGATACATCAAAAACTTCCAATGGGACTTTTTTTAATTTAGGATACAAGAGGACCTTTGTAAAATGGGAGGAAGAGAGAAAGTTCTCGAGTGCATGCAGCTAGAACTCTCTTCGACCATGAGCCGCCATCGCTGCATATGCACTGAACCAAATAATGCCATTGTCATTTTTCTGTTCATTTTTCTGTTTGTTATTTGTTGTTTGGACTGAGTTCAGTAGAGTTCACCTCCACAGACCCCCCCGTATTCCCCCCCAATAGTGCTGCACCCTTGCTGGTCAGCCTTGTCGATAGTTGCACCCCTTTTTACAAGCATCAGTCATATTTAAATGTCGTAGGTGTGCATATGTAATGAAATTTCACCCATTTTCCCCCTCTCCAGTCTAGTTGTTACTACTACAGGGGTGGCTGTTCTAGAAAATTTCCGTGTGTACCAACGAAGTACTATTGTCTCTCTCGCTGTTTGTTATTACAGGAACTAAAATATGTAAATTCTCATTTTGTATAATTTCTTATTTCACTTGTATAGTTGCAATTCAATACAGTGATTACTTGTATACTTAGACTCTAAGCAAGTAGGATTTTGACATCTACAGCTCTTGTGGAATGGTTTTCATACCAAGGGTGAAAAAGCAAACAAACCAAGGTCACCCCTGTGAAGAGATAGTTAATTCTAAGCCAAAGTTATTTATTACTGCTATTAGTAATAATTTTGCTTGTTTCTATGGAAGATTTTAAATTTCTATTATGTTATTTCACGATAAATTCTGTTATTGGTGCAGTACATTCCAAGCATCTCTTGTAGTTAAATATATTAAATGCCTGTCAAACAATATGTCCATAATGTTTCCGGACCGTTTTTTGATCTGTCATTTAAACCAATGAAATGTCTGTAAATGATGCAAGTTTTCTACAACTTTTTGTCAGTGTTGAGCATTACTAAGGACTGTTTAGCTGTCTCAATTCTGGGAAAGTAACATCTTTGCTCATTTTTTTACTATCTTGTTAACTATATATTAATACAGACATTTTGGAAGTTTGATCTCGCCGTTTTAACTGAAAGCATTGCAATCCTCCTACAAAATGCCAAGGATACTAAAGTTCTTTATGAAATTTATTCTCATACTTACATTCAAGGGGAGAAAAAAAAAACAGTATTTCTACTACATAGGTTGAGGCATTTTTTTTTTGTTTTTAAAATTTTCGAAATATGTACGCTTACGAATGCTGTAGATATGCTGGAATGGGCACAACATTTCAAGAGATTTTGATTGTACACACAGATGGGTATGAATTGTACAAATTTTGTATGTGTTTATGTAGATATTCAGAGTTTTCTGTATTCTTAGTTACTTCGACGGTTAATTTAGCTTTGATGAATTAATGTTTTAAAAAAAAGTATATAATTTAGTGTCCTTTTGTTCATTTATAAGTTACAAATAAAGTTAAGATAATCACTCATGCTACTAGCTAGCTGGTCAGCTTAACTTTAAATAATTTTATGAAAGCAGGATGAAATTTAAATAAATAATGTCCACATTGCTTATCACTTCATACTTTATCAGAGGGAGTTATTTACCACATAATACTTTGTTCCCTCGTTTGCCTTTATTTTCACTGTCATTTCATTTAGTGTTCGAAATAGGGTATAGTTCTTTTTGAATTGAAAAGTTGTCAGTATAACTGCCTGTTTTTGATTAAACACATTGAAAAATTCAAAAAAGTTCTGATTGTTTTAGAACATGGTTATGTTGAAAATGCATTTTATGCTATTAGGTCACAATGTATGTATGTGTGTACAGATATATTTAAGGTGGAAATTGAATACGATACATTAAAATTTTTATTACAATCCATTAATTAACAACAGAACAGTTAATTTGTTAATGCGCTGAAATAGTTATGATACTTAATAATTAGTTGCATACTTTATATTTACTATAATGAATGTAATATTTGTTTTAATTATATATTTCATAAATTCCACTGCAGACAAAATTTTACTGCTGCATGTGACACACAGGCTGCCACCTCTGTTTTAAAATTAAATTTTTACAAGTTCTTTAAAAAGACTTTTAAAAAATTGTTTAGTTTTGTTATTTTAAGTAATATTTAAAAAAAAATGTAAAATTCATACACAAAAGGCAAAATTTACCTATCCTCAACATGAATTTTGAAAATTGGAGTCTGAATTTTTATGTCATTGAGGCTGATTTTTTTTATTATATGTAAATAATATATTTTTGTTGTATGATAAATACTAAAATTTTTATAAATTTCAATTTCTTAAATTTTTTCTAAAATTTTAAATTTTTCAAAAATTATTTAGTTTTGTTATTTTAAGTAGTATTTTTTAAAAATGTAAAATTCATACGCAAAAGGCAAAATTTACCTATCCTCAAAATGAATTTTGAAAATTTTTGAGGATAAAATTTTTTTTTTAAATTTTTAAATTTTTCAAAAATTTTGTTTTGTTATTTTAAGTAATTTTTTTTAAATGTAAAATTCATACACGAAAGGCAAAATTTACCTATCCTCAAAATGAATTTTGAAGATTTTTTAGGATAAAAATTTTTTCTAAAATTTTAAATTTTTCAAAAATTATTTAGTTTTGTTATTTTAAGTAATATTTTTAAAAAATGTAAAATTCATACACAAAAGGCAAAATTTACCTATCCTCAAAATGAATTTTGAAAATTGGAGTCTAAATTTTTATGTGAAATTGAGGCTGTTTATATATATATATATATATATATATATATATATATATATATATATATATATATATATATATGAATGAGTAATATATTTTTGTTGTATGATAAATACTAAAATTTTTATAAATTTCAATTTCTTAAATTGTTTCTAAAAATTTAAAATTTTAGATACTTTTTAAGTTTAATTTCTTTTCATTTATTTGATATAGGATCCTTCAGAAAAATTTTATAAGTGATATATTATTATAGTATGATAAATACTAAAATTTTCATAATTTTTAATTTTTTTAAAAAATATTAAAATGTTAGATACCTTTTAATTTCTTTTTCGGTGTAGGATCCTTTAGAAAATTTTTAAATTTAATATATTTTTTATAGTATGATAAATGCTAAATGATTTATTTTTTTATTTTTAGATATCTTTTAAATTTTTTCTTTTCCTGTGTTGTATGATCTTTAAAAAATTTTATTCAAAATTCAAAAACTAAATATTAAAAAAAAAATTTAGCTTTATTTGAATTTGTAAAACATTTATTTTTAAATAAGCGGAACCTAGTTTTATAATGTATCAAAAACTGGCTGTTATAACTGAAACTTTCAGAAAGCACTATGTACCCTAAAGATTTAAAGTTTTTCTCACATTCTTAAAGCATATCTTTCATCGGTTTCTAACTGTCAAGACTGTCATAATGGTATATTTTCTGTATCGAGTATGTGATTTGAAACTAAGGTAATAATTGAAGCGACAACTGCAAACACAGATGTAAGATATTGGATGTAATGGTTGGTATTTGTTTTTATTGAAATTTTATATATGTAACTAATCTTTGCTATTGAGCATGTGATCAGTGTGTTTTTAAGAAAAATGTTGAGTAACGTGGGTTATGAAAAACAGTTTGTGTCATTGAATAGCTATTGTTGTCGTACATGTTTTTGACTTTTCTGCTATCTTTGTAGCTAAATAATACACTTCAGTGCTGTTACTAATTTATTTTAATGTTTCTTGCATATCTGTATGAGATTCTTTTATGTAATATATGATTATTAACTTTTATTTTAACTCAAGAGATTGTTATATAAATATATATTCCCATATATACTTACATTATATATAACTCATTTTAATTTATATTGAGAGGACTGGTACCTTTAAATTGCCATAAAAATTGGCTTCATTTTTAATTTCCTGTAACTTAAAAAACTTTATTTAGAAAGATGATATTTTTACTGAAAGTTAACTCCCTGTTATCTGAAAAATACTACTTAATTTGGATCAACCTAAAGTTATATGGAAGCTTTGAAACAGAACAATTTTTTGAAATTTGCATTGCATAGGCTTGCAATTCCGTCACTTTTTTTTACAATTGATCACTTTTAGTCACTTTTTTAAGTAAACAGTCACTTCATGTGTATTGCAGCAAAAGTCTGTTGTTGAAAAAAGAAAATCGGAATTAATAACAAAATATTTTAATAAAAGACAAAAAATGGGATGCTCTAATCTTATTTTTCTTATTAAAATGTATTTAGTCATATGGTTTCCAGAATTTAGTGATTTTAAAAATTCGTAAAGAAGTTCCTGAAATCTACATTTTGTACTGAAATATACATTTAATACATTAAAGTAATTTACGTCAAAGCACACATTTCTCTTTTTCTTCACAATTTTTGTTTAGATACTCTAATCTAGCTATGTACATATTTTAAAACATCATTAATATATGCAAAAATTTTTGAATGTAAAATTAATGTATTGTATGTATTCAAATCAAATTTATAGATTTTCTTGAATAAAAAGCAATGTCGAGTTGTGTTAAGCAAAATTTTTAACCTTTTTTGTATTTGACGCTAAAATCATGTCTTGCATGAATTATTTGATTTAGAGTTAAAATAAATAGAAAAATCTTAATAATAGTATCTGTAATCAAGAGGAGAAAAAAATTGCTTTTTTTAATGTTTAGTCACTTATTCTGTATTATTTGTCACTTTTCTCACGTTTTTGAAAGTACCGCAGCAGTTGCAAGCCTGATTGCATATAAAGTTTAATGAGATTTATATATGATGTTAATAATAAAGTAACTCTAAAGTAAGGAAATAATTACAATAATAAAGTAAATGACATCTGAAGAATACTACTTAATTCGGATGATTATAAAAGTTATATGCTAATCTACAAATAGAACATTCTATCTTGAAATTTGCATTGCTTTTAACATTTAATGAAGTTTATTTATGATGTTAATTGACAATAATAAAATAAAATTAATTAGTACCTTTGTAAAGTATGAAACATTTCAAAGCATTTTCCAATATTAAGACCGACATTTTTTACGATTCTATATTGTTTCGTTTTATACATTATTTTTTTCAATGACACATGACATCTTAAACATTCTAAACAAAACATAATCAAGCACAGGTTAAGTAATTAAGGATGTAATTTTATGCTACACGATGTCTGCTGGAAACAGTTCTTGATGTCTCGAAGATATCAATATCTACATTGGTCCATGAAATGACTGATGTCTCCCAAACATCGTTGTATATCAAGGGGTTAAGCTAAATATTATCTTTTATTATGTGTAGTGTGGTTTCAAGAATTTTCAAAATTTAATAGAAAATTTTCAATTTTAAGAATTAGTTATCTAATTGTGAAAAAAATTATAGACATTTCTTATGACTATACACAATCCTTCAATTAAAGATAAAGTAATATATAATTGTTTAAACAAGTAATTATCTAAATTATAAACAATGTTCATTACTTTTATTGTAATCATTCTATATATTTTATTTTTCAAAAATTAATCGATAAATTGACTTGTAATGAATTTATGAATGATTGAAATAACATAGTACATTGTGAATAGCTTGCATAATTTTTAAATTGAAAATAATTAAATATGTTTTTAATGAACTATGAAATGAATATTGTATGTTCTTCATCAAAAAAGGTTAATATTTTGAATTAAAAAAAATTTAACTGATGAATTTACTTGTAATTGAATTTTTTACTGTTGAAAAAATAAGTAAATTAACTAAATAATTAAAATAAGTAAATCATAACTTATCACTTTATAGACATATTATATATAGCTTTAAACTTTAAAAAATAGTGTATAATCAGTGGATTAAATTGCATACAATGCAATCTTCTGTGCATAAAGATAACTGCAGTTGTATAAAAAGAAGCAACAATTATTGAAATTTTTGCATTATTGCTATTTTTTACAGCTGACATAATCTTCAATCTTCTATAACTTTATTTAGAAAAATTAGATTTTTACGAAATGTTAAGCAATTTTTTTTCAGCGTGTCATAAAATTTTTTCAAAATTTAATAGATAATTAAAAGAAATCAAAAATTATTTTTTTTAGCAGTTATATAGTTCTGAACAGCATTGTACATTTATTCATATATACACAATTTTTTAGTTGAAAGTAAAGTAATATATGTCTTAAAAAAAGGAAGGAAATTCGAAATGAATATATGTTCTTCATAGATAAAAAATATTGAAAAGTTTAAAAAACGAATTGATAAATTTAACTGTAATTAAAACTTTTACCATTGAAATAACATATTTTATCACTTTATAGGCATATTATTGCTTTAATTTAAACTTTAAAAAAATAATGTGTAATCAGTAGAATAACTTGTATATAATGCAATGTTCTGTGCAGTCAGATACTGTAACTGCAACAAATAACAATAATTCACATTTTTTTAAAGTTTTTAATGTAACAGATTGAAACAAGCCATCTAGCTTAACAATCAGTAAAAATATCATGTCTCTAACTTTATAATCTTTTAAGCTATAGAAATTTGAAAATATCATTTATTTTGTAGAGGTTCAAAGGTACCATACCACTTATTTCAGGATACTTCGGAAAAACTTTATTTTTAAATAAAATTTGTTCTATTGAGAGATTTGAATTAAGTTCTTGCAAGCCTCCTTTAATTATCTTATGTCCGTTTCTAAAACTTTTCACTCACCATTTCCTTTCGGATTTGCACAAAATTTGTCATGGATTATTGCACAATTTAATCTCCATTTTACATTTGGAAAGTAGAATCCAAAATTTGTGATTGTAATTTTGCATGCTTCTGGAATTAAAAAAAAAAAAAAAGTAAATAAAAATAAATAAATATTGGACTCTTTCTACTTGTGGTGAATAAACAGAGTAAAATGTGTGCAGTTGTAGTATATATATATGTTTTTAGACTTTTGTGAAAATTTCAAATTGATTAGCATCGTGAAATCATAAAGGCATTTATTGCATTTTATCAATCTTGAGGAAAAAATAAAATCACTCTTAAAAAATGAAGTATTATAAACATTTCTTTACTATTTAATGTACAATATTTTAAGCTTTTCATGCATATTTTATCCATATACATTTTTTCTGCCCGAGAACTAATGTGCTTTTGCAATTTGAAATGAAATAGCATTTATTGTCTAATGTTTTGATTATACTTCAGTTTATATATCTAATTTGGAACATATGATTTGTGAAAATTAAATTAAATAACAGTAGTGCCTTGTGTTACGAGTTTAAATCATTCCATGGTGTAGTTTACAACTCAAGTGATTAATATCCCAAATCTATTTTTCATATTGACGTGATTTGAAACCCTTAAATTTATGACGTCATCTTTAAAAATGAATCTCGAGTGATGGTTAAACAATATATTTTAAACATAAAGTATGTGTTTTGTTTTAGAATGCATTTAAGAGCTATCTATTAGCTAGAAATTAAACTCAATGCATTTATATAGTGAGCTTGTCATATGATTTAAATACAATGGCAACTTCATACAAGTTTAGCTTGTTATTCAATGCAGTTATATCAATCTATTTCTGGGACTTTCCAAGATGAAAAACAATGCATTTCTTTTGTATGATTTTATAAGGGGAAAATGTATTTATTATGAATATTGTATAAAAATACATTACTGTAGAATGCACTGCACTGAATTGGTTTTATGAAGTATTATATACAGAATTTAGTTTGGTGATTCAACAGATTGCTTGATAAAGGTAGAAAAGCAAGGGTAATTGAATAATTCTACATTAAATCAGTTGTTTTCAATTAAAGTGAAATTAATATCTTCTTTATGCAGTTTTAAGAAATTTGGATTTATTAAGAATAACGGTATCAGGGTCTTCAACTAGGAAAATTTGGAAAAACTCAGGATTTGGCAATTTTGGAAATATTAGTGAATTATCAGAAAAAATGTGAAATAAAAAAAAAATTCAAGGAGTTCTCTAACAGAATTTTTTTTTAATGGGAAAATAACAATTAAAATCTACCAATTAAAATTAAAAAAAATTAATTAAAAAAAAAGAAACCTCCAATCAAAGAATATGCAGCATTCTTTTTTTAAAAAAAAGATTATTTGCTGTTAAATGAGAATATGGAAAAACAAAGAAATCTTCAGTATCTTTATTATGCATTTTAAGACGTGGACTTCTTAAGGATAAATACTATATCAGGATTTATTAAGAATAATTGTATCAGGGTCTCTGAGAAAAATTGGTAAAAACTCAGGATTTGGCAATTCTGGAAATATTAGTGAATTATCAGGAATATTGTAAAAAAAAAAAAAAAAAAAAAAAAAAAATTTCAAGGAGTTCTCTAAAAATTTTTTTTAATTGGAAAATAACAATTAAAATCTACCAGTTAAAATTAAAAAAAATATATTAAATGAAAGAAACCTCCAATTAAAGAATATGCTTGCATTCTTTTAAAAAAAATGCTTATTTGCTGTTAAATGAGAATATGCAAAAACAAAGAAATCTTCAGCATCTTTATTATGCATTTTTAAGAAATGTGGACTTCTTAAGAATAAATACTATATCAGGGCATCCAGCAATCCGAAAATCAGGAACACTGTAAATTATCAGGAAATTTTAAAAATTCGGAAATTTCTAGGAAACTAATTTTTTTTTTAAATTTAAAAAAATTTTCTGAAAAAAAAAAAAAAAGTTTGTAAGATAGCAAATTTTGCCAGCCCTTTCCCTTCAAAAAGAAAAAAAATAATTTAGTTTTTTTATGCATTTTTTAAAAATGGGTATTTGTTGCTAAATATGGTGAAATTACAAAATAAGTCTTCAGCAAATGATGTCCGAGAGAAAAAAAAAATCAAAATTGATTAGATAGCAGTTGGAACAACAACAACAAAAAAAAATATATCAATAATCAAAGATGCTAAGAAATTTGTTATCATGGAGCAAATTCAATCTTTAAAATAATAATGTAGGATTTTTAAGTAATGTATTAGGATGCATTATTTCAATATAAATAACCGTGAAAATAGGTATACCACATTTGATAATGCGAAATGAAGGGGGTCTGCGGGGAAGAGGAAAGTTTAAATATATTTTATTACTTAACTGAAAACCAACGTATGTTTTTGAAAAAGTGATATTAAAGTTTTACATACATATGAGATCAAATTTTTAATGAGTCAAATTGGCTCAGACCGTAAATCTAGTGTTAAAGAAATTTGCCAAATCAATAGCATACTATTCTTCAGTATTAGAGTTCATGAGTTTGAATTCTATTGGTGGCATGTAATGTTTGTAACCATTTGGTTTTGGGATTTACTGAGTCTCGTAACTCAAGGTACTACTGTGTAAGTGTTGCCAAAATATTAAGTCTGTGTCTGTTTAATTTGTTTAAATAATTAATCAAAGACAATATAATTTTTAATAAATTGAGTTGTTCAGTTTTATTATGCTGGTTTATATATAATTGTTACTGTTTGGAACGTAATGGTTTTAATAATGTAAAAGTTATATTTGGTTGCATTTTAGGTTAAATTTAAATTTTAAAAATGCTTAATTACTGTGATTTTGTATAACAATAGTTACATATTTTCAGCATTATATATAATTACCCCTAATTGAACCAAATCTAACACAATCACCATCAGTGGTGTACACAGGCTTCTTTTATCGGGTTTAGATAAAAGTGCTGCCGACAGATAAATTTTTATAGCATACACCTGCCATTTTGTCATAGTATGATACACATGTGTATTATTATTATAATTTAACAAAAATATAATGCAAGTATCAACACGTAATACAATTGCATAAGCCAAGATGTTATCATTGTGTTAAAAATAAAAATTTTTGGACTTTTTTTTTCAAACTATTGGTACATGGGGGGGGGGTTGAACCCCCCAGCTCTCATTGTGTATGCCACTGATAACACCCTTTAGGTTTTGCTGGAAGTTTTATTGGCCTGTAACTGAAACTAGGTTCTTTTATCGGTTTTAGATAAGTGTTTCCGACAGATAAATTTTTATAGCATAAACCAGCCATATTGTCATGGTATGATACACATGTGTATTAAATTATAATTTGACAAAAATATAATGCAAGTATCAACACATAATACAAG
Organism: Pardosa pseudoannulata; assembly: GCA_032207245.1. Taxonomy (NCBI): domain Eukaryota; kingdom Metazoa; phylum Arthropoda; class Arachnida; order Araneae; family Lycosidae; genus Pardosa; species Pardosa pseudoannulata. The sequence continues at coordinate 22,637,589 of CM063497.1, forward strand.
TGCATAAGCCGAGATGTTATCATTATGTTAATATAAAAATCTTTGGAATTTTTTTCAATTTATTGGTACATGGGTGGGGTTTGAATCCCCCAAACGCCCAGTTCTCATTGTGTACGCCACTGATAACACCCTTTAGGTTTTGCTGGGAGTTTTATTGGTCCGTAACTAAAACAAGTTTTAAATATTTCTAAAAGTCATTAATTACTAACATTTGTAATCGGTCACCTGATTTTGAGGTACACTTGGCCTTTGCAACCAATAGTTTCAAATTTGGATTACTAATAAAACCAAGTTGTGTACATTCATGTGTTATTTCTTGGTCAGTTTTTCTACCTGCATGTCGTTGCTAGACTTATATTGGTAAATTTTTAGCATAAATGTGCATTTTATATACCAGGCATATTTTAAATGTTTTGTAATTATATTCTCTGTGTATCACCAGCTTGCCTGAAACATCCATATCCAACATTAAAGAAAAAAAAAATGTGTCAAAAAAAAATCTAGTTCTGAATTTTTGACCTGAAGGAATTTCAGTCAAATCTGGCGTTTTGCATCACGTAAAATGGATTATTTAATAATGCACTGTTTAAAAAGAAAGTTATAATAATAATAAAAAATCTGCCAGATTGGTGTTTTTTTTTTTTTGACTGATGCTAAGATTAAATATGAATGGATGTTGAAAACTCTTTTTTGAGTATTTAAATTTCGAATATTCGTTTCCATTTGTTTTATTATCTATACATTTTTAAAATGTTTGCATTTCTGCCCTGTATTTGAAAGAAAAAGAAATTTCTAAATTCTTATATTGAATCATCTTATAAAATACTTTTTTCTTTTTTTTTAAAAAAAAGTGTATTTACTTTCAGTGCTTTTTAAAGACACTTTTAATTCTGAAATTTATAGTGCAGATTTTCAAGTAAAGTACAATTTGTAAACTACGCAAAACAACATTCATTAATAGCATTAAAAATATTAAATATGTGATTGTTATGTGTTTATTTTTTGTCTACTTATTGAAGTTTATGCGAGGCGCAACCTACTTAAAAGAAAAAAAGAACCCACACTTTCAGGGACATATTTATTATATTCATTGGCAACATGTACAGCAATGTTTCAGCTATTTTTCAACCTAGCCACCAATAGAATTGAGACACTTTTCGTATTGTGCGATCAATTTTTGTATCCCTCTGTCGTAGAACTCTGCTGCCTGTGAATGAAACCAGCCTTCCTGTCCCAGAACACCGTGCACATCTCTTTCTGTCCCAACAGCGTCTGTTTGAATTTGGTCCTAAAGTAAGATCCATTATGACGCCAATGCATTGACAGTTGCTTGGCTTCTGGGGTTAAGTGCGAAATCCAAGTCTCATTGACCGTGACGATCCAGTCGAGGAACTCGTCGCCGTCATCGTGATATCGTATCAGAAAAGTCAGTGCTGCTCCCTAAGCATTGAATTTTGTGTTCGGGTGTCAGTTTCGGCTCATAGACTTGGCAGAGCTGACGATTATTTCAATTGGCGCAATGCTTTGTGCATGCATTCAAGATCACCGACTGAAACTTGCAGGCGACGAGAGAAGGAATTAGTTTCCATTTCGGACCACTGTTACCAAGGTACTGGCAGGAGTAGGGACCTGTCCAGCTGGCATATGATTGGTACGTCATAAATCTGTTACGCATGCGCAATCGACACGGCTAATTACGTTTACTTTAAAGAGGAAAACATCGGGAAACTTACTTTCTGGATGCGCCTTGTGCTAAATCTGATATGGAGGAACATTTATTGATATAAAGTTAAGTCAATAATACTATGTCTAACTAAAACTAACTAAACTACATCTTTTTAGAAAAGTAACTATAATTATAGTTCTCTTATGCTTTAGGGCTGAATTGTTTATCAATATTTTGTCAAATACTAGCATATAGCCCGTCATATGACGGGATCAGTAAAATTTTTAATTTTCCAGAATTGTAAATTACCCTATGAGGCAGGTAAAAGAAAATGGTTTGTTTTTTTGGCTGAGAATTATCTTTCCACAAAAAATAATCGATGATTAAATTTAAAATAAGGCAATTTGTCGCAACGTCACGAACTACTACAATGCCCTTCCCATTCATTTTCATGTTTACAACAGCCAATAGAGAAACAACAAACTGCTCTTCCGCTTGAAACTAAAGCCACAATTGTCATAATTTGAGAATTTGCCCTACTTCTTGAAATCGCCTTATTAGAATTATCTTGAACCGTCAAACATGGTCAAACGTTTAAAGCAAGGTTCTTTGAAGACAGTCACAGGTTTCGGTTCCTCGTAGTAGTAAAAAGTAATACAGCCTTCGAAATCACTGAGTATTTTACATACGAGGGCGAGTCAAATGAAAGTGAGCCAACCCTCTCCCCTGCGTAAGAATGGTTCGGTCCATCATCTACGACGCACTCGCGTAGCACAGAGATATCCCTCATTTACGAAAGTATAAAGTTCTTACGCTCTCATACATTGGGTTGAAGTCGGTAGCGTGATATAATGAACGCTCCAAAAGAAGAACAGCTTGGTGTTGTCAGGTTTTTGACAGTTGAAGGTATTCTAAACAAGAAATTAGTCGCCCTAACCATGCACGGTGACATTGCATCTCACTGGATACTGTGAAGCGTTGGAGCAAACTGTTCACAGAAGGACCTGAAAGTTGTAAAGGCAATCCAAGATTGGGCCAAAGCTACCTTGCAATCGCCCCCAACACAATTGCACAAGTTGATGACCTGATTAGACAAGAACAGAGGATAAGCATAGATAAACGACTTCACACTTTGAAACGTCAAATTGAAAGAAACGTCTCTAATGTACCAGATTCATGTCAGACGGCGCCGTGAATGAGTCAGTTAGACTCTATGAATCAACAACGCCAGCAGTTAATCAGAAAATGTCTCAATGTTCATGGAAACGAACTGTTAAATAAAATGCTCTGTTTGTCATATATTCGCTAACTTTCATTTGACTTGTCCTCGTATAATTGATTGCATTTCAGTACCATAATCCATTCCTAAAACATCATACCTTCTTCAGTACTTTACTTTCGTTTAGAAGATTAATCAACAAATTTTACATCTCAAGAGACTTTTTAAATGGCCGTCTATAGTCCGGAGATCGGAAAACAATATTCTAGTCGTTCGATTCTGGAAGTTATTAAAATATGAGTCTGAACTCTTCTAACATCAAGTTTTTTTTTACACGCAATAGTTCGTACTTAAATTTTATTTAGAAGCCATTTAGAAAAGTTCTGTATGCATGCAATTATATCGCATTCCGCTCGCAAACTGGTTCAACGAACTTAAAATACCTGTATGAGTTAATTTATTCACGTGTTTTTGGCTGAGTGGTCAGAGCATGTATCTCAATTAAAAAATATTTAAATACCTCTAAAATAACTATCTTCCCACTGCCTCCTTTGGCCGAATGGTTAGAGCGCTGAACTCGGAGATCTGAGACTGCGGGTTCGATTCGTTGCAAAGTCATCAGTGGAAATTATTGTACAAGAAAATTATACAAAATCACACAGTTTTACGTGTGACAGTTACAATACGATGGTGCTGCCATCTATTAACAGATCTTACTACACATGTAATCAGTTTTCGTTTACAAGTTATTTCAGCAAGACTCAAATACCTCTAAAGAAGTTAACCTACTACTGTCCCTTTGGTCGAATGGTTAGAGCGCGGATCTCAGAAACCTGAGTCTGCGGGTTGAATTCCCCGCAAAAGTGTCGATGGAGATTATTATACTTAATCAACCAGATAGTTTTACGTGTAACAGTAATAAAACGACGGTGCTGCCATCTATTAACAGAATCTTAATGAATTTTCGTATACAAGTTATATCAACAAAATTCAAATACCTCTAGAGAAGCTAATGTAGCAAGGCTCCCTTTGGTCGAATGGTTAGAGAGCGGATCTCTGAACCCTGAGTCTGCAGGTTCGATTCCCCGCCAAGGCATTAATGAAAGTTATTATGAAACAAATTATACAAAATCACCCAGTTAGTTTTACGTGTAACAGTAATAATACGATGGTGCTGCCATCTATTAAGAGAATCTTAAAACTCATGTAATAAATTTTCGTTTACAAGTTATTTCGACAAAATTCAAATACTTCTAAAGAAGCTAATTTACCAAGGCCTCCTTTGGTCGAATGGTTAGAGAGCGGATCTCTGAACCCTGAGTCTGCAGGTTCGATTCCCCGCCAAGGCATTAATGAAAGTTATTACGAATCAAATTATACAAAATCACCCATAATCAGTCTACGTTCCGTAGAATGTAATAATACGATGGTGCCATGCGATTACTAGAAGAAATCTTAAAACTCATGTAACATGATTTTCGTACTAGTACAATTTTCGTAATTCGACAAAATTCAAATACTTCTAAAGAAGCTAATTTACCAAGGCCTCCTTTGGCCGAGTGGTTAGAGCTTCGGTTTCGGAATGCTGAGTCAATCGGTTCGATTCCCTGCCAGTCCAGGAATTAAAGTTAGAGGGTTTCAGTAATGTGTTTCTTTTGATGTTCGCGAGTTTTGTTTCAAACCTGTGCAGTCAAAGCGACAGTTCGTGTTCGAGTCGGGTGTAGATTCTCTCTTGGGTACATGGTGCGGTTAAACTGTCCGCGGCGCGACGAATCAGGGGTTTTGCAAAATTTTGAAAGATAAATATACATCATTACAGTAGAAAGTTACAAATACTTAGTATTACTCGTTGAGTAATTCATAGAGATCGAGTTCTCTTTACTCAATTCTCTTATAGTCGATGTAATAGCAACACCAAGATCATCTCTCTTAGAGAGCTTTTGGCTCTCTTTGGAGCTCTGTCGTCTCTCGTTCGACTCCTTAGAGAAAAGAGAGGGTTGGTAGGGTTTTCCCATCGAGAGGTCCTCCCTTGATGTTCGCGAAGAGAGGTCAGTCCACTGTGCAGTCGCAAAGAGGGACATTTTGTACGTTCTTCTCTATGCGATAGACCGTGCGGCTCTGTGATCGAGTCTCAGGGAATCGGCGACACGAGCGGGTTTGTGTTTTTTTGGAAGCGATGGAAATATCCCACTTCATTCCTAGTTACAGGGAGTAGCAAGTTACAAATACTTAGGGATAGATACACGTTGAGTACTTCAGCGCGATACATGGAGGTGTCTCTTTACCCTACCAACTTTTTCTCTTACCTCTAAGGAGTCAGATGTAATAGCAACACCAAGCATCATCGCTCTTGGAGAGAGCTTTTGGCTCTCTCTTTGGAGCTCTGTTACGCTCTCTCTTGTTACACCTGACTCCTTAGAGAAAAGAGAGGAAAAAAGTTGGTAGGGCACGAGATATACCCAGGGAGAGAAACGCGGGGAACTCGATCATAAGAGTCCGCTTCACGAAGAAGTGGTTTAGATTCACACAAATCACGAACATCAAAGAGCGAAACAGGGAGCGATTTGCCCATAGGCCTAACCTACCTCTCTCGAAATTGCCAGGGATAGACCGTCGATATTTCTGATTTCGCTCTACACTCGGCAAAGGAGGCCGTGCAAGTTTTGGTACTTTAGGAGTATTTGAATTTTCTTGAATCGACTTATATACGAAAGAGTAATGCACACTGAAATGCACATCTGCATGTAAAAATCTAAGTTTTTTTCTTCTACTGTGAGATCGAACCCACAGAGAGAGAAACGCGGGGTACACCCCGGGACTCGATCACAAACTGTCCGCTTCACGACTGCACAGTAGTTTAGAGGGACCACACAAACTCACGTACATCAAAGGGAGCCGAAACAGGGACGCGATTTGGGCCCACAGGCCAACATCCTACCTCTCTGAAATTGCGGGGAATTGAACCCGCAGACTCAGTATTCTGAGTTCCGCGCTCTAACCACTCGGCCAAAGGAGGCCGTGCAAGTTTAGATACTTTAGGAGTATTTGAATTTTCTTGAATCGACTTATATACGAAAATTGAGTAATACTACTACTGAAATGCTCATCACTGCATGTAAAATACTCTAATTTTATTTTCTTCTACTGTGGGGATCGAACCCACAGATGTCAGGCAAATACATTCAGCATACTGAGCCTCGCGCTCTAACCATTCGGCCAACGGAACCCATAGTAGAACTGATTTTTCGGAGATATTTGAAGTTAGTGGAATAAACTTGTAATCTAAAAACCGATTGATGCATTACTGAAATACACGGAAATCCTTTAATTTTATTTCCTGCATTAGCAGGGAATCGAACCGACAGACTCAGCATTCCGAGACCGTCGCTCTAACCACTCAGCCAAAGTAGGCCATGGTAAGTTAACTTCTTTAGAAGTATTTGAATTTTGTTGAAATAACTTGTAGACGAAAATTCCTTACAGGCGTATTTTGATTCTGTTAATAGATGGCAGCACCATCGCATTATTATTGTTACACGTAAAACTATCTGGAAGATTCTGTATAATTTCCATTGACGCTTTTGTGGGGAGTCGAACCCGCAGACTCAAGGTTCAGAGTTTCACGCTTTAACCATTCGACTAAAGACAGCCATGGGAGATTAGCTTCTTTAGAGGTATTTGAATTTGTTGAAATAACTTGTAAACTAAAACAGGTTGGTGCACATTATTGAAATATACAGAAACCCCTAATTCTATTTCCTTCTCTGGTAGGGAATCGAACCGACCAGAGGAGCATTCTGAGCCCCCCGCTCTAACCACTCGGCCAAAGGAGGCCTCAATAGATTAGCTTCTTTAGAGGTATTTGAATTTTGCTGAAATAACTTGCAAACGAAAACTGGTTACATGTGTATTAAGATTCTGTTAACAGATGACAGTATCGTCGAATTAAAACTGTTACAAATAAAACGATGTGGGTGATCTTGTATAATCTTTTGTATAATAATTTCCATTGATGCTTTCGAGGCAAATCGAACCGGCAAACTCAAGGTTCACAGTTCCGCGCTCTAACCATTTGACCAAAGGGAGCCATGGAAAATGAGCTTTTTTAGAGGTATTTGAATTTTGTTGAAATAACTTGCAAACGAAAACTGGTTACACGTGTATTAAGATTCTGTTAACAGATGGCAGTACCATCGGTTTATAACTGTTACAAATAAAACGATGTGGGTGACTTTGTATAACCTTTTGTATAATAAAAGGGTGCCATGCCAAATGAGTTTCACTAGAAATATTTGAATTTTGTTGAATTAACTTATATACGAAAATTAACGTATTTCTATAAATTGGACAGTATTACTTAACCTTACATACTGAATTACATATGATGTGTAAGTAAAAGAGCTCGACTTTGATTTAACGCTAACGCGGGGAGCGGAACCCGCAGACTGCTTTTCTGCATTTGGAGTCCCGTGCTCTAACCATTCAGCCATCTGAGGCAATGGTTGGACAGTTTCATTAGAGGTATTTGAATCTTCTAGGCATAACTTCTAAACGAAAATTAGTATACAGTATTAATTTCAAATACTACCTTAAAATATTGTAACTTTATTTTCTGGTAGTGCAGTGAACTGAAACCAAAGACTGCCTTAAAACTATTTCATCATTCTTAGCCCGGGCTCCAACCATTCAGCCAACTGAGGCAGTGGTTGGATAGTTTATTTAGAGGTATTTGAATTTTGTTGAATCAATTTATAAACCAAAATTGGTGTATACCCAGTCGACTGAATATTTTTATTCTATATATTATTGCTGAAAGTCGGCAGTACTAAAATTCTTATATTTTCCGATACTGTGGTGAATTAAACCCGCAGACTGATGTTTGTAATAATGTGGTTGGTTGTTTTCCAACATTATTGAGAACTTTTTGCTTCGTCAGGGGCTCTACTGTCTGCATTTTTGAAAGACAAGTTGAGAGCGTATGAGACTGAGACCTACTGTTTAAAGCCGATTCCGAATTGCTATGAATATCCATGACAACATTGAGATTCGAACACAAACTCCAGTATCAGAGAGTCTCTACCTTTGGGGGTTGGTTGGTCTTGACATCTGGCCTTTGTTCGGTGTAAAATATTTTATGTTTTCCCGTCAAAATTTAACCTCGTTTCAGGGAATGTTGGATGCGTCTTTTGTAGTATTGTGCTCGATTTCTCCCAATTGCGTGGGAAATCCTTACCCTCCCCCCTTCTAGTTGGTTCGAGGCACAACGGTCTGCTGTTTTGATGCGCGTCAGCTAATGATATCGGGACCTATTGTTTAAAGCTGATTACGAACGGCTATGAAAATCCATGCCAAGATGGAATTTGAACACACGAACTCCGGGACCGAAGATCAGCGCCCTAACTATTTGGCTATCGTTCGGTTGGAAGGAAGAGTGGAAGCAAAGAATCCGCTTAACGGCTGAGGGACTAGGGGCTTGGTAATGGCTGGAGAGTCTTTTGTCTGAGGAGGTTGTTCTTGGATGGTTCGAACTTCGAAGACACAGCATATGGAGAGAGCTTAGTTTGGTTTTTATTTCATATATGCTCACTTCAGCGTCTGGAAGGAGTTTTTTATATTTTTTCAAGGAGAAATGCTTCTTGTAAATAGTATGTATATAGTTGTGAGCGCAGTAATAAATCCCCAACATTTAAGATGCCCTTATCGGCTCTCTCACTCGTCACATCGGCTGCTTGGAATATTTAAATGTATATTGTTAATTACTAATGTTTTATGACTTGTAGAATATCTCTTAAAGGAGAAAAATACTTAATCATTTCAGCTTGTTAAACCCTATTTTAGTAGAAAGGGAAAATTAGAAAGTTTGGCGAATTTTGCGCACAGTAGGAAATTAGTAGGTTTGGCGAATTTTGCGTATAGTCGTGAAATTACTAGGTTTGGCGAATTTTATGTATAGTCGTGAAATTAGTAGGTTTAACAAAGTTTGAGCACAGTCGTAAAACTAGTAGGTTTGGCAAATTTTGTGTACATATCTGAAATTACTAGGTTTAACAAATTTTGCGCACAGCCGTGAAATTAGTAGGTTTGACAAATTTTGCGTATAGTCGTAAAGTTAGTAGGCTTAAAAAATTTTGTACACAGTTGTAAAATTAGTAGGTTTGGCAAATTTTGTGTACAGTCGTGAAATTAGTATGTTTGGGAAATTTTGAGCACAGTCGTGAAATTAGTAGGCTTGGAGAATTTTGCGTACAGTCATGAAATTAGTCGATTTAACAAATTTTGCTTAGTCGTAAAACTAGTAGGTTTGGCAAATTTTGTGTACAGTCGTGAAATTAGTATGTTTGGGAAATTTTGAGCACAGTCGTGAAATTAGTAGGCTTGGAGAATTTTGCGTACAGTCGTAAAATTAGTATGTTTAATAAATTTTACGCCGTCGTATAATTAGTAGGTTTGGCGAATTTTGTGTATGGTCGGAAATTAAAAGGATTAACAAATTTTGCGCTGAAATTAATAGGTTTGGCGAATTTTCTGCACAGTCGGGAAATCAGTAGGTTTAACAAATTTTGCACAGAGTTGTAAAATTAGTAGGTGTAGTAAACTTTGTGTACATTCGTGAAATTAGTACGTTTGGCAAATTTTCCGTATGGTCGAAAATTAGAAGGGTTAGCAAATTTTACGTACAGTCGTGAAATAAGTAGGTTTGATGGGATTTTCCCAGACAGTCGTGAAATTTCAGATACCATTTGTCGACATTATATTTGCCGTTATACTTTTGCTCGGTAATTCTATATGGAACTGAGTGATCTCCAGCCCACAACCAACCCCCATTTTTTTTTGTTTGTTTGTTTATGGTTTCAAATGCCGTGGTGGCTTGGTATATCCCCAACCACATCCGAACTTTATTTAGAAGATCATTTTTACATTTTCTACTGTTGCTACACACCTCTGCAATATTGCAGGATTTTCAAGATTTCTTACATCAACAGATTCAGTTTCAAACCAACTTAAACATTTGTTACATTTATCAAGATTATTTTCTCTATTTCCTAATTTTTATGCATTTTCCATAATTATTACAGTACTTTATTTTTACATCATTACTATATCATTTACATGAATTACGCATATGGCATGTACAAATTTTATTTGAAAAATAAAATATCTATTCATCTTATCCTTATATAAAGAAAGAAAAAATAAACAATATATATATATATATATATATATATATATATATATATATATATATATATATATATATATATATATATATATAAACACACTCCAACAATTCATATGCTCCATATACTTATATATCAATTAACAAAAGTTGAAAAAATAATTGAACAATTCTGATTTAATATGTCATGAATTTGCTTTAGTTTACTCACGTTAAATTTATTAAAAATTATCAGTTCTTTCAAAATATTTATCTAGTTCTTCAATGTCCTTCCTTTCTTATTTGTATACCATAAAAAATGCAACTTTCTTGTATAACAGGGGTTCTATATAGAACTTTTCAATGTGTTTAAAATTAACCGCAGAACAGTAATTCGTCATAGTTCTTGTTTCGATTTAACTTTAAGTCCAACATTTTGGTTTGGTTTGGAGGGCTACAGCCTACTTTCTTGCCACATGCACGGCGACATCAGACACTTGCTGTTGAGTAGCTACTGGAAAGGGAAGATATCATTCGAATGGATTGGCCAGTGTACTCCCCTGCTTTAAACTCCATCGAACATATGTGGGATGCTTCGGGGAGACGCATTACAGCACGCTTACGTCCTCCGGAGAACACCCAACAACTCAAACAGATGCTGATTGCATTGCGGAATGGGCATTCCTACAGCAAGAAATGTTGGACCAGCTGGTTCTGAGTATGCGGAGACGGTGCAAAGCAAATATTGCAGTTAGAGGAGGGATTAAGGAACATCTGCTTGTTGTTCTTCCTCTTGAATAGACAATCTTGAGTCACAATACTATGCTTGTAGAAAGCTTGTTTTTGTTTGATTCCATACCGTATACATTGTAGTGCTCTTTCAGCGCCGATGCTTTCGTCATCCTTTGCGTACATAATATTCTCCCTCATTTCTGAATTTCATGTTTATCAGATGATTTCTCATGGAGTTATGACAAAAAAAAAACCCCACCTGTTGCTTAAGTTTTGCACACCAGTGTAGATTAGCAGTTTAGGGTAAACGAGAAGCTTCAACCTTAAAAACATCATAATAAATTTAAATATTGCAATTAATGTAACTTATTCAATGATTGGGTTTTAGATAAGCAGTTTAGGTTAAACAATAAGCTTTAACTTCAAAAACTTCATAATTTAAATATTTCAATTAATTTAATTTATTCTATGACTGGGTGTTATATTAGAAGTTTAGGGTAAACGAGAAGCTTCAACCTCAAAAACATAATTTAAATATTGCATTTAAAGTAACTTATTCTATAACTGGGTTTTAGAATAGCAGTTTAGGGTAAACGAGAAGCTTCAACCTAAAAAACATCATAATAAATTTAACTATTGCAATTAATGTAACTTATTCAATGATTGGGTTTCAGATTAGCAGTTTAGGGTAAACGAGAAGCTTCAACCTTAAAAACATCATAATAAATTTAAATATTGCAATTAATGTAACTTATCTATGATTGGGTTTTAGATTAGCAGTTTAGGGTAAACGGGAAGATTCAACCTAAAAAAATAATAAATTAAAATATTGCAGTGGATGCAACCTATTCTATGATTGGGTTTTAGATTAGCGGTTTAGGGTAAACGAGAAGCTTTAGCCTTAAAAACTTCATAATAAATTTAAAAATTGCAATTAATTCAACTTATTCTATGATTGGGTAATAGATTTTCAGTTTAGGATAAACGAGATACTTCAACCTCAAAAACATAATAAATTAAAATATTGCAATTAAATTAACTTATTCTATGATTGTGTTTTAGATTAGCAGTTTAGGGTAAACGAGAAGCTTCAACCTCAAAAACTTCATAATAATTTTAATATTATAATTAATATAACTTATTCTATGATTGTGTTTTAGATTAGCAGTTTAGGATAAACGAGATACTTCAACCTCAAAAACATAATAAATTTAAATATTGCAATTAAAGTAACTTATTCTATGATCGGGTTTTAGATTAGCAGCTTAGAGTAAACGAGAAGCTTTAGCCTTAAAAACTTCATAATAAATTTAAATATTGCAATTAAAGTAACTTATTCTATGATCGGGTTTTAGAATAACGGTTTAGTCATAAAATAATACTCATGTATTTGTCATTTGTTAGTCATGGAATCGTAACAAATATCTTTATCTATTATCAAAATTTTCCATTTTATTAATTTTCCGTAATACGAATAAATCTTTTTTTTTCCCAGACGAAGTTTTACCTTTTTCATAAATGGCATCCGCTGATGATTAAAACGATAGCTGATCACTAACGTGCACTTGCTGTACTACTCAAATTTGTTTATACTTCATATCTATTTTATTCTAAGCATTCCATAATAATTTAGATTTGATATATGCATCGATATGTAATAACCAGAAATAACTCGGGCAATAAAGAGCTAAAAAAGTGTCAAAGAATCAAAAATGTCACTACAATTGCACGGAAATTTGACTACCTTTGCATTAGTCTTTGTATTATCCTCCTGAAACTGATGATTTAAAATTATTTTTTCCCCTTTTTGTAAATTATCTCAGCTGAATTTCTTATCTCATTTCCATGTATACTGAACAATGCGTTTTGCATGATTCTGTTTTATCTTATCTACAGAATTCAATTTCAGGAGTTACGTACGTCAATTTCCAAAGATTCTAGTTTTATTCTTTCTAATTTTGATAATTTATCTCCCATTGAAATCGAAGTATATCGCTCTATCTCTTATTTATATATGTAGATGTATAATATATATGTGTATGTATATGTATAATGTATATATGCATATATATTTATATATTATACTATGTATTCTTTCAGTTCCGATTATGACTTTATGGTATTCCTTTCCAGCAACCGTAGCGAATATCCCTCTGTGGATTCCTTCAAGGTTGTATAGTTAAAATAGATTCTAACGCTTAAGTCATCCACGTGACTTGCAGGTGATTGCTAATTAATTGGCTGGTACAACAGCTATAAAAACAGAAGTACAGTGTTGTGGTGGGAAGTTTCGTTCGTAAGAGAAAACATGAATAAACGACTACAGTTTGAAATTCCATTTATCTTTATTTCATTGTCCTTCTCAGCGCAAGTTCCACGACTCCAAGGCTGATATATCAGTTCGAAACTTCCATTCGAGATGAGGCAAAAAGCCATATATATATATATATATTGTGTATATATATGTGTATATGTATGTGTGTATATACACACACATACATATACATATACATATATACATATATATACAAATATACATACATAAAATATATATACACATATACATATATATATATTATACACACATACATACATACATACATATATATATATATATACATATATATATATATATACATACATACAATACATACATACATATATATAAAATATATATACATATAATATTATATATACATACATACATACATACATACATAAATAAAATATTATATATAATATACATATATATATACATATGTGTGCATATGTAGGTAAATATATATATATACACTCAATATATATGTGTGTGTGTATATAAACATATATATACACACTACATATATATATATATACATATATATGTATGTGTAAATGTACGTATGCATATATATGTGTTACATTTAAAAATAATTTATTAATAATTAATGAGCATAATTTTCAGTTATCTAAAATACAAATATTAAAAATGTAAATAATGACAAGCAATTATAATAAACTTAGCATATATGCATGCGATGTTAAATTTTTTAATTTTAAGGATTGTACACCCAATATATATAAAAATTTTTTTTTTTTTTTTTTGGAGATTATCTTCACCAACAAAATATAATATTAATTTATATTATACATACGTTATTATATTTTATTATATAAAAGAAAATTAATTATGTAATAAATATTTCATTAAAACGTGTAAAATATCAGACGATATTTAAATAATTAAAATAAAAATGATTAAATGAGATGGTTAAAAATGACGTCATAATGATAGAAAAATTTTTTTTTCATCTATTTATTCTATAATAATGATAAATTTAATCGCCTGCTCTAATCTAAAATTTTGAAATAAATCGCATTAAACTCTCAAAAAAGGAGTGAAACAATATTTTTGCTGTGTAACATTATACCAATTATTTTAGAATCAGTCGATGTTGGAGATCTTTTGCTTTATTTTGCTAACTAATCTGCAATATGGAGCCTATTTCCTTATAATTCAAAAATTCTGGACAGCCAGATAACTTAGGCTATATTAAATAATTTACTGTTACTATTATGTTATTGTTATTGTTGTGTATGTTAGTTGTAAGTTAAATTAAGATAAAAGTTAATTATAGAATGTCAAATCATCTGTTAAACTGATGTTCAACACATAGACTTTTATTTATTTTTTCTCTGTAAGTTCATGGCAACGAACGATTTGTTTATATGGCGACATCAGCAGAAAAATGGCTCTGAGTTTGCTTTTGTGCTTAATATGTTAATATAATTACGCCATATCTTCTGTGTGACATTTTCTGTCATTAAAGATCTCGCATACGTAAATATAATAAAAATGTTTTATATTAGCGTCTGTTTGAGCAATTAATTAACGCCATTGAGAACAATTCAGTATCACACTTCTGATTTGAACCCAAACGGACAGCGATATTTTGGTATATGAATGGTATCGAAAATGATTTTAATGATTTTTAACGGGGGAGATCTTGAAATAATGATTAAACGTAAAAAAAATTAGATTTTGAACTCGCTTTGAATTTTTGTAAAAATAAAAATAAATATGGATGCCTGTATTTTCAGTACAATCAAAAAATTTGACAGACACCTTAGGCAATTATTATATAGATTTAAATGTAAAATCAACTTATTTTATACTCAGGTTTTAGAGTAGCAGTTTAGTGTCATAGTATTATGCTTATGTATATAATCTATTGATGTTGTTTCTCGAATTTTAATTCCCTTGCTTTATTTTTGCAATCCACCTACAATACTAGCGGCTTACTTCTTTAACTGTTATCTTGACAAGCACGTCTTTACTTAGCATTCTAGCATGCGATGTTACTATTTATTTTCTTTAAGGATTGTACAGCACCAAGATGTGTTTATTGTGCTAATCACAATTTTCAGAAACATTCCTTTCGTTCAATGGTGTTGGATATTTTTCACACGACACAACATTCTCAAGCCTTTATATCTTCGGTTATATGTTTTGTTTGCATATCTTATAATGTTATTATTAACATAACATGGCATAACATAACATAAAATATAACATATATGCAATGTAGGGTATTTTGTATAAAGCGCCTAGGACGCCCCGAGAAAATATTTAGCGGTTTTCAAATCTTAAGTCAAGGGCAAAAATTCCAGCGTCCCTTTTGCTTTCCCCTTTTTAACCCCTAACCTAAACTGACCATTGAAGCTACAGTTCAGGCCCTCAGAGAAGGGGTGTAACCAATTATAACTCTACATTGCCCTAGAGGACAATTTAGGGAATTCCCAAACAAAAAGGAGATGCACGCTATCGGAGGCAGATTTTCACAGATTTTAACTGAGATGTGGGCCCAGGTGTTAAGGGCCATTTTACACATAACTTCATGCTAGCTGACCCCTGAGTTTGTCCTGCCCCCTTTAATGAAATGGGAACCCGTCCTCCAACGTTCGGCTAATAAACATCTTATTTTAAATGGTGTCATTTTTATGGGCTATGACTGCAACCATCTATCTTGAAGTGCGCACACGCACAAGCGTACGCGCACATTCTAATGATTTCAACCCTCCTTTTGGCCGAGATTACCGCCAGAAATCACATGATCATACGCTCTTGTTTACTGGATACAAAATGCGACATCTAATGGGTAAAGTTTGGAGTGCTACAGCCTGCTTTTTTTGCAACACGATGGCCAATGAGACCAGGACCTACTCCTTAAAGCCGATTCCAAACGGCATGCCATAGGGGGATTTAAACCCACGGATTTTGGTTCCGAAGATCAGCGCTCTAGCTATTCGGCCATCATTCAGCTAGAGGGAGGAGTGAAATCGAAGAATCCGCTTAATGGGTGACAGACTATGGGCTTGGCTGGAGAGTCTTGTCTAAGGAAGTTGTTCTCAGATGGTTCGAACTTCGAATACTCAGTATAGAGAGAGTTTAGTTTGGTTTTATTTTCAGATATGTTTGCTTCTGGATGGTGTTTTTTTTATGTTTTTTCAAGGAGAAATGCTCCTTGTATATAAATGTAAATAGTTATACAATGTATATAATTGTGAGCGCAGAAATAAATCTAAAATAAAATCCATCGTTCGGCCTAGAACCACGGGAATTTTGTTCTACCTAAAACATTTTTTTAAATCAATTGTACTGATTTAAAGTCAAAAAATGAATGAATTTTATTGCGTATAAATACAGGTTACTTTTAGAATAACAACACGATAAATATTAATCGGGGTAAGTTTGACCCAGCTCGCGATTTTAGGTAGACCGAAACTCCCAAAGTTCTTTGACAGTTTCATTATTTTTTCCAGAATTCAGTCAGAAAAATGTCACATTTTTTATTGCATTTTTTTGTACATTTTACATTTTTAAGTAAATATGTTATTAAAATTAACATTTCTAATATTTTTAAGCATTTATTACAACTTTCTTTCTATGAAAGCATCATAGAACTAAAGTTTACCTTTAGTCTCATCGATATCCAAGTTAATTTTTGGAATTCCAGTGAAAGCAAATCTAGGAGGCGGATCCGAAGGATTATCACAATTAATTTAAAAAAATGGTCTTGGTTGACAGATTCCATCTGTATTACTATCAGAGTCACTACTATCCAGGTCATCTAATAAACTTTCGCTACTGTCATTTACAGATAATTCAGTTTCTGATTCAGAGTCACAGTTCGAGTCATAAGAAATTAGCTCCATGCGCTCTGAATTATCCATTATTTAAAAGTAAAAATACTCAACAAAATAAAAATATATATTTAAAAATATATATTTTTATATAAAAATATATATTTAAAAATATATATTTTTATATAAAAATATATATTTTTACAAAGTAAAAATATTCAACTCTTACATCAATAAAATTATCAGGCGGTTAGTAAAATATAACTAGAAAGCTATACACTGAAAGATAACAATTCGTCTTCTCATACAAAACATGCAAAAAAAAAAAAAAAACCGCGCTTTTGAACCAATCGGAGTAGAAAATACAATAAACTGCAAACTATCATTTACTGGACCATCTATACGAATAATTTGTTACTAAACTTGGAAAAATACGGCCGAAACAGTGTAAGCGAAACAGGAATCACATTGACCGTAGGACGTATGGGCAAAACAGGGAAGGGGTTAATTATTATGGAAGAGAGCCTATTCGAAATTTTTTTTTGTAAAGACGCCGGCGGTAAAGAAAAGGTTGGGAACCACTGTCTCCGTGGAATGGTGTTTCAGAAAGTTCCATACCGGTATAAAAGAACAAGTAGTTCAGTGCGTTAGGGAATTCCCCATTCTCTCAACGAAGTGTTGAGAGCTAAATAAAAAGCTTTGAGTTCTCAGTGTTAGTTTTTTTATCCGTTCTATGACATTATTATCTACTTGATATTATTATCTCGTCCTTTATCCATCACTCTTGTGACTTATCTGGTAGCAAAAAGGGAATCTCCCTACTTTGTGACTGCTCTCGGAAAAGGATATAAACTTGGAACCACAGCGTCGGGCCTCACAACAAGTACTATATTGGCTGTTCACCAATCGTCGTAAGCTTTTCAGCTATAGTAAGTCTTTTCTTTGCTTTACTTTGGATATTACATTTTTTTCTCGAGTTGTTTTATTTTTCTCTAGCACTTAGGCTATATCTGTAGATGAGCAGTTCTCACGTATGTTTTTAGGCTGCGACACCCTTCAACTAAAAATATTTCGCCGCACAGTTTTTCCTAAAAATAATCACCAATTATCGTAAGCTTTTCACGCTTAGTAAGTTTTTACTTTGGTCTGTTTTAGATATTGCATTTGTTCTCTTTCTGTTTCCCTTTTCGATGGCACTTAGGCAATTTTTGTAGATTACCGGTTCTCAATCTTTTTGTTGGCTGCGACATCCTTGGACTAAAAATATTTCACGGCACAGCTTTTCATAAAAACAATCACCGATTATTCGAATCTTTTCACTCGTAGTAAGGTTTTTCTTTGGTCTGTTTTGGATATTGCATTTGTTCTCCATTCTGTTTTCTGTTTCGATGTTACATAGGCAATTTCCGTAGACTAGCGGCTTTCATATTGTTTTGGCCATGGCAAAACTGCTGGACTAAAAATATTTTGCGGCACAGCTTTCCTCCAAAACAATCAGAGAAAGCTTTTCACGCATACTAAGTCCTTTCTGTGGTCTGTTTTGGGTATTGCATTTGTTCTAGATTTCTGTTTTCCTTTTCGATGGCACTTAGGCAATTTCTGTAGATTTGTGGCTTTCATGGTTTTCTAGTTGCGGCAAAACTGCTAGACCAAACATATTTCTCGACAGAGCTTTCCATAAAACAATCACCGATCATCGTAAGCTTTTCACGCATAGTAAGTTTTTTCTTTGGTCTGTTTAGGATATTGCATTTGTTCTCCATTTCTGTTTTCTTTTTCGATGTCACTTAGGCAATTTCCGTAAATTAGCGGTTTTCATACTGTTTTGGTCAGCGGCAAAACTGCTAGACTAAAAATATTTCGCGACACAGCTTCTCATAAAACAATCAACTATCATCGTAAGCTTCTCACACGTGGTCTTTGGTCTATTTTGGATATTGCATTTCTTCTCCATTTCTGTTTTCCTTTTCGATGGCACTTAGGTAATTTCTGTACATTAGCGGTTTTCATACTTTCTTGGCTGCGTCAAAACTGCTGGACTTAAAAACATTTTGCGGCACAGCTTTCCTCTAAAACAATCAGAGAAAGCTTTTCAAGCATAGTAAGTCTTTTCTTTAATCTGTTTTGTATATTGCATTTGTTCTCCATTTCTGTTTTCCTCTTCCATGACACTTAGGCAATTTCTGTAGATTAGCGGTTTTCATACTGTTTTGGCAGCGGCAAAACTGCTAGACTAAAAATATTTTGCGTCACAGCTTTCCTCCAAAAACAATCAGAACAATCAGATAATTATTTCATGCATATTAAGTCTTTTCTTTGGTCTGTTTCGGATATTGCATTTCTTCCCCATTTCTGTTTTCTTTTTCGATGGCACTTAGGTAATTTCTGTAGATTAGTGGTTTTCATAATTTCTTGGCTGCGGCAAAACTGCTGGACTAAAAATATTTTGCGGCACAATTTTCCAAATAACAATCATCGAAAGCTTTTCACACATAGTAAGTCCTTTCTTTGGTCTGTTTTGGATATTGCATTTGATCTGCATTTTTGTTTTCCTTTTCGATGACACTTAGGCAATTTATGTAGATTAGCCGTTTTCATTTTTTTTTTGGTTTCGACATCCTTGGACTAAAAATATTTTGCGGCACAGCTTTCTATAAAACAATCTATCATCGTAAGCTTTCGTAAGTCTTTGGTCTATTTTAGATTTTGCATTTCTTCTCCATTTCTGTTTTCCTTTTCGATGGCACTTAGGCAATTTCTGTAGATTGTGTTCAATTTTTTTTTGTTCGGTAAAACTGCTAGACCAAAATATTTTGCGGCACAGCTTTCCAAATATCGATCACCGAAAGCTTTTAACGCATAGTAAGTGTTTTCTTTGGTTTGTTTTGGATATTGCATCTGTTCTAGATTTCTGTTTTCCTTTTCGATGGCACCTAAGCAATTTCTGTACATTACCGGTTTCGAAACTTTTTTTTTTTTTTGGCTATGACATCCTTGGACTAAAAATATTTCGCGACACAGCTTCTCATAAAACAATCAACTAATCAAGAATTATTTAATGCATATTGTCTTTTTATTGGTCTATTTTGGATATTGCATTTGTTCAACATTTCTGTTTTCTTTTTCGACGGCACTTAGGCAATTTTCGTAGAATAGCGGTTTTCATACTTTTTTGGCTTCGGCAAAACTGCTGGACTAAAAATTGCATAGCTTTCCTCAGTCATTTATAGTAAATTTTTCTTTCTGTTTTGATATTGCATTTGTTTCTATTTCTGTTTTCCTTTTCATGACATTAGGCAATTTCTGTAGATTAAGTTCTCATACTTTTTTGCTGCATTTACAAAAAATATTTTTGGCATTTAAAATATTCATAGCATTTATCATGCATTGAAATTGACAATTATCAGCAATTGTAACAACTAAAAATGATTTAGCATGTATCACAATTGAAATTACATGTGTTACCTATTAAATAAACATGCATTTATTTTGTAATATTATAAAACATATTGCATCAAATTACTATTTTATTCTTTAAATGAAAACTCTAGAGCACTGATTCTCAGCCATTGTACCGTGGCACTTTAATGTGCCGTCAAATTTTAGAATGTATGTTTTTCTATTTTTCGTTTCATTAAATTGTTATTGACTATTAGTGACAACATTAGATTCATAAATTGGAAATTTTACTGGTAATGGGCAATTGGGAATTAGACTAATTAGCATTTAGCACATACCGAACTGAAATAATATCTTACATATTAAATCAACAGATATTTATATATTATAAAACAGATGTGTTTTAAAACTAAAAAAAATTAGTATTCCTCGTGCTATTGAAAAACTAACAATTATATCAACAATTTGACTAAAAACTAGCATTTAGCATAAATCATACTCAAATATATTCTTTATTATATAAACAAAAGTTTATTGTATAATATTATAAAACAGATATTATAGTAAACTACTTTTTCCTTTAAATTTAAACTCTAGAAGTGTATGGCAGTTTAAAATGAAATCATTTATCATGCCATTGATAAATTGGCAATTGTATCAGTGATTGGTAATTGGACTAAACATTAGCATTTAGCATGCATCAAACTGAAATTACACCTGTTACCTATTAAATAAACAGGCATTTATTGTATAATATTATAAAACATATTGTATCAAATTACTGTTTTATTCTTTAAATGAAAACTCTAGAGCAGTTATTCTTAACCAGTGTGCCGTGGCACTTTTGTGTGCCACCATATTTTTGAATATATGTTTTTGATTCTTATTTTCATGAAATTGTTATTGACTATTTGTGACAACATATTGATAAATTGAAAATTTTATTGGTAATTGGCAATTAGACTAATTAGCATATATCGAACTGAAATGATATCTTATATAATCCACAAATATTTATTTAATATATTATAAAACAAATGTTGTATTTTGAAAGTAAAAAAATTAGTATTCCTCATGCTCTTGATAAACTGACAATTATATCAGCAATTTGACTAAAAATTAGCATTTAGCATATCTCAAACTCAAATATCTGTTATTTATTAAATAAACAGATATTTATTGTATAAAATTATAAAACAGATATTATTGTAAACTACTTTTTTCCTTAAATTTAAACTCTAGATGTATATGGCATATTAAATTTAAAAAAGCATTTATCATGCCATTGATAAATTGACAATTGTATCAGCAATTGGTAACTGAACTAAAAATTAGCATTTAGCATGTATCAAACTGAAATTACATCTGTTACCTATTAAATAAACAGGCATTTATTGTATATTATAAAACAGATAATGTATCAAATTACTGTTTTAATTCTCGAAATGAAAACTCTAGAGCAGTTATTCTCAACCAGTGTGCCGTGGTAATTTTGTGTGCCGCCATATTTTTGAATGTATGTTTTCGATTTTTATTTTCATGAAAATGCTGACTATTTTAATTGTTATTGACATTAGATTGATAAATTGACAATTTTATTGGCAGTTAAAAATTAGACTAATTAGCATTTAGCACATATTGAACTGAAATATCTATATTAAATATATTAAATATCTTATATATTAAAACAGATATTTAATATATTATAAAATAGATGTTGTATTTTAAAGCAAAAAAAAAATTTAGTATTCCTCATACTTTTGTTAAACTGACAATTATATCAGCAACTTGACTAAAATCAAGAATTTAGCATGTATCAAACTCAAATATCTGTTATTAAATAAAGATATTTATTGTATAATATTATAAAACATATTATAGTAAACTTTCCTTTAAATTTAAACTCCAGAGGTATGTGGCATTTTAAAATAAAAGCGTTTATCAAGCCATTGATAAATTGACAATTGTATCAGCAATTGGTAATTGGACTAAAAATTAGCCTTTAGCATGTATCAAACTGAAATTACACCTGTTACCTATTAAACAACAGGCAATCATATATATTTATATATCTAATATATTAAATCAATAGACATTTAGTATATTATAAAACAGATATCGTATTTTAAAACTAAAAAAATTTAGCATGCCTCATGCTCTTGATATATTGACATTTGTATCAGCAATTTGATTAAGAATTAGATTTCAGCTTATATCAAAATGAAATACCTGTTATGTATTAAGTAAAAACATTGTATAACATTATAAAACTGATATTTATCTAATTAGTTTTATTTTTTAAATTAAAATACTAGAGGTATATGGCATTGTAAAATTAAAAAAAAAATTAACATTTATTAAGCTCTTGATAAATTGACAGTTGTATTGTTAATTGGCAACTGGAAATTTGACTAAAATTTAGCATATGTCGAATTGAAATAATATTTTATGTATTAAACAGAAAATATAAAACAGACATTGCATTTTAATATTTTAAGGAAATTAGCATTTCTCATGCTCTTGATAAATTGACAAATGGAACAGCGATTTGAAATCGGGAATTTAACTAAAAACTAGCATTTAGCATGTATAAAACTGAAATAAGATATGTTAGACATTAAATACATTTATTATATAATATTATAAATCAAATATTGTATAAAATTACTGTTTTATTTAAATCAGAACATTAGAGATAAAAGGCATTTTAAAATAAAAACATAACATTAAAATTTAAATAAAATACATTTAAAATTTAAATGAAATACATTTAAAATAAAAAATAGAATTTATCATACTATTAATAAATTAACAATTGTATCGGTAATTGGCAATCGGGAATTCGTCTAAAAATTAGCATTTAGCATATATCAAACTGAAGTAATATATGACGTGCATTAAATTGTTGATTTATTCTTTAAATTAAACTAAAAGTATATAATATTTTATAATTTAAAATATTAAAACTGATAAGTTAAAAAAATCATTTATACTGCAATTAATTGAAATTGTGTTGGCAATTAATAATTGACAGTTTGACTAAAATCTAGCACATATAATAAATTAATATCTTATGTTTAGGTAAATAGACCTTTATTATATTACAAGACACATTTTGTAAGAAATTACTATTTGATTTTAATAAATTAAAACTTTAGACTTATATGGTCTTTAAAAGAACATTTATGCTATTGGTAAATTGACAATATAATCGGTAATTAGCAATTGGTACTAAAAATTAGCATTCAGCATATATCGAACTGAAATATTATCTTATATATTAAAACAGCCTTATATTTAATATATTATGTAACATATATTGCATTTTAGAACAAAAAAATTAGTATTCCTCATGCTCTTGATAAATCGACATTTGTATTGGTAATTGGTAACCGGAAATTTGACTATAAATTAGTATTTTGCATATATCGAACTGAAATACTATCTTATATATTAAAACAACACACATTTAGTATATTATAAAACAGATATTGTATTTTAAAACAAAAAAAATTAGTATTCTTCATGCTTTTGATAAATTGACATTTGTATTGGTAATTGGTAACCAGAAATTGGACTAAAAATTATCATTTAGCATATATTGAACTGAAATATCATATATTAAAATAACACACATTTAGTATATTATAAAACAGATATTGTATTTTAAAATAAAAAAAAAATTACTATTCCTCATGCTTTTGATAAATTGACATTTGTTTTGGTAATTGGTACAGGCAATTTGACTAAAAATTATCATTTAGCATATATTGAACTGAAATAATATCTTATATTAAAACAACACACATTTAGTGTATTATAAAACAGATATTGTATTTTGAAACTAAAAAAAATTAGCATTCCTCAGGTTCTTGGTAAATTGACAATTGTATGGCTAATTAGTACCCGACAATTTTAGCATTTAGCATATATTGAACTGAAATAATATCTTATATATTAAAACAACACACATTTAGTATATTATAAAACAGATATTGTATTTTAAAACAAAAAAATTAGTATTCCTCATGCTTTTGATAAATTGACATTTGTATTGGTAATTGGTAACCAGCAATTGGACTAAAAATTAGCATATATTGAAACTGAAATAATATCTTATATATTAAAACAACACACATTTAGTATATTATAAAACAGATATTGTATTTTAAAACAAAAAAAAATAGTATTCCTCATGCTTTTGATAAATTGACATTTGTATTGGTAATTGGTAACCGGCAATTCGACTAAAAATTAGCATTTAGCATATATTGAACTGAAATAATATCTTATATATTAAAACAACACACATTTAGTATATTATAAAACAGATTGTATTTTAAAACAAAAAAATTAGTATTCCTCATGCTCTTGATAAATCGACATTTGTATTGGTAATTGGTAACCGGAAATTTGACTATAAATTAGTATTTTGCATATATCGAACTAACTGAAATATCTTATATATAAATTCAACAGCCATATATTTAATATATTATATAACATATATTGCATTTTAGAACAAAAAAATTAGTATTCCTCATGCTCTTGATAATTCGACATTTGTAATGGTAATTAGTAACCGGCAATTTGACTAAAAATTAGCATTCAGCATATATCGAACTGAAATAATATCTTATATATTAAAACAACACACATTTAGTATATTATAAAACAGATATTGTATTTTAAAACTAAAAAAAAATTGGCATTCCTCAGGTTCTTTGTAAATTGACAATTGTATGGCCAATTTGACTAAAAATTAGATTTCAGCGTATATCAAAATGAAATATCTTATGTATTAAATACACATTGTATAACATTATAAAACAGATATTCTATCAAATTACTGTTTCATTCTATAAATTAAAACACTAGAGGTATATGACATTGTAAAGTAAAAAAAAAATTAGCATTATGCTCATGATAAATTAACAGTAGTATTGTTAATTGGCAACCGGCAATGACTTAAAATCAGCATTTAGCTTATATCAAATTAAAATAATATTTTATAAATTAAATAAACAGAAATTTATTTATAATATTATAAAACAGACATTGTATTTTAATATTTTAATAAATTACCATTTCTTATATTTATGATAAATTGACAATTGTGTAGGCAATTTAACTCAAAACTAGCGTTTAGCATATATCAAACTGAAATAAGATACGTTATGTATCAAATAGACATTTATTGTATAATATTATAAAGGAAATATTTTATCAAATTATTGTTTTTTCTTTTAAATTAAAACACTAGAGATAAATGGCATTTTAAAATTTAAAAAATATCATTTATGATGCTATTGATAAATTGACAATTTTATAGGCAATTTGCTATCTGGAATTTAACTGAAAACTCGCATTTAGCATATATCAAACTGAAATAAGATATATATCAAATAGACATTTATTGTACTATATTATAAAGCAAATATTGTATCAAAGTTTTGTTTTTTCTTTAAATTAAAACACTAGAGATAAATGGCATTTTAAAATAAAAAAAATATCATTTATGATGTTATTGATAAATTGACAATTTTATAGGCAATTTGCTATCTGGAATTTAACTGAAAACTCGCATTTAGCATATATCAAACTGAAATAAGATACGTTATGTATCAAATAGACATTTATTGTATAATATTATAAAGGAAATATTTTATCAAATTATTGTTTTTTCTTTTAAATTAAAACACTAGAGATAAATGGCATTTTAAAATTAAAAAAAATATCATTTATGATGCTATTGATAAATTGACAATTTTATTTGCAATTTGCTATCTGGAATTTAACTGAAAACTCGCATTTAGCATATATCAAACTGAAATAAGATATGTATCAAATAGACATTTATTGTAGAATATTATAAAGCAAATATTGTATCAAAGTTTTGTTTTTCTTTAAATTAAAACACTAGAGATAAATGGCATTAAAAAATAGCATTTGAGATGCTATTGATAAATTAACAATTGTATCGGGAATTCGCAATTAGACTAAAAATTAGCATTTAGCATACGTGCAACTGATATAATACCAACTATATATTAAATAAACAGATATTTATTGAATAATACAGAAAAACATTAATTGAAACAAATTAGTTTTATATTCTTTAAATAAAACTGTACAGGTATATGACATTATAAAAAATTAAATACTGAAAAGAAATTGGAAAATAAAAATATTATCTATCATGTTATTGATAAATTCTCACTTATATTGTAAATAGGGATTTAGTGACCTGGAAATTGGCAATTTCACTAAAAATTAGCATTTATCATATATTAAAAAGAAATATCTGTTATATATTAGATAAACAGGCATTTACTGTAGAATATTATAAAGCAGATACTGTATGTAATTAGTTTTATTCGTTAAATTAAAGCTCTAGAGGTATATGCCAATTTAAAAATTAAAAACTAATTAGCATTTCTCATGCTCATATATACATAAACATGTAATACAGAAATTCTAAAACGACCGGTTACATTTGATTATTACCCTTATTGTTTTTACTTGCCAGGGCTACTGGGCAAAGGAGAAACCTATGCAGCTAGACTAATAAATAATGTTGCAGTCGGGCCACATTGAAGAAAAGCACCATTTTGAGAAAAACTTAAATCTTTATTTAGGAGCTGACATCTTTGCCAGCTAACGGCAGACAAAAGAATGATACGAAAAACACTTTGATGAAACAGAGGTGTACCCCAGAGCGAGACTGATGAAATTTTCCCTAGGGACAAGAAACGTAGTCAGCGAATTTAACAGATAGGAGGAAAAACTGAGCTATTTACCGGCGACAGGTGGAAAATGTATTGAATGGTCAGAAAATTTACATCTATTGCACAGGAAGCTTTGGGAAGTGGGTTGGAGGAATTTTAAGTCGAGGACACTCCTTTGATTAAGATACTTTTTAGTTGGGAAAGTAGAATTTTGGAAATTAGAATGGGAGATAGGTTTTTAAAAAGATATTAAAGTGAAATAATTTTGATATAGTACATACAGTCTGTTCCATAAGAGCGTGTCTCTCATAAATTCGTCAATAGATAGCACGCAGACACCGGCTTAATTGCACGTGTTCTTCAAACATTAGAGAAGAATGCTTCATGGTTATATTCTTTATTCGATTTGTTTTGCTGTGTTTCAATCAACAATTCCAAAATGAATGCGCGTATGCGAGCCGTTTTGAGGAAGTGTTTCTTCGTAACCATCCAAAAGGACCAAAAACGTCTTGTACAGCTGCAACCCGGTACATAAGAAAGTCGGAATCGTTCGTCGAGAAGTGGATAGCCCGTTATAAAGCGGTACAAAACGTTGACGTCCTACCGGAACGGGGTAAACGCCGCTCGACGTCAAAATCGAATGATAGTGATTCTTGCATAATCGATAATGGAGACTGGACAACTTATTAGGTGAAATGCATTTCAGTTTAATATGTATACTACACGGTACAAATGTATTTTCAACTCATTCGTTTGTATTTTCAGGGAAATAGACGACACGCTCTTATGGTTTTGGTTTGGTTTGGTTTGGTTTGGTTTGGAGCGCTACGGTCTACTGTTTTGCACACGAGGGCTAATGAGACCGGGACCTACAGTTTAAAGCCGTGTACTACCTGTAACCAGCCACCCACCCGAAGTCGGGTGTAGGGTGTTGAATTGCTGGTTCGGTCTGGCCGTCCGGCAACAATGCGTTACGCAGGATCCAAGTCAACATTAAGTCAAGCAAGCAAGCCCATAATATTTAAAACAACAAAAGAATATATATATATATATATATATATATATATATATATATATATATATATATATTAATGTAGAAAATCTAGACCAATAGGTAAAATTAATGCAGTTTAGGAAAGTGCGGGGGATACTCCGCAGGAGTCCTTTCCAGGTTAAAAGTCCGGTGTACTACATACAGTTTAAAGCCGATTCCGAACGGCTACAAACATCCATACCACCAGTGGGATTCGAACCCACGAACTCTGGTTCCGAACAGCAGCGCTCTACCATTCGGTCATCGTTCGGCACACGTTCTTATGGAACAGACTGTATATGCATATTTACACACATGTTGCATTATTATATAGCGGCACGAATTTAGTTTTCCAGGTGGAAACACAAATGCTCTATTGGATTAATATCAGGTGCATTTAAAGGCGAAGACATTCGCTTCGAGGAACATTCTTGTGACTTGAAAATCTGAAGAATGTTCCTCGAACCATTAACCCTTGTGACATGTGCTTTATCCTGTTGGTAAGCACCGTCCCCGCCGGAATTTCTGTTGTCATGAATGGTTGAACATGGTCTGCAACGGTGATCACGCAACGCACAGACGTCAGGGATTGTTCTATGGGGATTATGGTTCCTAATGTGCTCGATGAAAACATCGCTCACACCATGTACTGCTTCCATCAGCTTGTCTTCATCCAGCTATGCCTCCGGGAGCCAGGGTTTCCTTTGGATATCGGCGTATTTGCACACGACAACCGTCAATGTGATGGACCAGAAAACGGGATTCGTCGAATCATGCAACTTTCTTCCATTCTTCTAATGTCCATTTCCAATGATTTTTGGCCCATTATAGACATGTCTCCATTCAACTGTGCATCTGGAAGCCAGGGTTTCTGATAATTGAAGTTGAAACGATAA
Organism: Pardosa pseudoannulata; assembly: GCA_032207245.1. Taxonomy (NCBI): domain Eukaryota; kingdom Metazoa; phylum Arthropoda; class Arachnida; order Araneae; family Lycosidae; genus Pardosa; species Pardosa pseudoannulata. The sequence continues at coordinate 22,666,541 of CM063497.1, forward strand.
CAGAAGTACCTCAACATTGGTGAAATGTATGTTGAATAGGGCATTAAATCACTCCAAATAAAACCAACAATTACACTTGTCCGAATTAATTTCAAAAGAGTGTTTGTTAAAAAAAACATGCCTCCTAGAAAAATATAGTGTTTTTTCAATTTTTAATATTTTCTTAGTGTAACACCCACAGTCAATAATAAATTGTTTTTCCTTTAACAGAAACTTGCACTGAAGTGAAAGACGAAGTTCCAGGCATCATGAGTAGTTTTGCTGGATACATGAACAAACTACGAGCAGCAAGCTCGGCCTCGATTGAAGCTGCCACAAACACAATATCAGCGACTGTAGACGTAAGCAGAGACATCCTTGGCACAGCTGTGAACAAAGTTGCGGATGGAGCTGCAGCAAGCAGAGACATCCTTGGCACAGCGGCCAACAAGGTCGTGGAGCAAGCAGCGACAGGTATGACCATGGTAGGAAATGCTACGAACGCTGCCTCAGTAGAAGCCGTTACCAGAAGAATAGTAGCCGGTGCTGCAACCAGCAGAGACATCATTAGCGCAGCTGCGAGCAAGGTCGCAGACGGAGCTGTCACAGGTATTGCCATAGTTGGATCCACCAGCAAGATCTCGATCGAAGCTGCCAGAGACACGATCGCATCGGGCACAGCAGCTAGCAAAGCTGCACTCGAAGCTGCCACTAGCAATGAAGCAGTGCAAGAAGCTGCAAGCAGAATCGCTGCCGGCATCGTGGCTAGCAAAGAAACTCTACGATCAGCGGCAAGCAAAGTCACAGAAGTCACCAAGAAAGCCGTTGAGGGAGCAGCTGCGGCCACAGAAGGCGTATCCAAAACAGCTGTAGCAACGGTTGCTGGCGCAACTACTGCAAGCGCAGCTGTCGGCTACGCCGTCAGTTCAGCAGCTGCTACGGGTGCCGTGAGCTCGGTGCCGGCTACAGCTGCTGTCGCCGGCGGCAGCGCCCTGCTGGGCAGCATCACTGCTGGTAGCGTGCTGACAGTGGTGGGTGGAGCTACGGCTGCGGTCGTCGCGGCGCCCCTCGTGCTCCCCGCCCTGGGATTCGGTGCCGGGGGTGTCGTCGCTGGTTCGATAGCTGCAGGAGTTCAGAGCATGATCGGTAACGTGGCAGCCGGTAGCGCCTTCGCCGCCTTGCAGAGCGCCGGAGCTGCGGGACTTGCAGTGTCCACCCAAATGGGTCTGGGGTCTGCGGGCGCAGCTGCAGGTGCGGCTGTTGTCGCTCTCCTCTAAAGTGAGTGTATTTTAATAAAAAGTGACGAGAAATCTTTTTTCAACTAATGAAGGATTGAATGCGAAAGTCCTTAGTCTGAAAGCTGGAATTGAAATCGGCAAGAAAAGAGTAACATCTGCAACGATTGTGGACAGAACGCCCTGCGTGTTATTATAAATTTTTGTAAATTTTATATATCCTGGTGATATTGTACATACCTCAACAAAAGATGTAAAATCTCGTTATATTTCAACATGAGAGCATTATCTGTTTTTATGCATATAAATAAAATGATTTGATACAAAATTGCAAATAATTCTTTAGCTGTTGTATTGTTAAGCAAGCATAAACACATATGTACATATTAACCGCTTCGTACAGTCTTTCGGGTAATTACGTTTCACAAATACAGTTTTAGAACCAGTACAATAGATAAACATACAAATAAAAGCATTTAATAATGCTCATATGCTGCAAGTTGCTTTGACACAAGTTGGTTTATTACCAATAGATTATCCTAGTAATACATATGAAATATGTACATGCACAGTGTTACTAGGGACCGCTGTTCTATAACATCAAGTATCACAACTTTCTCTGCAACATGACTCAACCCTGTACCCCATTTGGTACTGACAGATGCGGATAGATATATCTGGAAATTTCACTTTCATGTAATAACAAGGTGTTTCCGGACTAGCCTTTGGTTTGGGTAATTAAGGTTATATTTACTTCAAAATTTAATCCCTTCGCGATCAACGTCTCGCTGACGCGACGCAGTGTTTCCACTCTTATTCGCCCAGCGTCGCGTCAACGGAAAGAACTCCGATTGATATAGCGAGACCAGCGTCTCGTATATGTGATCAGATATCCGAACGTTTTATTTGAATTTTTAAATGCTACTAGATGGCTTTAAACGGCAATGGTTTTCACAGCTGTTGACTCATACAGTGTTCCCTTGCCACTTGGCGCTTTATGTTTTGCGGCTTCAGTACTACGCGGGTTTCCCCAAATTATTCATAAAAAAAAATAAAAATGAAAAATTCAACCATGTCGGCAGCCCCATTGTTGAAAGGAGCGTTATCTCATGTTAATGCGCCAGAGAGGATGATCTCTGCATGTCAAACAAAGAGATGAGTTGACCCAGAGTACATACCACGGGTTCTTGAGATGACAAAGTCTGCAAGTGAGGAAGAAAATGAAGAGGAAGACGAAGAACAAACTGAAAAGCGTGGCCTTACCCTGGAGAATCTGCAACCATTGTGCAAAAATGGCAAGAATTTGCACAGGCATTGACGACAATATGGTTCGAGTTGCCGAGGTCAGCAATCGCGTTGACGGTACTACATTCTTGTATAGGGGAATTTTGAAGTTAAAGAAAAAAGCAAAGGAAACAAGTACCCATCACCATGTTTCTCTCCAAGGTAAAGCAACCTGGATCTACCGTCAGTTTTTCCAGCAGAAGAGTCTCCGAGTGAGCCTAAAACTTCTACGAGTCAAGTGAGAGCCTCTCCTCCGCCACCAACACAAGACTTTTCACCTCTCTCAGAAAACAATGTTGATTAATGTCGTTTACTGTATAAGGTTTTGTAATTAACCTTATTAATTAGCACAGACACGTTTAAGTAAATACACTGGTGGACAACACTAAGAGATGGAAGAAATTTTCCCAAATGTCTAAAAAAAATACTGGATATAAATAAATGAAATTTGGTATGCATATAGCTTATTCCATAATAATAAAGTATGCAAAACAAAAATGAAAGTGCTATTCACTGGCAAGACCTATTTCCAATAAATCCAATGTAGTCTGAACGTATTAAACTGTAAGTCTTGTTTATTTCAGAGTTTTTGCCACATTATATTTTTATAGCTATCTGTATTTCAAAAAAGCAATAAAAATTAAATGTATTATTTGCGTCAATTAGTTGAAATTAAATTAGCAAAAACAAATCTTTATCAGTTAAACTATAATGTACAAGAGATATACACTATATTGTTTAGCAGTATTAGTACATGAGAAACGCATATGAATTGAATGAAGACTAAACCTTTGGATGTAACTGTGTGAGAGAAAAACTATATGATGCATGCTAGATATGAAACTTAAATGTCCTCGCTTTCCAGATACTCATTAACCACAAGAGCTCTATGTGTTCGCGCATTTTCGTCCATAAAAATGAATTCAGGGCCAACAGCGCCCCTGAAAAGACGCACATAGGGCTCTAGGACCTCCAGCCTGTACCTCTGGGCATTCACGGAACCCTTGTCAAATACATGGAGCGGTATGCAGGTATCTTGCATGATCCCTGCCCAAACCATGCGTCCACCACCAGCATAATGGTTCCTTTCGATAATGTTGCTGGGATGGTATCGGGTTCCAGGTTCCCTCCATATCAATAACCGTCCAGAATCAGGTTGTAGACTGAATCTGGACTCATCGGTGAAGAGAACATTAGCCCATTGAAGCTGTGTCCAATTCTGATGTTGTCTGCACCATTCTGCACGCGCTCTTTTGTGGGAAGGAGTGAGTGGGATGCAAATAGCGGGCTTCCTGGCATACAGCCCTCTTTCATGGAGTCTTCTGGAAACTGTCTTACTTGAAATTGATGTTCCTGTAGCAGCCGCGAGATACCTATACAATTGAGTGGCTGCAGGCGCCCTCTGGCGCTCAGCTGAAACGAACAAATACCAGTCATCATTGGCCGTTGTAGCCCTTGGGCGACCTTGTCCTGGTCATCTGCATACTGTTCCACTAGTTTTAAATTGACTCCACAAATTGGAAATGACGCTTGGTGTTATATCCAATTCCCAAGCTCAGGTTGCTAGGGACCCACAATTCTCCACCTCATACCCTCGTTTAAATGATGTTTACTCATTTCACATAAAAACCAGCAAAAAACAACACGATTATTCAAAAAATGCACTAAAATCTGCAACTGTGTTGAAGAGTGGAATGAGATGAACAACTCGATGTGGACTTTTATACTTCCTGCTGGCTTAGCAATGCCCACAAGAATATTTAAGCTTATCTCAGGACCAATAGCACTACAGCGACCATATATGGCAATCAACTTTTGTGCGGTATTTTTAGAGAAATGTGCGAAAATGCTTTCCATTTCTTAATTTTTCCCACCAGTGTACGTATACTTTTGTAATTTTTGTCTTAAATGTGTAATGTATAAATGCTGTTTACACATTTAAAACATTCGTGTACCCGTATACACGAAAATTCTTAGGGGCAAATAGCGGTTTTTCAGCTTTCGCGGAAGGTTCTGGTCCCCATTAACCACAAAAAATGAGGGATCACTGTATAGTACTTAACCTTCATGTACTGGCATTAGTTTCTGTTTTTGGCATCTCGATTTGATAGATTTATTGATGTAAACAGACTCGAGGATCTCTAAATGGGCACGTGTAAGTTAAAGTTACATCTGCGTTTTTTATTAGTTTTTTCTTTTTATAAGGAAAACTAGCAAGTTTGCCCGTGCTTCGCTACGGTGAACTTAATATATTACTTTTAAACAAAGATTTATTTTTCGTGAATAACTCTCTAAATTCGTCACAGTTCAGTTCGAGTCATTGGCATGTTTATATATTTCTATCAAAAGCGTATTATAACATTATTCAGTTTTTATAATCGAATTTGTCTTATATTAAATTTTCTCAAACTTTTTTTATTGTAAAATATAAGCTTAACCCTAAATTGCATTACTGTATTACTACTGTACGTTGATTAGCAAAGTTAACAGATCTTGCATATTACGTGATAGAATAGGAAGCACAGGTTTTGACAGCAACAGTGCTAATTTTGTTGGTAGTAATAAATGTTTTCTAAAATTAAGGAAATTTATGACAAACTACATAGTTTTGTATGAAACAGAAACACACATTCATATCGACAACCATATGAATATGAAGATAACTATATAAAATGATAGGTTTTATTTGGCCATGAGAGTCACTGAAATTTGTACTTTTTGTACTTAGAATATTGTTGATATGCATTTCATTGTAACATAAAAATGAACCAAGAATTAAATTTAAAATTAGTTCTCATATAAAAATGCTATAATTTGCGTCACATAGAAATGAAAGTGAATCACTTTATATCTCAAATTTCAGTTCAAATCGAATAGATACTAAGCAGACGATTTTAAATAATATAAAATAAGAAATGAATAAATGAAATATTTAAATGAATGACGTCATAATGACAGAAAAATATTTTCGCCTATTTATTATGTGATGAATTGAACATTTTAATCTCCTGCTTTTAACCGTGGAAAACTGCGTTTAAAACAATTACTTGGGATGACGTCACATTGCTAGAAACATTGCTTCTTTCCCTTAGATATGATGCGATAAATTAAAAACTTAATCGTTTGCGTTTAACCGGGGAAAATAATGCTTGGAATAATGACATGAAATGCTTGAAAAAGGGGGAAGGAATGAATTTCGAACGTTGAAAATTTACAAAAACCTTCCCAGGGATATACCTAAACATTTCCCAAATTTTCACGGCGATTGGATGGATAGTTTTTGAGTCTATTGAGTACATACATAGACAGACAGACAGACACACACAAATTCATTTTTATATATATAGATATGGTGAAGCTCGGATTATCATTACTCAATTCTCTTCTTTTTTAAATTACATCTAAATATATAGTTTTTGTAATTATATTGTTGCATCTATAGTATTTGTTTTCTTTTGCATAATTAAAATTCTAGTACTTTACATATTTCATTCATTTCTATTGATGAAATATTTATATTGATGCATATTAAGTAATAGAATCCTATATACATAATTTGTAAAATTGTAGTCATTATATTAAAAGCTGATTTTATAGGAATTTTTTTTATAAAACTAGGCTTAACTCCTTAAAATGCGCGGGCCGGTAGCGGCGCTCCATTTCAGACCGTTCAGTCCCGCGACTGCATTTTATTCTTAGCTTGCTGGTCCTGAAGGGGATAAGTTAGTTTTAAGATGCGACTACATAATGAGGATATACCCAATTTCGAAAAATAAAAACCACTTTTCATTAAATTAACAACACATTTTATTGAACTTTAATGTCCAATAAAATAGGTTATATTTATTTCAAAATTTAAGTTAGTTTTAAAATGAGACTACATAATGAGGATATAAACAATTTTGAAGGGAAAAAACCAACCACTTTTCATTAAATTAACAACACATTTTATTGAACTTTAATGTCCAATAAAAATAGGTTATACTTATTTTAAAATTTAAGTTAGTTTTAAAATGAGATTACATAATGAGGATATAAACAATTTTGAAGGGAAAAAACCAACCACTTTTCATTAAATTAACAATACATTTTATTGAACTTTAATGTCCAACAAAGTGTCCAATAAAATAGGTTATATTTATTTCAAAATTTAAGTTAGTTTTAAGATGCAACTACATATTGAGGATATAAACAATTTCGAAAAAACAACCACTTTTCATTAAATTAACAACACATTTTATAGAACTTTGATGTCCAATAAAATAGGTTATATTTATTTCAAAATTTAAGTTAGTTTTAAAATGAGACTACATAATGAGGATATAAACAATTTTGAGGGGAAAAAAACAAACCACTTTTCATTAAATCAACAACATATTTTATTGAACTTTAATGTCCAATAAAAATAGGTTATACTTATTTTAAAATTTAAGTTAGTTTTAAAATGAGACTACATAATGAGGATATAAACAATTTTGAAGGGAAAAAACCAACCACTTTTCATTAAATTAACAATACATTTTATTGAACTGTAATGTCCAATAAAGTGTCCAATAAAAATAGGTTATATTTATTTTAAAATTTAAGTTAGTTTTAAGATGCAACTACATATTGAGGATATAAACAATTTCGAAAAAACAACCACTTTTCATTAAATTAACAACACATTTTATAGAACTTTGATGTCCAATAAAGTGATAGGTTATATTTCAAAATTTAAGTTAGTTTTAAAATGAGACTACATAATGAGGATATAAACAATTTTGAGGGGAAAAAAACCAACCACTTTTCATTTAAAATAACAATACATTTTATTGAACATTAAAATTAAAATTATTGAATTAATATTAAATTAACAATACATTTTATTGAACTGTAATGTCCAATAAAGTGTCCAATAAAAATAGGTTATATTTATTTTAAAATTTAAGTTTTAAAATGAGACTACATAATGAGAATATAAACAATCTTGAAAACAAAACAACCACTTTTCATTAAATTAACAACATATTTTATTGAACTTTAATGTTTAATAAAGTATCTAATAATAATAGGTTATATTTACTTCAAAATTTAAGTTAATTTGGAGATTTTATTACATGCCAGCAATATAAACAATTTCGAAAACACAACTCCTCTTCCTTAAATGCTTAACATTTTATTGGAATTTAATGTCCTTAGATATATAAATTAAGGAAAAAATAAAGGTTATATTTATTACAAAATTGAGTTATTTTGATTATATTGTTTGTAGCTAATATAAACAATTCGAAAACATAACTACTTTTCATTAAATTAGTAACATTTTATTGAATTTTAATGGCCGCCATATCCCTTAAATATATATATTAAAGAAAAATAAGTTATTTTAATTTCAAATTTTAAGTTAATTTTGAGATTATATTAGACGTACCAGCAATATAGACAATTTCGAAAACAACACAACTCTTTTTCATATCACAAAAACGCATTTTATTCAATTTTAATGACCTTATGTATATAAATTAAAGAAAAAAATTGAAGTTATATTTATTTCAAAATTTAAGTTATTTTGAGATTTATTGTTTATATGTAATATAAACAATTTCGAAAACAACTACTTTTCCTAAAATTAGTATTTTATTGAATTTTAATGACAGCCATAATTCTTATATAAATTGAAGAAAAAAATAGGTTACATTTATTTCAAAATTTAAGTTCATTTGGAGATTATATTACATGCTAGCAATATAAACAATTTCGAAAACAACTCTTGTTCACTACACAAAAATGCATTTTATTCTAATTTAATGACCTTAGGTATATAAATTAAAGAAAAAAATTGAAGTTATATTTATTTCAAATTTTAAGTTAATTTCGAGATATTACATGCTAGCAATATAAACAATTTCGAAAACACAACTCCTTTTCCTTTAATGCGTAACATTTTACTGAAATTTAATGTTCTTAGATATATATATTAAAGAAAAAATAAAGGTTATATTTATTACAAAATTTTATTTGAAATTATATTGTTTGTATGTAATATAAACAATTTCTGAAAAGTAACTACTTTTCATTAAAGTAGTAACATTTTATTGCAGTTTAATGGTCTTCATAATTCTTAAATCTAGAAATTAAAGAAAATAAGTTATTTTCATTTCAAATTTTAATTTAATTGGAGATTATATCACGTACCAGCAATATAAACAATATCGAAAACAATACAACTTTTATTCCTTAAATAAAAACACATTTAACTGAAATTTTATATCCATCATAATCATTAGTTATATAAAATAACAAAAAAAAGTTAGGTTATATTTCTTTCAAAATTTAAATTAGTTTTGAGATATTACATATAGGAGATGCAATGATTATCCGGCCAACATATTGCATCCGGCATATCCGGTTACTATACCGGATAAATGGCAGTAGCCGCATATTACAATTACACAGCAGTATCCGGATAAAAATTATACACCGAGAAATAACATAAATATAACAAAAAAATGTAAAATGTTAAACAATATACAATATGAAACAATGCATATAAGTATTTTGGAGCATTATGTAAAAAAAAAACTTCATAGAAAAAATTAGGTTTATTTATACATTTGTTACAAAAAGTCATAAATCATTCTTTTTTGAGTCTCAACTTCAAAATTGTGTTCTTGCATCTGAGAACACAAAAGAGAAAACTTAATATTTTGGAGGATAAAAGAATAAAGATAATTTATTAAAAAAAAGTGGGATTATGTTCTTAAAATTTTTCATACACAAACATAAGAACCATTAAAGAAAAAAGGTAAAGGACTATTAAATTGTTCTTATTCAGATTTGAGTTTTCTAATTAAATGTCGAATTGAGATATTGAGTACTGAAACTAGAAAAAAAAATTAAAATAAATTATGGTACAAATAGTTAACTAATTAAAAAATATAAAAAAGTGATACAAATTCTACAATTTGTTGCAAAAAAAAGTACACAGAGCTGCTATATTTAAAACAAATTTAAAAAGAAAAAGTGGGAAACATACGGGGCTGAAACTCTGGCCAGATATCCGGTATCCGGCCAAATCGACATCTGTTGCATCTTTAGTTACACTTTAGCCACATAATTTCGTCATTATTTCTTCAAAAGTTTAAAGTCACGCGTCATCTTTACATCTTCAAAATTTGAATTTCTTTTTTTTTACACTTAAAAATCTTTGGACATTTCTGAGCCGTTTAAAACAAACCATATTGAAGTATTTCAATTAAGACCTGCGAAACTCTTGACAGAGGGCAGATTGTAATGGCTCGAAGGCTCGGAACAAGTATTTGCGAAACTGCACGACTCGTGGGTTGTTCGCGATCTACAGTTGTTAGTATTTATGCAAAGTGGATGAATGATTGTGAAACCAGCAGTAGACGACATGGTGTTGGACGACCACACGCTATCAAAGAAAAAGGTCGTCGGAGACTGTCTCGCATGGTGAAGCAAAACCGGAGCCACACAGTGGCTCAGCTGACAACCCAATACAATTGCAGGGCCAAGTAGAATAGTATCGAAGTACACTGTTCAGGGGACACTATTGGATATGGAGCTACGCAACAAACGTCCCACTCGTGTGCCTTTGCTGACCAAGCGTTATCGCCAACTGCGCCTACGCTGGGCCAGGGAACATCGCGACCGGTCCATGGATCAGTGGGAGAGAGTTGCCTGGTCAGATGAATCGCGGTTTGCCATTCAACACGCCGATGGCCGTGTCAGGATAAGCAGTCTTTCAGGAGAACAGTAGCTCCCTCAATGTACAGTAGGTCATACACAGGTCGTCGGTGACGGTATTATGCTTTGGGGGACGTTCTCTTAAGCGTCTGAGACCCGTGGTTGTGGTAGAGCAGACCATGAATGCTACAAGGTTTCTCAACATCACTGCAGACCAGTTGCACCTTTACATGGCCTCTGTTTTTCCAGCTGGAAAGGGAATGTCCCAACAGGACAACGCCCGTGTCACAAGGCTAAAATTGTATTGCAGTGGTTCCAGGAACATGATGCTGAATTCCAGTTAATGTTCTGGCTGGCACTCAATCCGATAGAACACATTTGGGATGTCATGGGACAGCAGCTCAGAGTTCAAAGACCACCCAATCGCAATATCTCGGATTTGCGTAACCGTTGCTTAAACATCTGGTACAATCTGTCTCCGGCCATCTACCAAGGAATTGTGGCATCCATGGCAAGGCGGGTTGAAGCTGTGTTACGCTCTAAAGGTGGGCCAACTCGTTATTGACAGGGGGTCATAATGTTTTGGCTCTTGAGTGTAGATATAAACTAAATATAGAAAAAGAACATTGGGGATTTAGTTTTAGAGTGTCAACTTCTAATACTAAATCCCCATTTGAAAAGCTTTGCTCTGTAAGACAAATCCACGGGTTTGGTTTGGAGTGATACGGCCTACAGTTCTGGTACACGAGGGCTAATGAGACAGGGAGCTACTGCTTAAAGCCGATTCCGAACGGTACGAATATCCCTACCAACAGCGGGATTCGAACCCGTGACGTTCTGTTCTGAAAAGCAGTGCTCTACCATTCAGTGATCGTTACAAGTCCATGGAAGTTATTAGTAATTATTACACTCGTTTATAATTTAATATTGATAAATTATGAAATACATTGTTCAGAACTGATATATTATTTATACAAATCACAAGAATTTATTCTTCTGATAAATTCATAATTTATAAGAATACTAGGCAGTCCTGTTTTAAAGCTGGAAATCCAAAAATTGTAAATTGTTTTTAAATAAATTATAAATTGGACCGTTTTGATGAAAAAGTAAGGAAAAAAATATTTTAAAAATACTTGACGCCACCACGCTTATAGTCATCCCAAACGTAATTAGATTCAATTAAAATTCCGATATCGAGTGTACGGGGGTTCGATGCCGGGACTTCTCGTACCGAAGCCCGTTGCGCAGACCCCTGCGCCACAGATACTTTTTTAGTGAAGAGTTTCGAGCGCATTATAATAATCTCAATAAGCGAGCAATTATGGAGTTTTACTAAAAGAACATTTTCTATCGGATCCAATTGTGAATCTAAACCATTCCCGAATCTACTTGATTGCATAAACAAAATTTCATCAAAATCGGTCCAGCCGTTTAGGAGGAGTAATAGATTGCAAACACTTGGATAGAAGAATTTTATGTATAAAGACATTTTTGAATATTAAATCAGTGTATGTGTATTTTAATTAGCTTTGAATAAATTAATGATTAAAGAAATTTTTAATTATGGGATTTTCGAAATGCTGGAGCCCTCTACGTAGGTTTTTTACTCCATTTATAGTCCATGTAAAATCTATTGGCGCTTCAAGGTCACACTTTTTCGTTTCCCCAGTCATCGGTTACTATGGTAGTGACCAAGAAGCATGTGCATTCACACTTATTTTCAGCACTTCAGTTGAGGATTTGATTCCAATACGTTCTTCTTTTCTTTCTTCTCGTAGATATTTATTTTGCGCTTATCTGATATTACCCTATCATTTTATATCTTTTAATTCATTGTTTTATTTAAATTTTGCTTCATATTTATTTAAATTTTTTACTTCATAAAATATTACCTGTAATGGCTAGTTTTGATGTTAGAAAGCAGTCCAAAGTACTGATATTTAACGTATACAGGTACTTGAAATGTCTTGTTGAATCCAACCCAGTTGTTACAGTTTTGGAATTGTTTTCGCAAACTCAACAAGCAACTGATGATGCCCGTGGTATTTCTAAAAGAATTTGTGCCGATGCAGAACTGCGACAATATTAAAAAAAAATATTTCACATAAAAGGCGCGTAACAGAATTAGATGATTTCGACAAAAGTGTCACCTTTTCTGCCTTTAAAATGCCGTTTAACTAAAAGACAGGAAATATTTTTTATTTAGTTTTTAAAGCTTTTTTAAATAAATTTAACTACAGTATTTTTTAACAAATTACTAATTATAAGCAAAGTTAAAATTTTCAGTTGTGCATAAAAACTATTTACAAAAGTTTAACAATATGTATAAAAAGTTTATAATAAATCATAGATGTTCTTGTAAAAATACAAAAATTTATCTTAATTTAGAATTTTTACAAAAACATTAGGAATGTGTACCTTCTAAAGAAATTTCCACTTTCTAAAAATGTGTCAACAGACCATAAATCTTTAAATACATAAAATTATACAAATATCGTTATTGCATTAAGACCTCTGTCAATTCTTGTAAAATCATAAAATAATTAATACAGTGCAATTTTGGAATAGAAAGTTTACCTCCCCACACGATGCATGACACCTTAACACAGTAAAAAAGAGTAAAGTCTTTCCCCACTGTCGTTACATAGTTACAGTTGGTCATCAAAAATCAGTGACCTTGAAGTGCCTATAGTTTACAATATAGATAAGCAAGCATTACTGTTGAGAATTACTGCTCTAATACCCTATACGTTTCCAATCTCCAACAAAGATCCTTCTAACATTGCACTTTTTGATCAAGCAGAAGATAGGATCGTATATTATCTCATGTTATTGTGACTTATCAGTCTGGAAAATTCCCTTCGACGGTTTATTCCATTTCACTGACTACATAGAGAAAATAAACTACTAATAACACAGCAAGTACATGGTTCTTTCGGAACGTCTTAAGCTTTTTACTTCGTAGTAAGTCTTTTCTTTTTGTGTTAATATACATTTTCATTTTTACTCCCATGTATCGTGTACTCATTAAATTTAGGTATTTACCTATGATAATATAAGTTATTTTATTTAGTCACAAAAACTAAATAATATTTATTGCGTTGTGTAGATTATTTAAGTTCAAATTCAACCACATTTCTACAACTTTAAAAAATAAACTAAAACTATTAAGAATTATAAAAAAATTTACTCTCTTAAAATAAAACACATTCAAGGCTTGTTTAAAATAAAACTAAGCAAATTTATTATTATTTCTATATACATATCTATATATACAAACAATTTGATTCAAGCTTAAAAATTTGCTTTTCCACATAAAAATATAAAAAATTAAAATAAAAAATTACACTCTTAAAATAAACACATTCAAGGCTTACAGTTTAAAATAAAACTGAATATTATATATACATATCTATATAAAAACAATTTGATTCAAGCTTCATAAAGTTTGCTTTTCCAAATATAAAAAAATTAAAAAAAATCTAAATATAAAAAACACTCTTAAAATACACATTCAAGGCTTACAGTTAAAATAAAACTAAGCAAATTTATTATTATTTATATACATATCTATATACAAACAATTTGATTCAAACTTCATAAAATTACTTTTCATAGGCTTACAGTTTAAAATAAAACTAAGCAAATTTGTTTTATTATTCTATATACATATCTATATAAAACAATTTGATTCAAGCTTCATAAAGTTTGCTTTTCCAAACATAAAAAAAAAATCTAAATAAAAATAACACTCTTAAAATAAACACATAAAGGCTTACAGTTTAAAATAAAATAAGCAAATTTATTATTATTATATATGCATATCTATATACAAATTTGATTCAAGCTTCATAAAAATTTGCTTTTTAAATTACACTCTTAAAATAAACACATTCAAGGCTTACAGTTTAAAATAAAACTAAGCAAATTTATTATTATTCTATTTACATATCTATATACAAACAATTTGATTCAAGTTCATAAAGTTTGCTTTTCCAAACAAAAAAAAAAAAAAAATCCAAAATAAAAATACACTCAAAATAAACACATTCAAGGCTTACAGTTTAAAATAAAAGTAAGCAAATTTATTATTATTCTATATACATATCTATATACAAACAATTTGATTCAAATGAAATTTGCTTTTCCAAACATAAAAAAAAATCTAAAATAAAAATACACTCAAAATAAACACATACAAGGTTGATAGTTTAAAATAAAACTAAGCCAATTTATCATTATTCTATATACATATCTATATACAAACAATTTGATACAAGCTTCAAGTTTGCTTTTCCAAACAAAAAAAAAAAAAAATCTAAAAAAAAAAAAAAAAAAAAAATTAACTCTTAAAATAAACACATTCAAGGCTTACAGTTTAAAATAAAACTAAGCAAATTTATTATTATTCTATATACATATCTATATACAAACAATTTGATTCAAGCTTCACAAAATTTGCTTTTCCAATCCTAAAAAAATAAAAAATCCAAAATGAAAAATTACACTATTAAAATAAACACATTCAAGGTTTACAGTTTAAAATAAAACTAAGCAAATTTATTATTATTCTATATACATATCTATATACAAACAATTTGATTCAAGCTTCATAAAGTTTGCTTTTCTAAACATAAAAAAAAAAATCTAAAATAAAAAAATTACACTCTTAAAATAAACACATTTAAAGCTTACAGTTTAAAATAAAACCAAGCAAATTTATTATTATTCTATATACATATCTATATACAACAATTTGATACAAGCTTCATAAAATTTGCTATTCTAATAAAAAAAATAAAAAATCCAAAATAAAAATACACTCAAAATAAACACATACAAGGTTGATAGTTTAAAATAAAACTAAGCCAATTTATCATTATTCTATATACATATCTATATACAAACAATTTGATTCAAGCTTCACAAAATTTGCTTTTCCAATCCTAAAAAAATAAAAAATCCAAAATGAAAAATTACACTATTAAAATAAACACATTCAAGGTTTACAGTTTAAAATAAAACTAAGCAAATTTATTATTATTCTATATACAAACAATTTGATTCAAGCTTCACAAAATTTGCTTTTCCAATCCTAAAAAAATAAAAAATCCAAAATGAAAAATTACACTATTAAAATAAACACATTCAAGGTTTACAGTTTAAAATAAAACTAAGCAAATTTATTATTATTCTATATATATATATATATCTATATACAAACAATTTGATTCAAGCTTCATAAAATTTGCTTTTCCAAACATAAAAAAAAATAAAATAAAAAAAAAATCCAAAATAAAAAAATTACTCTCGAAATAAACACATTCAAAGCTTACAGTTTAAAATAAAACCAAGCAAATTTATTATTATTCTATATACAAATCTATATACAAACAATTTGATTCAAGCTTCATAAAGTTTGCTTTTCCAAAACATAAAAAAAAATCTAAAATAAAAAAATTACACTCTTAAAATAAACACATTCAAAGCTTACAGTTTAAAATAAAACCAAGCAAATTTATTATTATTCTATATACATATCTATATACAAACAATTTGATTCAAGCTTCATAAAATTTGCTTTTCCAAACAAAAAAAAAAAAAAAAATAAAAAAAAAAAAAAAACTAAAATAAAAAAAATTACACTATTAAAATAAACACATTCAAGGTTTACAGTTTAAAATAAAACTAAGCAAATTTATTATTATTCTATATATATATATATATCTATATACAAACAATTTGATTCAAGCTTCATAAAATTTGCTTTTCCAAACATAAAAAAAAATAATAAAAAAAAAATCCAAAATAAAAAAATTACTCTCGAAATAAACACATTCAAAGCTTACAGTTTAAAATAAAAGTAAGCAAATTTATTATTATTCTATATACATATCTATATACAAACAATTTGATTCAAATGAAATTTGCTTTTCCAAACATAAAAAAAAATCTAAAATAAAAAATTTACACTCTTAAAATAAACACATTCAAGGCTTAGTTTAAAATAAAACCAAGCAAATTTATTATTATTCTATATACAAATCTATATACAAACAATTTGATTCAAGCTTCATAAAGTTTGCTTTTCCAAAACATAAAAAAAATATTAAAAAAAAAAATCTAAATTAAAAAAAATTACACTCTTAAACACAGATTTTAACTGTCGAAAACTGCTCCTCGACCCCAAACTCGCTCTTCTGTCTTGACTTTTCTCTATTTTATATATTTTCATCTGTGTCCTTGCTTACTTCTTTTCGTCCAATCGGGAGAGTTGTATAAATCTAATTGGTCTCCTTTACCCCGCCTTGAAACCGGAAACATGGGAAAACCTTACCTCTTCAAATTGGGCACTGTTCCTTAGGGACTCATAAATAACTCCAAAAAGGTACAATTTAGTGTCAAGTACGGAGACGAGATTCTAATCTGGGACTGGGATCTGAACCCCGCCCGAGAATACCGCACACGACGAAAAAATCCGTCCAATTAATTTTTATGGGTTCTTTCCCCTTTACAAAAGATGTGATGAGGTCAGATTTAGATCCCAAGTAATTCACTTCTCATTTTATTTATATCAATTATATTAATTAATCAATTATATTAATTACCCATTATATTGATCTAAATCACCTCACCACACCATGTACAAAGTAAAAAGAAGTGTCGTAATCACGAAAATTTTCAGTACTCATATTTATGCAGAAATACTCATTTAAGGGGACACATTACCTTAGAGAAACTTTAAATGTTTTTTTTTCCTGATTTTTCACCTTAAAATATTTTTATTATCATAAACTAGCATAGAGCCTGTCATATAACGGGATCAGTAATAGTTTTAATTTTCCAGAATTGTAAAGTACCCTATGAGGCAGGTAAAAATAGTTTGTTTTTTGGCTGAAAATTATCTAGTACACGCTCAATAATTTGTTTACCTTAATTGACCACATGTCAGTTGCCAACTTTAATTTATCTTGTCATATTATTTGATAGGATGGACAGCAGAGGTTTTAATATTGACAGTGATTAATTTGCGGTATATATGAATGAATGTATATGTGTCCGGTATATGTATATGAATAAATGTATATGTGTCTAGTACATGCTCAATAATTTGTTTATCTTCATACTCCTTTAAAGTCTTCCGATACTGTAAATGCAGTTTAGAAAGATAATTCAAAGTTTACTTAACTATGTCAAAATTATCGTTAAGTTCTACCCAATTTTTTTTTTTTTTGACACAGTAATTAATGGAAGCAAAGGAAAGAAACTGTCCTTTCCACTACACCCTGGAGGTAGATAGAATTTGTTAATACCGGTGATAAAATTTTCATTGCAACAAAAAATAATCGATGATTAAATTTAAAATTATCACGTATGTACCTAATCTATTATTTAAGCCAAATATAAAAGAAAATTATTTACGTAATATCTAAGTTCAGTGATAAAACGGATGAAAATAATGCAGACGATATTTAAATAATTTAAAATAAATGATTCAATGAGATGGTTAAAGGAATGACGTCATAATGCTAGAAAAAATGTTATTTTTACCTATTTATTTTGTGATAAATTGATAAATTTAATCGCCTGCTCTTAACCGGGGAAAATAGGGCTTGAAATAATGGCCTTAAACGCTCGAAAAGGGGGGAAGGGATAGATTTCGAAACTTTTAAAAATGACAGTATTTTTCGCTGTGATGTTAAGCATGTTTATACCAGTTTATTTTAGAATCGGATCTATAGTTTAGCAGAAGAACTTTAACCGCTTTGAATTTTGATAACCATCATTAATATAATATCATTCCATCATTAATATAATATTCCATCATATAATATAATATCATTATATCATAATTCCATCAAGAATCCAATATAGATGCCTCTATTCATTCCAGGTCCAACCGCTTCATAAATTCGAGGACAGACAGCTTAGGCTATTATTATACAGAGGACACATGGGATTTTCAGTATTTTCTCCGTTTTATTTACTTAGTTTTGCTGAATTTACTTAGTTTCTAAAAGATAAAAACTTCTATTCAAAGTGAAAAGTGATGGTTTGTTTCAGAAATTAAAAAAAAAAAAAATTCTGATACATTAAGCGCAGACTTAACACTTAAACGTATTTTTACGATTTTTAGCAGTCTGTCACTGGAGCACGGATCACGTAAAAATACGTGTTCAGTAGATTTGTGGTGGATACCCGCTAACCACCACAAATCTACTCAATACGTATAATAATTATATGGATGCGTGACATTATATGCGTGTTGTTTGCGTTGCTATACAATGCTTTGCATTTTTTCTTTGCACAAGTTATGATTGTCGAGTGACTCGGTCTTTTGTCAAGTTATTTCGTCTTCAATCGAATTCCTAGCTCCAGAACGTACAAGTCGTGTTTTGTCAATTTGAAGCTTGGTTTTTTTTTATTGTTGAACATAAAATTGATAAAATGAGCCGTTGTGACACAGATAGTGATGAAGAAATTGGCGCTGACAGATTATCGGACTTTCATTTTAAAAATCCTCTATTTTTGTGATTTCGTAAAAATAATCGTTTTTTTTTTTTTTTTTTTTTTTTGTAAAGTAATTATACAGTATATATTAAAGTGTAAAATAAAAAAAAGTTTCGTTCATAAAAACAAATTAGTTTTCGATTGACTGCGATTTTTCTGAATAACTAAATTTTCGCGCGATTCACGAAAAAACGTCTGCTGTCACCAACACCTCCTAAAGAGAGAAGGCCTGAGCACACTCACTGTGACGTCACGAGATAAGGCTGACTATCAAAGCCATTCAGTTGAAGCTGTAGTTTTAACGGCAACAAAAAAATTTGATTTATTATTTACTGGCGATTATTTATAGCAAATTTCAGTTTTTTTGATTAACATTAACCGTTCTCTGACACAGAATGTATTGCTTTTTGTTTATTCTATCAAATACGCCTAAAATAACACACATTTGTAAAACATATACACTCTAAAATTTGAATTCTCTAATAAAAAAGAATTAACTCAAGCACAAATTATAATCCTTCCAGATTTTCACAATAACACCTATCATCCCCATAATCAAGATATTAACATACTTTATCTATTATATGGATAGTGCATTAAATATCAAATGGAGTTATAAACTGTATGCGTGGTGGCGTCCAATAATTTAAAAATAATTTTTTTCCTTACTTTTCCATCCAAACGGTCCAATTTATAATTTATTTAAAAACATTTTAGAAATTTTGGATTTACAGCTTTAAAACAGGACAACGTCTGTCGGTTAGTCTAGTTAGGTACATGGGTCTAGTTAAGTTATGGCTATATGCAAGTAATAAAAATACTTGGCAACAATTACGGCTTAAAGAGAAAGGGAAAGTTTCCAAAGTCCTCACAGAAAAGTTTGGAAGATACACTATACGTCGGAGTTGTCAATTAAAGTACAAGTTTTCATTCAAATGAAATATAAAAAAGTAGACTTGCCTTCTTTAACTTTCAAAACAGTAATTAAGTAACAAGCCTTGTAGGTAATAGAAAATTCCTATTTTGTGTCCCTGAAATTTTTTTATTACCTCTTTGTGCATGATAAGAAGTCAGTTATCAAATATTTGCATTTTCTTTTTCAGCAATGGATACCAGAGTCAAAGCCGAAGTTGGGAGCACACCAGTTCAGGGTATCACAAGCGAAGACTTCAATGTTGCTGCAGTTAGCGGAAATATCGCTGGTGCTACGGCAAACAAGGTTGCGAATGGAGCCGATGCGTGTATGGCCGTAAATCGAACCCCAAACAAGGCCTCGAAAGATGATGCTACCAGCAGAATCTTAGCAACAGTTGCGGCAAACACAGACCTCCTTAGTGCAGCTGCAAGCAAAGTCACAGACGGAGCTGTCACAAATAATACCACAGATGGAGCCGCGAGCAGAATCACGGACGGCTTCTTGGTGAGCAAAGACGTGGATGCCGTTGAGGAAGCAGCTGCGGCCACGGAAGACGCATCCAGTGCAGCTGCGACCACCGGAAGGCGTATCCAGAACAGCTAAATGGATGGGGGTAGCAATCGCAGGCGTCCTCATTCCGACGCTCGGGTATGTCGCCGCTATCTGTTACATAGCTGCAACGGAAGACGTTATCATGGAACAGACCCCAGCTGCCGATGCTTACGGAAGCTTCCTAGCTGGAATCACCATCCGCGACATGCTGGCAGTGGTAGGCGGAGCTGCGACCACAGTCGTGGCAGCGCCTCTCCTGCTTCCTGCCATGGGATTCGGAGCCGGGGGTATTGCCGCAGGTTCGATAGCTGCTGGCCTTCAGAGTATGATTGGAAACGTGGCGGCAGGAAGCCTCTTTGCCGCCCTGCAGAGCGCCGGAGCTGTGGACTTGCAACGTCCATTCAAGTGGGTCTGGGATCTGCTGCCGTCGTCTGTTGCCCTGATGTGTGGTGCTCGGCGGTGCGGTCGCCTTTCATTCTGCCTGTGTTAGATTTTTTAAACAACGAAGTGAGTCATTAGATCTAAAGCTATTACTAAAAACCTGCCTACAAGGATAAAAGTGTTTTTTACTTTTGAACGAGAATTTTATAACTAATAGCATTTATCTCAATATTGCATTTATTACAATATTTTAAAAACTATCATCATTTTTATCATTTATAAAAAGGTTATTTTTTTAAATATTTTATTGTTTGTCTGTTCTACTTTTACAACAAGATCACAAGATGTTAAATTTATAAATTGCTGATTGTCGTTAAAGTTCTAGCAACTTGCTTTCTGTATGAGTGCTGAACACTGTGCTGTGTCTGTGCTAGTGTTTGAATAAATGAAGTTTATTGGAGATTTGTTATTTTTTTTTTTTTTTTGATTTTTTTGATTTATTTCTATTATTTTTTACACGATAACAGATGACCTCAGTTGTTTTTTTTTTCTTGGCAATCTTGAAAAACCTCATCTCAAGTCTTCAAAAGTCTGAAAAAAATCAAAAAGATAAAGATCCCCCACGGCTTTTTAAGAAACCAAAGTTATTACAAAATTCTACAAAAGGTCCCGCAGCATATATTTTACATATTTTTACTATTTAAGAACTATATGTGTAATGAAGATTTTTTTCATGTCCCTTCATTACATATTTCCCTTGTGGGGTATATATATTTTAACCCACACTTTGCGCCCTTTTTTTCGCATATTGCCCCTTGCAGATGCAGCGCTGTTTTCTCACGATAGCAGCCTTTCTCTTGAAACAGAGTCGCCCTCGATCTCGTATTAAGTTTCGGACCTAGCGTCCAATTCTGGCCACCTGCATCCGCAGCCTTTTCGACCATAATTTGAGCACATCTGCTCATCTTCTGACAGTTTTGAAAATTAAGTTTCGCTTTGAGGTGACAGCCGCTCTTTTGCAAAGTGTAGTGTTGCGAGGTGTTGCCAAGCTCCGCTCGCATCGTTTTTGGGCGAATTTTCACCACCGGGGTTGCTCCTCACTACGATTGGGTGTTTTGTACTCCACGCTCTTTGTTTCGACGTTTCATTGGTCAGAGCCGCGAGAACCCTACGTCTCCTCGAGAGCGCGGGGTTTTCTAAGCGCCTGGCAGCCCTCTTGCTGGCTGTGTTTCGGAGCTTTTGGCTTGAGTGCAGCCTAGAAGTTCTTGTAATTTTTGAGAGACGGAGAGACAATGAAATGAAGTTTTAACACCCTTGCCGACGCGTTGTCTTTTTGGTCGGAAAAATGTTTAAGTTTGGAGCCACCTCGATCTTTGGCTAGTCTAAGCACTCTATCCTTGTTTTATTTTACGGAGAGGTTCCAGGCGATATTTTTACTTGAAGCAACGAATTAGTCTCTATGATATTTTTATATAAAGCAGCAATTTAATCTCCATAATACTTTTAAACAACGCAATTGAATGAATCTCAGTTACCCACTAGTAGATCAAGGCAGAAGTGGACTATGTTATTTGTAGAGTATAAAGTGAAGAAAATTATTTGATCGAATACTAAGTAAAAGGATGTCTCTCCATCAAGTTAGCGTCTGATTTTTATCTTCTTGAGGTGACTCTCAAAATAAAGCCTCTGACTCTTCAGTATAATATGATCATACAAAAAATGAGTTTTATAATGCGTTTGTATAGAAAATAAATATTTACAAATTTAAAATTTCCGAGGGAGGTCCCCCCCCTTAATGATTATTAACAATACATACATATTACATATACACATATATTAATAAGGACAATTAAATTTAGAAGACGGACCTCTCTTAAAAGTGATGAAATAATTCCTTCCAGTTTAAAAATACAGAGCAAAAGTTGATCCTATTACACCTACATCCCTACATACGCGTTGCCTTCCCCACTAACTGCATAATCAACGAAAATCTCCTAATATTTCTTAGCCCTCTAAGCGGTTTGCACTTACAATTCCGCCAAACCGATGATGTCTTCAAAGCGGTTTTCACGTGCAATTTTTGACCTTCAAAAACGCTCCGAAAATGGATGTAATGTATATTTTGGACAGTGCTTTCCATCATGGAATTTTGCGATAGGAGGTCAGGTCAATTTATTAGGAACTGCCCCCCTCTTTGACTAACATTTATTGAAAGATGCATAACTACCCCCTCAGACACAAAGACGCTGATAGCTTTTCATGGCTTTATAAATCTCTATTTCGAAGTATTTCGTTCGATGTAACAGATGTATCTCTAATTGCACCAAATAAATATCTTGGATGACTTTCGTAAAAAAAAATAAATAAGTCTCTCAAAGAATATTTTTATCTGTACTTTTAAAATCCATTATTTCTCATGGATAATCTTCGAGACTTGACGAGCTATGAATGCATATATATATATATATATATATATATATATATATATATATTATATATATATATGTATGTGTGTGAAATGTATTTCCTCTATTCAGAATAATTATATAGCCCCTATTGTTTTTACTTGCCCGAGCTACTGGCAAGGAGAAGCCTAAACAGCTAGCAGTAATAAAGATGCAGGCGGCCCATATTGAAGAGAACGGCACAAGTCTCAGTGAAATTTTATTTCAGAGCTGCAAGAAAAGGACATCTTTACGAGTCAACGACAGACAAAGGAAAGACACAAAAATCACTTTGCTCGAACAGAGGAGCACCCAAGAGCGAAGACATAAAATTTTTCGAAGGGACAAGAACTTAGTCAGCGAATTTAACTGTTAAGATCAGGAGAAAAGCCCAACCATTTGCCGGCGACAGCTGTTGAATAAACAGAAAATTTATATCTATTGCACAGAAAGCTGACGGAAATGTATCGACAGAATTTTAAGACGAGGACACTCCTTTGATTAAGACATTTTGAAGCTGGGAAAAAGATTTTAAGAAATTAGAGTGGGAGGTAACTTCGATAACTCGAACTTCGGATAAGTCGAATATTTTTTGGGGTACCCTGAGACTTCGAGTTATCGAAGTTCGACTGTAGAAGGAAAATATTCGAAAGAGACGGGTAGTGACGTCAGAAACCACATGCACCAATGGAGCTGAAAGAACGAACCAGGGTTGCCACTACAAAGCACAAATGTCATCGTAGACAAAGCTAATCTGTCATCACCCGGCAAAACTCTCAAAAAATCGCCAAATTTGGCGACAAAAGCCTGAGTGTAAATATCGCATCTATACCTAGCTTTCAATTTTATTCACTTTAATAGAAAAATATATTTAGTATTATACTTAATATACCTAATTGACATTAGGACACTTATTTTGAACTCATCGTTGTTTTGAACTTTTGTTAAACCAAGCTAAACTGTTTCACTCTCCAAAAATAGCATTCTTGTAAACTTATCGTTAACTAAAGGATTAATGGTAAGTATTCATGGTAAAGGCGACTTTTAACACAGTCTTTATAGAATATGTCCAGAAATGTTACATTAAGAATAAAAATTTTTCTGGCTGCTTTAACTTTTGCCAAAAAGAAACATGAATTTCTGTATTAGGGTTGCCATAAACTGAGATGTTACCTCGAGTGAGATAGGCGATAAAGTTTCGCCAATAACAACCATGATTTTCTCCCTTTAGGGTTGCTATTACATTTTGAAACCTTACACGTGTCAGGATCGTGGCAAACTCCTTAATCTACACTGACACAGTTATGGTTACATATAACAAACAGTTATATGATATAAAGAAGCATAGGTATCGATATATGACACTAACCCATACGACTTTTGGCTTGAGCATTCAAAATCTCCTGTAATACTCTTTTTTTTTTTTAACTAAAATAAAAGTCAGCTAAATGTATATTTCATCAAAATTTCTAACTATTTTTTTCTTTTATTCACTCAAACAAATTTCCATCTCTTTATTATGTCCTACAGAACATTTCATAATTTTCTAAACAATAGTTTCAACTGTAGGCAATTTTAAAGTAGGGAAGTTTAATTATGGACACGATTTAGCCGCGGTGTAAATATCGCATCTGTACAAACGAGAGATGCCTAAAACAGAC
>CM063497.1:22696195-22708695 GCA_032207245.1 Pardosa pseudoannulata
GTGTTAATTTTATTATATAATATATTCTGCAATTAGAAGTGACTTTTAATAAGTATTAAAAATAGTAGTGAAGTTAAACAAAATATTACACTAACAAGTTTATGAGATATAACAGGCTTATAAAGCATAATAAGAATGTTTGACATTTAAAAATGAACCGTGCACATGCAATTGTCGAAATGTAATCCAGCTGCAGTAAAAAACATAAAATATAAGTTACAGTAAAAAAAAGGATAAAGGCATTAACATAAAATTAGTCGATTTTTTAATACATCAAATGAACTATATACCAGCCCTTCATCTATAGAAAGATTTTCAAAGTTTGGAGTAATCCAAAATAAATTAAGAAATCGTTTTAAATTCAGAGATAAATACAAAACTTGTTACTTGTAACAATCTTTTGAATTCAACATAAATTACATACATATAAAACAGCTAGTATAAAAAAAATAGTAAAACATTTTTTTTAATATCTTGGTGTTATGTTATACTTGTTATTTGCTGATGGTATTTATATTATGGCATTTTTAACAAATGTAACTTGCCTTTATGATATGCTAGTAAACTATGTTCGATGAGTATTAAACATATTGAAAGTGAATTTCAGTGGTCAAAACTGGTCAAAATGGATACTGACCAGGACCGTTAAAACCACTAGTTTAAACTCCCATGATTAAAACTGATACAACCCTGATTTACTCACTTTTTCTCTCTCTCATCACTCACTCACTCACTCACTTACACACACACACTCTCGCTCTCACAGACACACACACACACACACACATTATGTATATATAAATCTTATATGTATATAATTATGTATATATATTATGTGTATATAATATGTATATATTATATATATATACATTATATATATTATATATATATGTATATATATTACGTATATATAATATGTATATATATATATAATATATACACACATATATATATATTATATATATACATATATATATTATTATATATATACATATATATATATAATTATATATACATATATATATTATATATATACATATATATTATATATATACATATATATATATATATATATATACATATATATATGTATATTATATGTATATATAATGTATACATATCTATATGTATAACCATGCATATATTTATATACGTAAATTTATAGAGATATGTATACATCATTTCTATATAAAAAACATATAGATACATATACACAGTCATATATATTATATATACATATATATATATATTATATATATACATATATATATATTATATATATACATATATATATTATATATATACATATATATATATATTATATATATACATATATATATGTATATTATATGTATATATAATGTATACATATCTATATGTATAACCCTGCATATATTTATATATGTACATTTATAGAGATATGTATACATCATTTCTATATAAAAGCATATATATATATATATATATATATATATATAGATTATATATATTTATACACACATTTATATACATACACATATATCCAATAATTCAAAATTTAGATTTTTAACCTCAACTCTTGCTTCTAACCTCTCAACTCTTGCTTCTAACCTCTCAACTCTTGCTTCTAACCTCTCAGCTCATGCTTCTAACCTCTCAGCTCATGCTTCTAACCTCTCAGCTCATGCTTCTAACCTCTCAGCTCATGCTTCTAACCTCTCAGCTCATGCTTCTAACCTCTCAGCTCATGCTTCTAACCTCTCAGCTCATGCTTCTAACCTCTCAGCTCATGCTTCTAACCTCTCAGCTCATGCTTCTAACCTCTCAACTCTTGCTTCTAACCTCTCAACTCTTGCTTCTAACCTCTCAACTCTTGCTTGCTTCTAACCTCTCAACTCTTGCTTCTAACCTCTCAACTCTTGCTTCTAACCTCTCAACTCTTGCTTCTAACCTCTCAACTCTTGCTTCTAACCTCTCAACTCTTGCTTCTAACCTCTCAACTCTTGCTTCTAACCTCTCAACTCTTGCTTCTAACCTCTCAACTCTTGCTTCTAACCTCTCAACTCTTGCTTCTAACCTCTCAACTCTTGCTTCTAACCTCTCAACTCTTGCTTCTAACCTCTCAACTCTTGCTTTCTAACCTCTCAACTCTTGCTTCTAACCTCTCAACTCTTGCTTCTAACCTCTCAACTCTTGCTTCTAACCTCTCAACTCTTGCTTCTAACCTCTCAACTCTTGCTTCTAACCTCTCAACTCTTGCTTCTAACCTCTCAACTCTTGCTTCTAACCTCTCAACTCTTGCTTCTAACCTCTCAACTCTTGCTTCTAACCTCTCAACTCTTGCTTCTAACCTCTCAACTCTTGCTTCTAACCTCTCAACTCTTGCTTCTAACCTCTCAACTCTTGCTTCTAACCTCTCAACTCTTGCTTCTAACCTCTCAACTCTTGCTTCTAACCTCTCAACTCTTGCTTCTAACCTCTCAACTCTTGCTTCTAACCTCTCAACTCTTGCTTCTAACCTCTCAACTCTTGCTTCTAACCTCTCAACTCTTGCTTCTAACCTCTCAACTCTTGCTTCTAACCTCTCAACTCTTGCTTCTAACCTCTCAACTCTTGCTTCTAACCTCTCAACTCTTGCTTCTAACCTCTCAACTCTTGCTTCTAACCTCTCAACTCTTGCTTCTAACCTCTCAACTCTTGCTTCTAACCTCTCAACTCTTGCTTCTAACCTCTCAACTCTTGCTTCTAACCTCTCAACTCTTGCTTCTAACCTCTCAACTCTTGCTTCTAACCTCTCAACTCTTGCTTCTAACCTCTCAACTCTTGCTTCTAACCTCTCAACTCTTGCTTCTAACCTCTCAACTCTTGCTTCTAACCTCTCAACTCTTGCTTCTAACCTCTCAACTCTTGCTTCTAACCTCTCAAACTCTTGCTTCTAACCTCTCAACTCTTGCTTCTAACCTCTCAACTCTTGCTTCTAACCTCTCAACTCTTGCTTCTAACCTCAACTCTTGCTTCTAACCTCAACTCTTGCTTCTAACCTCAACTCTTGCTTCTAACCTCAACTCTTGCTTCTAACCTCAACTCTTGCTTCTAACCTCAACTCTTGCTTCTAACCTCAACTCATGCTTCTAACCTCAACTCATGCTTCTAACCTCAACTCATGCTTCTAACCTCAACTCATGTTTTTTTAAACTGTAACTCATATTTTATGTTTTTTACTGCAACTGAATTACACCGATATGACGTATGATGTAGGTTACATAGGCCCAAGATGAGCTACGTAAGTTTTACCCATTTTAACATTTATCATGTGGCACAAATTGGCGTGAGTTTGGCTTCTTTTTAGCTACATTATTTACTGCGGCAGACGATTGTATTTGGCGACGTTTTAATCGAACCGAATCGAGAAATTTTTGTTCCAAACATTCAACGAGAACGAGTTTGACGATGTATTTTACTACGTTATAATTATCGGTTAGAATCTTGAATAAAATTACTTGGTATATCAGTGCTGAGTAAGTTCTGGTTCAGTGAGGTAAGTTCTAGCTTGACGCGTCATATCAGTAAATAAGTAGAACTTGAAATAGAGCTGGAAGCTTAGTTTTCGAGACAAGTTTCTGTATGGATATTCGTTTTATTAACACATTGTGTGCGGTTACATTTCGCAGCGGAATTGTACCGGGAGCGGGCGTTTTGCGCGGAAATTTAGTTATTCAGTTAAATATCAATAGATCGAAAATTATTTCATTTTTTAACCAACTTTTCGTATTTTATATTGAAATATATAAACTAATATGTAAATAGAAATATATAAATAACAACCATAAGATTTTTGTAAGCAAAAATATATTTTTTGTGGATAAATTTATAATAGTATCCTAAATATGAAAAATCAAATGAAAATAGTAGTATGTAGTTTTAATTTTTTTTCCCGTTCTGTGGTTCCGCATCGACGGATGTAAAAACTAGTTTTTATTGGTCTTAATTTTTCTAGAATCTATGTAGTAGACAAGAACATTCGGCTTCGTTTTCCTGTATATACCGTTATTTTTGTACCCACAAACAAACCATGTTGTTACACTAACCCGTACTATAGTCCGTGTAAAATCTATTGGCACTTCAAGGTCACACTTTCTCGTTTCCCCAGTCATCGGTTACTATGGTAGCGACCAAGAAACATGTGCATTCACACTTATTTTCAGCACTTCAGTTGAGGATTTGATTCCAATACGTTCTTGCTTTTCTTTCTTCTCGTAGATATTTATTTTGCGCTTATCTGATATTACCCTCTCATTTTTTATCTTTTAATTCATTGTTTTATTTAAATTTTGCTTCATATTTATTTAAATTTTTTACTTCATAAAATATTTCCTGTAATGGCTAGTTTTGATGTTAGAAAACAGTCCAAAATACTGATTTGACGTATACAGGTACTTGAAATGTTGTTGAATTCAATCCAGTTGCCACAGTTTTGGAAATGTTTTCGCAAACTCAACAAGCAACTGATGATGCCCGTGGTATTTCTAAAAGAATTTGTGCCGATCCAGAACTGCGACAATATTAAAAAAAAATTTCACATAAAAGGAGCGTAACAGAATTAGATGATTTCGACAAAAGTGTCATCTTTTCTGCCTTTAAAATGCCGTTTAACTAAAAAACAAGAAATATTTTTTATTTAGTTTTTAAAGCTTTAGATAAATTTAACTACAGTTTTTTAAAACTACTAATTATAAGCAAAGTTAATATTTTCAGCTGTGCATAAAAACTATTTACACAAAGAAAAGTTTAACAATATGTATAAAAAGTTTATAATAAATCATAGATGTTCTTGTAAAAATACAAAAATTTATTTTAATTTAGAATTCTTACTAAAACATTAGGAATATGTACCTTCTAAAGAAATTTTCACTTTCTAAAAATGTATCAACAGACCATAAATCTTTAAATACATAATAAAATTACACAAAATATTGTTATTGCATTAAGACCTCTGTCAATTCTTGTAAAATCCTAAAATAATTAATTCAGTGTGCAATTTTGGAATAAAAAGTTTACCTCCCCACACGATGCATAACACCCCTTAACACAGTGGGAAAAAAGAGTAAAGTATTTCCCCTACTGTCGTTACCATAGTTACAGTTGGTGATCGGGGAAAAATCAGTGACCTTGAGGTGCCTATTGAGTTTACACCGAGTATAGTAAGTGACCCGTGCTCAAGTATCAATCGTCAGAAAACGTCCTAGTACGTGACCCGTCTAAAAGGTGTTAAATTCTGTCTACCTCCAGGGTGTAGTGGAAATGATAGTTTCATTCCTTTACTTCCATTAATTATTATGGCAAAAAAATTAGAAGAACTGAACGATAATTTCGAAATAGCTGAGAAAACTTCGAATTATCTTTGTGTATAGCTCTAGCACTGTGCCTAAATTTAGAGGTAATTATCGCAAAGATGGACAGAAAGTGTCAACTTTTGGTTTTCCAAACAATGAAGAATTAAGAAAAAAGTGGATATCAGCGATTCCACGAGACTGCAATAGAACAGGGGTGGGGAACATGCGGCTCACGAGCCACATGTGGTTATTGATAAATGTACCAGAGTTTCCCTTTCATTTTTGTGTTATTATATTTTATAAAATTATTAAAACTGATAGAGCTTCGGCAATGCTGGGTAAAATAATCGGTCTTATTGGACTTTTCAGATACAATTCTCAAATTCCACAATTCATATCGATACACTGCATAATTCACCGAGATCATATCGTTAAAAATATTTAGAACAGGGTTGTATCGGTTTTTACCATGGGGGTTTAAATCAGTAGTTTTAACCGTCCTGGTCAATATCAGACTTCACCACTGAATTTCACTTTTCGATATATTTAATACTAACCGAACATAGTTTACAAGCATATGATAAAGGTAAGTTACATTTGTTAAAAATGTCATAATATAAATAACAGCAAAAAACAAATATAACACCAAGATACAAAAAAAATGTTTTACTTTTTTTTTATATAAAAGCTGTTTTATATGTAATTTATGTTGAATTCGAAAAACGGTTACAAGTAAAAAGTTTTCTCTCTATATTTAAACAATTTCGCAATTTATTTTGAATTACCCCAAACTTTATGAAACAATTTTAAATGTAAAATGTCATATTATTTGTTTTAATTTTAAAATTTAGATTTCTGACCTCAACTCCTGTTTCCAACCTCAACTCCTGTTTCCAACCTCAACTCCTGTTTCCAACCTCAACTCCTGTTTCCAACCTCAACTCCTGTTTCCAACCTCAACTCCTGTTTCCAACCTCAACTCCTGTTTCTAACCTCAACTCCTGTTTCTAACCTCAACTCCTGTTTCTAACCTCAACTCCTGTTTCTAACCTCAACTCCTGTTTCTAACCTCAACTCCTGTTTCTAACCTCAACTCCTGTTTCTAACCTCAACTCCTGTTTCTAACCTCAACTCCTGTTTCTAACCTCAACTCCTGTTTCTAACCCCAACTCATGTTTCTAACCCCAACTCATCTTTCTAACCCCAACTCATCTTTCTAACCCCAACTCATCTTTCTAACCCCAACTCATCTTTCTAACCCCAACTCATCTTTCTAACCTCAACTCATCTTTCTAACCTCAACTCATCTTTCTAACCTCAACTCATGTTTTTTTTTAAACTGTAACTCATATTTTATGTTTTTTACTGCAACTGAATTACATTTTTACAATTGCATGTGCATGGTTCATTTTTAAAATTCAAACATTCTTATTATACCGTATAAGCATGTTAAATCTCATGAACTTGTTAGTGTAATATTTTGTTTAGCAGCACTACTATTTTTATTGCTTATTAAAAGTCACTTCTAATTACAAAAGATGTATATTAAAATTAAGACCATTTAAAACTATTTTTGACTACTTTTAACCAGTTTTGGATGGTTAAAACCACTTTTATCCAGTTTTCTGGTCAAAATTACAACAATGATTTAAAATATCTTGATGTTATGAAAACAGAGTAACATATTGTAAATTACATTCTCACCAATGCAAAAAATCATCGACAATTCAAATATTTTCTTGAAAAATTAAAGGACGAAGAACTTTCAAATGACATTCAATAAATGTAATTTCTGAAAATTTTTTTTTAAATTTTTTAATACCAATTTTTTTTTATATCAGTGGCGTGCGGTCCATATGTGCAGGGTGTGCACTGCACACCCTGGCAAAAGTATGTGGGACAATAATTTTCTGCACCTATATCTACCTATCTTTATATGGTATATGATAAAAATTATTTATAATATATTAAAATATTATGTTGATTTGCTTGTTTGTATTCCCGCAGTGCGTGCATTACTAGGTGCTGCACCACGTAACGCGCAAACAAACATAGGAAGTTCTGATGTGTACGCACTGCGCACAAAATTTAAACAAACTAATTTACATATAAACGAAGCATTTCATCAATATAAAGTGAAATGTTCTAGTGTGGTAAATTAATTTCGGTGATGTATTCTATTTATTGAAATAATTAGCTGAAAAACAATGTTGTTTTGTTTTAAAGAAACGAATTTTAACAGAACAGTCCAAATTTTACCATTCATTGCGTCTTACAGACAGTATATAAGTTATATCTGGTACACCATATCCCTGGTTTTGTTTTTAAAAAAAATGTCAAGATGTTTTTCGCAGAATATGATTTCCAAATGTTAAAAACAATAAATATAATTTAATCCACTGACCGAACGAAAAACAGTTCGCTCTATTGTGCCAGCGTGCAGCGAAATCCTCTGCACGTGGAATATTAGTTCGGTTTGTCTGCACCAATGAGCATCCGGATGAGGCACCGCAGCGGCGGGCATCATGTGGCGCTACGTTTGCTGAACAGATAAGTTTTTTGTGGAAGCCCAAAGAGTTGCTTTTTCGACGCCGATATGACACCATACAACAAAAGGCATGATTTTTACTTCAGTGCTAGTAGAATTCTCATAAGTTTAGCTGTTTTTATAGTTATAACTCGACTACTCGTAGGTAAATATTTATTGTATTCTTTAAATTTATATTCATAATATAATAACCCGTTTTAGAATGGAGAACTCTGAAGTCTCAATAAAGATTTATTGGAAAATCTAGGTTCTCTTCGCACCCTACATGAAAACCTACCGCATGCCACTGTTATATACGTATTTAGTTGCGGCTCTCGAAAAATTTCAAATTTGGAAAAATGGCTCGGAGCATTAAGAAGTTTGGCCACCCCTGCAATAGAATGAAATGTCGATTGAATATTTTCGTAGCAAGGCTCAAGAGCAAGTTAGTTGGTTTTTTCGGAGTACCTAGCAGTGAAAAAATGCACCATTTCAACTTCCGAACGAATAAGAATCAAAAACATAATTTAATGAATTAAAAAAAAATTACCAAACAAGGAACAGATGCATTATAGACGCCGGTCCCGTCCGCCATGTTTTTTTGGCGACCAACAGAAAAACGAGTGTTTTGAAAAATCGCCAAGCAGAAAAACATGGCTGCAGTAAGCATTTTCTGAAAGATCACAAAAAATAAACATGGCGGCGGTCACATGGCATATTTGAAACAACTTTAAAAGAAAAAAAACACAGATTAACAATTTAAAGCATTATTAAAATAAAATTAGCATAATTATTTTTTGCGTTATTTAAAAAATAAATAATAGACTACTAATATTTATGATATATATCAACAGAATAAACACAATACATAGCACTTAAATAAGCACTAATATTATAAAAAAATCTAACATGAGGGGGTCCCCCCCCTCAAACCCCCTTGTAATAAAAGAAATGCAAAATAAATTTAATAACAGATGAAAATCGGAAAAGGTAGCACCACAAACAATTTTAAACACTCCTAACCCCCCCCCCCCGCTTAAAAAAACTTTGAAATAATTCTTTTTTACACACAAAAAAACCCCCCTTAGATTCGGAATACCTTATACCGTTGTTTCATCACCCTTGGAGTTTAGAATGAAATGCAAAACCCACCTCACACCTAAGAATATCCTGATATTTTTTAACAATTTCTCAAACAAGAACCGAAATAACTTCACCCGTCATAACTAAATTAACTAAATCCTAGAAAATAAGAACAAAGTAAAAATGTTCCAAACCAAAACATCTTGTTTGATTTGGAATATCCTGATACTTTTAACAATTTCAAAAATAGTACGAACCGAAAGAAATACACTCGTCACAACTAAATTAACCCAGAAATTAATAACAAAGTAAAAATATTCCAAATCAAAACATCTTGTTTGATTTAAAATATCCTGATACTTTTTAACAATTTCAAAAATAGTAAAATAAGAAATACGAACCGAAATATCTACACCCAGAAAATGATAAGAACAAAAAAAAAATGGCTTACTAAATCCCAGAAAATTATAAAGAATAAAAAAAGATACAACCTGACCTAGTCGACTGTAAGCCAAAAGAACAGCTATGATTCAAATTTCTGGAATAGTGCCTGGGTACTGACGTCAGAAATCACGTGCACCAATGGGGGGGGGGCAAGCACACATTAGAGCTGCTATACCCCACCACTAAAATCAGGGCAAACACACCAACCCACTCATCGCCCCTTAAAATCGCCAAATTTGGCGATAAAAAAACACGGCGTATATAATGCATCCGTACCTATGATACAGATGCATTATAGACGCCGTGTTTTTTTTTTTTTTCGCTAAACTTGGCGATTTTATGGGGCGATGACTGGATTGCTATATGTCCTAATTTTGGTGGGGGAAATATGGAAGCTCCGATATGTTCTTGCATCCTATTGGTGCACGTG
Source organism: Pardosa pseudoannulata (assembly GCA_032207245.1). Lineage (NCBI taxonomy): Eukaryota > Metazoa > Arthropoda > Arachnida > Araneae > Lycosidae > Pardosa > Pardosa pseudoannulata. The sequence goes on from CM063497.1 coordinate 22,705,992, forward strand.
ATTTTTGACGTCATTACCCGGCTCTATATGAAAATTTGCTGTTCTAAATGTTCTTAGCTGCATAACAATGCATATGTGAAAAACAACGCGTTGAATGATTAAAAGTATTTCTGTACCTTGACAATGATAAAACACAACAGAGAGTAATCAAATTTACACTTGACCAAAGCAAATTAAAATAAACTGGATAGAGTAACTCAGTATCGCCATCTATTGAGCGCGGAGGGAGTTACAAATTACATGAAAGTTGAGATACAAGTAAAAATTAGTAGGTACGTAGCAAGGCTCTAAATTGCATCAAAATAATTGCATTCTAATCGATAAAAAACCACATTTTTCAGCTATAAATATGTATCTATCGGCTGAAGCCCAGACCTAATCTAAAAGGATTAATCAGTCACCTACTTTCCGCTCATCAATTCTATATATGGCTTTTTCTTATCACTGGTTTAGACTCGGGAACAGTGAATTTGAGATGTGGTGACGATATCTTGTTTATATGGTGATAAATTTTTATTGACTATGCGTATGTTTTTAATTAGCACTGTTGCTGTCAAAACCTCTGCTTCCTATTCTGCCACTTTATATGTTAAGATCTATTAACGTTGCTAATCAACGTACAGTAGTAATACAGTAGTATAAAAACTGAATATTGTTTTAATACGCTTATAATAGAAATATATAAATATGCCAATAACTCGAAATGTACTGTGACCAATTTAGAGAGTTATGCACGGAAAAATCTTTGTTTAAAAGTAATACATTAAGTTCACTGTAGCAAAGCACGGGCACAATTGCTAGTTAACTATATATTGAAATATCCAACCAGCCATCTGATATCCAATGGTGTTATGAACATCATGGGCAGTTGAATTAAAAGAACACATTATGTTTTTTATAGTTGTAAATTAATTTGTTTTTTTATACCCTCATCAGATACTTCGGAAAAAGAATCTTTCATGCTGTGCAAATCTGTTAGTTTAAAAATATGCTGTCTTCTTTTCAATAGGAAAGCAAATCAAAACAAAGACAAACAATCACATGCAGTTATTAATTCAGTTTGGTTAAATTCTTTCAAAATTTTTGCTTTAAAAATTCAGTAATTGAATTATTTTGGAAAACTAGTAAAAATTCGTAATTTTTTACGTACTGAACTCGTACCATAAGGATCGTTATGTGTTATAAAATATATCAAATTTGCTAAAATTGAAGATGCAGGTTTTAAAAAGTTTGCTATCGCAGGAATTACCTGACGGGCGACGATTTTATAAACAAAAAAATAAAATAAAATTTAAGAGAACAACCTACCATAAGGATCGCCATAAATTAGGCTATATACTAACTTTACTGAAACATAAGATTATGATTTTAAAAAGTTTGCTATCGCAGGAATTACCTGAAGAATAACAATTTTAAGAACAGAAAGTAAAATAAAATTTAAGGGAACAAACTACCATAAGAATCGTTATGCATCAACTTTACTGAAATAGAATACAGTTTTTGAAAACTTTGCTATCGCAGGAATTACACGAAGAATAACAATTTTGTCAGAAAGTGAAATAAAATGTACTTAAAAAAATATAAAAATCGTCATATGTTATATATCAATTTTACTGAAAAAGAAGATGCAGTTTTAGAAAAATTTGCTATCGCGGAAACTACCCGAAGAATAACAATTTTAAGAACAGAAAGTGAAATAAAATTTACGTGAACATACTGCATTAAGAATCATCATATGTTATATACCAACTTTACTGAAACAGAAGATACAGTTTTTAAAAGTTTACTATCGTAGGAACTAACCGAAGAATAACAATTTTAAGAATAAAGTGAAATAAAATTTACGAGATCAAATCGCCATAAGACTTGCCATATGTTATATATCAACTTTACTGTAACAGAAGATTCAGTTTTTAAAAAGTTTGCTATCGCAGGAATTACCTGAAGAATAACAATTTTAAGAACAGAAAGTAAAATAAAATTTAAGTGAACAAACTACCATAAGAATCGTCATATTATACATTAACTTTACTGAAATAGAATACAGTTTTTGAAAACTTTGCTATAGCAGGAATTACTCGAAGAATAACAATTTTGTCAGAAAGTGAAATAAAATTTACGTAAAGAAACTACCATAAAAATCGTCATACGTTATATATCAGTTTTACTGAAAAAGATGCAGTTTTAGAAAAGTTTGCTATCGCGGGAACTACCCGAAGAATAACAATTTTAAGAACAGAAAATGAAATAAAATTTACGTGAACATACTACCATAAGAATCATCATATGTTATAAAACAACTTTACTGAAACAGAAGATGCAGTTTTTAAAAGTTTGCTATCGTAGGAACTAACGGAAGAATAACAATTTTAAGAACAAAGTGAAATAAAATTTACGGGATCAAATTACCACAAGCCTCGTCATATGTTACGTATCAACTTTACTGTAACAGAAGATTCAGTTTTTAAAAAGTTTGCTATCGCAGGAATTACCTGAAGAATAACAATTTTAAGAACAGAAAATTAAATAAAATTTACGTGAACAAACTACCATAAGAATCGTCAAATGTTATATATCAACTTCACGGAAACATAAGATGCAGATTTTAAGAAGTTTTCTATCGTAGAAATTACCTGAACAACAACAATTTTAAGAACAGAAAGCAAAGTGAAATTTACGTGAACAAACTACCATAAGAAACATA
>CM063497.1:22718695-22761195 GCA_032207245.1 Pardosa pseudoannulata
TCACGGTGCATCTTTCAGAGTCAATAATAAAATATTTGTATTTTAATTTCAGTCGTAGACACCAAAAGAGAGGAAGACGAAGCTGCAAATCTAGCAGTTCTGGATACTTTCAGCGAAGACAATGAAAGTGATGCAAGAGAAGACGTCAATGATGCTGCAGTTAGCAGAAATAGCGCTAACAATGTCGCTAATAGAGCCGGCGCGTGTATGGCCAAAAATACGACCCCGGTACAAGCTGCTACAAACGAAATCTCGGCGGGAGTAGCAGCAAGTAGATACATCCCTGAAACAGCTGCAAGGAAGGTAATGAATAGATCTGCGTCAGAAATAACCGTGGTGGGAATTGCCAAGAATACTGCTCCAGTAAAAGATACCACCTATATACTCATAGAAGGTGGTGCTTACACCAACGGTGGCCTTGGTACAGCTCGTTGGTTAGCGGATGGAATCGCCAGCAAGATGTCGATAAAATCCGCTACGAAGACGATCGCATCCGGAGCTGCTGCTGCCAGAGCTGTAATCAAAGCTGCTACCAGAAAAGAAGCGGTACAAGGAGCAGCGAGAAGAATCGCGGCGGGCATTGAGGCAGGCAAAGACACGGTGGGATCTGCAGCTATCAGAGTCAGAAATGTGACCAAGGAAGCCGCCGGAGGAGTATCTAAAGCAGCTGCATTGACGGGCGCAGCAACTGCAGGAGTCGTCCTTCCGACTATGAGTTACATCGCAGCAGGCGGTACGGCGGCTGCTACGGCAGCCGCGAGTGCAGTGCCGGCCACAGCTGCTGTAGCCAGTGGCAGTGCTTTAGCGAGCATTACTGCCGCTAGCAGCAGCGCTTTAGCGGGTATCACCGCAGCTGGCAGCAGTGCTTTAGCGGGCATCACCACCTCCGGTGCAGTAGGATTTGTGGGAGGGGCTGCGGCCACGCTCGTGGCGGTACCCATCGTGCTCCCCGCTGTGGGATTCGGAGCCGGGGGTGTTGTCGCAGGTTCGATAGCTGCAGGCGTCCAGAGCATGATCGGAAACGTGGCGGCCGGAAGTCTGTTCGCTGCCATGCAGAGCGCGGGAGCTACTGGACTTGCAGTGTCGACCAAAGTTTTACTGGGGCTGGCGGGCGGAACTTTTGGTGGAGCTGGAGCTGCCGGTGTGGCTGCTCGCCTTCTCCTCTTCTGAAGCGTGTGCTTCTCGGAACCGCAGAAAAATTATTTTAACGAAAGCTCTATGCCAAATAAGCCAAAAAAATTGCAAGATGCAGCCTAAGCTAATAAGAGTCAAATCTGCAAAGCTTATGAACAGAACTAACAGCTCGAGTATCGTGATTTGCTTATTGTATCTGTATTGATAGCATTGCCTTTATCTAAAGAAAACGTTTAATATATAGTATATTTTAATGCATAGAATATTTAAACATTAGCTCTTTTTATATATCCTAATAAAATGATTCGAAACAAAGTCAAGTGTAATTCTTTACTAATTTTCTAACTAATCAGGGATTTAGCAAAAATTAAGTCAACACTTTAATAATCCCATAATTTTGAAGAAAACGGTCATAAAAGTGCCTATTTTTTATTCAAGAAAATTATATAAAACCATGTAGGTATATTATACATTCATTTTTAACTTTTGGGATGATTTTGAGCTTAAAATAAATATAATTAATTTTTTAGGTAAGCTAACATTCAGGGATTTCATATCCGAATGTTGGTTTTTAAGTAGAAAAAAAATTTAAAAATGTATATTTTAAACACCGAAAGAAAATTTTATTACACTTACGTAATAATATAATATAGATATTAGTAATTTTTTTGGGGTGATAAATTTCAAAGTACGAGATGCAAAGTCCAACATCCCAATCAGGGCAGTAAGTTACCAAGTTTTCCTCCTGCATCTCTTATTGTTTTCATCTCTTGTGGAACAAAAAATTTTGCATTCTCTTGATGGTTGTCATTTCTTATCAGTGGGAGGTATTGGCCTAATAAAATGCCTTTCAATCAAGCCGTTGGGTTTATTTTCTAAGCCTAGCTAGCCTCTTTTTGTAATGGTATTTGATATCGAATGCTTTTCAACAAGTTCTTCAACTAAAGATAAACGGAACATCAAATGGCATTACTTTTACACTTTTGTTTTTGTACATAAGGCACGAGTTCAAAATTACCCGATCTAGCGCATTACAAATAAACTGGTACTGCCATCTGGTGTACAGATTGAGAGAAAAACTTGATTCTGGACATAAGAAATAGATTGTTTTAATATTTTTGGTGCTTTACTTTTGATCACTCCAGCTTGGAAATATCACAGGTGCGAGAAATAGAGGGCGAAATTTCACTTCGTCATTTTGATGGGAGAGGGAAGGAAGAGGTTAAATATCTACCTCACTTATAATAAGAAGTCAAGGTTCGTCTACTAAAGATAAACGGAACATCAAATGGGATTAAGAAATAAACATGATTCTGGTCATAAGAAATAGATCTTTAATATTTTTGGTACGTTACTTTTGATCACTCCAGTCGAGAAATGCCACGGGCGCAAGAAACAGAGGGCGAAATTTCACCTCGTCAATTTACGAGTGGATCGGGACAGCCAATTTTGATGCTACAGTTCCAGGAGAAAATCACTTGATTCACTGACGCCATCTATTTACTAATAAATTAACTAAAACTATTCAAGTAATTTTGTAGGATCTTGGGCAGTTCTTGTATTATTTTATTTAATTTTTGACAATATTTTAATTTAATTCTCTATTACCTCTTTTACTATTTTCTCTTTTTTTCTTGAATTTTGATTTTTTTAAAATTTTCATTTTTGTTAGTTTTTGTCGTTTTAAGTTTGTAAAATTAAATTTTGCTAAGAAGTGCGCTTCAGAAGTGCTTGCATCATTTCTAATATTTTATTTACATTTTTGACTGTTTTTAGAATTAATTTTTATTTTTACTGTCAATTTTTTTTATTATCACCTTTATTTGTATTTTAAGTTTTTAAAATTAACTTTTGCCATTATAAACGTTATACCTCAAGCTGTGCATAATGGGCAGTAAAGAGCCTGATTTTTAAAGATAAAAACAATATTCTGGAAAAATGCTATTCAATATAATAATATAGAAACTTACATTTTTCTATCATCTGGTAAAAATATGCAATCACAATGCATTATTCAAACAATTATGTTTGTTTTCAGTTTGTTTTAATCGAGAGTAAATAGCCTGATTTAAGTATGAAAAAAATTACTCATTGAAATATCATTCAATATAGTAATTTAGAAGCTTATATTTTTCGATCAAAGAATATTCAAGAATACTTTTTTACTACTTACTAAATGAAATAATTATTCAATATTGCTGTGTACTTTTAAGAGAAATAGTAAAATTTAAACTTATGAATATTCTTTGATAGAAAAATGTAAATTTCTAAATTATTATATTGAATAACTTTTTTTCAGAATAATGTTTTTATGTTTAAAAATCAGGCTGTTTTCTGCCCATTATAGACAGTTTGAGGTATATATAATGGCAAAAATTAATTTTAAAAACTTAAAATAAAAAAAAAGATGATAAAAATTAATTTTAAAAATCGCCAAAAATGTAAATAAAATATTAGGAATGATCCAAGCATATCTAAAGCTCATTTCTAGGCAGAAATTAATTTTATAAACTTAAAACGACAAAAACTAACAATAGAGAAAATAAAAAATTTAAAATTCAAGCAAAAAAAAATAAAAAATAAAAAGGAGAAAATAGAAAATTAATTTAAAATATTGTCAAAAATGTCAATAAAATGATACAAAAACTGCCCAAGATCATACAAAATTTATTTGAAAAGTTTTAGTTAATATATTAGTAAATAGATGGCGCTAGTGAACCAATAATTTTCACCTGGAACTGTAGAACCGAAATTGGCTGTCCCGATCCACTCGTGTCAATTTGACGGGAGAGGAAAGGAAGAGGTTAAACATCTTTCACACTTATAATAAGAAAATCAAGGTTCATCAACTAAAGATTAAAATAGGAACAGTAAAATAGGATTACTTTTCCACCTTGTTTTTTGTAAATAAGGCACAAGTTCCAAACTTCTCGATCTAGATTATTACAAATAGTCTGGTACTGCCATCTAGTGTATAGATTGAGAAATAAACATGATTCTGGGCATGAGAAATAGATTGCTTTAATAGTTTTGGTGCGTTACTTTTGATCACTCTGGCCTGGAAATATCACGGGCGCGAGAAATAGAGGACGAAATTTCACCTCGTCATTTTGACGGGATAGGGAAGGAAGAGGTTAAACATCTTTCTCACTTATAATAAGAAAATTAAGGTTCATCTACTAAAGATAAACGGAATATCAAATATTTTTTCTCCATTGTTTTGGAACAGGTGCGATATCTACACTCTTCCGGCCGGCATGTTTTTTTCTTGGCGTCTTGGCAAAAAAACCCCAATTTTGAAAGTCGCGAAACAAAAATGGCGTTTTCTGAAAGATCACCAAGAAAAAAAAATGGACGGATAAACAAGTTTACTGCAGACTGTTGAGCACAATAAAAAAAAAAAAAAAATAAAAAAAAAAATAAAAATTTTTGAGAGGGGCTAACCCTTCCTAACCCGCCCCCTATTGTTACAACAACTATAAATACATAAAACATACACACATTTTAATAAACATTAAAAAAAGGACACACAAGAAATTAATGAAAAGAGGAGGACCGTGTGCTCAACAGTCTGCAGTAAATGCATACTAGTACGAACAAAAATGATAAAAAAAATGGTACAACCTCACCATGCGAGCACGTCTAAACTACACGAATCCAGTAACGCTAAGGAACTTTCTAGAGGAGGAGTTATTCAAAAAGGCGACGTCCGAACTAACGTAACGCTAAAGAAATATCTTTGGTTTCTTAAAAGCCATGTGGTGCACAACGACATATACTAACTAAAAAGATAAAAAAAAATGGTACAACCTTACCAGCGACCTCAACACGCTAGCACGTACGAACTACACGAATCCAGTATTAGAAAAATTCAGAGAAATTATTCAAAAAGGCTCAGTGATTTTAGCGCGTAATAATTTATAAAAATTATACAAATTTATAAAAATATACAATTTTCGTGTGAAACCGATAAAAGAGCTCGAGTAGACTAACCGTCGTGTGAGAAACGATTTCAGAGTGTCACAATTTATAAAATTTTTGTACCCCTTAATAAAAAGAGCTCTGTATTTAGAGTAGGCCGCACCTCGAGTTAGAAACGACTTCTGCGCGTAATAATTTAAAAAATATTCAATTTTCGTACGCCTCCATAAAAAGAGCTCGAGTAGACTAAAAACCGTCCTGTTAGAAATTATTTCAACGTGTAATAATTTATAAAATTTTAGTACCCCTTAATTAAAAGAGCTCTGTATATAGAGTAGGCCGCACTTCGAGTTAGAAAGAATTTCAGATCGTGCTAATTTATAAAATATTTGTTTTTCGTACCCCTCAAAAGAGCTCGAGTAGACTCAAAACCGTCGTGTGAGAAACGATTTCAGCGTGTAACAATTTATAAAATATTCGTAACCCTAAATAAAAAGAGTTCGGTATTTCGAGTAGGCTGCACAGCGAGTTAAAAACGATTTCAGCGCATAATAATTTATAAAATATTTATTTTTCGTACTCCTTAATAAAAAGAGCTTGAGTAGACTAAACACCGCTTGTTAGAAACGATTTCAGCGTGTTACAATTTATAAAATATCCTTACTCCTTAATAACAGAAGTTCGGTATTTCGAGTAGGCTGCACCTCGAGTTAGAAAGAATTTCAAGGCGTGCTAATTTATAAAATATTCGTTTTTCATTTCTCTCAATAAAAAGAGCTCCAGTAGACTAAACACCAACGTGTTAGAAATTATTTCAGCGTGTAAGAATTTATAAAATATTCGTACCCCTTAATAAAAAAAACTCCGTATTTTCAGTAGGCTGCACCTCGAGTTAGAAACGATTTCAAGGCGTAATAATGTATAAAATATTCATTTTTCGTACCCCTCCATAAAAAGAGCTCAAGTAGACTAAACACCGACGTGTTAGAAATGATTTCAAAGTGTAACAATTTATAAAATATTCGTAACATTTAATAAAAAGAGTTCGGTGTTTTGAGTAGGTTGCACCTCGAGTTAGAAATGATTTCAGTGCATAATTTATAAAATAATCATTTTTCGTACCCTTTAATAAAAAGAGCTCGAGTAGACTAAAAACCGTCGTGTTAGAAATGATTTCAACGTGTAACAATTTATAAAATTTTCATACCCCTTAATAAAAAGAACTCTGTATTTAAAGTAGGCCTCACTTCGAGTTACAAACAATTTCAGAGTTTAATAATTTTTACAATATTCGTAACCCTTAATAAAAAGATCTTGATATTTCGATTAGGCCTCACCTCGAGTTAGAAGCGATTTCAGCTCATAATAATTTATAAAATATTCGTTTTTCATACCCCTTAATAAAAAGAGCTTGAGTAGACTAAAAACCTTCGTGTTAGAAATGATTTCAGTGCGTAACAATTTATAAAATATTCGTAACTCTTAATAAAAAGAGCTCGGTATTTCGAGTAGGCTGCACCTCGAGTTTGAAAGAATTTCGAAGCGTACTAATTTATAAAATATTTGTTTTTTGTACCCCTCTATAAAAAGAGCTCGTGTAAACTAAAAACCGTAATGTTAGAGACGATTTCCATGCGTAACAATTTATAAAATATTCTTAACACTCAATAAAAAGTGCTCCGTATTTCGAGTAGGCTGCACCTCGAGTTAGAAAGAATTTTGGAGAGTACTAATTTATAAAATATTTGTTTTTCGTACCCCTTAATAAAAAGAGCTTGTTATAACTACACTTTAATACTGCTGTAATATATATACCCTTACTCAATTTTCAATTCGATTATTTCCGTAATTTATAAAATATTTGTTTTTCGTACCCCTTAATAAAAAGAGCTTGAGTAGACTAAAACCCGTCGTGTTAGAAACGATTTCAGTGCGTAACAATTTATAAAATATTCGTAACACTTAATAAAAAGAGCTCGGTATTTAGAGTAGGCCGCACCTCGATTTAGAAACGATTTCAGCGTAATTTATAATAAAATATTTTTTTTCCCTCTATAAAAAGATCAAAAATACAAATAAAATTTAAATGATTTATAACAATTTTTTTTAAATTTAATAAAATTCCTTTTTTAATTGATTAATTAAAAATTGGAAAGAAAAATTAATTTTTAATTTTCCTTTAATAAAAATAGCATTTTATAAACTAAAATGTTAAAAATTTACGTTAACAAATTATAAAATTTTTCTACATATAAAAAAAGAAATATCATAGTCATTCGATTTAAAATCATACCTTTCTTAATAAAAAATATGTGTTCTGTTTCGATACAATATGTGTATAAATTCCTTATCATAGAAAAATTTTTATAAAACAAAAATAATTCTGTTCTGTCAAAAATGTATTCCTATTCTATCAGAAAAAAGCAAATTGTGTTTAAAATCAACCTACATTTTAGTAATACAACAATTTTTTAATATATCGTTACAAAATAAAAAGTTTGCAAATTTAATTTAGAAAAATTTATTATAAAACAAAATATGTTTTAAAACGCTTTATTTATAAAATATTGAACTGAAAATAATGAAAAGTAAGAATTTAGAGTTATATTTTATAAAAAAGTTTAAATTTAATATAAAAATTCGATATAAAAACTGATTTTATTACTTTATAAAAATATTCATCGATCGAACTGATTAAAATAGATTTTCAGAAAATAATTTTGTAAAATATATAAACTAAAACAATTGATAATAATAAAATATTCGTAACCCTTAATAAAAAATCTCGATATTTCGATTAGGCCGCAGCTCGAGTTAAAAGCGATTTCAGAGCATAATAATTTATAAAATATTCATTTTTCGTACTCCTGATTAAAAAAGAGTTCGAATAGACAAAAAACCGTCATGTTAGAAACGATTTCAGTGTGCAACAATTCATAAAATATTCGTAACACTTAATAAAAAGAGCTCGGTATTTCGAGTAGGCTGCACCTCGAGTTAGAAAGAATTTCAGAGCGTACTAATTTATAAAATATTCGTTTTTCGTACCCCTTAATAAAAAGAGCTTGAATAGATTAGAAATGATTTCAACGTGTAACAATTTATAAAATATTCGTACCCCTTAATAAAAATAGTTCGGTGTTTCGAGTAGGCCTCACTTCGAGTTATAAACGATTTCGAATAGAATTAATTCCAAAGTATAATTTCTTTGAAAGAGTGAAATGGTAGGAGTGGCCAAATATCTATACAAACTGCCAAAAAATCCCAAACCGACCTTGTGTTTGGTTTGGTATGGTTTCGATGCTGCGTTCAACTTTTTTGCTATATAAGGGAAAATGAGACAGGGACCTACAGTTTAAAGCCGATTCGGCTGCGAACATCCATTCCACAGTGGGATACGAATTTCGGTACCGAATATCAGCGCCTTAACCATTCGGATATCGTCCAGCAGTCAGCCTTGTGAAGAGATATCCAAAAGTGAAAAGAATTTCTGCGAATTATCGAGAACTAAAAATAAATAAATCAGACACAGCTACAAAAATTGACATTTTATTCACCATTTATAATATACATTATTGTTTTATTTTTCATTATGCATTCACACATCTTCAAGAAAAGTTCTCGACATTATTGAAGTTCAAATTCGTGACTGTTCCGGCAAACACTCAAACCTTGGCAAGTACTTACAATTGCATTTCGTCAAATAATTTAAAATTTGGTTTTATTTATTTATCTTCTTTTTTTATGAGAGCTGTAACGCATCACCCTTACCGCTAGTGACTAGTTGTATCAAAATATTTTTTTTTGATAGCATCGATAGTTCCTGTAAACTAAATCAAATGCCATGAACTGTCTGTACTTTGCAATTTGTTTTCTGAAAGCTAGTTGTAGATTGTCAGGCACATCTTTGTAGGCCAATATGCAAAAAGTATATGCACTTTCTGTTTGTTTATATATGACTAGGTTTTGCATTTTTGGTTACATATATATATCTCTCGTACAAACTTTCTTTCCTTTTGATGAAATATACAGAATATGATCACAGATTCTTGTGTGATACAAAATCTAACGTCTTTATATATATATATGAAGTTTTTCACGCCACCTTTCAATTTTATTCTTTATAAATTTGCGTAAAAAATTATTACGAAACTAAACATTTGACTTTTCCAATAAACAAATTTATTTGGATAGATTTCACCGATTTGCCATTTTTTGGTAGAAGGTTTGGACTTTTGGACACTATCGATAAAATCGCTTTATTCATCGATCTTTTATTTATTGCATTGTTGAAGGAACACAAGTCGTAGCTAAGAACCGAGAAAGATTCCACAGTTTTAGCTTTATATATATATATATGTGTATATATATATACACATATATATTGCTTCTATATACAACCTTTGCTTGAAACATAAAGTGTGCAATTTCGGTGATTTAATTTACATTTATGTAAACTCACAACAGAAATCAAGTTAATTTGCAAAAAACACTACTGTGAAAATTGTGCAAAATCGAAGCTCGGATATATATTTGCTGTATACACTAAATTCCTAAGATTCTATCAATTTTTTTTCTCTTTTTCTTTGGCCCCGATGAGATTGAATTAGATTTCTATACCTGTTCTAAATTGAATTGAATTTTGTTATTTTTTTATTTCTGTGTGAAAAAAGAGAATCAAAAGTTTGGACTTGAATATGCACGTTCTTTAATCTACTGTTATAATATAAGAACGATAAGTATCGATCAAAAAGTAAACACTTTGAAACACTCGTAATTTTCAAAAAATACAATTTATTTTACAAAATCAGCATCTGTTCTCAAAATAGATTCTTTTGTATATAGCGGTTTAAGTTCAAAAAAATATTTTAGGGCATTACTGCTAAATTCAAAGTTTTAGGATAAAGATAGCAAAGAACAGGAAATAGTTTATGTTATTCGAATATATGAATTTCATTGCGTTTTCATAAGGTTGAATTTATATTTATCAAAATGTGATATTAAAATTAAATTACGCCAAAATTTCGTTACATTATATTTAATGAAAATTTATGGAACTGCTTGCATTATGATCAACGTTTTTATCCCAAGGTATGACGTTAAGGTCAAAATTTTGACTTTATTAACATTGGATGTTTCCCAACAAATATTTACATTATACAAATGTTTAATTAAAAAATATTTTAGGGTATTATTGCTATATTTAATATTATAAATATTTAGAAATAACATTGACTGAAGGAGAAGCTGGTTATATAATTAAATCCAGCAAATGGAAAAGTACTATAGCTGGCAAATGAAAGATAACTATGTCTGTCAATTGAAGGAGAATTATGTCTGGTGAATGAAAGAATATTATATCTGGCAAATGAAAGAGTGTTATATCTGACAAATGAAAGAGTGTTATATCTGACAAATGAAAGAGAATTATATCTGACAAATAATAGAGAACTGTATCTGTGAAGTGAAAGAGAATTGAATGTGGTAAATGAAAGAGTACTATAGGTGGTAAATGAAAGAGTGTTATATCTGGCAAAAGAAAGAGCATTAATCTGGCAAATGAAGGAGTATTATGTCTGGCGAATGAAAGAGTATTATATCTGGAAAATGAAAGAGTATTATATCTGGCAAATGAAAGATAATTATGTCTGGCAAATGAAAGAGTATTACATCTGACAAATGAAAGAATACTATATCTGGCAAAAGAGAGAGTTTTATATCTGGCAAATGAAAGAGTATTAATCTGGCAAAGTAAGGAGAATTATATCTGACAAATGAAAGAGAATTATATCTGGCAAATGAAAGAGTATTATATCTGGAAAATGAAAAAGTATTATATCTGGCAAATGAAAGATAACTATGTCTGGCAAATGAAAGAGTTTTACATCTGGCAAATGAAGGAGAATTATGTCTGGCGAATGAAAGAGTATTAATCTGGCAAACTAAGGAGAATTATATCTGACAAATGAAAGAGAATTATATCTGGCAAATGAAAGAGTATTATATCGGATAAATGAAAGAGAATTATATCTGACAAATAATAGAGAATTGTATTTGTCAAATGAAAGAGAGTTGAATATGGTAAATGAAAGAGTGTTATATCTGGCAAAGGAAAGAGTATTAATCTGACAAATGAAGGAGAATTATGTCTGGCGAATGAAAGAGTATTATATCTGGAAAATGAAAGAGTATTATATCTGGCAAATGAAAGAGTATTATATCTGGCAAATGAAAGATAACTATGTCTGGCAAATGAAAGAGTTTTATATCTGGCAAATGAAAGAGTATTAATCTGGCAAACTAAGGAGAATTATATCTGACAAATGAAAGAGAATTATATCTGGCAAATAAAAGAGTATTATATCTGGAAAATGAAAGAGTATTACATCTGGCAAATGAAAGAGTGCTTTATCAGGTAAAAAGGAAACCCAATTAAAGTTTTAAAACTAATTACAATTCTAAATTTTGTACTAAATCTTGCTATTAAGACTTTTGCTTTTGTTGTCATGGCAATCAGCGTAGCAAGCGAAGAGAGGAATTTCTCAAAATTAAATTTATATCTATAAACAATTTCTCTTTTGGATGGTAAATTTTATCGTCTGAAGAAGGGCGGAAATTTATGCTTTTGTATGGGCGGCAAAAGTGTTAGATAGGTCTTGAACCATCATTTATATAACTGTACATGACTTTACAATTGCGAGAAAGGCAGAGAAAGGTAAGAGATTAAAATAACGAAATTAATTTTTGCTATTAGCCCCGTTTAGTGACAAAAAGCAAAGCAAATTCAGTGTACTCTCCTTTCAAGATTTATCCCTATTACGGTACCACGGTAATGGCAGAGTTTAACTCATTTCCCATGATCCTTTGCTTTTGCTTGGCGCTAGATTTTAGAAGGGTAGACTCCACTGCTGTAAAAAGTACAGTAATAAAAATTCAAATGAAAAATTTCCACAATAGCAACTGTTAATGACAGGCTTTAATGGAGGAAATAAACTCCTTCATTAAACTCTTTACTCTTCTGCTTCTAAAATTTTCACCGTAATTTGTTGAATATTTTACTCGATTCACTTAAGATAGTAAAAAGAAAAGTAGATGCCACAATTTGTGTTGATATAAATACAAAATAATATATCACAATATACGGAATGATGGGGTTGCACAAGCGTTTGATCACTTGATTTCTGAATCCAATCTAGGGAAAAAATGGGTTGAAATCATTGTTTATGTAAACGGTTTTTTCTAACCAAGTAAAATCCCTTTTAGCTGGTGAAATTAAGGTAACTTTACTGGCACATGTAAACAGGGCTACTGACGGATAATTACGTGATTTCTGACGCCAATCTCGGCTAAAAGGAGGTTGAAATCCTTGCTTATGTAAACGGTATTTTTCTAACCAAGTAAAATCTCTTTTACCTGGTGAAATTAAGGTAAATTTACTAGCACATGTTAGGGCTATTGACTGAAAATCACGTGATTTATGACGCCAATCTCGGCAAAGAGGAGGTTGAAATCATTGCTTATGTAAACGGTTTTTCTGATCTTCCAAGTAAAATCCCTTTTACCATGTGAAATGAAGGTAACTTTACTTACTGATGGTAACTGGAGAACGTTTTACTCTTTCCTGTCCTTGTTGTTTGGAATTAGCTGTTGACAAATTCATCTCCTCCGATCTGGGGTCACTCCATAAGCTCAAAAGCTCAGTTAACGGAAGAAACATCTATATAACCAATTCATGATACCTATTTATTAGAAAGAGTTAATTCCGAGTAAGTAAAGGAAGTTTTCTGCTCTTTTTAAAAAATACAAAAATACGCCGTAAGCTATGAAGTCTTAAGTGAAATTCAGTTTTCGGAAGAAACATCTATATAACCAATTCATGAATCCTATTTATTAGAAAGAGTTAATTCCGAGTAAAAAAAGGAATTTCCCTGTTCTTTTAAAAAAATACGCCATAAGCTATGAAATTCAGTTAACGGAAGAAGCATCTATATAACCAATTCATGAAACCTATTTATTAGAAAGAGTTAATTCCGTGTAGAAAAAAGGAAGTTCTCTATTCTTTTTAAAAAATACGCTATAAGCCATGAAGCTCAGTTAACGGAAGAAACATTTATATAGCTAATTCATGAATCTTATTTATTAGAAAGAGTTAATTCCGTGTAGAAAAAAGGAAGTTCTCTATTCTTTTTAAAAAATGCGCCATAAGCCATGAAGTCCAGTTAACGGAAGAAACATCTATATATACAGTTCATGAAACCCATTTATTAGAAAGAGTTAATTCCGAGTAAAAAAAAAGGAATTTCTTTGTTCTTTTTAAAAAATGCGCCATAAGCCATGAAATTAAGTTAACAGAAAAAACATCTATATAACCAATTCATGAAACCTATTTATTAGAAAGAGTTAATTCCGAGTAAAAAAAGGAAATTCTCTGTTCTTTTTAAAAAATACGTCATAAGCTATGAAGCCTTAAGCTATGAAACTCACTTAACAGAAGAAACATATATAGAACCAATTCAGGAATCCTATTTATTAGAAAGAGTCAATTCCGATTAAAAAAAAAGAAAGTTATCTTTTTTTTTAAAAAATATGCCATAAGCTATGAAATTCAGTTAACGGAAGAAGCATCTATATAACCAATTCATGAAACCTATTTATTAGAAACAGTTAATTCCGACGCGTAACGAGTAAAATTTGACATCTAATTTACCTATGCCTCGTTTCGCCGTCACAGTTATTTTGAGTTTAATCTCGAGGTACCAGAATAACATTCTATAAAAATGAGCCAATCACCTTTGTAAAAATTAGTTTTCGGTAGGTTACATCTGTAGCAAATTTTATAAGAGTAAAAAAAGGAAGTTTTCTGTTCTTTTTAAAAAATACGATATATAAATATATTCTTATCTGAAGCTGATTTCGTTTTATAAGATTGTATTTTATGAAACTGCTGCTAAACCACCTGGATTCATCATTTTTGGATTTTGTTTGAGAACATAACTTTTTAATATTTCACCTGCGACGAACACGGCATCAAATTCTGCAAAAGTTTATTTACCGTTCGTGCATTCCAGACTTTAGTTCTTCATATTCGATTTAATCATTACATTTTATTTTTTTTTATCTCGTAGTCTCTTTGACATAAGTTCTTGATTTTTCGGATTTATATATGAGATTCGTGGACACAGAGGTACAACTATGCTTATATCACAAATGCTGATAATTAGCAACAATTTACTGATGTAGTAGCATGTTGGTTTTGCATTAAATACAATTACAGCACATTGAAAAATTTGTTTTTCTCTCATTTTCTTCTCTCATGTGTAAACTACAAAAAAGGTGAGCAAGACAACTCATCTTTATTTAGTCATCTTGATATGAATAACAATTAATTATTTGCACACGTGAGACAAATAATTCTCTCTTTCTCTCTCAAAAAACAAACAACAGTAAGCAAGAAAACAAAAATCCCCAAAAAACACTGAGGGAATCTAACACCATTTGGGCTTTCTTCTGCAAGCAAAGCGTTATAACAAATGTTTCAAATCTTGGGCTTCAAGAAAAACACCTTTCTAGATGATTTTTTTTAATCATCATTTTCCAGCGAGGTTGCTTATGGATTGCTCATCGACTTCCAACATCGAATTCGAACGGAGTCTATGTGCTTTGTGTTAAACCATTTGTGCTTGTCTCTAAAACAACATAGAAATGTACAGATTTTATATTATTTATATTCACTATTTATGTGTGCTTTTGTATTACTGATGCTTTGTTTTTCTCGTATTTAGAAAAGAAAAAGATATTATCGCTTGGTTGCAGTCCGTCGTATCATCACCACACAATTATCCGAAGTGATATTGGTTGGTTTGGTTGGTTGACTGGTTGGTCTCTATTATCGAACGGACACACGTGATCCGACTGCGTTATGTGCTGGTTTATTTATTTATTTATTTATTTTTACAGTCTTGTGCGCGTTAGTTAACTCTGAACTCTCTTTTTGCCATTTTTATAATATTTTTACTTCGGTTTAGCTGGAGGAGGTAGCGTCCAAGTTAGACTTCGGGGTTGAATTCCTCAGGTCAGACTTACGTCCTAGTAGGTAGTAGGTCATCAAGTTACCCTTGCCCTTGACGGCCACCATGCCGCGTTGTTCGAACACGTAGTCGAACTCTTCCAAGATGTGGGCTGTTTCTTCCACAACCTGTAAATATAACACAAGAATACTTGTATTTAGTATTACTTAATAGAACTCTGAACTGCTAAACATAACTGTTCCACGGTTTTATTAGCACTTTTCGACTTTCCATATTTTTTTTTAAATTTCACACTAAAATCTCCGAAATGTTTTTGTAGCAATCTCTTATATATTTTTAACCTTCTAAGCGGTTATCACATACAATTCTGCCAAACCGATGATGTCTCTAAAGCTGTTGTCACGTACAATTTTCAACCTCAAAAGCGCTCCGAAAGTGGATATCACGTACATTTCTGCCAGTTCTTTCCCCCATGGACTTTTGCGGTAGGAGGGTCCAGTCTATTGTTTGGGCACCCCTCTTTGAGTGACACTGAGGATGCTCCCCTAAACCATGAGGCACAAAGACGCTGTTAGCTTTTCATGGCTTTGTAAATCTCTATTTCCAAGTATTTCGTTTGCGGTAGGAGGGTCCAGTCTATTGTTTGGGCACCCCTCTTTGAGTGACATTGAGGATGCTCCTCTAAACCCCGAGGCACAAAGACGCTGTTAGCTTTTCATGGCTTTGTAAATCTCTATTTCGAAGTATTTCGTTTGCGGTAACTGATGTATCTCTAATTGCACCACTTAAATATCTTGGATGATGTTTTGTAAAAAAATGTGAATAAGTCTCTCAAAGAAGATTTTTATCTCTAGTTTTAGAATCCATTATTTCTTATGGGATGATCTTCGAGACTTCACGAGCTTTATGTGTATTTAAAATTAACAATAATTTTTAAAACTTTGGCTGTTAATAAACTAACCTTCCATACTTATAAAAATAAAAAAAAATATTTAAAAAATATACATTTATAACTTGATTTTTCTGTACGCTGTGACATGTTCTCACATGCACGCATTTTTAGAAGAAATATTTTACACATAAATCTTAAATTTGAAATTTTTATTGAAGAAAATACTTCTATAATTGATTTTAACTAAAAAAAACCCACATGATTTTAAACATATTTCATATTTTTAAAATATGCTTATAATTTTACTCTCTTTTGAGGGTCATTTTGACATGTACTTACCTTTCTAAAACAAATATGACTTTCAAAACAATAATTATAGTGCAATTACAAGGAAACATCATTATATTTGAATGCTGAAAATTTTGTGCAAAAATATTAAATAGGTTTTGAATAATACTGTGCGCAATATTGAAAATTTGCTTTCTGAGAAAAATCAACTTAAAGTTAAAAGTAAACAACTGTTAAGTCCACTATCAAGCGCAGAAATCACTAGAGTGTCTTTTATATTTTTAAATTAACTTTTAAACTAAGCGAAATGTTTTTATGACGGTGTTTTAAATGCGTAGGACATCTCAATCTATAATTAAAAAAATAGAAAATTTTGAATTGAAGGGTACCAAGACCCCTTTAAGTAAAATGCCTGTATATCAAAATTGTACGGTTTGAAAATTGTGGGTTTATTAAAATCTGTAAAAAAGGGGTAATCCTAATTTTCTACTGCTAAAAAAATCAAAAAAGAATATAACAAAATAGAACATTGCATTTTGAACATAATTAAGTCAAGTTCTATTTACATCCCTTAGAGGTGTTCTATACATTAACCCTTGGTCACATGTCACGGCATGTCCTCTCACCCGACGAACCGAAAGTCCGAAGAAAAATGGGTAATTTAAAGACATCTGTATGGCACTATCTTCTCCACAGTCAAGGAGATGGGAGAGAGGCTGAATTTATTGAACATCAAAACAAATTTTAAACATTTTGTGGTGCAACACGACTATCAACTATTTACAGTGCACCGCTTCATAAATTCGAGGACAGACGGACAGATAACTTAGGCCTATTATTACATAGGGTATACTAAGTTCCAGGATTTCTAGTGTTAAAATCGTTGAAGGGAAGGTAGAAGCCGAGACTTAAAAATCATGCTCTATTTTAAATAAAACTTGTTGTGTTTTAAGAGAGATAAGAGTTGCACGCACCTGAATGCATCCGGCTTTTCCAGTACTTTCCATCCTGGAGGCGACATTTACTGTATTCCCCCACATGTCATAATGTGGTTTTCTGGCTCCTATCACGCCCGCAGTAATAGGTCCTTGATTGATGCCTGAAATTATACCGAGAGGTCATAATCCAGGATAATTTAATAGATAGATATCATCATGTTATTAGTATGATTTATGTAAATTGTTTTATAATCAGTGACAAGTGGAGATTGTATTATTTTGATCGCTTAACATGCCCGGAGTAATAGTATTGAGGATTAAAATTATACCGACAGGGCATAATCCAGGATAATTTAATAGATAGATATCATCATGTTATTAGTATGATTTATGTAAATTGTTTTATAATCAGTGACAAGTGGCGATTGTATTATTTTGATCGCCTAACATTCCCTGAGGAATATGTCCTTGATTGATGTTTAAAATTATACTGACAGGTCATAATCCAGGATAATTTAATAGATAGATATCATCACGTTATTAGTATAATTTATGTAAATTATTGTTTTATAATCAGTGACAAGTGGTGATTGATTGTATTAATTAGATCATCTATCAAGCCCAAGTAATACGTTCTTGACTGATGCTTAAAATTATATCGACAGGTCATACTCCAGGATAATTTAATAGATAGATATCATTATGTTATTAGTATAATTTATGTAAATTGTTGTTTTATAATCAGTGACAAGTGGTGATTGATTGTATTATTTAGATCGTCTATCACGCCCGCAGTAATAGGTCCTTGATTGATGCCTGAAATTATACCGATAGGTCATAATTGAGGAAAATTTAATAGATAGATATCATCCTGTTATTAGTATGATTTATGTGAATTATTTGTTTTATAATCAGTGACAAGTGGTGATTGTATTAACTAGATCGCCTGTCACACATGCAGCAATAAGCCTTGATTGATGATTAAAATTATACCGATAGGTCATAATCCAGGATAATTTAATAGACAGATATAACGTTATTAGTATGATTTATGTAAACTATTAGTTTTATATTCAGAGTAACAAGTGTGATTGTATTATTTAGATCGCCTACCATGTCCGCAGTAATAGATCCTTGGTTGAAATTATACTGATAGGTCATAATCCAGGATAATTTAATAAACAGATATCGTCATTTTATTATTATTGTTTGATGTATTGTATGATTGTTATTATCATTGTATGATTTATGTATATTTTTTTAAGGCGATTGTATTATTTAGATTTTAAGGCGATCGTATTATTAATAGGCGATTGTATTATTCATCTATCACGCCAGCAGTAATAGGTCCTCGGTTGATGCCTGAAATTATACCAATAGGTCACGATTCAGGATAATTTATTGGACAGAAATAAGTATATTAAAATAATTGTATTTTCATCCATCGTTGGTATGATTTATGGAAACTATCAGTTTTATATTCAGAGTGACAAGGGCGATTGTATTATTTAGATCGCGTATTACGATGGCAGTAATACATGCTTGATGTTTCAAATTAAACCGATAGATCACAATCCAGGATAATTTATTAGACAGAAATAATCATGTTAAAAGAGTTTTAATTTTATCCAACGTTAGTAAGATTTATGGAAATTATTTTAAAACAAATATTCAGAGTTTCAGCTGCGTTTGTATTATTACTTAAGTCGGGTTTAGTGATCTAAAGACGTCCTTTATTGATGGGTAAAATTTTCCCGTTAGGTCGTGATACAGAATAATTTAAGACATAGATA
Source organism: Pardosa pseudoannulata (assembly GCA_032207245.1). Taxonomy (NCBI): domain Eukaryota; kingdom Metazoa; phylum Arthropoda; class Arachnida; order Araneae; family Lycosidae; genus Pardosa; species Pardosa pseudoannulata. Next base: position 22,737,690 of record CM063497.1, read on the forward strand.
GTATCCTGTTATTAGTATGATTTATGTGAATTATTTGTTTTATAATCAGTGGCAATCGGTGGTTGTATTAATTAGATCATCTATCAAGCCCAAGTAATAGGTTCTTGATTGATGCTTAAAATTATACCGATAGGCCATAATCCAGAATAATTTAATAGATAGATATAATCATGTTATTAGTATAATTTATGCAAATTATTTGTTTTATAATCAGTGACAAGTGGTGATTGTATTAATTGGATCGCCTGTCACGCCCGCAGCAATAGGTCTTCATTGATGATTAAAATTATACCGATAGGTCATAATCTAGGATAACTTAATAAATAGATATCATGACGTTATTAGTATTATTAATGGAAACTATTAGTTTTATATTCAGAGTGACAAGTGTGATTGTATTATTTAGATCGCCTACCATGTCCGCAGTAATAGATCCTTGATTGATGCTTAAAATTATACCTATAGGTCATAATGCAAGGTAATTTAATAGATTTAATAGATATTATCATGTTATTAGTATGATTTTTAAAATTATTTGTTTTATAATCAGTGACAAGTGGTGATTGTATTAACTAGATCGCCTATCACGCCCACAGTAAAATGTCATTTATTGATGCCTGAAATATGCCGATATATCATAATTCAGGATAATTTAATAGATATATATCACCATGTCGTTAGTATGATTTACGTAAATTATTTGTTTTATACTCAGTGAAAAGTGGTGATTGTATTATTTAGATCGCCCATCATGATAGCAGTAATAGATCCTTGGTTGATGTCTAAAATTATACCGATAGGTCATAATCCAGGATAATTTAATAGACAGATATCATCATGTTATTAATATAATTTATGTATATTATTTATTTAAAACTCAGTGACAACTGGCGATTGTATTATTTAGATCGTCTATCACGCCAGTAGTAATGGGTGCTTGGTTGATGCCTCAAATTATACCGATAGGTCATAATCCAGGATAATTTAATAGATAGATATAATCATGTTATTAGTATGATTTATGTGAATTATTAGTTTTATAATCAGTGACAAGTGGTGATTGTATTAATTAGATCGTCTGTCACTCCGGCAGCAATAGGCCTTGATTGATGATTAAAATTATACCGATAAGTCATAATCCATAGTAATTTAATAGACAGATATCATCACATTATTAGTATGATTTATGGAAACTATTAGTTATATTTTCAGAGTGACAAGTATGCGTGTATTATTTAGATCGCCTACTATGTCCGCAGTAATAGATCCTTGGTTGATGCCTGAAATTTATACCGATAGGTCATAATCCAGGATAATTTAATAGACAGATATTATCATGTTATTAGTATGATTTATGTATATTATTTATTTTAAGGTGATTCTATTATTTAGATCGTCTATAACGCCAGCAGTAATAGGTGATGTGTTCAAGCCTGAAATTATACCGATAGGTCACTATTTAGGATAATTAAATAGACAGAAATAAGTATATTAATATAATTGTAATTTAATCCATCTTTGGTTTGATTTAAGAAAACTATTAGTTTTATATTCAGAGTGACAAATACGATTGTATTATTTAGATCGCCTATTACGATGGCAGTAATAAGTGTTTGGTTGATGTTTCAAATTAAACCAATAGATCACAATCCAGGATAATTTAATATACATTAATAATCATATTAAAACAATTTTAATTTCATCCGACGTTAGTAAGATTTATGGAAATTATTTTAAAACAAATATTCAGAGTTTCAACTGCGTTTTTATTATTACTTAAGGCGTGTTAAGTGATCTAAAAACGTCCTTAGTTGATGCCTAAAATTATACTGATAGGTCATAATCCAGGATAATTTAATAGATAGATATCATCTTGTTATTAGTATGATTTATGTGAATTATTTGTTTTGTAATCAGTGACAAGTGGTGATTGTATTAATTAGATCGCCTATCACGCCCGCAGCAATAGGCCTTGATTGATTATTAAAATTATACCGATAGGTCAGAATCCAGGATAATTTAATAGACATTAATAATCATATTAAAACAATTTTAATTTCATCCAACGTTGGTATGATTTATGGAAATTATTTTTAAAAGAAATATTCAGAGTTTCAGCTGCGATTGTATTATTACTCAAGGCGTGTTTAGTGATCTAAAAACGTCCTTGGTTGATACCTGAAATTATACCGATAGGTCGGGATACAGGATAATTTATTAAACATAAATCAACAAGTAAAATCACTTTACATTGCATGTAACATTAGTATGATTTATGCAAAGCATTTTTTATGCAGAATAATAACTGAGATTGTAACAGAAAGTGAATGTTTGTAAACAAATACGAGTGCTGACTACAGCTCAACTTTTCGTTGGCAAAACATTGCTCGATTTCATTGTATCTTATGAACTTCGATATGGATCCCGTGTACAACAAAACGAAATTTTATTTAAGCGAAGGGGAAGGAAAAATGAGAAACTGGCCAAGTAATTCAAAATAGAATTTTTAGCACTTACAAAAGTATATATGCTTTTTAAAATATAAACTCTTTACACAGTACTATTAACACTTCGCTTGCGGGCAACGTATTTTTACGTTTTTTGCAGTCTGTCACTGGAGCGCGGGTCACGTAAAAATACGTATTTAGTAGATTTGTGGTGGATACCCGCTAACCATCACAAATCTACTAAATACGTAAAATTATGTGTATGTGTGACATTATATGAGTGTTTTTGCATTGCTATGCAACGCTTTGCATTTTTTCTTTCCACAAGTTATGATTGTCGAGTGACTCGGTCTTTTGTTGCGTTATTTCGTCTTCAATCGAATTCCTAGCTCCAGAACGTACAAATCGTGTTTTGTCAATTTGAAGCTTGGTTTTTTTTATTGTTGAATACAAAATTGATAAAATGAGCCGTCGTGACAAAGATGATGAAGAAATATGCGCTGACAGATTATCGGACTTTAATTTTAAAATTCCTTTTATTTTTGATTTTGTAAAAATAGTTTTTTTTTTGTTAAATAATCATACAGTATATATTAAAGTGTAAAATTAAAAAAAAAGTTTCGTTCATAAAAACAAAATAGTTTTCGATTTGCTGCGATATTTCTGAATAACCAAACTTTCGCGCGATTCCCGAAAAAAAGCCCGCTGCACGCTTAAGTTGGTAGTGAAGTATATCCGTATGCCAAGTGTTAAGTATCATAATCAAAGTATAGCTACTTTGATTATGTTAACAGGTACAATAAACTATTACATAAATAATAATCTAATAAAAATGTGGGTACAGATGCATTATAGACGTCGTATTTTTTTCTCGCCAAACTTGGCGATTTTATGGGGCGATGACTGGGTTGCTGTATATACCCTAACTTTGGTTGGGGGATATAGAAGCTCCGATATGTTCTTGCATCCTATTGGTTCACGTGATTTTTGACGTCATTACCCGGCACTATATGAAAATTTGCTGTTCTTTTCGTTCCAGACGCGGAGTGGTAAGGTGTCACCTAGGTTAGGTAAGTAATTTAGTTATAGCGGGTGTTTCCAGAATTTTTTTTTTTGTTCTTATCATTTTTTTGGATTTAGTATTTTAGTTATGGTGGGTGTAGTTATTTCGATTCTTACTATTTTTATTCTAAATCAAACAACATATTTTGGTTTGGAACATTTTGTTTTTGTTCTTATCATTTTCTGGGATTTAGTTAATTTAGTTATGACGGGTGAAGTTATTTCGGTTTTGAAATTGTTAAAAAGTATCAATTATTTCGGTTTTGAAAGTGTTAAAAAGTGTTATTGTTTATTTTGCATTTCTTTTATTACAAGGGGGGGGGAACTCCCCCCTCACATTTTAGAATTCTCATAATATTAGTTCTTATTAAAATGCTATATATTGTATTTATTCTGTTGACACATATCATAAATATTACTAATCTGTTATTTATTTTTTAAATAACGTAAAACTGATGATTGTTATGCTAATTTTATTTTAATAATGCTTTAAATTGTTAATCTTTTTTTCCTTTTAAAGTTTAGTTTTGTTAATGTTGTTTTTCAAATATGCCCCGTGACCACCGCCATGTTTTTTTGGTATCTTTCAGAAAACACGCACCGCCGCCATGTTTTTCTACTTGGCGATTTTTCAAATCACGCGTTTTTCTGTTGGTCGCCAAAAAAAACATGGCGGACGGGACCGGCGCCTATAATGCATCTGTTCCAAAATGTGCAAAACCTGAGCATTTTAAGGACAAAAAATAATTATATTTATAGGTAGAGTACTTCTCTGAAAAGCATAAAAAATGCATTATAAATATGAAAAAAAAAACTTAGTAATAATTAAAAATTCTTGGAGCATCATAATTTTATACAATATATTACATTACAGTAAGGTTAACGTTTTATTAGAATTCTGAAAATGTTTACCCCAAATTCTCGATGAAGAACTTAGTCCAGTCTTGTCTTTTGAAAAGTTATTATCCAAAGCATTCGCAATGTAAGATCGTTAGGAAAGCAATAAAATCCAATAAATTCGTCTTTTTTGAAACTCTTAGTACAGATATATGCACAACAGCTTGTTACCATATTCAGATAAATGATAAAATTAAAACCCCAATAACAAACACAATCCGTAGGAAATTCAAATGTTTTGCCAACGAGGAAGTTGAGCTGAACTTTTTGCTGCACCTGACGTCACGCGCACATTCTCTATATTTTAAATGATAGATAGGTTTGCACTTACCCATTCTCAGCAAAAAGTTGTTGAAACTTTCCTTGTTGATGTTGGTCAAAGTTTCCCGCAGAGTCAGGGCGAACTCCGTCAGCTGAGCTAAATGGGCCCATTTTTCTTTCACGGGAGCGTTTGGCTGTTATAGAATAAGTTATAAATATAAGAAAGTATTTAAAATATAGTTTTTATTTAGCAAGAAAAGCGATAGAGATGAAGTTAAAAAGTTTTGTTTGAGTTTTTAGCTAAGCCGTTCGGAAAAAGTCGGCAGTACAAGTTTAAAACTCTGTAATTGGGATTCTAAGTACGCTAAACGCCATTTTGAATTTACCAGACTAATTTTATTTTATTCTACTATTTTTTTCTCGAATCTAATTACTCATGATTGGATATTGTAGTGTCTAAAGCCCCCTCCACACTATGGTCCATTGCAAGCCATCCCCACTGTCTGGACAGGGTATAGTTTTTCGTGGTCGATGGTGGAAGACGATAAAAAAGCCTTGGCGGACGATGGCTTCCGAGGCGGTTTTTCTCCAAAGATCAAATGCAGCCAGATGCGCAATTAAAGCCTCGCAGTAGATGTAATGAAGATTTTTTCATGTCCCTTCATTACATATTTCCCTTGTGGGATATATATATATATACATATATATATACATATATATATACATATATATATACACATATATATATATATACATACATATATATATATATTGACCTACATTTTGTGCCTTTTTTTTCGCACATTGCCCCTTGCAGGTGCAGCTCTAGCTGTTTTCTCACGATTGCAGCCTGTCTTTTCAAAGAGAGCCGCCCTCGATCTGGGATTAAGTTTCGGTCCGAGCGTCCAATTCTGGCCACCTGCCTCCTTAGCCCTTAAACATTTCGACCATAATTTGAGCCCATCGGCTCATATTCTGACAGTTTCTGTAGCCATAAGTTTCGTTTTGAGGTGACAGCCGCTCTTTTGCAATGTGCCGCGTTGCGAGGTGTTGCCAAGCTCCGCTCCGCATCTTTTTTGGCGAATTTTCACCGTTCACCTTTTCGATGGGTTGCGCCTCATTACGATTGGGTTTTTTGTTCTCCGCGCTCCTTGTCTCGACGTTTCATTGGTCAGAGCCGCGAGAACCCTACGTCTCCTTGAGAGCGCGGGGTTTTCTTGGTGCCTGGCAACCCTCTTGCTGGCTGTGTTTCGGCGCTTTTGGCGTGAGCGCAGCCTAGAAGTTCTTGTAATTTTTGAGAGACGGAGAGACAATGAGATGAAGTTTTAACACCCTTGCCGACGCGTTGTCTTTTTGGTCGGAAAAATGTTTCCGTTGGAACCACCTCGATCTTTGGCTAGCCTAAGCACTCTACCCTTGTTCTGTTTTACTGCGACGTTCCTGGCGTTATTTTTACTTAAATCAACGATTTAATCTCTATCATATTTTATATAACGCAACAAATTAGTCTCCATCACATTTTTATATAAAGCAACAATTTAATCTCCATAATACTTTTAAACAACGCAATTGAATGAATCTCAGTTACCCACTATTAGATCAAGGCAGAAGTTGACTATGTTATTTGTAGATTATAAAGAGAAGAAAATTATTTGATCGAATACTAAAGAAAAGGATGTATTTCCATCAAGTCAGCGTCTGATTTTTATCTACCTGAGGTGACTCTTCATCACTTAATCAACCTACATACAGCTGCCTTCCTCTACACGGAGCCCCGACTCTTCAATATAATAGACTCTATGGACGAATCTACATGTTTGGCTCATTTAGTGGTCCAGCGTGTGGATGCAACCCGTGAACCATTGTTCAAGGTTCTCATCAGGAAGTGAGGAACAGATGGTCATAATGTGGAGGCTACACAACAGCGAAATTGCATGAAATTTGATTGGACGAATCCTTGCAATTCTATTGGTCCTCTCGTGGCCATTTGAATCGCCCCATAATGACAAAACTACTGACTTCCTCTTTGGCTATCGCAGTGTATAGATGTCCCTGGTCACAAAAATGCACTATATTGCCAATGATGACCGGTCACTTACAATTTCAGACATTTTATTGAATATCTAAAAAGTACTTGAGGAATTATCCTGAAACCTCAGGCGTGTAAACAGGATGGTAGAAGTCATATATTTCAGCTAAGAATTTTTCCCGAAACCCCATAGGGGACCTTCAACAAACTGAAGAAAAACGAATATGTTTTGGATAACCCTTTAAAAAGTAATGTATGAAAAGCATTGAAACTTTAGTACATGATTGAAATGTTTCTTGTAATAATCTGTGTTCATTGTTATAAGGATAGCACGTACGGGGGTTTATTTTAAACGATTTAGAAATATCCAGAGATTTTAAAGATGTAAAATTAATCGAATAGTTGAAGGTTTAAAATCGATGTACCCCTTAACACACTGTATGCGGGACACGTACTAGTACGTTTTCTGACGATTGATACTTGGGCTCGAGACAGGTACTGGTACTGGTTAGTGTAACAGCATGGTTTGTTTGTGGGTACAAAAATAACGGTATATACAGGAAAACGAAGCCGAATGTTCTTGTCTACTACATTGATTCTGGAAATATTTAAACAAATAAAAACTAGTTTTTACATCAGTCGAAGCGGAACCACGGAACGGAAAAAAATTTAAGATACTATTATAAATTTATTCACTAAAAATATATATTTAGTTTATAAAAATATCATGGTTGTTATTTATATATTTCTATATTTGTTTATATACTTCAATATAAAATACGAAAAGTTGGTTAACAAATGAAATAATTTTCGATCTATTGAGATTTAACTGAATAACTAAATTGACGCGCAAAACGCCTGCTCCCGGTACAATTCCGCTGCGAAATGGACCCGAATGTTCTTGTCTACTACATAGATTCTGGAAAAATTTAGACAAAAACTAGTTTTTACATCAGTCGATGCGGAATCACAGAACGGGAAGGTTGATTAAAAATCAATTTACATTTAAAATTAACTTTTTATTTATCCTTGCGGAAATGATATTCTATATATGTATGTATATATATGTATATATATGTATATATATATATATATATATATATATATATATATATATATATATATATATATATATATTTGTAAGGAAGATTCTCAGGGGTTTTCAAAACTTAAATCAAGGGTAAAAATTCCCGCGTCATTTTCCATTCACCTTTTTAACCCCAACCTAAATTGACCACTGGGGCTACCGGTTACGCCCTCAGAGAAGGGACCTGGCCAATTATAAACCTACATGGCCCTAGTGGACAATTTAATAAATTTACAAATAAAAAGGAGATACACGCTAGCGGAGACATATTTTGCTAGAGATATTTTCCCACAGATATCGACCGAGGTGTTACGTGTCTTGTACATAGAACTTCATGCTAGCTGACCCTTCAGTTTGTCCTGTCCCTATGATGAAGTGGGAACCCGTCCTTCAACGTCACCTTAATAAAGGTTTTTAACTGAAACGGTATCATTTTTATGGCCATGACTGCAAACCCACATCGAGAAGTCAGTCTCATTACATATATATATACTTGTATTTATATATACATTTGTTTATTTGTCTATTTATATATTTGTTTATATATTTCAATATAAAAATACGAAAAGTTGGTTCAAAAATGAAATAATTTTCGATCTATTGAGATTCAACTGAATAACTTAAGTTACGCTCAAAACGCCCGCTCCCAGTACAATTCCGCTGCGAAATGTACCGGCCCACAATGTGTTAAGAAATGAGTCTTTCGATATACTTACGTTATAATTGTCATCTGTCAAACCACTAGCAGCCATGTAGGTTGAGCCGATTGTTTTGATTTTAATGATATCCTTGAACCTCGGTTCGTCCAATAACTGTAAATAGATAGTAGGAAAAAATATAGAAATGACATATACATATGAAGCAGCTATATAATAATGGATCTTTATATCAGGGAAAAGATTATTACAAATTGAAAGATTCCTTCCTACGCATAATTTTTACTATAATTCCTAACTGCATAAAGCCCGTCCTTATGACGTCTGTAATTTTTAATGTTCCCGAATTGTAAAGTTTTTTGAGGCAGGTAAAAAATGGTTTGTTTTTTTGGCTGAGAATTATCCGGTACACGTCAATAATTTGTTTACCTTCATACTCCTCTAAAGTCTCCGATAATGTGTGTGCAGTTTAGAATCGTTGAATTTTATTAGAAAGATAATTCAGAGTTTTCTTAGTACGTCGTTTTTCGTTAAGTTCTTCCAAATGTTTTCGCCAGAGTAATTAATGGAAGTAAAGGAATGAAACTGTCACTTCACTACACCTGGAAGTAGATAGAATTTGTGTTAATATCGGTGATTATTTTCATTGCAACAAAAAAATTTCGATGATTAAATTTAGAATTATAGCATATATAGCTAATCATATTTAAGAAATATAAAGGGAAGTTACAAATATCTAATCTCAGTGTTACGTATGAAATAATGCAGACGATATTATTTTAAAATTTGATTAAATGAGTGGTTAACTGTCGACATAAAGCTAGGAAAAAATGTTAGAATTATTGCTATGAGGCAGTGAAAAATGGCTTGTTTTTTTTGAGATTTATCTGGTACAAGCTCAATAATTTGTTTATCTTCAAATCTTTAAAGTATCCCGATACTGGGAATGCAAACCTATAATCAAGTTGAATTCAATTAGAAAGATATTCAAAGTTTTCTTACACGTCAATATCGAAGTTCTTCATTTTTCTTCCACGTAATAATGGAAGTAAAGGTGAAAGTTTTATTTACATTACACCTCGAGGTAATACAATTTGTTGTTAATACCGGTGATAAAGTTTCATTGCACAAAAAATAATCGATGATTCAGTTTAAAATTATCACATATGTTCTTTCTATTATTTAGCCAAATATAAAAGAAAAATTATTTACAATATCTATTCGTGATAAAACGTATGAAATAAGGCAGACGATATTTAAATAATTTAAAATAAGAATTTCGGAGTAGTTTAATGACGTCATAATGAAGAAAAAATATTAATTTTACCTATTATTATGTACAAATTGTTATTTAATCGCCTGAACTTAATAATAAAAAGAGAAATAGGTTTGAAATAACGACATTAATGCTAGAATAGCGAATTTTCGAACGCTAACTGTCTCTCAGAATCATATTTGACTCTATGCATTTTTTGTCCATTATGGATTTTTGTGTTGCTGAAAGAAGAAGACTATAATCACAAATATAATTTCAGAAACGGATTTTTTTTCTTTACTCAGACTTTACTAAATATAAAAAACAGTATTTTTCAAAAGCTCGTGGACTATTTTTGCATTTTTATGTCCATTATGGATTTTTGTGTTGCTGAAATAAGAAGACATACATAAATGCACAAATATAATTTCAGAAACGTATTTTTTCTTCTTCTGAGACTTTACTAAATATAAAAAAACATTTTTCAAAAATCTAACGAAGTATTTTTGCATTTTTATGTCCATTTATGGATTTTGTGTTGCTGAAATAAGAAGACGTTAATGCACAAATATAATTTCAGAAACGTATTTTTTCTTTTACTCAGACTTTACTAAATATAAAATAAAACAATATTTTTCACAAATCTCGCGGACTATTTTTGCATTTTTATGTCCATTCATGGTTTTTGTGTTGCTGAAATAAGAAGACATTAATGTAAATATAATTTCAGAAATGTATTTTTTCTTTTACTCAGACTTTACTAAATATAAAAAAACAATATTTTTCACAAATCTCGGGGACTATCTTTGCATTATGTCCATTCATGGATTTTTTTTTGTTGCTGAAATAAGAAGACTTTAATGCAAATATAATTTCAGAAAAGTATTTTTTCTTTTACTCAGACTTTACTAAATATAAAAAAAAACATTTTTCAGAAATCTCGTGAGCTATTTTTACATTTTTATGTGCATTCATGGTTTTTCTGTTGCTGAAATAAGACGTTAATGCACATATATAATCTCAGAAACTTATTTTTTCTTTTACTCATACTTTACTAAATATAAAGGAAATAATATTCTTCAAAAATCTGGTGAACTATTTTTGCACTTTTATGTCTATTCATGTATTTTTGTGTTGCTGAAATAAGAAGACATTAATGCAAATATAATTTCAGAAAGGTGTTTTTTCTGTTACTCAGACTTTACTAAACATAAAAAAATAATATTCTTCAAAAATCTCGTGAATTGTATTTGCATTTTTATGTCCATTCATGAATTTTGTGTTGCTGACATAAGAAGACTTTAATGCACATATATAATTTCAGAAAAGTATTTTTTCTTTTACTCAGACTTTACTTAATATAAAAAACAACATTTTTCAAAAATCTCGTGGACTATTTTTGCATTTTTATGCTCATTCATGGATTTTTGTGTTGCTGAAATAAGAAGACTTTAATTCACAAATATAGTTTCAGAAAACTATTTTTTCTTTTACGCAGATTTTACTAAATCTGAAAAAAAAATTCTCAAAATTCCTAAGGATTATTTTGCATTTTTACGTGCATTCAATGATTTTCGTAATGCTCAAATAAGAATACTTCATAAAATATACAATGAAGAAATCTAATTTCAGAAATGTACTTTTCTTTTACTTTACGAAGTGTTAAACAGCAGTATTGCCTACAAATGTCGTGGATTATTTTTACAGTCACAATATTTTCAACATAATAGTTTTTATAAAAAAAAACACATTAAACTTCCCGTAAGAATCGATACATTTTTCACAACAAATTGTTCTTCCACAAAGAATAGAAATTCCATTTTGCAATTTTTTGGGAAAACAAAGCTTTTAAAGAAAACGCATGTTAACTGATAGATTCATAAAAAATCGATAAACTGAAACTCACAGCATCGTAATCGGATATAACTTCGTTCAGAAATCGTAGACACTCCAGGCCTTGGTTGTTCACAGAATCTTCAGTGTAGAAATCCGAAAAGTTTGGCATGGCGGCGAAAAGAACACCTACGGCCTCGTAACTTTTGCTGTACAGTTCCTGCAAAACACATAAACGGAGAAAATTCTTAGAATGATCAAACAATTTCTGCATTTGACAAAGATATTAAGTTCTGAGGATTTTAAACAAAAGTATTTTAAAACGCACACAAACACATATGTAATATACTACGTAATATATTATAAAAGAGCATATATTATATTATAAATATGTAATACAGTTGACTACACTGTATTACATATTTATAATAGATATGTAATACAGTGTTATATGATATACACTGTATTACATATTTATAATAGATATGTAATACAGTGTCAGCTTAATGTAGAAATACAAAAAACTTTTACTATATATGTATATATATAACGATAAAAAGAGTGATAAATTATTATTAATTATATTAATGTTATCATCAGTTGCTTCTCATAATCTACATTTATCATTAAAGACTTTTATGATATATGTATTTATATAATGATAAAAAGAATGATAAGTTATTATTAACTCTACATTTAACATTTAAAACTTTTACTATATATGTATATATATGATAATAAAAAGAAAGTGATAAATTATTATTAACTCTATCAATGTTATCATCAGTTGCTTTTCATCTACATTTAACATTAAAAACTTTTACTATATTTGTATATATATATAATAAAAAAGAGTGATAAATTATTATTAACTCTATAAATGTTATCATCAGTTGCTTTTCATCTACATTTAACATTAAAAACTTTTACTATATTTGTATATATATATAATAAAAAAAGAGTGATAAATTATTATTAATTATATTAATGTTATCATCAGTTGCTTCTCATAATCTACATTTATCATTAAAGACTTTTATGATATATGTATTTATATAATGATAAAAAGAATGATAAGTTATTATTAACTCTACATTTAACAATAAAAACTTTTATTATATATGTATATATATAATAATAAAAAGAAAGTGATAAAGTATTATTAACTCTATCAATGTTATCATCAGTTGCTTTTCATCTACATTTAACATTAAAAACTTTTACTATATATGTATATATATACGAGGGTTGCTATTTATATTTCTGGCCTAATAATGAAAAAAACAAATATGTAGGATCGAAATTGGTTTTATTGTTTTTCAAAATATTCTCCATGATGATCAATACACTTTTGCATGCGTTTGAACCAATTTTCAAAGCACTTTTTCCAGTCCGATTGAGGTAACTCCAAAACATGCGTTTTGAATGCATCAACCGCTTCTTCGGGGGTCGAAAATCGTTGTCCACGTAATTTATTTTTGATGTGTGGGAATAAGAAGAAGTCATTGGGTGCCAAATCAGGGCTGTACGGCGGATGACCCATCAGTTCGATCTTTCGCTCCGTCAGAAATGCCTTTGTTTGAGTCGATGTGTGAGAGCTCGCATTGTCATGATGAAGAATGATTCGCCTGTTCTGCTTTTTTCGAATTTCTCCGATGACTTCTGGCAAACAAATGGTCGTGTACCATTCAGAATTGACCGTCCTGCGTTGCTCTAACGCCACTGTTGCCACATGACCGTTAATGCCGAAGAAACAGGCAATCATTTGTTTCGATGTGCTTCTTCCTCGAACAACTTTTGTTGGTTTTGCCTCGTCTTGGAAGACCCATACAGTTGATTGCTGTTTTGTTTCCGGCTCATATGCATAGATCCATGATTCGTCACCTGTGTAGATGTTATACACAGCCTTTGATGTACGTATGTTTCCAAAACATTTCCTTGCACCAATCGACACGAGCCTTCTTTTGAGCGTTTGTCAGATTATGCGGTATCCAACGCGAACAATGTTTTTTTATGCTCAAATGTTCATGCAATATTTTATTGATGCTAGTCATACTAAGGTCCAAAGACGCCTCTATCTCACTGTACCTCACATGACGATCTTGCTTTATCAGTTCACGCACAGCATCGATCTTTTCTGGCACAACAACGGATTTTGGACGACCTGCACGGGATTCGTCCTGGATCGAAAATCGACCACGATTAAATTCGTTATACCAATTTTTTACAGTGCTGTAGGATGGCGCTTTATCGCTGTATAAAGAATTAATCTCATCGAAGCACTCTTGTCTTGACAATCCACGTCGAAAGTTATAAAAAATAATGGCACGAAAATGTTCACGATTCAATTCCATTTTTTGAAAGAGAAGAACTTTTCAATTTACTGTTAACAACACAAATAAAGCTATAATGGTCTGCTGAATTTATGTTTAAAAATATCAAACTTTCGATTAAAATCATCTGCGGTCGCCTAGCAACACTTATTGTTGCCAAGGCCAGAAATATAAATAGCAACCCTCGTATAATAAAGAAAGAGTGATAAGTTATTATTAACTCTATTAATGTTGTGAATTTAGCAACTATGTTACAGAAATATCACTTTCAGTAAACTCTTAGAACTGTATACATATAAACTCGTTCTAGTTAAACAAAATAAAACTTTTAATCTATCTAAATAGTCTTGCTAAGTTTATGGGATGGAACAAATAAATCCTAGCTATTATACCTTTGTTCAATCAAATCGAAGACATTTCGGTTTAGTGAACGGAATTTAACAATGTAACACAAATGCAGTGGACTTCGCTTAATGTGATCAGTTTGGGACACCATGATTTGATAACAATAACCGATTGATAACAATAAACGATATGCATAATTAAATAAATTTACTCCCCCTTTAATTCACACGTACTAAATTTCAAAACAAAATGAAAAACTCACCTTATATTTATGTACTGTATATTATCCTTTAACCCTTTCAGACCTGGTGTACACAATTGTACACATATAATATAAAAATAAATTTAAGTATTAATTTTTAATTATTATTATAAATTATACTTTATAAATTATAAATTATTTTAATTATTATAAATTATTTTAATTATTATAAATTATTTTAATTATTATTATTTTAAGTATTATTAAGTATTTATTAATACTTAAAATAAATTTAAGTATTAATTTTTTTCAGATAGATTAGTGAAAATAAAAAAAAATCAGGATTGAAGGGGTTAAGACAAAAGAATTTTTGACATAATAAAAATAATTGATCAATTGTTCACTGTCTACAATTCTTTCTAAGAAGCTCGTTGAAAAAATCGTTCGTAATCAGAATGTTTTTTAAAGTCATCGGAGCGGTGTTGTACTCCACGTTTCAACACTTTCAATGCAATTCGGAAGCTCAGAAATGTTTAACTGCGCTGCAGCATTGCGCTGACTCATATTTAGTAACCTGTCATAACGATTTAAAATTTCGATATTTAGTTTTAATGTTAAATCATTTCGCTTTCTGGCTTCCATATCGACAAGCTGCACGTAAGCGAGCAAGGCATAAAATGTGAATACGCTCCTTCTCAGTTCCGATAATAATGTGTTGCCTTCTGCTTATCTGACAACTATTGACCACCAGCAGGGTGTGCGTATTTCTGAAAAATTCCAGGAACGTGGAATACCCAACTCCTTTGTTCATTTCCAATTTCCCCAGGTGGAAGAGGAGAATTCTTGAAAATTCAAACAACAGCGAAAGCAAAGAAAAGAATGAGTTCCTTCTGATTATATTGTGAATATTCCTTTGCCAGTTAAAAGGAGGTTCGAAATCTGATCTCATTAACCGATGTAACGATCACATGAAGCGATCATTTTAACATACAAAATGAATAGAAAAATCGGGACCAAGTGATATCGATAACAATAAGTGATTGATAACATTAACTGCGATCACATTACGCGGAGTCCACTGTATACAATAAAAAAGCTACCCAGTCGTTATAAGTAGGGATCTCGTAACCGTTGGGTAACGGGATCGAGGTTGGAGACGGTCTAAGAACCGCCATGTTCACTAATGGTGACTGAGACACTTAAAAGTGTTCGTGGTCGCAATGTTCTCCAAGTTTTCAAACTATCCGTCTGGAGGAAACTCGATGAAAATGTTACGATTGTTCTAAGCTATTACTCATATATTAGTGAATAAAACAACTTCACAGTTTTCTGTATCGAATTTAATTCCACATTTTTTTCAGCCAGCTAACAATCAGGTTCATGATTTCATTAATGACTCAATCGGGATGTTTAAAGTTTTTGTAAAAATTAATTCTTCACATTAAAAACTAAATAATTTTTACAAACTTATCCCTTTTAATGATCTAGGAAAATTTTTATTCTAAACAGAACAGAACAGTAAATTTTTATTTTGTGTTGAATCAAAAACAGGCTAACATAATGAAAATATTCAGCTAGAAATGTACAATATCACCTTAAACTCATTTTTAAACAGAGGTTGCTGTTTTTCGACATCGACAAAGTTGATCTAATTTCTTTGGCACTTAAAGAGCATTCTTTAAAGCAAAATTGAAGAAATTGGAGGTTAATAAACAGTTAAACGAAACTTCGAATGTATTCCTTGACATTTAAGAGACACTCTGCTTAATCTTTTCTAGGAACTGAAGTAAAGCATTAGAAGCAAAAGACAGTGGAACAAAGAAAATTTAATTTGTGTTCACTAAAATTCAATTTTCCAATAGAAACGGGGTGAGCGTTATCTGTAAAAATATCAAGTGGTGCAATAAAAGTGCTAGTCGAATTTGCGTAAAAATATTCAGAATTTAAAATGGATTCGATGCAAGTATTGTTTTATGTTGCATACTAATTTTATTGAAACTTTAATAAAAAAGATGTTTTCTATAAGTGAATACAGAATGCTTTGATGATGTAGTTTTATAAAATTTATTTTATAAAACTGCATTAAGAATTATCTAAAGAGTGACTGTTTTAAAAGCATAAAGTAAAATAAAGTCAGAAGAGATTCATCAGTTCTTAAAGTCATTGGAAGAGTTATTCAGTATCGTGCTCTCGCGTGAATTACGTGGAAGGATATTTCATTTTAAAAGCATAAAGTAAAATAAAGTCAAAAGAGATTCACCAGTTCTTAACGTCATTGGAACAGTTATCCAGTATCATGCTCTCGAGGAAATTACGTGGAGGATGATCATTTTAAGAGCATAAAGTAAAATTATCCATAAGAGATTCACCAGTTTTTAATGTCACTGGAAGAGTTATCCAGTATTGTGCTCTTGTGTGAATTACGTGGAGGATGACCATTTTAAGAGCATAAAGTAAAATAAAGTCAGAAGAGGTTCACCAGTTTTTAAAGTCATCGGAAGAGTTACCCAGTATTGTGCTCTTGTGTGAATTATGTGGAGGATGACCATTTTAAGAGCATAAAGTAAAACAAAGTTAGAAGAGATTCACCAGTTCTTAATGTCATTGAAAGAGTATCTAGCATCATGCTCTCGCGTGAATTACGGGGAGGATGACCATTTTAAGAACATAAAGTAAAATAAATGAGAAGAGATTCACCAGTTCTTAACGTCATTGGAAGAGTTATCCAGTATCATGCTCTTGCGTGAATTACGTGGGGATAACCATTTTATGAACATAAAGTAAAATAAAGTAAGAAGAGATTTACTAGTTTTTAACGTCTTTGGAAGAGTTACCCAGCATTACGCACAATCCACAATAAATCTGCAATAAATCCATCGCACGGAGTTTTGATTTGATGACACGCTAGTAAAATGGTCAAAATACAAACAAGAGAACAAGTACATTTATTTTACGCAAACAAAACATTTACACACACATTTTCTTTAGAATGAAGGTAAAGAAACACTTCATTCCAGTTTCAGTAGCTCATCTTAAGCCTAACACAATTCCACAGTTTGTTTTGAATCTTTTGTTCGCGTAGCTCTGTTTGTTGCCATTCCGTTGAGAGAAAAGCTGAGTAGAGAGTTCGTTGCCATGAAGATAGACAAATAAATTTAAATATGCGTCTATCTGAAACCAATGTGTAAAGATGATGTCTATAACGAATTTTCTTCGTTAGCAAAGAATTCTTTATTTACTCACTAAGACATGGATTTTTATTTTTATCACTTGGTGTATCTACCTAAATTTTTGCTTTATAAAAATTTATTACTTCATAAAAATGGGACGTTTACAACTTTTAAGAACATTTAAAGTTTTTCTAAAAATTAATTCTTTCCATTAAAAACTAAGTAATACTTATAAAGTTAGGCTTTTATTGATGATATAAAAATATTTAAATCTAAACAGAATGAATATTTTATTTTTCATTCTATGACAACTAGGCTAATATAATGAAAACTTTCAAGATCGAAATATACTATACCTTCTAAAACTCGTTTTAAATAGAAGCTGCTGTTTTTCGACATCGACAAAAGTTAATCTAATTTCTTTGGCACTTAAAGAGCATTCTTTAAAGCAAAATTGAAGAAATTGGAGGTTAATAAACAGTTAAACGAAACTTGGAATGTATTTCGTGACATTTAAAAGGCGCCTAATCTTTTCTGAGAACTGAGGTGACGCATTAAAAGCGAATGACAGCGGAATGTAGAAAATTTAATTTGCGTTCACCAAAATTCAATTTTCCAATGGAAACGAAGCGAGTGTTATCTGTAAAAAAATTAAACAGAGTAGTGCAATAAAAGTGGAAGTCACATTTAAGTAACAAATACAAAATTTGAAAAGGGATTAATCTTCTGAATATTGGTGTGACACGGATGATAAACACGAGACATCAAGGAAGCTTTTAATCCTGTTTACGATCATATTTTATTAACAATGGTGTATTAAAATACACTAAAGAGCCAAAACATTATGACCATCTGTCAATAACGAGTTGGCCCATCTTTGGCCAGCAACACAACTTCAAATTGCCTTGGCATGGATACCACAAGTCCTTGATAGATGGCCGAACACAGATTGTACCACATGTTTAAGCAACGGTTACACAAATCCGAGATCCTGCGAATGGGTGGTCTTTAAATTTTGAGCTGCCGTCTCATGACATCCCAAATGTGTTCTATCGGAATGAGGTTTGGTTTGGTTTGGAGTGCTACGGCCTACGTTTTGCAACACGAGGGCTAATGAGACCGGGACCTACAGATTAAAGCCGATTCCGAACGGCTACGAACATCCATGCCACTGTGGGATTCGAACCCACGAACTCCGGTACCGAAGCCTAGCACCCTAACCAATCGGCCCTCGTTCGGCTCTATTGGAATGAGATCCGGTGAGTTAGGCTGTCAGGACATTAACTGGAATTCAGCATCTTGTTCCTGGAACCACTCCAACACAATTTTAGCCTTGTGACACGGGGTGTTGTACTGTTGGAACCTTTCCATTTCCAGCTGGAAAAACAGAGGCCATGTACGGGTGCACCTGGTCCGCAATGCTGTTCAGATACCCTGTAGCATTCATGGTCTGCTCTACCACGACCACGGGTTCCAGAGAAGCCTAAGAGAACGTCCCCCAAAGCATAATACCGCCACCACCGCCTGTGTATGACCTACTGTACATTGAGGGGGCAACTGTTCGCCTGGAAGACTGCGTATCCTGACACGACCATAGGAGTAATGAATGACAAACCGTGATTCATCTGACCAGGCAACTCTCTCCCACTGATCCATGGACCAGTCGCGATGTTCCCGGGCCCAGCGTAGGCGCAGTTGGTGGGGACGCTTGGTCAGCAAAGGCACACGAGTGGGACGTTTGCTGCGTAGCCCCATATCCAACAGTGTCCGCTGAACAGTGTGCTCCGATACTATTATACTTGGCCCTGCATTGTATTGGGTTGTCAGCTGAGCCACTGTCTGGCTCCGTTTCTGCTTCACTATGCGAGACAATATCCGACGATCTTTTTCTTTGATAGCGTGTGGACGTCCAACACCATGTCGTCTACTGCTGATTTCACCGTCATTCATCCACTTTGCATGAGTACTAACAACTGTAAATCTCGAACAACCCACGAGTCGTGCAGTTTCGGAAATACTTGCTCCGAGCCTTCGAGCCGTTACAATCTACCCTCTATCAAAATCGCTTAGATGCGCAGCCTTTCCCATCACACAGAATTAAGTGAAAGAATGATTCTTCAGACTCTTCAGCAGCAGTTAAATACCATTTCCACCTGATTACGTGGCTTCCACGTCATCCAGACGAGTTCATTGCAAAATGTAGCGGTGATCATAATGTTTTGTGCCTTGAGTGTACATTTTGAATTGAGATCGAGGTAAGCAAAGAAATTTATTTAGGTTATTAGCTTGAGTGAATTTGATTTTAACTTCTATTTTGTAAGTATGCTTACCATCGCCGATTAAAAGATATTAAAGTTAAAGGGATATCATCGAAATGGAAACTCACTTCGTCTTTCTTGTGTTGCCCGAGGAAATGCTTGGCGACATGTGGTGGCAGGATATTGTAGACTAGCGCCTCGTTTTTGATCCTCATGTCGGCCACTTTCTTGCGCTGCTCTTCCACGTCTTTCTGCCACAGGAAGAGCCGTCTGGAAGTGATCTCCAGCTGGAAGAGAGATTAACGATTATTCAATGACACGGTTGGTTGGTTGGTTGGTGTTTACTGGCGCAAGATTCAAGTGAGGATTTGCTGCGCCAAACAAAAGAGCAACAAAGTTATTCAATTTAAAAGTAAGAGAAATTACTAGTCAAAACTTAAGAAAAAATTAAGCGAAAACGATGAAGTTAAAGATTTACATTAAAACATTTTAAAGCATTAAATGAGGTTTAAAACATTGATGCAGATGTGAAATTCAAAGAGTTTGGGATGAGGAGATTTGCCTAAAAGTTCATTCAAATTGAAATGAATATATAATAGTCTTTATAAGTAGGGATCTCGTAACCGTTGGGTAACGTGATCGAGGTTGGAGATGGTCTAAGAACCGCCATGTTCACTAATGGTGAACTGAGACATGTTAAAAGTGTTTCGCCACCCCCCCCACTAGGTCGTCCCTTGCTTTTGTCCGCTTCTCTTTTCTTCCGCAATGTTCTCCAAGTTTTCAAACGATGCCTCTGGAGGGAACTCGAGGAAAATATTATGACTGTTGTAAGCCATTACTCATATATTAGTGAATAAGACAACTTCACAGTTTTCTGTATCAAATTTAATTCCCTATTTTTTCAGCCAGCTAACACTCAGGTCTATGCTTTCATTAATGACTCGATCGGGATGCTTAAAGTTTTTGTAAAAATTAATTCTTTATATCAAAAACTAAATAGTTTTTATAAACTTATCCCTTTTAATGATCTAGTAAAATTTTTATTCTAAACAGAACAGAAAATTTTTATTTTGTGTTGAATCAAAAACAGGCTAACATAATGAAAATATTCAGCTAGAAATGTACAATATCACCTTAAACTCATTTTTAAACAGAGGTTGCTGTTTTTCGACATCGACAAAGTTAATCTAATTTCTTTGGCACTTAAAGAGCATTCTTTAAAGCAAAATTGAAGAAATTGGAGGTTAATAAACAGTTAAACGAAACTTCGAATGTATTCCTTGACATTTAAGAGACACTCTGCTTAATCTTTTCTAGGAACTGAAGTAAAGCATTAGAAGCAAAAGACAGTGGAACAAAGAAAATTTAATTTGTGTTCACTAAAATTCAATTTTCCAATAGAAACGGGGTGAGCGTTATCTGTAAAAATATCAAGTGGTGCAATAAAAGTGCTAGTCAAATTTGCGTAGCATATTTAGAATTTAAAATGGATACGATGCAAGTATTGTTTTATGTTGCATACTAATTTTATTGAAACTTTAATAAAAAAGATGTTTTCTATAAGTGAATACAGAATGCTTTGATGATGTAGTTTTATAAAATTTATTTTATAAAACTGCATTAAGAATTATCTAAAGAGTGACTGTTTTAAAAAGCATAAAGTAAACAGCATAAGGTAAAATAAAGTCAAAAGAGATTCACCAGTTCATAATGTCATTGGAAGAGTTATCCAATATCGTAGTCTCGCGTGAATTACGCGAAGGAAAACCGTTTTAAGAGTGTAGTGTAAAATAAAGCCAGAAGAGATTCACCAGTTCTTAAAGTCATTGGAACAGTTATCCAGTATCATGCTCTCGAGGAAATTACGTGGAGGATGATCATTTTAAGAGCATAAAGTAAAATTATCCATAAGAGATTCACCAGCTTTTAATGTCACTGGAAGAGTTATCCAGTATGATGCTCTTGCGTGAATTACGTGGAGGATGACTATTTTAAGAGCATAAATTAAAATAAATGAGAAGAGATTCACCAGTTTTTAACGTCATTGGAAGAGTTACCCAGTATTGTGCTCTTGTGTGAATTACGTGGAGGATGACCATTTTAAGAGCATAAAGTAAAATAAAGTCAGAAGAGGTTCACCAGTTTTTAAAGTCATCGGAAGAGTTACCCAGTATTGTGCTCTTGTGTGAATATACGAGGATGACCATTTTAAGAACATAAAGTAAAATAAATCAGAAGAGATTCACCAGTTCTTAACGTCATTGGAAGAGTTATCAGTATCATGCTCTTGCGTGAATTACGTTGGGGATGACCATTTTATGAGCATAAAGTAAAATAAATGAGAAGAGATTTAAGTTTTTAAAGTCACTGGAAGAGTTATCCAAGCATTACATTCAATGACATAATAAATAAAAAAAAAAATCAGAAGCATAGTTTTGATTAAGTTATACTTTCGCAATTATGGTTTCATTTTGAAGAAAATAAATAAAGAAAAGTTTAATTTAAAACAAACATTTCGCATTTACATCTTTTTTAGAATGAAAGAAAATAAACCATTAGTTTTTTTTAATGTCATGAAAGATATCGATTTATCTGCTTTGTTGAATTAAACCATTTTATGAGCATAAAGTAAAATAAATAGAGAGTTCGTTGCATGAAGATATCCAATATTTATTACGTAACATTTTATCTAAAAATGTAAGAAGAGATTTACTAGTTTTTAACGTCTTTAAGAGTTAGCATAACATATAGATCTGCATAAATCCATAACAGTTTTATTTATTAACGCTAGTAAAATGGTCAAAATATAAAGAGAACAAGTACTTTTACAAAACAAAAACATTACACAATTTTCTTTAAAATGAAGGTAAAGACACTTCATTCCAGTTTAGATACTAAGTAAACAAAGTTTGTTTTAATCCGCGTATGTTTGTATTTTAAAAACAGTAAACTAATAAATGACAAATTTATATGGAATCTGAAAAAATGTATTACGAATTTTCTTCGAAAAGAACTTATAAAAAGACATGGAATATCACTTGAAAAAAATCTAAAAAATTTATTACTTCATAAAAATGGAGTTACAGTTTTTAAGAACAAAAAGCAAAATTATTCTCAAAAAATTAAGAATACTTATAAAGTACTTTTATTGATGATTAAAAAAATATTCTACAGAATGAATATTAAAATCTATGACAACTAGGCTTATAATGAAAATGCGTTCATATATGTTTTATGAAGCGATGTTTACATCGAAAAAAGTTATCTAATTTGCACTTGCATTCAAAGCAAATTGAAGAAATTGGAGTAATCAGCGAAACTTAATGTATTTCTGACATTTGGCGTAATCTTTTCTGAGAACTGAGGTGACGCATTAACATGACAGCAATGTAGAAAATTTAATTTGCGTTCACCAAAATTGATTTTCCATGAATGAGTGTTATTTTCGAGAGCAATAAAATATGACATTGACAAATACTTGGGTATCTTCATATTGGTTGCCGAGATAAACACGAGCTAAGGAACTTTTAATCCTGCTATCATATGATTAACAATGATGTATTTCACGGCCCATTATGACCATCTGTCAATACGATGGCCCTCTTTCCAGCAACACAACCAAATTGCCTTGGCATGGATACCACAAGATTTGATAGATGGGCTGTCAGATG
>CM063497.1:22766195-22813695 GCA_032207245.1 Pardosa pseudoannulata
GACTCCTCCCGTGCGCCCGAACACCCGGACCGACGCATCGAGTGAGGAGAGCCCCTGCCTGCTCCCCTGTGCCTTTAATGGAGTTAAAAATAAAATAATATTCATAAAAGTCACTTAGGCCTTTGTTAGTAATTTAACCTTGTGATTAAGTAATAACGCATTACAAAGAGAATTGTGATAATTATGTTGTAAATATAAGACATAAATAATTGATGATTATGATCCCCTATTCTAATAATAGCCTAAGTTATCTGTCCGCGAATTTCTGAAGCAATTGTACCTGGAATGGATAAAGGCATCCATATAAATTGCATTGGCATCCATATGAATGAGTTAGGGTTAGCAAAATTGAAAGCAAGTTCGAAATAAACCCCAACCCCCTTTTCGAGCGTTTAATGCTATTATTTTAAGCCTTATCCTTCCTCTTATTCTGTACGAAATTCATTCTTGATAGGATGGCAAAGGCGGAGAGTAATACTTAAATTTCCGGACTGTTTCTATTTGACTACCTGACTTCATATACTCTAATTAGTTCAGTTACACCGTGCAGGAGTTATACGTTTGGTAGAAAGTCCGCCCACTTGATCGTCGTACTTTTCGGGTTGACGGTTCTATCCCCGACGCAGCCATTTTTTCAATGTCTAATAAATTTAATATTTTCTGCTTTTTCTTTTAAATTCTTATTCCGAAAGTTGTTTTATTATTTTTAAAATAAATTTTTACTATTTTTTCAACTTTTTATAACTTTTATTATTTTAATTTTATTAAATTCACGTATTGCTTTACGGATGTCCCTGCCCACATAAACATTTCATGTTCTGTATCCTTAAACTTTCTTCTCGTAATGTAACAATAGCCTAAGTTACTGCCCGTCTGTCCTCGAAGTTACGAAGCTGTTGGATGGATAGAGCATCCATATTGGATTTTTGATGAGTTAGGGTTTGCAAAATTCAAAGCGAGTCAAGTTTATCTTTTCCTAAACTGTAGATCCGATTCTGAAGTAAATTGGTATGAATAAGCTTCGTATCACAGCGAAAAATACTGTCAATTTATCACATAATATATAATAATATATAATAAATAGGTAAAAATAACAATTTTTTTTCTAGCATTATGACTTCATTCCTTTAACCATCTCATTTAATCATTTCTTATTTTAAATTATTTAAATATTTTCTGCATTATTTTCATACGTTTTATCACTAAACTTAGATATTACATAAATAACTTTCTTCTTTTTTAACTTAAATAATAAATTAAGTACATAGGTGATAATTTCAATCGATTATTTTTGTTGAAAGGTAATTCTCAGCCAAAAAAAAACAAACTATTTTTTAACCTGACTCATAGGGTACTTTACAATTCTGGAAAATTAAAAATTTTACTGATCTCGTCATATGATGGGGTATATGCTAGTATATGATAACCAAGGATCAATTTGTAAATGAATGTACAGAATAAATGTCTGAATCTCAATATTAAGTATTATATTTTTACCGTGTTTTCCCTTTGTAAACGAACACTGGTGTTAAGTTTGTAAGTACATTACAACAAGATCTTTCAAGCTCTACTGTCCCAGACGTGATAATACGAAACAATTAAATAAAAATTCTGATATCTTGACAGCATTTGTTATTCTACATACCTTTAAATTGAAAACATGCTATAGCTTTGTTGGAAAATACTCAAGTATCAAAAAATCGTCTAAAATGTTGTCAAGTTTTTGATAGTGAATTATTTTTTAGTTAAGTCTGTTTTGATGCTCTACTATTCCACACGTGATAATTCGCTCCAACTAAAAAAAATCGATATTTTGACCACATTCGGTTTTTCAACATTCCTTAAATTAAAAAAATATGCAGACTAATAATTTTATTCAGAGAGTATTCACGACATGCATAAAAAATGCGAGAATACTAATTCCAAACATCATATGGGACATACTAATAATTTTGTTGGAATAGCATTCACAAGAAGTACCAAAAATAATCAAAACTATGCCTGGTTTTCAATGCTGAATTTATTTTCGATTACTGCTCTTTCATTCTCTACTGTTCATGAACCAACTATATTGATTTTTGTTAGGTTTAAATAAGGTTGAGTTTCCAGCGTAGTCACGTAACTTGCTTAAACATAGGATTTCACTTAATGACTTTTTCGCCTGATCAATCGGGATATGCTAAATAAGAAAATATTGATATTTATATTTGTGCTTTTTAATGCTATTAGTTTTGCAATATTTTGAAGTATGCATGTATGTATCTACGTATGTATAGCACAAATTATTTAACTGTTTATAAATAATTTTATTTATTTATAAAAAATTAAATAATTATTTTCAAGTAGATATTAATAGGATTAAGTTAAAATTTCTAATCCTCAAACTGTAATTTTAACTTCAATTTTAACTGACATCCATAATATATGTGGCAACATAAATTATGGATGAGTTGTTTTTTCTATAGATTTATAGATGCTTTGTTCTTCTAATTCGCATTCTCATTTCATATTCTTCAGGTCTTTTGGGTGTACGGGAACGTTTAAGCCTGATCAAACAATTGTTTTAACCGTGTATGGAAGTCGTAAACCTTCCACACCCAATCCATCTTCCTTCCTATCCGTTTTACATTTACTGGGCTTAATGGAAATATAGTGTTTTGGTTCCGGTTTCGGTTCTGTATTTTTATTATATTTATTTCCTCTATGTAATTGCTGCGTGGAGCGCATTATATGGTAAGTAATTTTTACTACCTGTCTTTATCGATCTAATATACATACATATGTATATATACATATAAATACATATATACATATATATAAATATAAATACATATATACATGTATATAAATACATATATACATATATATAAATACATATATACATATATATATATAAATACATATATACATATATACATAAATATATACATATATAAATATATACATATATATACATATATATAAATACATATATATACATATATACATATATATATATATATACATATATATATATATATATATATATATATATATATATATACATATATATACATATATATATATATACATATATATACATATATATATATATATATATATATATATACATACATATATACGCATTACAGGGTAAGTTATTTTTTACTACTTCTCTTTATCGATCTAATATTTTATCATATACATACATACATATATATATATATATATATATATATATATATAATATATATATATATATAATATATATATATATATATACATATATATATATATATATATATATATATATATATATAAATACATATATATATATACATATATATATATATATATATATATATATATATATATATATACATATATATACATATACATATATACATACATATATATACATATATATATACATATATACATACATATATATACATATATATATACATATATACATACATATATATACATATATAAATACTTATATATACATATATATACATACATATATACATATATACATACATATATATATATAAATACATACATATACATATATATAAATACATACATATACATATATATAAATACATACATATACATATAAATACATACATACATATACATACATACACATATACAGACACATACACATATATATATATATACATATATATATATATATATATATATATATATATATATATATATTATATATATACATATACATATACGTACATTTATATGCATAAATAATATACATATACATACATACATGCATATACATTTATATACATAAAAGAATTTAACCACTCCAAATAGTTACATAATGACTAATTTTGTATTTATAATTAATTTATAGCGATAAAAAAAGTTCTTGTGCGTAAGTATACATGTCTGTAATTCACACAAATGCACAATTTTATTCCAGTCTTCAAGATTATTTTATATTTGTCCTGCAAAGCAAATTTTGTGATAACATATGTTTCCTATTCCAAAAATTTTTTATCAATTTTTTGCAAGTCGGAAAACTACTCCACGGTATGGACACGTATTCACAAAAATTACACTATTTCACCTTCAATTACTTTTGAAATTCCTGAAAAGTGCAGTCCAGAGTTACCAAACGCACTGTTCTAATTTAGGAAATGGAAATCGAAAATCGATATTCCGGAGACATCGATATTTCATTATCGATGCGAGCCTTTCCACGAAACGGATTCTCAAACATTAAATTATCGATATCACAGTCAGCGGGACAGTCATCGAAGTTAAATAATCGATGAAATGAATGAATGTTTTCTTGTTTACATATGTTTGTTTTCTGAAGCCGTTGTTTTTTAAATGCCGTAGGCAGTTAAATAAAATTATTGAAAGTTAAAACTTTTTTTTAAATGTTGAAGAAAGTACTTATAGTGAAATTAGTAGTGTTTCATTCATATATTTTTAAAAAAACATATGACAACATTTATGACATTTTTTTTCTTATTGTTATTATTTATTGTGTTTTCGAAGTTGTTGTTTTAAAGGTCATAGTCCGAAAAATAAATTTATGTAAGGTTAAAAAAAATTTTTAGATATTTCAAAAAGCATCTATAGGGAAATTAGTAGTGTTTAATGATTCAGATATTTTTGAGAAAACATATGAACAAACATTAATAATTTTTTCTTCTTATTGTTATTATTTATTTGTTTTTCGAAGCTGTTATTTTTTAAAGCCCATAGGCCGTAAAATAAATTTATGTAAGGTTGAAAATCAAAATTTTAACTTGTAAAGAACCTATAGAGAAATTAGTAGCGATTAATAATTCAGATTTTTTTGAGAAAACATATGAACAAACATTAATAATTTTTTCTTATTATTGTTATTATTTATTTGTTTTTCGACACGGTTGTCTTTTGAAGGCCATAAAGCGTAAAATAAATTTATGTAATGTTGAAAGACAAATTTTAGATGTTACAGAAAGTATATATAGCGAAATTATTAGTGTTTAACGATTCAAATTTCTTTGAAAAAAAACATAGGAATTAATATTAATAATTTTTTCTTCTCTTTGTTACTATTTATTGTTTTTTCGTAGCCGTTTTCTTGTAAAGAACATAGTCAGTAAAATAAATTTATGTCAGGTTAAAAAACAAAATTTTAGATGTTACAAAAAGTATGTATAACGAAATTAGTAGTGTTTGATTCAGATTTTTTGAAAAAACATATGAACCGACATTAATAATTTTTCTTCTTCTTATTATTATTTATTTATTTTTCGAAGTCATTGTCTTTTAAATACTGACTGTGTTTTGCTTGACTCTAGTCATTAAATGACTTTTGAACATTTAAAGAATTGTGTTGTACTTTCTGAGTATGAGGACATTGTTAAAAAATATTGGAGAGCGCTTGAAGT
The DNA here is from genome assembly GCA_032207245.1 of Pardosa pseudoannulata. Taxonomy (NCBI): domain Eukaryota; kingdom Metazoa; phylum Arthropoda; class Arachnida; order Araneae; family Lycosidae; genus Pardosa; species Pardosa pseudoannulata. The sequence continues at coordinate 22,771,592 of CM063497.1, forward strand.
AATGGCTCAATATTTTGCCATCGTTAAGGGATTGATTGGTACTTACCTGTCTGTTGATTAAGATGAGGCATATCGCCACAATCGCTACGATCACAGTTAATGTCACAGAATGCACCACATCCGTATCACTGAAAAAAGTATTAGAACATAAATTAGGATACAGCTTAAGAATACTGATGCATTACATCGATATCATTAATTATCAAAAGGAAATCATATTGTCACGTGGATGCAATTAGTAGTTGCACACAATGAAGAGTCAAGTTAAGAAATAACACCGTTTATTAACACTAGATTTACGCACCGAGCCAATTTGACTCATTAAAAATTGATCAATATATATATATATATATATATATATATATATATATATATATATATATATATAAATAGATATATATATTATAATTCCAAGTTACTTGACCTCTTGAAAGTTATCAATATTTTAAGATTAAATTTTTAATTTTAATACATAAAAAAAGTAAAATTACAATTTTTTTAGCATTAGAAGATTTTTAATTAAATATTTTTGTAAATTATTAAATATCATTTTTTTTATATTTTAAAGACTTACATATTAAGCAAATTTTTCTTTTAATGAATTAAATAATTAAAGTATTTTTTTTAAATTTTTGTTTTTTTTTGCAATGAAAATTTTATGTTTACAAAAATTCTTTTAAAAATGGAGTCTTTTCGGCTAATAAATCTCTTTTAATTTTTCTTGAAAATGTTTTGTTTATTTTTTATACAACCACATTTACTAAATGATTGGCTGATTCAAACTGCATTCAGCAGTAGGGCACTTCTCAAATTTACAACTCTCTTTAGTTTTCGAAATTATTTTTTCTTTTGCGTTTTCAAGAAAAATGAATTCACTGTTATCTACTCACAAAAATTCCTTATTTTATTTTGAACTTTAGAGGAGCATGAAATAAACACTTTTGAGGGTAATAATCTCAAGACACAAACCTTTATCTTGCTTCATTTCATACAATAAAATTAAAAATTTACTATCATTATATATATATATTATTTATATATATAACTTTAATATCACTTGTCAAAACCATACGTTGGTTTTTAGTTAAGTAATAAAATATCTGTAAATTTTTCATTCCTCTTCATCGCAGACCCCTTCATTTCGCATTATGAAATGGAGTATACCTATTTTCAAGGTTGTGAGCCAATTTGATTCATAGAATGGTTTAACAGTAAATCGCATAACATGAAATTTATTGGTCCTATGCGGTCTGGGCAACAGTCAAGTCGCACGTGATTTGTTTCTCTTCTCATTCACGCAGATAGCTTCTACAAGTTTTCTACCGCATTTTAGATTTAGCTGCTATCAATGCTTGGATTCTGTATAAAGAGACGACTTAAGTAAATATTTCACGAAAATATTTTATTTTCCAATTGGCTGGAGAGCTAAGAAGTAAATATAGAGAAGAAGTCGAGAACACTTCCATTCCAGTGACAGAAATTCATGACGCACGGAGGAATTGTCAAGTCGAACAAATATGCAAAAGAAACAGATGCAGAAACCATTGTGCTAAATGGAATAGAAATGTTTGCAGAAAATGGGTTTCAAAAACAGATTTTATACGTAAAAAATGCTTTACATGCATTTTTTATAATAGATATTTCATTTAAATTAATTTGGAACTATTTTCTTTGCTAAAAACTTCCATTTTCTTCTATGAGTCAAATTGGCTCATTTCAGTAAAAATAGGTATATGATCAACATCCGTAAATCTAGTGTTAAATGCCAAGCTACCTAGCTCGTACTCGAACAACAACTGCTTCTCGCAATTTTAACACAGGCTATTATAGGGCAACAGAATATTCTAGATTTATTTTAATGGTATAGAAAATTTTCATATTTTGGGAGTCTTCTTGACTATTTAACAAAGCGAACATAAAATTACGGAAATAAATTTGTCCTGACTCAGGATCGAACCGGAGACCTTTCGGTTCGTAGCCAACGACTTTAACCATTGTGCCATGGAGCTCGGCAGATTCCGTTTGAAATGTGGCAATATTATCACTTGTATGTCTGATTGGTTGTTTTTGCTGATGCCTTATGCCACTTGGTCAAACCAAGCACTGGAGGCTATTCGTATTAAGGCAAAGGGATGCGCCTTTCGTTTGTAACAAGCTCCAAAATGGTGAAAGTACGACTTATGCTCAAATGGGTCCTCGTAATTAAGAAGCAAGGACCAAGCAGAAGACACAAAGACTTGGTCTGCCACTCCCAGAGGTATTGATTGAGAACTTGGAGAACATTGTGACTACGAACATATTTTACGTGTCCTGTATGTCTGATAAAACTCTATACATAAAACAAGTAATATTGTCACGAATATTCGAATGAACACACCGCTTAACTTAACAGATGAATTTATTGGAGCTAAGTATCAACTCGCAACTTTACAAGATCGGGAAGTTGCCTACAACTAGTGGGTATCAGCTTTTTTTACCCGAAAAGAATATTCGAAAAATAACTAATTTGCATATTAAAGAAAGATCTAGAATGTTCAAGAACATAAGGAAACAATAAATAGCATTTTAAAATTAAAAATCCGTACTTTGGATCAACCGCCATCGCAAGCATCGAACCCACAATCTTCGGGTCTGGATCGCGTGCTTTGACCATTCGGCCACTGAGCTCGTTGGCTAAACTTCTTTATGCGGCAATATAGTAGTACTTTAACGATATTCAAAGCAGAGAGAGTAAAGAAAAAAAGAATATCGTAGTGACTTAGCGGTGTTTGACTCTTAATAGGGTCATCTATTTCTAGGTTATTATCACTGAAAGTAAGACTTGTGCTCAAATGGGTTCTCGTAATTTTGAAGCAGGAACCAAGCAGAAGACTTCCAGGCTTGGCTTGCCACCCCCCAGAGGTATTGATTGAAAACTTCGTGGAAATTGTGACCACGAACATAGTTTACGTGCCCTGTATGTCTGATAAAACTATATACATAAAACAAGTAATATAGTTTGTACTTTAGTGATATTTAAAGCAGAGAGAGTAAAACAAAAGAATATCCTAGTGCCTTAGCGTTGTTTAACTCTTTATACAGTCATTTATTTCTAGAATATTATTACTAGAACTCCAATACCGTCATTTTGACGGTTTTCAAATTTCATGCTTAATAATTTGATATAACTTTTGTATTGTTCTCGAATTTTATGACACGAGTTTTGATGAAATAAGAATAATTAAATATTCTATTCCATATTCACTCACTTTAATTTCTATAATCAGTAAGATCTATATCTATACCAAGCCCCGTCAAAATGACAACTTTTGCAATTTCGAAGCTCAATTATCCAAAGTTTGGTGACAAATTGGTATCTTTGTCATCCCGATCAGTTTTAGCACGACAAAGTGCCTCAGTACTCCACAAACGCTGTACTTCGCAGCGCAACAAATTACACATATATAATTTTACCTTTATAATTTTACCTTTGCGACATGCTAGAAAAATGCAATAAAACCTAAAATTCGGTTCAAAATTCAACAGGTTACTATCTACCTGCATACTTATCGGACCATCCCAGTATCTGTGTGGCACTCGCCACTTGACTCTGTACGTCTTACTGACCTTAGTAACCTTAGTACGTACTTCTGACCTTAGTAATCAAAGGACTCCGTGACGATCAGGATGTTGAGGCAGCTTTGCAAGTCAGCGATGAGCAGGGTGAGTATAAACGTGTCCAGATGCGATGGTGTGCACTGTTATCCTGAACAATCCTAGTACTTCACAGCGCAAACGCAGTACTTCGCAAAACATCAAATAGCACATACCAGATAATTTTTCCTCTTCGATGATCAAGAAAAATGCAATAAAACCTAAAATTAGGTTCAAAGTCCAACAAGTAACCTTCTACATGCATACGTATTGGATCAGTTCCCCCAGGATCTATGTGGTACTCTTCACCTGACTCCGCAGTCCACTGATAGTAGTAATCCAAGGTCTCCCTCACAATCAGGGTGTTGATGCATCGTTGCAATACGGCAATGAGCAGGATAAAGACCAGCTTCTCAAAGTAAGACAACTGGTGACGACCATCTTCAGCACGAAGTAAATCAGTACTTCACAACACAAAAACGTGTTGTTTTGGAATAGATCTCTGTCCATTGCAGTCTACATGAGGCAGAGTTTCTCTCCAAAAAGGGCACTACGTTGATTTGCAGTACTAATGGAAACATTTTCCTTACTGCTATACTATTTATTAAACAAATTATGAAGTTAGCGCACAAAGATGAACTCTTTTCTAAAGTAGAAGCCAAATACGGTAGAAATAATTGTCTTTTAGAAGTTATACCTGACATACGTAGACGGGAGGCAGTGACTACTTTTCGTCTATTTACCGGACATGATTGCCTTACTACTCATCTATACGGACTTGACAATCTACCCGAGGATACCTGCCTCCTGTGCAATAATACAAACGAACCAGCGCGCAAATACCACCTGTTTACCTGTGGAGCTCTCCACGGAGAAAGGTCCATCAAGGTATTGTGAAGTGAAAGAACTTATGGTACTATGATTTTCGGTTATTCGAACTGTTTCGATGTTACTTTTTTTAGTGCTTTACGATATTATTGCTGCTGTCGTTAATTTATTCTGTTTCTATTCGTTTAATGTATTTTTGTACATCTGCAGTAGCTCAGTCGGCAAAGGCAGATATTCATAACTGAAAGGTTGCGGGTTCTGAGCTCAAGTTGGCCTAATATCTACCGTGTTCGTTAAAGGTGACTGGGGCACTTAAACTATGTTCGTGGTTACAATGTCTTCCAAGTTCTTCACAATTTCTTCCAAGACCAAGTGGCATAATCAACAACAACAACAAATTACGAGAACCAGCGTGGACAATCTTACGCGCGTCTGTAATAGTCCTTAAGCCTCCGAGGTGGTGATAAATGACTAAGAGTTTCGCAGCCATGTTTGGAATAAAGATATATGTGTGTATTGTGAGCCGCATTAGAAAAAAATTCATGCTCACTTTCTCCAAGCCATTGAAAATATAAAAAAAAATCCCCACAATTCAAATGCAGTACTTTGTAACGCAACAAATAACTCATATCGTATAATTTTGCCTTTGCGACATGTAAGAAAAATGCAATAAGACCTAAAATTAGATGCATAGTACAATAGGTTCCCCTCTACATCCATACTGATTCTACCGAATTGCTCTATTATATGCGTGGTACTTCTCACCTGACTCCGTAGTCCTCTGATCGCAGTACTTTATAACGCAACAAATAACTCATATCCTATAATTTTGCCTTTGCGACATGCAAGAAAAATCCAATAAAACCTAAAATTAGGTGTAAAGTACAATAGGTTTCCCTCTACATGCATACCAACCGGATTCCTCTATTAAATACATGGTAGTTCTCACCTGACTCCGTAAGTCCTCTGATCGTAGTAATCCAAGGACTCCCTGACGATCAGGGTGTTGATGCAGCCTTGCAAGACGGCGATGAGCAGGGTGAGGACCAGCTTCACCAGGTGTGACAGGTGGGTGAGTACCGTCAGCCCGATCAGCTCCAGGACCGCAAAGTACGTCAGGTACTGCGGGAAGTTGTGGGTGGTCCAGGCCGGACCCTGACCCTGCTGGTACTTGGAAGGGAGCAGCGAACCGTTCGCTGCCCGACTCACGTTCGGGAAGGAGAAGGGCAAGGCCATAGGTTCATCGCTGGTCGGCCAGTGATTGCCGTAGATCTGGGGATGAAGAAATTGCGTGTTAGTGCAAAGTAGCCCTGAGTTGGCATACATGTTGTTGTTGTATCCAACTCTTCAGGATCTAGCGGCAGCTAGATAAGATCCATGAGACTTTTAATCCGAGCAAAGTCCAGCACCAGAAGTGGACTAGCATGGACATCTTCCAAAGATAACCCCAAACAATCGAGGATAGGTTCAGGGGAAGCCGTAATAGGTGACACTTGGAACAAGTCTGGAATACCTTTCTGTCAGATTCAAATGCTTACTGAGTAATCTGGACACAGCCGTTTGATCATTTCTGTCTCCGTCAAATTCCAAAGCCCCCTGGCTTTTCCTACTAATCCCGGGATGGTCGGGAGACGCCATCCAGACCTGCTTGTGGTATAAATGTTTTTACTGTGAGTTATGCTCCCTACTTATATGTATCTACAATACATAAAATTTTTAGTGTGTATATTGTAAAACATGATTGCTCGTAAAAAGGCTGGAAATATTAAATTTGGTACACAAGTCTTCGCGAAACCATGGAAAATTTTCCGATGTCCTTTCTTCGAATTTTGAATTAGTTTTTTTATTTTATTCATTTAATGTTAAATTAGTTTTAATTTTTTGTTTCAGGCAACAATTTGTCTTATCCAGTTATTAGAGTTATTACTGTATTAATGAGTTACACAACTGGACAACGCCATTGCGGGAGACTGACGGAATTACGAAAGTGATGTCAGTGACCCTCCTTCAACAAGAGGGGTTGCTAACAAGGGTCAGTCGTCTGCCCTGGCAACAATAGTCATCTGACTTGTTCGGTAGATTTGAAGGCCCCTTCAGAGAAAAGGCAGAACAAGACGTAGTGAACAGATAGCATCATCAGAGGCAGCGAGCTACTCCAATATTTTTCATCAGTATATAGAGATGCCATATTGATACTTAAATTGTTTTATTTGATTCACCAGATTGTTCTTCACCATAAATAGTTCTGTAAATAAAGATTCAGCAAAAGGGTAAGTCTTTGCTCGTTTGTATCTGGTGTCTTATTCTTTGTGTTATCTCAACAGGCCTGGTGTAAGTTATTGGTACGAGATATTCTGCAAAAGGGTAAATCTTCGCTCGTTTGTATCTGGTGTCTTATTCTTTGGGTTATCTCAACAGGACTGGTGTAAGTTATTGGTACGAGATATTCTGCAAAAGGGTAAGTCTTCGTTCGTTTGTATCTGGTGTCTTATTCTTTGTGTTATCTCAACAGGCCTGGTACGAGATATTCTACATCTCTCGTTTGTATCTGGTGTCTTATTCTTTGGGTTATCTCAACAGGACTGGTGTAAGTTATTGGTACGAGATATTCTGCAAAAGGGTAAGTCTTCGTTCGTTTGTATCTGGTGTCTTATTCTTTGGGTTATCTCAACAGGACTGGTGTAAGTTATTGGTACGAGATATTCTGCAAGAGGGTAAGTCTTCGTTCGTTTGTATCTGGTGTCTTATTCTTTGGGTTATCTCAACAGGACTGGTGTAAGTTATTGGTACGAGAATTACAACTTTATATACTATTTGAGTTTATAAGTTGAAAATTTATGGATATTTATTACATTTATTGTTGTTATGTCCCATGCCTTCTACTTTTTTTTTATCGTTGATTCAAAACAGATGATATTTAAAAACGCTGGTTATTAATTCCATTGGTCAATTCACCACGTGGTAAAGGAAAAATATCACTAATATGAAAGGATATAGATGAATATTCTTCAAATATCCTTTCTATCACACTGCTAACAAAATTAAGAGAGAACATTAAAAAATTAGACTTCGTAAAAACTGGCAAGTTATTGTATTCCCTTTTTTAGAATATTTCTCTTATGAGAAATACAAACAACTCTTTTAAATGCTTTCTTTTGAACAATTTTAAATTTTAATTTTTTTGGTAGCAATATCTGCAAATGTTCAAAATTTGAAGTCCCAAAGTTAGTGACAATCAAAATATAGACAAAAAGCTGTACGATATTGAACATTTTGTAGGTTACAGGACAATTATTGTACTTAACTACACATATTTATTTTTAGGAATATGTTATTCTTAACATTAAAAAATTAAAAAAAATTCTTAAAAATTGGCAAAAAACTAAATTTTTATATTTTAGAGTAAGCTTTCTATTATATACAACATAAACAAATTTTTAAATGCTTTCAAACAATTTTAAACTTAAATTTTACATTATGTCTTTCAATATCTGCATACGTCCAAAATTTAAATTTGAAATTTGTCCAAAATTCACCAAAGTAAAAATTTTGGCTAACATCTATCTGCACAACATTGAACTATATATTTGTGCTACCTGAGAAGTGCCTAGAATGTATGTTTGTAAACTGGATTTTGTGTAAACGTTACAGCTTAGAGCCATGATATTCGTTAAAAGAGTTCGTGACACTTTGCTTTACAAAGTCTTTTTTCTATATTTTGAATTAAATTTTTATTTAGTTTATTTATTTAAGGCTACTTAAGTAGCTTAGCTTTTCCATAGTAACTTAATTTATTGTGTGCTATTCTCCGACATAGAAATAAAATAATCTTGGACATTTATATTGTAATGCGAATTATATAATTAAATAAACTTAAATAACTAATTATTATTAATAAAACTATATATTTATATAAATTTTATAATAAAAGTTATTAATAAAATTTAAATAATAATATTTAAGTTTTTTGTTTTGATTTTTTAATCATAGAGGGCAGCACCTGACAGATCTAAGATTAAAATTCTATGTTATAATTATGTTTGTGTTTTGAATGTGCGTGTGTGTGTGCTTTCTTTAAGCCTTTGATGACATCGTTTTTAAAAGTCATCTTGTGATGAATATTTAGCCTATGGAAATGTCATAACAATATACTTAGTTCACTTAAATTTGGCAGTATTTGTTCTTTTATTTTTACTTATTTTCTGTGTAATTGTGATATCTTAAAGAATAAATATTTAAAAGACATTCTCAAGTTTTGATTTCAAAGTCCTGAACATACAAAATTATGTAACTGACAAAAGAATCTAATTGATATTTTTGAAAGAAGATATCAAACTTAAATTTCATAAGTAATTATGAGGATATAAGATTCTACAAAACTGATTTATTATAAATCGATTTACTTATTTCCTTATTTAGAATCATAATTAGACGTAATTACGAATGATGAATTAATGAAACTTGAAGAAACAATTATGCATGGAAAAAGTGATTAATTCTAAAAAAATGTTTAAACACCAATAATTAATGATCATTAATTGATTATTAAATATGCAAAAGCTTGCAAATGGTGAAATTCTATACCATTTTCCACTGCAAATATTTATGAATAAAGAAAAACATTTTAAAGAGAGGAAACGAAAACAAATTCTAGCTTTATCTTTTGAGTAAAATGTTTTAAAAACTAGACACTAGATGGCGCTCAAATGCAACTCATTAGTAAAATGAGAAAATTGTAGAGATACTAAGAAATTGAAATGACGCTAACTTAATTTAACGTAGCAGTGGTTTATTTGTTTCGTTTCATAAACTTAATACGATTACTTCAACTGGCTTTAAGGATTTATTTTGTTTACCTAGAATGATTATAATCTGTTAAGAGTTCTAAAAGTTTACTGAAAGTGATATTTCTGTTTAATATAGTTGCTAAAAACATCTTATAAAACAAAAATGACTTAATTTAACGTAGCTGTAACTAGCTGACTTTTTTTTTGTTTCATTTCAAAAAACTAAATACGACTATTTCAACTGGTTTTAAAGTTTTATTTTGTTTATAAAGAGTGAGTTTATATGTATAAAGTTCTAACAGTTTACTGAAAGTGATATTTCTGTAACATAGTTGCTAAAAACATTTCATAAAACTAAAATGACGTTAACTGAATTTAACAAAGCTGTAACTAGCCGAGATAAATTTTGTTTTATTTCACAAACTTAATAGGACTATTTCAACCGATTTTACAGTTTTATTTTGTTTATATAAAGTGAGTTTATATGTATATAATCCTAATAGTTTACTGAAAGTGATATTTCTGTAGCACAGTTGCTAAAAACATTTCATGAAACTAAAATGACATAAACTTAATTTAACGTAACTGAAACCAGCTAAAGTTTTTTTTTGTTTCATTTAACAAAAATAATACTACTATTTCAACTGGTTTTAAAGTTTTATTTTGTTTATAAAGAGTGAGTTTATATGTATACAGTTCTAACAGTTTACTGAAAGTGATATTTCTGTTACATGGTTGCTAAAAACATTTCATAAAACTAAAAGATGTTAACTGAATTTAACGAAGCTGTAACTAGCTGCGATTTATTTGTTTCTGTTCACAAACTTTATATGACTATTTCAACTGGTTTTAAAGTTTTATTTTGTTTATATAAAGTGAGTTTATATGTATAAAGTTCTAACAGTTTACTGAAAGTGATATTTCTGTAACACAGTTGCTAAAACACTTCACAAAACTAAAATGATGTTAACTGAATTTAACGAAGCGGTAACTAGCTGGGATTTATTTGTTTTTGTTCACAAACTTTATATGACTATTTCAATCGGTTTTAAAGTTTTATTTTGTTTACATAAAGTGAGTTTATATGTATAAAGTTCTAACAGTTTACTGAAAATGATATTTCTTTAACATAGTTGTTAAAAACATTTCATAAAACTAAAATAACGTTAACTGAATTTAACGAAGCTGTAACTAGCTGCGATTTATTTGTTTCTGTTTACATGCTTTATATGACTATTTCAACAGGTTTTAAAGTTTTATTTTGTTTATATAAAATTAGTTTATATGTATAAAGGTCAAACAGTTTAATGAAAGTGATATTTCTGTAACATAGTTGCTAAAAACATGTCATAAAACTAAAATAACGTTAAATGAATTTTACGAAGCTGTAACTAGCTGTGATTTATTTATTTCTGTTCACAAACTTTATACGACTATTTCAACCAGTTTTGAAGTTTTATTTTGTTTACATAAAGTGAGTTTATATAAAGAAACTTTTTTAAATGCTTTTTAGGGTAATTTACGATTCTGGAAAATTAAACATTTTACTGATCCCGTCATATGACGGGCTTTAGGCTAGTTGAATACTACTTACTGTAGATAAGATATGCACAATTGCCCAGATGATGACCATAATGAGTATGACTATCAGGCGCAACCCTGGTTTCTCACGAATCTTGCTAGAAAATCGAACCAGGAAAGGTGGACCAGCCTGTAAAAGCCACAAACAGAAATATTAGTGTATGCATATAATATTAACATTGTTATCACTAATTCAGAGTAGAAATGGAAATATCTGATACATAAAGTGCTTAGCGCGGATTGATGTGGTTGAATGTTCATACCAAGCCCGTATGAGTGCTTCTCTTTCGAATTAAGGCAGAAGTGTACGCCTTTCGTTGTTAACCCCTTCCGATAAAATGACGAGTCTAACTCGTCATTAGTTTTTCATTCCATACCGCACAATGACGAGCTACACTCGTCATGCGATTAAAGTTACTGTTAAATATGATAATTAATTTAGTTTAAAATTTCTAGTGTACTGAATTTGGCAACACTTTTATCACTTGTGAAAATCACAAGTCACTATTGCATATTGTTTACTTGGTACAAGTCATTGCCAAATTAATGAGTCAGAATAAAAGAAAACCTACTAAGAAATGCCGTGTGTGTTACAAGAATCAAATTAAAAGTGAGACTACTTGGCGGTGTAAACAATTAAGAATTCCTTTGCACTTTGTTTTGAAAAGTACCACTAGCTTGAAGACTATTATCTGTATACCTTATTAATGTTTTGCTTTGATATTTTCTTAATTTTACTGTTTCTGATATTATTTAACACTATGTAAAAAGTGGATTTTAATTAAGAATATGTAAGAATTGTAAAATGAAACAAGTTTTTTTAAATAAAAATTAAATGGTTATTTCATGCACAGTTTTTCATTATTAAATCATACCGGAAGGGGTTAATGAGACCATTAAGGTGAAATTACGACTTAGCTCGAACACACACGACACAACCTTTTCTGGGAGGGGGGGGGGCTGGTCGAACTTATTCCTCCATCCGCCAGTCAGAATTTAGATCCAAACCAGAGACCAATTCATCCTTGATTCAGTACCCCCAGAGGCATAATCTGTTGTGGGAACTTGGAGGACTTTGCAATCACGACATATTTAAAGTTCCCGACTGCCATTAGCAACACGGCAGTCTTTGGTCGAGACGAGGACAGAACTCGCCACCTTTCGGTTACGAGACTGACGCTCTACCAACCAGGCTACCGCGGCCCCTCGGCCACAGTTGCTCCATCTAGTGAGACTTCTATGATTTAGTCTCTTTGAAAGTCTGTAAGGTCTGAATTTTACGATTTTGACAGTAATATAGACGTATACAACTTTATTTAAGTTTCTTCATAAGTACTACCATGATGTATACATTTTATGTTACAGAACTACTAGGATTATAAATTAATGCATACGAAGCACATTCTAAAATGTCACTTTTATTCACAAGTGCAAACAGGGCAATTAAACAGCATACGAGAATAACCTTTAAGAGCTCTAAAATTAATCTGGGAAGTATAATGATAGTAAGTGATTGAAGCAGAAGTACTTTCTTACTTTGAGTCCAATGGGAACAATACAAATGAGAGCTATGGCAGTCAAGAGAAGTGCACCAGCAGGAAGACAGGCGGCAGCTACAAGACTCCTGTGGTAAAAGATGGAACAATTTCAGCCAGAATGGTTGATTTTAAAAGAATTTAAAGTACTATTTATCCACCTTCTAGTTTACTAATACCAATCATTTAAATACAAAGCGTGTTAGAAGAGTAAAAATACAACATGCAGAAGAGGAAATTAAACATGTTTTTTGTACCGCTTTGGCAACACGGGTTGTGATTTTGATCCTTTCTCTTTTTCTTCGCAAACATTCGTTATTTCTGTATTGAGACTGGTTGAACAGCACGTTAAACGGTTGCACTTATTCTATATCTTTACAAAACGTTTCCTTCATGCAAAAGTTGAGAAGTCAGAACATATCTACCGTTAAATGGTTTCAATGTATGAAAAATTATAATAGAAAAATGTTATGAAATGGTGCTATGGTTCGTCTGAATGAGGACTGATGCTCAGGGAGGACACAGAACAGGAAAGTTACCTGTGATCTTTGATGTCCTTCTAACAAAAACTGTTTAGTTTAGACCTCTGAGGTCTATTTTATTTTATTTTTTCTTTGATAAACGAATGCAAAGAAAAGAGGAAACAATTTAAGAAAAAACCTAAAGTATCAGTGATAATTCGAAGAGGACAAAATACAAATTAAATTGAAATACGGTTTCAGAAGTTGAAATGTAGAGAATAAGTTAAAAACTTTTATGACTGCAGGTTACAAAAACTTGTATTCAGACTATTTGTCGTAAAACAAGTTTTATACCAGTACGAAATTTGTGATGGATGTTTCAACAATTAAAATGCTGCTGAGTAAGAATGGCGAGTTGTATTTTTACTTTTCGTACACGCCTTGTATACAACTGATGTCTTTGCCAAGATTTTAAGGTTTGGCCTCAACTTGCTTGGTTAGACCTAACATATGATTTATGATAGTCCAAAGTATGCCCAATTCTGTTCAACATGGTATTACCAACGGTGGGATTAACACGTGGGATCTGTTTACACTTTTTTGCTAAATCAACAAAAACAATCCTGTGTGAGGCACCCTTGGCCACACGGATTAGTCCAGTTCTGCCCAACTCTCTATTAAACATGGTCTGACCAACGGTATTTAGAGTAAATGGGATCTATTTACACTATTTTGCTAAGACAACAAAAACAACCTTTTGAAAGCACCTCTGGTTACACGTTATTAGTCCAGTTTTTGTCCAACTCTCTATTGAACATGGCTTTACCAACGGTATTCAGACCATGTGGGATCCATTCACACTGTTTTGCTAAATCAACAAAAACAAACATTTGTGAGCACTTTTGGTTACACGTGATTAGTGCAGTTTCTGTCCAACTCTATTTAACATGGTATTACCAACGGTAGTTACAATACGAGTGATCTGTTCGCGATATTTTACAAATTCATCAAAAACAACCCCGTGTGAGGCAACCTTGGTTACATGTGATTAGTCCAGTTTCTGCCCAACTGTATTCAATATGGTACTACCAACGTTAGTCACAAAACGAGTGATCTGTTCACGCTAATTTGCTAATTCATCAAAAACAACCCTGTGTGAGGCAACCTTGGTTACACGTGATTAGTCCAGTTTCTTCCCAACTCTATTCAACATAGTATTACCGATGTTAATCACAACACGAGTGATCTGTTCACGCTGCTAATTATTTGCTAAATCAAAAATAACCCTGGTGTGTAAGAAAAACTCAATCCGGTGAAAGTGGGGACATGGCAAAAGAGATACATCAACATCGGAAGCTTGCCCAATTCAAATCGTAGTATGAATACTTGAATAAAATATTTACCATCTATTGCCGACTGCTATTATAGAAAACTGGAATTGTATTTGTATTTAAAGCAAACTTCGTTTTTTAGTTATTGGTCTTAGTTTTTTCGCTACAACGTTTTGAAAACCCTGTGTGAAATAGCCGGTATATTAATTTAATATATACACACCACAATTATTACGATTTTATTAATGTATTGTATCAAATAAATTTAAGTAATGCTATTTTTAGAAAAGCGTAGACTCCATATTTTATATCATCTCCCTAATTCAGACTACGTTTTGTTGTGTTTGCCCTTAATGCTCTTTAAATATGTACTGCATTAGAAATGGTATTTTCACGGGAATGACATTTAAATCCGTCGAAACCAGAATCAATTCATAGCTTTTAAGAATTAAAATAATACTCTATTGTTCGGGAGGGAGTTTATAAAGTTATTGAAACGTTTACACCAGATTATATCGATCCAAACAGTATGATAATGGAATTTTACAAGCAATTTGGGTAGAGCAGCGTAGCGCTACGGTAGATTTCGCAATAAGATAGACGTTAGCTAGCGAGCAAATAGAGTTTTAATGAGGTTTAAAACAATTTATAATAGCTTTGACAGCAAGAGCTCTGAGGCACGGCTAGAAATTGAGATAAGAGATAATAAAATGGTAACAAAATTTTAAATTGGATGTAATTTAAATAAACCGGAAAATTCAATTGTTTGTTTGTAGGTTGATTTGTTATATCGATTTGTTTTTCAGTTATCATATCGATTAGCGATCGTTATATCGATAGTATCAATCTGATGTTGATTTGAAAAAATGATAAAATTTTTTAGAATTGAATGCAATTTAAATAAATCGAGGTATGGAATTGTTTGTTTGTAGGGTGATTTGCTATATCGATTTGTTTTGCAATTATCATATCGATTATATCATTATCGATCATATCGTTATATCTATAGTATCAATCTTATGATTTAAAAAAGATAAAAATTTGAATTGAATGTAATTTAAATAAACTGGATAAATCAATTGTTTATTTGTAGATTGATATGCTACATCGATTTCTTTATACATTATCATACCGATTTCCAGTTGTAATATCGATAGTATCTCTCTTATGTTGATCTGATAAAACGATAACAAAATTTTGAATTGAATGTAACTTAAATAAATCGGAAAATTCAATTGTCTGTTTGTAGGTTGATTTGTTATATCGATAGTAACAATCTAATGTTGATTTGAAAAAACGATAAAAATTTTTGGAATTGAATGAAAGTTAGATAAATTGGAATATGCAATTGTTTGTTTGTAGGGTGATTTGCTATATCGATTTATTTTACAATTATATCGATTACCGACGGGTATATCTATAGTATCAATCTTGTGATGATTTGGAAAGCGATAACAGAATTTTGAATTCAATGTAATTTAAATAAACTGGAAAATTCAATTGTTTGTTTTTAAGTCGATTTGTTATATCGATTAATTTATCTATTATCATATCGATTACCAATCCTTATATCGATAGTATCCCTCTTATGTTGAACTGATAAAACGATAACAAAATTCTGAATTGAATGTAATTTAAATAAACCGGAAAATTTAATTGATTGTTTTTATGTTCATTTGCTATATTGATTAGTTTATCTATTTTCATATCGATTACTGATCGTTAAATCGATAGTATTGGTCTTATGTTGATTTGATTAAACGATAATAAAATTTTGAATTGCATGTAACTTAAATAAGTCGGAAAATTTAATTGTGTGTTTGTAGGTTGATTTGTTATATCGAATTGTTTTTCAATTATATCGATTACGGATTGCTATATCGGTAGTATCGGTCTTATGTTGATTTGATGAAACGATAACAAAATTCTGAATTGAATGTAATTTAAATAAACCGGAAAATTCAATTGTTGGTAGGTTGATTTGTTATATCGATTTGTTTTTCAGTTATTATATCGGTTAGCAATCGTTATATCGATACTATCGATCTAATGTTGATTTGAAAAAACGATAAAACTTTTTGGAATTGAATGCAATTTAAATAAATCGGGGTTATGCATTTTGTTTGTTTGTTGGGTGATTTGCTATATCGATTTGTTTTGCAATTATATCGATTACCGATTGTTATATCTATAGTATCAATCTTATGATGATTTAAAAAAGATAACAAAATTTTGAATTGAATGTAAATAAACTGGAAAATTCAATTATTTATTTGTAGATTGATATGCTACATCGATTTCTTTATACATTATCATACCGATTTCCAGTTGTAATATCGATAGTATCTCTCTTATGTTGATCTGATAAAACGATAACAAAATTTTGAATTGAATGTAATTTAAATAAATCGGAAAATTCAATTGTTTGTTTATAGGTTGATTTGTTATATCGATTCGATAGTAACAATCTAATGTTGATTTGAAAAAACGATAAAAATTTTTGGAATTGAATGCAAGTTAGATAAATCGGAGTATGCAGTTGTTTGTTTGTAGGGTGAATAGCTATATCGATTTGTTTTGAAATTATATCGATTACCGATTGTTATATCTATAGTATCAATCTTATGATGATTTGAAAAACGATAACAAAATTTTGAATTTAATTTAATTTAAATAGACTGGAAAATTCAATTGATTGTTTTTTAAGTTCATTTGTTATATCGATTAGTTTATCTTATCATATCGATTACCGCTCGTTATATCGATAATACCTTTTTTATGTTGATCTGATAAAACTATAACAAAATTTTGAATTGAATGTAATTTAAATAAATCGGAAAATTTAATTGCGTGTTTGTAGGTTGATTTGTTATATCGAATTGTTTTTCAATTATATCGATTACCGATTGCTATATCGGTAGTATCGGTCTTATGTTGATTTGATGAAACGATAACAAAATTTTGAATTGAAGGGAATTTAAATCAATCGAAAAATCTAATTATTTGATTTTAGGTCCATTGATTAGTTTGTCAAATATTATATCGATTATTGATCCTGATATCGATCAAACCAATCTTATGTGAATTTGAGAAAATAAAATGGTAACAAAAGTTTGAATTGGATATAATTCAAATAAATCGGAAAATTCAATTGTTTGTAGGTTGATTTATTTTATCTATTTATTTATGTATTGTTCTATTGATTACTGATCTTTATACCGATAGATTCGATCCTATTTTGATTTGATAAAACAGTAATAAAATTTTGAATTGAATGCAATTTAAATCAACAGGAAAATCAATGGTTTGATCATAAATCTATTGGTTTGTTTGTCTAATATATCGATTATTGATATCAATTATTTAATATCGATCGAACTGATCTTGCGTGAATCTGAGATAATAAAACGGTAGCAAAATTTTTAATTGGATGTGTTTCAAATAAATTACGGTAAAATTTATTTGTTTAATCCTTTGTCGATTTATTTATCAACCATTATATCGATTACTGATTGTTACATCAATCGGCTCGATCTAATGTTGATTTGTTTGATCTTATCGACGGAAAAAACTAATAAAATAGTTACAAAATTTTGAACTGAATGCAATTTAAATAAACAGTAAGATTCAATTGTTTGATCTTATGATGATTTGTTATATCGGAAATTATATTGGTTATTAATCGTTATATCTATTGATTCGATCTTGATTTGTTGTCCATTATCGACAACAGGAAATGGTAAAGTGGTAAAAAATTTTGAATTACTCGTAATTAGAGTAAATAAAAAATTCAATTTTTCGTTCGTAGGTTGATTTGTTCCATCATTTTGTCTGTCAACTATCATACCGATTATTAATCTTTATATCGATAGTATTGCTCTTACTTTTATTTGAGAAAATAACAGAATTTAGAATTCAATGAAATAAAAAAAATTCATCTTAAATTTAATTGTTACGTTTGTCAACTAATAGATCAATTAACCGATCTTTATATCGATAGAAATGATCTTACGTCGATCTGAAATAATAAAACGGTTACACAGTTTTGAATTGGATGTAAGTTAAATAATTTATTATAAAATTCGATAGTTTGATCCTGTGTCGATTTGTAATATCGATTTGTTCATTGATCATTACATTGATAATTGAGTGAAAAGAAGTGTTTCTACTGGTGTACTCACCCGGACATGACTAAAAAGTAAGCTGCAGAACAGAAGAACAAGATCAGGGGTAATCCCGATATGGAAACTACGCTCACGGTGTCTTTGATCTTGCGGAACTCCTGCTCCAGGATTTTGTCTTTGAAGAATAGTGTCACTGCGTTGGCATGTTGTCTTATGTGCCTAAAAGGGAAAGTGACAAATTAACCCTTTGCCGGTTTCATTTTTTTTTCCAGAATTCGGTCAAAAAAAATGTCACATTTTTTATTGCTTTTATTTGTTCATTTTACATTTTTAAATAAAGATATACTATTAAAATTAACATTTCTAATATTTTTAAGCATTTATTACAACTTTTTTCTTTCTATGAAAGCATCATAGAACTGAATTTTACCTTTAGTCTCATCGATATCCAAGTTAATTTTTGGAATTCCAGTGAAAGCAAATCTAGGAGGTGGATCCGAAGGATTATCACAATTAATTTAAAAAAATTATCTTGATTGACTGATTCCATCTGTACTACTATCAGAGTCACTACTATCCAGGTCATCTAGTAAACTTTCGCTACTATCATTTACAGATAATTCAGTTTCTGATTCCGAGTCACAGTTCGAATCGCAAGAAATTAGCTCCATGCGCTCTGAATTATCCATTATTTAAAAGTAAAAATATATTATTCAACTCTTACATCAATAAAATTATCAGGCGGTTAGTAAAATATAATCATAAAGCTATACACTGAAAGATAACAATTCGTCTTCTGATACAAAACATGCAAAAAACCTGCGCTTTTGAACGAATCAGAGTAGAAAATACAATAAACTGCAAACTATCATTGACTGGACGAAAAAATTACTTTACGAATAATTTGTTACTAAAACTGGAAAAAATACGGCCGAAACAGTGCAAGAAAAATAGAAATGAGATTGCCCGTACGCCGAACGGGCAAATCAGTAAAGGCCCAAAAGTTGTGTACGGGCAAAACAGGGAAGGGGTTAAAATCAATGAAGTAAATAAAATGAGGATAATAATAAGACAAATTGATATTTGCCGCAAGTCAGACAATTACCCTTTTGTGTCTCTTCCTAGGAGCTCTTCATGCAGTCTGGCTTTGTAGTCTTCTTCAAAATTCTTATCAGCATTTCCAGTGAGTTTTGACAACTCATCCTACAGAGAAATTTAAAAACATGCTATCATTTATCGGGCAGGAAGTGAAAGCCATAAAAATTCAAACTAGATGACTACATTTCATGGAAGTCTGGTCTCACCAAGAACTAGTTGTGTTTCTATCGTTGTTTTCTCCAACTTGAATTAACTCTCCCACAAACAGTTAGTTCACCAGTTTTACTTTTGCTATAGACTTGAGCTATAGATTACTCGTATTAAGGAAGAGAGGTGCGCCTTTCCATTTAACTAGCACCTCAAAGGTGAAAGGATGAATTTTGCTCAAGAGAGTCCAAGTAATTTAAAAGCAGGAACCAAGCAGAAGACCCATAGACTTGGCCTGCCAACCCCAGAGGTGTTGGTGGAGAACTTGGAGGACATTGAGACAACTAACCTATTTTACATATCCCGGTTACCCTTTACGATTTAAGTCCTACTCGAGTCCCAAACCCGCAACCCTTCAGTTCCAAGATTACTGCCTTTGCCGACTGGGCTACATTAGATCGTAATAGAAGTTCTATAGAAAATCTTTAAGGGAAAATGCTTTATTGAGGAAGTTGTCTATGTCTTCAAGATTTTAAATAATATAAATTGTATCTTGAGCACGTATTACATGTTACAGAACTCGTAGAATGTTTTAAAGGGAGTCTATATATACCCAAAGAGATCAATTAGAGAATCTTTACTCATGTAGAAAGTATAATTTTACTTTAATAAAATATTCTAGAGCATATTTTTGGCTATATATTTTTCGTTTTCTGCTAAGTAATCTAAAAGATAGAAAATTTATGGATATTCTTGCTATTATATATTAGAGGATTTAGAGATGTTATTAGTATTCAAAATTTAGAGGATTTAGAGATGTTTTTAATATTCTAAAATTCTAATAAAATATTGTACAGCATATTTTTGGCTATATATTTTTCGTTTTCTGCTAAGTAATCTAAAACATCGAAAATTTATAGATGTTCTTACTATTATAAATTTAGAGGATTTAGAGATGTTCTTAACATTCAAAATTTAGAGGATTTAGAGCTGTTTTTAATATTTTAAAATTCTAATAAAATATTGTACAGCATAATTTTGGCTATACATTTTTTGTTTTCTGCATAGTAATCTAAAAAATAGAAATTTTATTGATGTTCTTACTATTATAAATTTAGAGGATTTAGAGATGTCCTTAATATTCAAAATTTAGAAGATTTAGAGATGTTTTTAATGTTCTAAAATTCTAATAAATTATTATACAGCATATTTTTGGCTATATGTTTTGAGTTTTCTGCTAAGTAATCTAAAGCATCAAAAATTGACAGATGTTCTTACTAGTATCAATTTAGAGGATTTAGAGATGTTCTTAATATTCAAAATTTAAATGATTTAGAGAGTTCTTAATATTCAAAATTTAAAGGATTTAGAGAGTTTTTAATATTCTAAAATTCTAATAAATTATTCAACAGCATTTTTTGGCTATATATTTTTCGTTTGTTTTCTGCTAAGCAATCTAAAAGATCGAAAATTTATAGATGTTCTTACTATTATTAATATAGAGGATTTAGAGTTGTTTTTAATATTCTAAAATAAGAAGATTTAGAGATTTTTTAACATTCTAAAATTCTAATAAAATATTCCACATCATATTTCTGGCTATATATCTTTCGTTTTCTGCTAAGTAATTTATAAAATCGATAATTTATAGATGTTCTTACTATTATAAATGTTGACAATTTGGAGATGTACTTAATATTCTAAAACTGTAATAAAATATTCTAAAATATATTTTTGGCTATGTACTTTTTTTTCTGCTAAGCAATCTGATTTATGAAGTCAACCATAAATTAGCTTAAGTGTTGACAGAATAGTTTAAAATTTTACGAAATTGTGTGCACAATAGATAAAGCAAATCATTGTACAGAAAGCTAAAAGTATGAGATAACTAGTCTAGTTCAATTAGCGTTTTAATATCATGAGTCTATTTAATACACAATTAACTTTTCATTAATTCTTAATTGTACTTGTTCCGGGAAATAAATCACGGTTTAATTAATATCTACATTCACAGGAAAAGAAAATACTTTGCAGTAAGCGAGTACCAAATAAAAAAATACGCAGAAAATATATTTAAATGTCAATTAAATTCATTCACTTTGAAATTTTGGCATCAGAGTTTTCACTGAGACTTAAAATAACCGCTAATCATTTCTGAATTAATTGTGGCATCATGACGGTTAAGTCAATCCTAATTTTCCAGAATAGAAGACAAAGGCTTCCCATATTTACTGCTCTCCAAGCATCACAGAGCATTTAATAATTAATTCTTTATTAATTTCACCATCGTGACTGTTCAAAATAGGGGGTAAGCAAATTAAAATGGTTCATTTCTAAAGCAATGTCGGAATTCATTATTCTGCTCCATATACTCGGAGTGGTAGTCTACGGAATTAAACGGGATAATTTGATTGGCTTCCCTTTATTTCTCTCTTTTGGACAGCTTGCCAATCATCGACTGTTTAACAAATTGACTCAATTACGCGGTCTAATCCGATTGGGTAACGGTATTTGCATCAACCGCTAATTCGGTCGCGATCAATTTGTTGTGAATAATTCCGGGTCTTGTGGTTAATTCAGTTAGGAGTTTATTTTCCCTCCCCGAACTGATCTTGTTTGGGGAAAAGTTGCGGAGCGAGAGGGAAAATGCGCGATTGATTTGTTGCCAAACCGAAGCAACAAAAGTGGACGTGTTATGAAATAAAGGATTGCGTATAAGAACTTCTAACCTGGTTATGAGGATCAAACGCTAACGGCAAAGAAACTGCTTTATGTATTTTCACTAGATTTCCGATACATGAATGATATAAAGAAATATTTTTGTGTACAACCAGATCTTCTATAAAGAGATTTCTATATAACATGAAACGAAAACCGAGACAGATTTCTTATAACATGATTTTTTATATACAAGAACAATCCGACAACTAAAATGGCTTAAAAATTTATCTATGGAAGAAATTATTTGATGCATTCAGACAAGAACTTTGGGAGTTTTAGTATACCTAAAACTGCAGGTTGGGTCAAAATTACTCCGATTAACCCTTTCGAAGGTCGTGGGAAGATTACTTCCCACCTACATTATCTTACAAAATACACATGTGGAAAGCTCAAAACCCATTATATTGGCCTTGCTATTATAAGGATGGGAAGACATTCAGTTTTGCGGTGCAATCTATTGTCTGATCAATTAATTAGCTCTTCTGTTTTGAAAGTATGATAACGTTGTACGAGAAATAAATGGTCCACGAAATGTTTAATATAAATCCGTGTTGTTATGAAAAATATTTCATTTTTTAAAACCGATCTTCCACAAGAATTACTTGGTTTTACCAGATTAGTAAATCAGGTTGTTATGAATGCTGAAGAACCCTTAATTGCAACCCGAAGAAAATTTAAAGAAAAAATTATTAAACTGACGAGGGTAATGCGTAATTGTTAAACTGCTGTATGCATTACTTAAATATTAAACTGACGAGTGTAATACCTTAATGTTAAGTTGCTGAGCGCATTACCTAAATATTAAACTGAAGAGTGTGATACCTAAATATTAAGCTGTTGAGTGAACTGCCCTAATATTAAATTTACGAGTGTAATACCTAAATGTTACGCTGGTGAGTGTATTACCCAAATATTAAACTGACGAATGTAATACCTAAATGTTAAGTTGCTGAGTTCATTACCCAAATATTAAACTGACGAGTGTGATACCTAAACGTTAAGTTGCTGAGTGAACTACCCAAATGTTAAACTGACGAGTGTGATACCTAAATTTTAAGCTGGTGAGTGCATTACCCAAATATTAAACTGACAAGTGTAATACCTAAATATTAAGCTGTTGAGTGAACCGCCCAAATGTTAAACTGACAAGTGTAATACCTAAATATTAAGCTGCTGAGTGCATTACTCAAATATTAAACCAACGAGTGTAATACCTAATGTTAAGCTGCTAAATGCATCACTAAAATATTAAACTGACGATTGTAATGCCTTAATGTTAAGCTGCTGAATGCATTACCGTAATATTAAATTGACGAGTGTAATACCTAAATGTTAAGCTGGTGAGTGTATTACCCAAATATTAAGCTGACGAATGTAATACCTAAATGTTAAGTTGCTGAATGCATTACCCAAATATTAAACTGACGAATGTGATACCTAAATCTTAAGCTGCTGAGTGCATTACCCAAATATTAAACTGATGAGTGTAAAACGTAAATGTCAAGCTGCTGAGTGCATTACTCAAATATTAAACCAACGAGTGTAATACCTAAATGTTAAGCTGCTGAATGCATTACCCAAATATTAAACTGACGAGCGTAATACCTAAATGTTAAGTTGCTGAATAAACTACCCAAATATTAAACTGACGAGTGTAATACATAAATGGTAAGCTGTTGAGTGCACTATCCAAATATTAAACTGAAGAGTGTAAACCTGGACCTATATAAATGTAATATTGTTATAAATTTCGGAATAGCTGAGCATTCACTTGTCAAATGTCATACTCAAATATTAAGCTGCCCAGAGTAATACAAAATTATTGTTGTAACACGGCATTAAATACATGAATATAGATAAGACACAGAACTCCCCATGCAATTTAGTCTAAGTATCTTAAAATTTGAAATAATAACTGCTTAACTTATAAGAAAACTTTATAAAGTGGCTAGCAAAAAATATTCCATTTTTTAAAACCGATCTTCTAAAAGAATTACGTAGTTCTGGTTTAAAATCATAACTCCAACTAAATTCTTAGAATAAACGTTAAAAGCGTTTCCTTCGAAAACTTCATCCTACATCGATTTTATATGTATAAAAAAACTATTTTCTAAGAAGGGCTTTTTTTTTTTTATCAAGAATATTCCCAAACTCTAAAAATCATTTTTTTTTAGAATTTAAGAGGATAAAAAAAAACTAGTCTTAAAATTTCCATAGCTTTAGCAGTTGAGAAAATCATGTTGTTATGAATGCTGAAGAACCCTTAACTGCAAGCTGAAGAAAAATTATCGAAAAAAAAAATAGTTTCAAGCATTTTAAATATTCCAGCAATATTCGATTATTTTTAGACTATTATCATTTATTTCTTCTCATTTTCTTTTTTTAAAAAAGGATACATCTTTGTAAGGACTTCTGAATTTAGTTTCGAAGATGTTCAGAAATTATAACTGGAGGATATTTTTCAGATAATTTTTCGAAATGTTTTTTTCTTTGGTATTAAAAAGCATTTTTGGTTTGTATTTTTAGCACCACTTTGGACTGTATTAGTCATTTGTTTTATTGCCGAAGTACTTCAAATGAAATGTTAACACCAAGATCGTGGGATGGGTGAATTTGATCCCAAAACCATTTTGTATCCAATAACCTATATAATAATAGCCTAAGTTATCTGTACGTCTGTCCTCGATTTTATGAAGCGGTTGGACCTGGAATGGATAGAGGCATCCATAGTTAGCAAAATTCAAAGAGAGTAATGTTTATCCTCTCCTAAACTATCTATCCGATTCTAAAATAAATTGGTATAAATAGGCTTCCTATCACAGCGAAAAATACTGCCTTCTTTAAAACGTTCGAAATCCACCCATTCCCCTCTTTTCGAGCTTTTAATGCCATTATTTCAACTCCTATTTTCCCCGGTTAAGAGCAGGCGATTAAATTTATCAATTTATCACACAGCAAATAGGTAAAAATAACATTTTTTTCCTAGCATTATGACGTCATTCTTTTAACCATCTCATTGAATCATTTCTTATTTTAAATTATTTAAATTATGCCTTATTTTCATAAGTTTTATCATTGAACTTAGATATTACGTGAATAATTTTCTTTTGTATTTGGCTTAAACAATAGATTAGGTACATATGTGATCATTTTAAATTGAATCATCGATTATTTTTTGTTGCAAGATAATTCTCCGACAAAAAACAAACCATGATTTTTACCTGCTTCATAGCGTACTTTACAATTTTGGAAAATTAAAAATTTTACTGATCCTGTCATATAACGGGCTATATGCTAGTTTTTCAAATAGTTACTAGCGAAATTAAAATAAACTTCTTGATTTTTCCTAATTCAATACCCATAAAAATATCAAACTATAATATAGGAGAATCTATGCATAGGCGAAAAATGGTTCATTACTAAGCTTTCAAGCGTGGAAAGAAATCTGTAGATATTTGTTCCAACAGTAAAATACCAATATTGTAACCTTTCGAAGCGGATAATTATGGTTAAAGCTAGGTAGACACGCGTGGTCCGAACAAAGCCGTTTTTGTACCAGGTTTCCGACTCAAAGCAGAGGCTGTCGCTTAAGTAGAAGTAAATTAAAAACTGTCAGTACGCCGGAGTCTGTGTGTCTACGTCTTTATGATGCCTATTGCCGTCAAAAGACTCGGATAATAATTATAAATCGAGTGACGGTGGGTCCCCATTTGGACCAAGTAGCAGTGCCGCTAATGGATTTAGGATGGTGGGTCGTTTAACTTAAAGAATTTCGGCCACATCTGGAAACGCGTCAGCTGAACCAGGCGGGTCAGTTGACGATAAAATTACGTCATCCTGATTCTGGAAGGTTCTGGAAGAATCCCGAGAGGGACAAACGGGACCTCTATATAAAGATTTGGCTCATCCAAGTGAGAGGAGTTTTTTATGTTTTGGTGAAGCTCGAGAAAAGTCCACTCGTGTCTCCGAATTGCCGGAGCTTGCTTTCCTTCAGAGACCGCCAGCGTTTCTGCTTTCTGCTAAGAAGTCGACCTTCGACTTCGGGATCTCATTCCCGCTACCTGTAATATTTTTTTACTTCATGCTTTGACGTAGATCGCTAAGAGTGACACTTGCTCTCATTTTGAATCATACTGCCTCCTTTGATTCTCAACGAACACCAGCGAGATAATTACTTTGAGTGTTTCGAGCCTCAGTGTAGAAGTCAACTGTTCGAATCATCAGATCGGTAGATTATAGTGTCACACTCCCGTACCGGTATTCATTAGCGAACTGTTCCTGTATAGCTTCACTGTACCCACGTATGTCATATTTTTATCGTTTATCTCAGCACGAGATTCCAAAACAAAATGAATTAATGAATTCATGTACATAAATGTATATAATTATTCTGATGGATAAAGCATTTACTCAAGATTAAATAGATGTTCAGCCTGTATCTTTGACGGCTTCGCCCACCCTTACTCAATACGTCACAATATGTAGAAAATGTACAAAATACATATAGAAAAAAAAGTTGCCTAAACTGTGTAACAAACTTTGATTGGAGAGAGGAGCGACATGGGATTTAGAGGAAATTAGGCGAACTTGAAAGTAACGTAAGATCAGAAGGATATTTGAGAAGAAAACAGCCTTACATAAAATAAGCAGTACGTTTGTTGTAGAACTGTTTGTTGTGTGTTCTAAAATGTAGCACGTAATAGTAGATGTGTGATGAGGCGATTTAGATCTGTTATATAATTGATTCATTCATACATGAAGTAAAATGTTCGGGATCTAAATCTGACCTCATCACATCGTTGTAAACAGATAGAGGATCATAAATCTCGATAAAAAGGATATTGTAGTCTTGTACGGTTGTCTCGGGCGGGGTGCTGATTCCAGTCCCAGATTAGAATCCCGTCTCCGTACTTGACATTAAATAAGAATGTACCTTTGTGGAGTATTTATGAGTCCCTAAGGGACAGTGCCCAATTAGAAGGGATAAGGTTCTTCACGTTGGTGGTCTCAGGGCGGGGTGTGATCAGACCAATGAAATTCTGGCAACTATCCCGATTGGAAGACAAGAAGGAGGAGGGGACAAAGTTTGAGATAATAAAATATGAAAAATCTAAAAAATGAGGAGATGGATTAGGAGGCCCGAGAAGAGATTGGTTCGGAGGTCCCAAAAAGAAGGTGCTCGATAGTCCAGACTAGGAGAGTCCAGCCAAGTCCGCTAGGAAGTGTTCCTGCACAAAGTAGTACGGCCGCACCCCAAAGACTCAGGAGAAAGCCCCTGACGATGTCTGTAACAGATCAACGGATGATGTATAGATTCCCTCTCCTGATCAGCCATTGATACCCTTCAACCAGAAGTGTTCCGGGCCCAACATTTTAGACCCACAAAGGTACCCATTTTACATTTTTGAAATCGAGATTAGGTCCTCTCTCTACTTACAATATTTGCTTAAGTGTATAAAAAATTGTCAGAACTAATTTTGAATATATTGACTAAGCTTACTTATGAAAATTAGCATCATTTTGGTTTTGTAAATAGATGTATAAATATATTATAATAAATTTACTTTTTTTATATTAAGCTAGTCTTGGTTGCTATCATTTTAGCGGTTAGTTTTTTCTTCATATTTATGTCTGTAGTTTCTCAGAACCTGTGGTTAAATCTTAGTACAAAAATATTTAACACAACGCAATTAAAAATAAATCCTACTATACATTTGATCACAGGTTCCTACTCAAATATATAACGAGGACTACACGCCAAGATGAAACTATATGAAGGGTTTGGTGGTCAAGTTCCATTGCTAACAACAGTTTTATTGTCACTTTTATTGACAAAGGAATCCCTTACAAGTTTATTTTAAAAGCGAATGTTTAAGACGAAAAAAATTCATAGGGGAACTAAAGTAGATTTATAGCTATCGAGAATGCGCAGTTTATTTCATAATTGATATATAAAACTATCAAGGGAAGTGCCTCAATTCAAGATGAGAAATATTACAAAGTTATTGTTGTAGTTGACTTATGTCACTTGGTGAAACCAAGCACGATTGAGCCGGAGGCAACTCGTATTAATGTAAAGAGGTGATACTTTCGTTTTTAACGAGCCCCACAAGGGTGAAAAAACGACTTATGCTCAAGTGGATCTTCGTCATTTTGAAGCAGGGGCCAAGCAGAAGACCCATAGGCTTGGCCTGCTATCCCCAGAGGTATGGATTGAGAACTTGGATGACATTCTGATCACGAACCTATTTTATGTGTCCTGTATGTCCGATAAAACTATATACATAAAACAAGTAGTCGAACTTGTTTATAACGATCTCGGATTTAACGAGAACTTGGATTTACCGAGGGAAGCGAGAATATTTGGTTGGATCAATGTTAAGTCTACGGAACAGAAGTCTCTTTTAACGAGCAAGACCTGGTTTTAGCGAGCAATATTTTTCTGTCTTGCAATCTTTTTTCTCATCTTTCTAGTCTTTCTGTCTTATCTTTTTTTCATTCTCCTTGGTTTAATACTTTTGTAGGAAAAATTCCTCCAGTATTCCAATGTCAATAGGGGAGGGTTCACAAAACCAGTGCAGTTGAATTTTTGCCAACAATTTCTACATCTGTTATTAAACCTATGGACCAAAGAGTCATAAGAAGTTTCAAGTGCCACTTCCTTAAGCAATTGATTTTAATGAGCCGCTGAGCTACTTGATTGAATGATTTTAACCGCTGAGCTACAGCGGCTCTTTTAAAAACCAAGCCCGATTGAGCCTGCAGGCTCTTGTTTTAAGGCCAAGGGGTGTGCCTTTCGTTTTGATGAGCACCATTAAGCAGAAAGTACGACTTATGCTCAAGTGGGTCCTCGTCAATTTGAAGCAGGGACCAAGCAGGAGACCCATAGTCTTGGCCAAAAGTATTGATTGAGAACTTAGAGGACATTGTGACCACCAACCTATTTTACGTGCCCCAGTTACTTTTAACGAACATGATGGATCTTAGGCCCGAGTTCCGAACCCACAACCTCATTTACTAGATTGTTACCTTTACTGAGTGAGCTACTGTGGCTCCTTTAAAAATCAAGCACGATTGAGCCTGCAGGATCTCGTATTAAAGCCAAGGGGTGCCCCTTTCGTTTTTTAATGAGTACCACAAGGGGGAAAGTACGACTTATGCTCAAGTGGGTCCTCGTCAATTTGAAGCAGGGATCAAGCAGGAGACCCATAGGCTTGACCTGTACCCCAGAGGTATCGATTGAGAACTTAGAGGACTTTGTGACCACGAACCTATTTGACGTTCTCCAGTCACCTTTAACAAACACGGCGGATATTATTCCGTCTCGGGTTCCGAACCTGCAAGCTCTCAGTTAGGAGATCGTTGCCTTTACCTACTGAGCTACCGTGGTACCCAAAGTTATAGAAGTCGAAAATAACAAGTCTTAATCCTAATATGTGAAATGATTTTATGGAACAATGCTGGGTTTATATCCAATATCGTGAAAGCATTACAATAAAATATTTTAAACCCAAGTGTAAATTAGACTAGGATTTACTTCTGAAATTTGAATTCGAACAGCAATGAGGATTCATTTTCGGAGTGGAATTTCAGTGGACTTTCTGCAGTCTTAAATACATCTCCTTACTTGTTAGATCATTACCCATTTGAGTCTCCAGCGAGTTCAATGAGACATTATATGACTATGTTTTTGCATTAAACAGTCAAGGGGGATTTAGTGAATATTAATATCTGTTGTTGTTGTTGTTGTTTCTCATGCCATTTGGAATTAACCAAGCACGATTGAGCATGGAGGTTCTCGTATTAAAGCCATGGGATGCACCTTTCGTTTTAATGAGCACCATTATGGTGAAAGATCGACTTCGTTCAAATAGGTCCTCGTAATTTGGAAGAAGCAGGGACCAAGTAGAAGACCCATAGACTTGGCCTGCCACCCCAAAAGGTATTGATTCAGAGCTTGGAGAACATTGTGACCACGAACCTATTTTAAGTAACCCGGTCACCTTTAACGAACAAGGATGATCTTAGGTCACCCTCGGTTCCAAACCCGCAACCTCTAAGTTACGAGACCGTTGACTTTGCCGACTGAGCTACCGCTTTTCCCAAAGTTATAGAAGTCGCATATAAAAGTCTTAATCCTAATAGATAAATAATTTTATGGAATTAAGGTGGGTTATTATACAGTATCGTGAAAGCATTACAATGAATATTGTTTTAAACCCAAGTGTAATTTAGACTAGGATTTACTTCTGAAAGCTGAATTCCAACAGCAATAAGGATTCATTTTCGGAGTGGAATTTCAGTGGACCTTCTGCAGTCTCAAATACATCTCTTTACTTGTTAGATCATTACCCATTTGAGTCTCCAGCGAATTCAATGAAACATTATATGCCTATGTTTTTGCATTAAACAGTAAAGGGGGATTTAGTGAATATTAATATCTGTTGTTGTTGTTGTTGTTTCTCATGCCACTTGGAATTAACCAAGCACGATTGAGCCTGCAGGCTACTGGTATTAAGGCAAAGGGGTACGCCTTTCGTTTTAAAGAGCACCATTAAGGTGAAAGAAAGACTTCGCTTAAGTAGCTCCTCGAGACTTTGAAGCAGGGACCAAGAAGACCCATAGGCTTGGCCTGCCACCCCCAGAGGTATTAACCCCTTCCCAGTTTTTCCCGAGCTTAACTCGAGCAGGCGAAATGTATCATCCTGGCTCATCCCGATTGTAGCTCGGGCACTGTGAAATGTTACACTATTCAATAAGTCTTTCCCGAATTGTCTCACATGTGCTTTTTATGGTTTCGAATGCTTTTCTTTACTTTTCTAGCTACTAGATTATTTGCTGCCCAAAGAGAGGCAGCAGAGGGAAGAAGGTAAGGAGAGAAACAAGGTTCTAATGTTCAGATTGCGATGGTGGACTCTGTGCAGTAACGTGTTTCTGATTGCATCATACACGATCAAATTTTGATTAATAATTTCATAAATACTAATGAAAATGGAAAGGATATAAATAAAATTTACTTCAAGATAAAAGCTAGGTATTCTAAGCTTAATATTTATAGTTAGTGTGAAGTGACTCGAAAGTCTAAAGATTTCTGACGCACAGAAAGCGGTAAATTACTCATTTATTTAAACTGATTTTTTTATGTTAATATTTAGGAAATTTTGTATCCGAATGATGCTATTATGTTTAAAGGGCTATGTATGTATGAAAATAAGCATAAAAAATTGACATTTTTGACCCATAATCATGAAATAAAAAGACCTGGAAGGGATTAATTGAGAACTTGGAGGACGTTGTGACCACGAACCTATATTACTTTCTCCAGTCACCTTTAACGAACTCGACGAACCTTAGGCCGGCTCAGGTTCCGAACCCGCAACCTTTGAGTTACTAGATCGTTGCCTTTTCCAGATGAGTTACCGTGACTCATATTAATATCTAGTATGCTGGTGCTTTAAACTGTAATATACTTTAAATTTTAAGATTAATTTTATAATTTTTAAATTTTAAGTATTTTCTTGTTATAAATATATACTTTAACACTAAGGTGTCAAAGTATAATACTCAAATATTACGCTGCCATGTGTAATACCTAAGTGTTTAGTTGTGAAAAGTAATACGGCAATAAATGCTATGAATTGAGAAGCTTCGTTTTAGTTTGGTTTGAAACACAAGGGCTTACGAGATCAGGACCTATTGCTTAAAGGCGATTCCAAACAGCTAAGAACATCCATGGCTACGTGGGACTCGAACCCACTAATTTCTCTACCCAAGAGCAGCGCCCTACTTATCTAGCCATCATTCGGCATGAGACGAAAAATGATTCTTAATGAATTGAGAGAGACTTTCTGTGTCTTCTCAATTCATTAAAAAGGTACAGAACCCATTTAGAAGTGTTGTAGCTGTAAATTGCGATATATCTTGGCATTAAGCTTTTACTTATAGTACTGAAATGTTAAGCCTGTGAGTGCTTTAGCCAAGTATTAAACAAGTCTAATACTTAATTTTAAGCCATAAATTGTAATACGACATTAAATACCGTGAATTGATGAGATACAGAACCTGTTTAAATATGCTGTGGCTGTAAACTGTCATATACTTTGGCATTAAGCTTTTACGTATAGTACCAAAATGTCAAGCTGCTGAGTGCTTTAGCCAAATATTAAGCAAGTATAATACTTAATTTTAAGCCATCAAGTGTAATACGACATTAAATACCATGAATGAGACACAGAACCTACTTAATATGCTGTTGCTATAAACTCTGATATACCTTAGCATTAAGCTTTTATGTATAGTATCGAAATATTAAGCTGCTGAGTGCTTTATCCAAATATTAAACAAGTATAATACTTAATTTTAAGCCATCAATTGTAATACGACATTAAATACAGTGAACTGATCACACACAGAACCTATTTAAATATGCTGTTGCTGTAAACTGTGATATATTTTGCCATTAAGCTTTTACGTATAGTACCCAAATGTTAAACTGAGTTCATTAGCCAAATATTAAACAAGTATAATACTTAATTTTAAGCCATCTATTGTAATAGGACATTAAATACCGTGAACTGATGACACACATAACCTATTTAAATATGCTGTTATTGTAAACTGCGACATACCTTGGCATTAAGCTTTTACGTATAGTACCGAAATGTTAAGCTGCTGAGTGCTTTAGCCAAATATTAAATAAGTATAATACTTAATTTTAAGCCATCAAGTGTAATACGGCATTAAATACCACGAACTGATGAACACAGAACCTATTTAAATATGCTGTTGCTGTAAACTGAGATATACTTTTCCACCAAGCTTTTACGTATAGTACCGAAATGTTAAACTGAATGCTTTAGCCAAATATTAAACAACTCAATTCTAAACCATTAAGTGTAATACGACATTAAATACCGTGAACTGATGACACACATAACCTATTTAAATATGCTGTTATTGTAAACTGCGACATACCTTGGCATTAAGCTTTTACGTATAGTACCGAAATGTTAAGCTGCTGAGTGCTTTAGCCAAATATTAAATAAGTATAATACTTAATTTTAGGCCATCAAGTGTAATACGACATTAAATACCATGACTTGATGACACACAGAACCTATTAAATATGCTGTTGCTATAAAATGCGATATACTTTGGCATTAAGCTTTTATGTATAGTATCGAAATGTTAAGCTGATGAGTGCTTTAGTCAAATATTAAACAAGTATAATACTTAATTTAACCATCAAGTGTAATATTAAATTAAATACATGAATTGATGAGACACTATTTAAATATGCTGTTGCTGTAAACTGAGATATACTTTTCCACCAAGCTTTTACGTATAGTACCGAAATGTTAAACTGAATGCTTTAGCCAAATATTAAACAACTCAATTCTAAACCATTAAGTGTAATACGACATTAAATACGAGGAATTGATGACACACAGAACCTATTAAATATGCTGTTGCTATAAATATCGATACATTTTAACATTAAGTTGTTAAGTATAATACCCAAATACTAAGTTGCCGAGAGTAATACATAATTGATATTGTAATACGACATTAAAAACCATGAATATAGGTAAGACACAAAACTTACCATGAAATGCAGTCTAAGTACATTAAAATGTACCATTTTGAAATCGCACAAAAATTGCACAAACAAAATTCAAGTATACAAATAGAAATAAATAAATAAGTAAATCACAGTACAGTAATATAGATTCTAATTCACCAAAAGTTTAGAATCCCAGCTTAGAAGAGAATGAATAGCTGTTTAAAACAAAATTTATGTTAGTTAGCTGAAAAGGAAAAAGCTTTATACAGCCTTCAGGGAATAGAAAGGTTACATATGAGTCGGCGAAATGAGAACTTTAATCGTAAATATCGTGTTCTAAAAGAGGTTCAAAGAAGATGGAATTTCCCCAGAGAATACCTTAAGCAAGTTCATTTTTCCCTACAAAAGCCGTCGATTTGAGTAATTTTTGAAACATTACACAAGTCGGGATATTATGGCCTTCGCTTTTAAAGTCTTTTAAGTTTTGGTTAAAACTAATTATCTCTTGATTACTCTATAATGACGTCAAACTTATTTCAGGACGTAAATTTTTTTTGGAGAAGTATTTTCCCTGAAATTGGAAAAATTTGTTTTTAAAGTTGGAAGTAATTTTCTTATCGCGTATTTTGAAAGGTGTTTATGCTTAGACGTTGAAATCTGTCTGAATTTTTTTGGTCTAGCTTTTATGTTAATTATTAGTTTACAAACTCGTGCTTTTTAGAAGTTAAGAATGTTGTTGCCTTAAATTGTGAAATAAAGGCAATATTGTATATTGTTAGGAATTTTTTCTTTGTAAAATTAAATATATATGACCAGAATGTGGCAACTGAGTTTTAATAAGTCGAATGAATATATATCGAGTAAAATATTTATATTGAATTGGTAAAAAAAGGTTAACAGATAGGTTTGTGCTCATAATTAATTCACAATTTCCTGCTTTTTAAATTTTAAGAATGCTGTTGCCATAAATTTTGAAATAAAATTAATATTGTGTACCGACATGAATTTTGTCTTTACAAAAATAAATATATATCCTCAGATTATGGAAACTCAGTTTTAATAAATCGAATGAATTTATATCGAGTTAAATATAAATATCGAATCGTTAAGAAAAAAAGGTTAACAGATAGGTTTGTGTTCATGATTAGTTCACAATTTCCTGCTTTTTAAATTTTAAGAATGCTGTTGCCATAAATTTTGAAATAAAATTAATATTGTGTACCGACATGAATTTTGTCTTTACAAAAATAAATATATATCCTCAGATTATGGAAACTCAGTTTTAATAAATCGAATGAATTTATATCGAGTTAAATATAAATATCGAATCGTTAAGAAAAAAAGGTTAACAGATAGGTTTGTGTTCATGATTAGTTCACAATTTCCTGCTTTTTAAATTTTAAGAATGCTGTTGCCATAAATTTTGAAATAAAATTAATATTGTGTACCGACATGAATTTTGTCTTTACAAAAATAAATATATATCCTCAGATTATGGAAACTCAGTTTTAATAAATCGAATGAATTTACATCGAGTTAAATATAAATATCGAATAGTTAAAAAAATTAATAGATAGGTTTGTGTTCATCATTAGTTCACAAACTCCTGCTTTTTAAATTTTCAGAATGCTGTTGCCGTAAATTGTGAATTAAAATTAATATTGTAAAATATTTTTTTTCTTTAAAAATTAAAATATATAGATTGTGGCAACCCAGTTTTAATAAATCGAGTTAATATAAATATCGTATCGTTAAAAAAATTAACAGATTTGTATTCATGATTAGTT
Source organism: Pardosa pseudoannulata (assembly GCA_032207245.1). NCBI lineage: Eukaryota > Metazoa > Arthropoda > Arachnida > Araneae > Lycosidae > Pardosa > Pardosa pseudoannulata. Next base: position 22,807,188 of record CM063497.1, read on the forward strand.
CACAAACTCCTGCTTTTTAAATAAGAATGCTGTTGCCATAAATTTGAAATAAAGTTAATATTACATACTGTAGGAATTCTTTTTTTTTTATAAAATTAAATTATACAACCAAATATGGCAAGTTTAATAAATGAAATGAATATCTAATGAATTAAAAAAATATGATAGATAAATAATATTAAAAAATAAAAGACAAACAAATAAAAATTTAAATATAAATAAAGATTAAAAGGAAAAGGATAAAATTAAATTAAACAAAGATTATATTAAATAAAAAAACAGATGACATTAAATTGAGAACAGATAGGAGAAAATAAATAATTCAAAATGAATTTAAAAAAAAGATCAAAAGAGAATAAGAAAAGAATAAATAAAGATTAATAAGATTAAAAATAAAGATTTAAGTAAAAACATAGAGAAGAAAATTTATCTTTAAATTTTAAGGTTTCTTTAGTCATAAATTGCAATCTAAAGATAAGGTAATTTTATACACTAATAGGAATGTTTAGTCGTTAAACATTAAATTTGTATATCCAGAATGTGTCAACATAATTAAAAAAATGTTTATCGAATCTTCATAAATAAGATTAATCGATAAAAATACCAAAATTTTGATAAAACAAACAAATGAAAAGTAAATAAATATTAAAAGAAAAAGGATAAAGGAAATTAAATGAAGGTAATAATAAGTAAAACAGATTAAAATAATAACAGAGAGATGAAAATAAATAAGAATGAATAATTAATTAAACAAATAAAGATTAAAAGAAAGAGGATAAGAAGAGAATAAATAAGACTAATAAAGATTAAAATAAATAGAGATTTATATAAGAACAAAGAAAAGAAAATAAAGAATTTTTTTTTTAATTTTAAGAGTGCTGTTACTATTAATTGCGATATAAAGGTAAGGTAATGAAACCTTTATATCGATATAAAGGTAAGGTAGGTAAAAAGTACCCTCGTCTTATACACGAATCGGCTTATATTCGGAAATACAGTGTTCCCTCGCCACTTCGCGCTTCATGTTTTGATGCTACAGTGCTTCGCGGGTGTTTCGAAAATATTCATCAAAAAATAAAAATGAAAAATACAACCATGTTGGCAGCCACATTGTGAAAATGAGCGTTGTTTCATGTTGATTTAAAGCTTTTAAGTCATTCACTAGTAAATACTATCAAGAGTATCCCATTTCAAGTTTCAACATTTTATTAAAAATACCGTTCTGAGAAAAACGCATTTGAAGTTTATGAAAGCAACTTTAACTATTAAAAAATTAAAATACATGTTTAAAATTCCCTAAACTTTCTTACTTCAAAACTTTATAATTGCCAAGTTGATAATTATTAAAAATACTAAAAAAATGTTTAAACTAATATTTATGAAAATTTAAAAAGTTTTGTCCCCCCCAAAAAAAAGCTATTTAAAAGGCTTTAAATTCCCAACTTCCGGTTCCGAAGTCGCTACTGCCATTTTGTGTTGTCACTAATGTTTAAACAGCTGTAACTTTTCTTTGAAATGCCGTAGAGATAAAACAAAAACAGATTTAGAAGGCTAAAATTTGAATTTTTACAATAGTGAAATAAAACAATTATGAATTTTTGCAAAAAAATGACGTTTTTAACGTAGACGGATACCTTAAGAAATGTATCTCGCTATTTTCTACAGGATACTTTTGAAACGAGTAACGAAAATTTAACCACACAATATATTGAGATTTCTCCATACTCTTATTAGCTTCTTATATATAAATGACCTTTAATGTGTGTTGAAGCTACGCGAGGTAAACCTGTATTCCCTGAAGGCAATGAAAGAGGAGAAACCATGAATGCCAAGTTTAATAAAACCATCACCAGTATTAGTTCTAATGAAAGAAATTGTTAAGGTTTACACCAAATCCCTGTAATAGATGAAGAAATGTTAGTACCGACTAGAAATATTTTGCCCTGTTTTTTACCTGTTCCTCTAAAAGTTCATCACAGCTGCATTGGCTATCCGTTTCCTAAAATTCGAAGAAAGTAGGGACATTTCAAAATATTTTTTCGGACATTATTGAGAATGAATTTATACAGCAAAATAAGTTGTATATCATGGGATTTATCATAATTTATTTGAAATGTTTTGTGACAAAAGAGAAGTCATAAATTTTTGCAGAAATATATATAGATAGCACATATAATAATAATTCAAAAAATGTTTAACTGCACTTTAACTGAGAATAAAAATAAAAAATACATGATAAAATATTCAGTATTAATTTTGTAGTTTACATTATGAGTGTAAAATGGCCGCAAAATTTACTAGGTTATTTATCATTTGTCAAAATTCGATGAATAATGTGACATTTCTAATTATTTTCGAAGATTTTGAAGATAAATTTCCATAGGTATTAATTTATACATTATGAAATTTATTCTAACTTATTTCGAAACATTGTGTGACAAAAGAAGAGTAATAATTTATTTGTCGAAATATACAAGGTGTACATAAAAGAATATAGCAGTATTAAACTTGTTTAGATGCTCTAACTGTGAGTAACAATAAAAAGATACATCATAATATATAATCATATCAGGCATATATACATATATTCATACACATATATCATACACATACACATATTTACATACATATATATATATATATATATATATATACCATTCTTATATATATTACCCACATATACACATTTATATACATATATTATACATATACACAAACATATATATAGATGCACAATTACACACACATATATACATAATGCACACACACACACACACACACACACACACACACACACACATATATATATATATGTATATATACATACATATATAATACACACACACACACACACATATATATATATATATATATATATATATATATATATATATATAGATGCACAATTACACACACATATATACATACATATATAATACACACACACACACACACACATATACATATATATATATATATATATATATATTATACAAACATACACATATACATATTTTATACACACACACATATATATATATATACACACATACTATACACATACATATATATTTATATATATATACACAAACAAATATATATATATATATATATATTACATACATACACATATACATATTTAATACACACACACACATATATATATATATATATACATACATACATACATACTACACTATACTATGAAATATATCTATATACTATACATACAGACATATTTAATAAACTCACATATACAAATATATACTTATACTATACACACCCATATATATATATGTATATAATTATGTACATATATTTCTACATATAAATATATTAAATGCATAGATATGTACTGGTTATGTGTATAATTGAAATAAAATGTCAAATGGTAACAAACGAGAACGAAGTGAGCTAGAGCTGAGCCAAATTATGGTTAACGAGGAAAAGGTTGGATTTCATCTGGTAATAAATATCTACTTACGTCTTTGCCGCTTCGTCCGTTTTGCTCCGTTTTCTCGTCTAGAGTTCCCACAGGATACTGCGAAAGAAAGAGAGGGACTTTTTATTACTTTATGCCTCGTAAATCAGATTAAGGTCACACGCGACGAAAACTTTTCTGTTTATTACGGCCGAAATATAAAACGTAGAGAGCCATTTCCTAAAAGTAGAGGTTTCATAAAGGTTTGAGGACGACAACATGCGAACAGGATCATTTTCTCCAGGTTATTCTTATTATTCTAGAACAGTTGCTGGATATTCCTATTCTGACTAGCATATAGCCCGTCATAAGACGTGATCAATAAAATTTTTAGTTTTCCAGAATTATAAAATACACTGTGAGGAAAGTAAATAAAGGTTTGTTTTTTGGCTTAGAATTATATGGTACATACTAGCATATAGTCCGTCATATGACGGAATCAGTAAATTTTTTAATTTTCCAGAAATGTAAATTAATTTTTGACGCAGGTAAAAAAAATGGTTTGCTTTTTAGCTGAGAATTATATGGTACATACTAGCATATAGTCCGTCATATGATAGAATCAGTACAATTTTTAATTTTCCAGAATTATAAAATACACTGTGAGGAAAGTAAATAAAGGTTTGTTTTTTGGCTGAGAATTATATGGTACATACTAGCATATAGTCCGTCATATGACGGAATCAATGAAACTTTTAATTTTTCAGAAATGTAAATTACTTTATGAGGCAGGAAAAAAATGGTTTGTTTTTTGGCTGAGAATTATATGGTACATACTAGCATATAGTCCGTCATATGACGGAATCAATGAAACTTTTAATTTTTCAGAAATGTAAATTACTTTATGAGGCAGGAAAAAAATGGTTTGTTTTTTGGCTGAGAATTATATGGTACATACTAGCATATAGTCCGTCATATGACGGAATCAGTAAATTTTATAATTTTCCAGAAATGTAAATTACTTTATGACGCAGGTAAAAAAATGGTTTGATTTTTGGCTGAGAATTATATGGTACATGCTAGCATATAGTCCGTCATATGATGGAATCAATACAATTTTTAGTTTTTCAGAATTATAAAATACCCGGTGAGGCAGGTAAAAATATGGTTTGTTTTTTGGCTGAGAATTATATGGTACATACTAGCATATAGTCCGTCATATGACGGAATCAGTAAATTTTATAATTTTCCAGAAATGTAAATTACTTTATGACGCAGGTAAAAAAATGGTTTGTTTTTTGGCTGAGAATTATATGGCACATACTAGCATATAGTCCGTCATATGACGGAATCAGTAAAAATAGTTTCTAGAATTATAAAATTATGAGCAGGTAAAATATGTTTGTTTTTGGCTGAGAATTATATGGTACATACTAGCATATAGTCCGTCATATGACGGAATAAATGAAACTTTTAATTTTTCAGAAATGTAAATTACTTTAAACAAAGGTAAAAAAAAATTTGTTTTTTGGCTGAGAATTATATGGCACATACTAGCATATAGCCCGTCATATGACGGAATCAATAAATTTTATAATTTTCCAGAAATGTAAATTACTTTATGACGCAGGTAAAAAAATGGTTTGATTTTTGGCTGAGAATTATCTTGCAATAAAAAAAATAATCGATGATTAAATTTAAAATTATCATATATGTACCTAATCTACATGCTCAATAATTTATCTTCATACTCCTCTAAAGTCTCCAGAAATGTGAATGAACTGTGAATGAAGTTTATAATCAAATTGAATTCATCTATAAAGATAATTCAAAGTTTTCTTAGTTACTTCGAAAATATCGTTAAGTCCTTCCCATTTTTTTTGCCACAGTAATTAATGGAAGTAAAGGAATGAAACTATCATTTACTACATAGGTAGATAGAATTGTTGTTAATAGTGATAAAATTTTCATTTCAACAAAAAATAATCGATGATTCAATTTAAAAAATCCATGTACCTAATCCATTATTTAAGCCAAATATAAAAGAAAATTATTTACGTCATATCTAAGTTCAGTGATAAAACGTATGAAAATAATGCAGACGATATTTAAATAATTTAAAATAAGAAATGATTCAATGAGATGGTTAAAGGAATGGGGTAATAAGGAAAGAAAAAAATGTTATTTTTATCTATTTATTCTGTGATAAATTGATACATTTAATTGGCCTGCTCTTAACCGGAAAAATAGGACTATAAATAATGGCATTAAACGTTTGAAAAGGAGGGAAGGGGTGGATTTCGAAAGTTGCTTACCCAAACTCAACAAAAAATCAATATGGATGCCTCAATCCATTCCAGGTACAACCGCTTCACATAAATTCGAGGATAGACTAACAGATAACTTAGACTTTTATTATATAGGGGATTAATACTTTTCGACTTACCACAGTTTTTTTATTACACTCTAAAATGTCTGACTTTTTTGTAGAAATATCTTATCTCCTTAATAAACTAACCTTAAATATTTATAAAAACTAGCATATACACCATCATATGACGGGATCAGTAAAATTTTTAATATTCCAAGAACTGTTAAATACCCAATGAGGCAGGTAATAAAATGGTTTGTTTTTTGGCTGAGAATTATCTGGTTCACTCTCAATAGTTTATTTATCGTCATACTCCTCTAGAGTCTCCCGATCCTGTAATGCAGTTTAGAATCACATTGAATTCATTTAGTCAAACCATGTGGTTATGTATAACAAACAAACTTCTTAATTTCCAAATATATATAAATTAAAAGTTAGATATTTAGTAGTCCTCGACTTATATGAAAAGAATTTATTGTTAATACCGGTGATAAAATTTTCATTACAACAAAAAATAATCGATGATTGAATTTAAAATTATCACTTATATACTTAATCTATTATTTAAGTCAAATATAAAAGAAAATTATTTGCTTAATATGTAAGTTCAGCGATAAAACGTATGAAAATAATGCACGCGATATTTAAATAATTTAAAACAAGAAATGATTATATGAGATGGTTAAAGGAATGACGTCATAATGCTAGAAAAAAAA
>CM063497.1:22828695-22878695 GCA_032207245.1 Pardosa pseudoannulata
GTTCGGGGCTGGAGCCATCCAAAGATCCGCTGTGTTCGTTAAAGGTAACTGGGGCACTTAAAATAGGTTCTTGGTCACAATGTCCCCCAAGTTCTCAATCAATACCTCTGGGGGTGGCAGGCCAAGCCTGGGGATCTTGTGCTTTGTCCCTACTTCTAAATTACGAAGACCCATTTGGGCAAAAGTCTTATTTTCATCCTTGAGATATTCGTTAAAACGAAAGGCGCACTCTTTTTCCTTAATACGAGCAATCTATAGTTCAAGCCCTTTGCTTGTTCAATGAGCATAAATAACAACAACCTCTGTAGAAAAAAAGTAAAATTTATGAACTAACTGTTTGTGGCAGAGTTAATTCAAGTTAGAGAAAACGATGATAGAGACACGACTAGTTCTTAGTGAGACCAAATCCGCCATGTTCGTTAAAGGTTACCGGGTGTCACGTAAAATAGGTTTGTGGTCACAATGTCCTCCAAATTCTCCACCAACACCTCTGAGGTTGGCAGGCCAAGCGAATGGGTCTTCTGCTTGGTGACACCCCTTTTCCTTAATACGAGTAATGTATAGCTCACGTCTTTAGTACAATTAAAACTAATGAACTAACTGTTTTTGGGAGAGTTAATTCAAGTTAGGGAAAAAGCAGATAGACACACGACTAGTTCTTGGTGAGATCATACTTCCATAAAAGGTAGTCATCCAGTTTGAATTTTTATGGCTTTCATTTAATGCCTCATAAACGATGGCATGTTTTTAAATCTCTTTGTAGGATGAGTTGTCAATACTCACTGGAAATGCTGATTAGAATTTTGAAGAAGACTTGAAAGCTAGACTGCATGAAGAGCTTCTGGGAAGAGACACAAAAGGGTAATTGTTTGACTTGCGGCAAATATCAATTTTCCTTATTATTATTATCATTTTATTTATTTCATTGATTTTATTTGTCGCTCTCCTTTTTTAGGCACATAAAACAACATGCCAACGCCGTGACACTATTCTTCAAAGACAAAATCTTGGAGCAGGAGTTCCGCGAGATCAAAGACACCGTGAGCGTGGTCTCCATATCCGAATTACCTCTGATCTTGTTATTCTGTTCTACAGCTTACTTTTTAGTCATGTCCGGGTGAGTATACCATTAGCAATATTTATTTTCAGGTTGCTTTCCTTGAAATTGGGTGCAACCTTAAATATCTTTAAACAATGATGATGTTTTTGGATTCTGGAGAATTTTTCAACCAGTAACATAGGTGAAAAAAAAATCTTTGGATACCCCATGACAAAATTCTGGAGAAGGGGTTCCGCAAGATCAAAGAAAGACACCATGAGAGTGTCTGCATATCCGGATTACCCCTGATCTTGTTATTCTGTCCTGCTTCTCTAGCGAACTTAAACTACACGTGATCCCCAGTAGTGCTAAATGAATAACGGGCTAGCAGCCTTATTAGGGCGTTAGGATAATGTCTGTATCGCCTGATGCATTAGAAAAAAAAACAGTGACATGACCTTTTAAACGAATCAGAAATGTTAAATATTAAAAATTCCAAATACTGAATTTTCTAAGGCATGAAAGTGACACCCTTAGATGAATAGTGACGTGAAATTTCAAACATAAAAGCGAAGTAAACTCATAACTACTTTCAATACAGAGATCTATCCCTGAGGGAAGATATTTGTAATAGATTTTACAGACTCTAACAATTTCGCCTGTTTTACCAACTGTTAAATAAAACGAGTAACTTAGTGGGATTTTTAATAGAAAGTACATTCGAAATACTTTGTACCAACTAGCGTGAAAGATATTTTCTCATATCCGGAGGACATTCAGCTGTTTTACTTTCACCACCCCATAACTAGTATGCCGGAAAAAGTTATACTCTTTCAATTTTCTGTTTCATACTCAGTAAAGAAAAACAATATTATTTCGTATTATTTTGTGTTCTACGTGTATTTCTTTTCCCTCCAGTATACTGCTGTGTTATCGATCTCAGGTGCTTATTTCAAAAGAAACTGCCTCCTTTTTTGTGTTACTTTTATTAACAGAGATTAGAATCAGTAGAGCATGAGAAACTTCGAATTGTGATACGTGTTTGCTCATTTTGTAATACTTCAGCATCTCTCTTATCGCTTTGAGACATACTTGGTTCTTTACATTTGCTCTTTGATTTATTAAGTACTCTTTTTTTAAGGGTTGTAAGTATTTGTAGAAATAACAATTGCTTTGTTTTCTTTCCCAATCATCGAAATAAACGGTTCAGTTTATTTGAAGGATATCGATGACTTTGTTTTTGTAGAGTTGACCGGGATATCTGTGATAGTTTTGAGTCAACTAATGTAATTTGTTAAATTCATAACGTCTGTGGTTTTCGAAAAAAAGTGTTCGGATTTCAACGAAAATATTTTCTGTTCATCCATGTCTGAATCAGTTTGAACAAGTTCCAATGTCTGTACTTACATATAAAGGAACTTGAAATTTGAAACTTGAAATATTGGTTTTGGCCATTCCTCAAAATATACTTGGAGGACATTCAGCTGTTTTACTTTCACCACGATATAACTAGTATTACACAAAAAGTATAGTCTATCAATTTTCTATTTTATACCCATTAAAAGTAAACAAATAATTTATTATTCTATACATTTGCTTTTGAACATTGCGTATATTAGTAGCAATAGTATGTATTCATGAGCAATTGTCACAAGGCTTTTTTTATTAAATAGTTAACTGCAAATCATTGTGCTGCTATCTATTGATGGAAAAGATAAACACAAGAGATAAATGTAAACACAAAAGATGTTGCATCTAAAGATTTTACACAATATTTCAATAATAAAAAAATAATAAATAGGTGTAATGGAAGGAAAAACACCATACTTGAAAGGGTATGTTATAACAACTCATACATAATATATTATCAAGTCATACTAGCGTCTATTTTTTTCAAAACTAAGTCACAAAAAATTATCTTTAATGAAAAACCACGGTTTAGATACGTAGTGACGTATAAATTTCAAGCTTAAAAACATTCAAACTAGAAATCTATACTTGAGAGAAAATTTAGGTTTTAGAATTTGCAGAAGATAACAGCATCGCTAGTTTCAACAAACTGTTAAATTAAAAAGCGAACCTAGCTGTACTTTTAGTAACATTTGAGATAAATTTTACCATCTCACCTGAATTATATATATTTTGTTATACCTGGAGGACATTCAGCTGTTTTACTTTCACCCCCATATAACTAGTATTTCCCCAAAAATATAGTCTTTCAATTATCTATTTCGTGTCCAGTAAAGAAAGCAAAAAATATTTTATTTTATACAATTTTTTTGCTTTACTTTAATGTTTTTCCTCCAATGTACTATCTTGTTATCGACATCAGGTGCTTATTTCAAAGGAAATCGCCTAATTTTTTCTGTTACTGTTATTAACAGAGATTAGAATCAGTAGAGCATGAGAAACTTCGAATTGTGATAAGTGTTTTCTTATTTTGTAATACTTGAGCATCGTTCTTATCGCTTTAAGACATACTTGGATCTTTATTTTTGCTCTTTGTCTTATTAAGTACTCTTTTTTTAAGAGGCGTAAGTATTTGTAGGAATAACAACATCAATTGTTTAATTTTTCTTCCCCAATCATCAAAACGAACGGATCAGTTAATTTGAAGGATTTCGAGGACTTTATTTTTGTAGAGTCGATCTAGATATCTGTGATATTTTTAAATTCAAGTAATGTAATTTATGAAAATGATAACTTCTGTGGTTTTCGATTTATTTTTTACTTCCTTGTGAAATGTAAAAGAAGTGTCCAAATTCAACGTAAATATTCTTTTTTCATCCATGTATGAATTAGTTTGAACAAGGTTTAATGCCTACACTTACATATAAAGGAACTTTAAATATAGATTTTGACTATTCCTCAGAATATTTGATCTAGTTGAGTTTTAAAGTCCTTACGTAGGTATATATCTTGCACAACTGAAAAACGATAACCTTAAAATGTTGAAAATATTCTTTTTCATCCATGTATGAATCAGTTTGAACAAGTTTCAATGCCTGCACTTACATATAAAGGAACTTTAAATTTGAAACCTTAAAAATTGATTTTGACTATTCCTCAGAATAATTGATTTAGTTGAGTTGTACAGTCCTTACGTAGGTATATATCTTGCATAACTAAAAAACGATAACCGTAAAATGTTAAAAATATTCTTTTTTAATTCAGGTCTGAATCAGTTTGGACAAGGTTCAGCGCCTGCACTAACATATAAAGGAACTTTAAATTTGAAACTTTAAATATTGATTTTGACCATTCCTCAGAATAACTGATCTAGTTCAGTTGTAAAGTTCTTACGTAGGTATTTGTATTCCATAACTAAAAAATGATAACCGTAAAATGATGAAAATATTCTCTTTTCACCCATGTCTGAATTGTTTTGGACAAGGTTCCAAGCCTTTACTTATATATAAAGGAACTTTAAATTTGGAACTTTAAAAATTGATTTTTACCATTGCTCAGAAAAATAGATCTAGTTCAGTTGTAAAGTCCTTACGTAAGTATGTATATGGCATAGTTAAAGCATGATAACCGTAACATGTTGAAAATATCCTTTTTTCATCCATGTCTGAATCAGTTTGAACAAATTTTAGTTGCTGTACTTACATATAAAGGAACTTTAAATTTGAAACTTTAAATATTGGTTTTGACCATTCATCAGAATAACTGTTCTAGTTGAGTTGTAAAGTCCTTACGCAGATATATATCTAGCATAGCTGAAAAATTGTAACCGTAAAATGTTGAAAATATTCTTTTTTCATCCATGTCTGTTATAGCGATTCATACATAATATATTATCAAGTCTTACTATGGTCTTTATTCCAAAACTAAGTCACAAGGAATTATGTTTAATTAATAAAAAAAACGGTTTAGATACGTAGTGACTTTGGGAATTTCACGCTTAAAAACATTCAAACTAGAAATCTATGTTTGAGACAAAAATTTTTGGTTTTAGAATTTACAGAAAACTAACAGCATCGTCAGTTTTAACAAACTGTTTAAATAAAAAACCAACCTAGCGAGATTTTTAGTAACTTTTGAGAAAAATTTAACCAACTGCCATGAAATATTTATTTGTTTATATTTGAAGATATTCAGCTGTTTTACTCTCACTCCCATATAACTAGTAGTCACCAAAAAATATACAGACATTCAACTATCTATTTATTACCCAGTAAAGAAAACAAAAATTCTTTTATTTTATAAATGTTTTTTTGCTTTACTTTAATCTTTTTCTCCAATGTACTATCTTGTTATCGACCTCAGGTGCTTATTTCAAAGGAAATCGCCTAATTTTTTCTGTTACTGTTATTAACAGAGATTAGAATCAGTAGAGCATGAGTTTGGTTTGGTTTGGAGTGCTACGGTCTACTTTTTTTTGCAACACGAGGGCTAATGAGACCGGGACCTACTGCTTAAAGCCGATTCCGAACGGCTACAAACATCCATGCCACTGTGGGATTCGAACCCACGAACTCCGGTACCGAAGGTCAATGACCATCGGCCATCGTTACATAGAGCATGAGAAACTTCGTATTGTGATAAGTGTTTTCTTATTTTGTAATACTTGAGCATCGTTCTTATCGCTTTAAGACATACTTGGATCTTTATTTTTGCTCTTTGTCTTATTAAGTACTCTTTTTTTAAGAGGCGTAAGTATTTGTAGGAATAACAACATCAATTGTTTAATTTTTCTTCCCCAATCATCAAAACGAACGGATCGGTTAATTTGAAGGATTTCGAGGACTTTATTTTTGTAGAGTCGATCTAGATATCTATGATATTTTTAAAGCCAAGTAATGTCATTTATTAAACTGATAACGTCTGTGGTTTTCGATTTACTTTTTACTTCCTTGTAAAATTAAAAAAAAGTGTTCGGATTTCAAAGAAAATATTCTATTTTCATCCATGTGTGAATCAGTTTGAACAAGTTTCACTTACATATAAAGGAACGTTAAATATATATTTTGACTCTTTCTCAGAATAATTGATTTAGTTGAGTTGTATAATCCTTACGTAGGAATATATCTTGCATAACTAAAAAACGATAACCGTAAAATATTGAAAATATTCTTTTTTCAGCCATGTCTGAATCAGTTTGAAAAAAGGTTCAATACCTTTACTTACATACAAAGGAACTTTATATATGAAATTTTAAATATTGATTTTGACCATTCCTCAGAATAATTAATCTAGTTCACTTGTAAAGTTCTACGTAGGTATATATATATATCATAACTAAAAACCGACAACCGTAAAATGTTTAAAATATTCCTTTTTCATCCATGTCTGAATCAATTTGAACAATTTGGTTCAATGCTTGCACTTACATAAAAAGGAACTTTAAATTTGAAACTTTAAATATTGAGTTTAATCATTCCCCAGAATAATTGATCTAGTTGAGTTTTAAAGTCCGTACGCATATCTCGCATAACTAAAGAACGATAACCGTAAAATGTTAAAAATATTCTTCTTTCATTCATGAATCAGTTTTAAACAAGGTTCAATGCCTGCACTTACATATAAAGGAACTTTAAATTTGAAACTTTTAATATTGAGTTTAACCATTCACCAGAACAATTGATCTAGTTGAGTTGTAAAGTTCTTACCTAAGTATATATATCGCACAGCTAAAACATGATAGTCGAAACATGTTGAAAATATTCCTTATTCATCCATGTTTGAATCAGTTTAAACAAGTTTCAATGCCTGTACTTACATATAAATGAACTTTAAATTATTGATTTTGACCATTCTACAGAATAATGGATCTAGTTGAGTTGTAAAGTCCTTACATAAGTATATATATCGCATAACTAAAACATGATAACCGTAACATGTTGAAAATATTCCATTTTCATCCATGTTTAAATGCCTGTACTTACATATAAAGGAACTTTAAATTAACTTATTGATTTTGGCTATTCCTCAGAATAATTGATCTAGTTCAGTTGTAAAGTCCTTACATAAGTATATATATCGTATAACTAAAACATGATAACCGTAACATGTTGAAAATATTCCTTTTTCATCCATGTTTGAATCAGTTTGAACAAGTTTGAATGCCTGCACTTACATATAAAGGAACTTTAAATTATTGATTTTGGCTATTCCTCAGAATAATTGATCTAGTTCAGTTGTAAAGTCCTTACATAAGTATATATATCGCATAGATAAAACATGATAATCGTTACATGTTGAAAATATTCTTTTTTCATCCATGTCTGAATCAGTTTGAACAAGGTTCAATGCCTGTACTTAAATATAAAAGAAACTTTAATTTTGAAACTTTAAATATTGATTTTGACCATTCCTCAGAATAATTGATCTAGTTGAGTTGTAAAGTCCTTACGTAGGTATATATCCTGCATAACTAAAAAAGATAACCATAAAATGTTGAAAATATTCTTTTTTCATCCATGTCTGAATCAGTTTGAATAAGGTTCAATGCCTTCACTTACATATAAAGGAACTTTAAATTTGAAACTTGAAATATTGATTTTGACTATTTCTGAGAGTAATTGATCTAGTTGAGTTGCAAGGTCTTTACGTAGGTATATATCCTGCATAATTAAAAAACCCTAATATGTTGAAAATTTTCTTTTTACATCCATGTCTGAATTAGTTTGAACAAGGTTCAATGCCTGCACTTACATATAAAGGAAATTTAAATTTGAAAATTTAAATATTGAGTTTGATAATCGCTCAGAATAATTGATCTAGTTGTAAAGTCCTTACGTAGGTATATATCTCCCATAACTAAAAAACGATAACCGTAAAATGTTGAAAATATTCTTTTTATATTCATGTCTCAATCAGTTTTGAACAAGGTTCAATGCCTGAAAGGAACTTTAAATTTGAAACTTTAAATATTTATTTTGACCATTCCCCAGAATAATTGATCTAGTTGAGTTGTAAAATTCATACATAGGTATATATAACTAAAAAATGTAAAATGTTGAAAATATATTTTTAAAGCCAAGTAATGTCATTTTTTAAATATTAACGTCTGTGGTTTTTGATTTACTTTTTCTTGCTATACGAAGTGAAATAAATATTAGCAAAAAATTTAAATCAATCAAAAAATCCCTTTATTAGTTAAACCCGAAAAAACTTCTGGAAGAACCAGATGCAGCTCGCGAGTCAGTTTTTTATCCATCTTCGTTTTATAAACGGGATTAACAACACTTTCAAAGAAAATGGCTCAAATATCGAATTTTTAAATTAGTTTCAATCAGTTAATTGTCAACCGTATCCTAAAAAATACATCACTATTCCGTAAACAAAATGACTCCATTTTAAACATTTTTTGAAAACTTTTCTTGTTAATTGCATTTAGATCAGCAGTTTTCCACGAAATAATTTGAACATTTATTTTTAACGCCTTTCAAAATTTATTTTACTTTCCTGTTAGAAAGAATGCAACCTCTGTCTATTTAAAAGAATGTTTTTCTTTTACTTTACCAATTAGCCTTCGAAGAGGGAAATCAGAACATAAAGTTGTCTCCTCAGAGTCCGCCAGCAAATTAAAGCTTTAAAACGCGAAAACAAATTAACTTCTTAAGTTGTAAGTAATTGTACAGACGGAAAAAGTGGTAGTCCAAAAGGCATTTTACAAATTCTTTTACTTTGAAATTCTGGTAATTCCCAGAACAGGAAATGAAGTCAAAGATTTAACTCAGAAACTAGACTGAAAATTTCTTTCAGTGTTTATTTATACAAGATGAAAACTTTAATTTATTATACAATTTTCAAGATTTTAGTCGTTGATTTTTCCAGCTCAATTTACTTAATGAAAAATGTGGTGCAAAGATATTTCAAGTTTTCCTAATGCTTTTGCAAATTATGAATTGCCAAGACAAATTTTCTGTTTGATATATTTGTTCAGAGAAATCTTTTAGTTTTTGTAACTGGAAAATAAATGATTTATAGCATGGAATTTTCATATTAACACTTCGCTTGCGGGCAACGTATTTTTACGTTTTTTGCAGTCTGTCACTGGAGAACGGGTCATGTAAAAATTTTCATTGCAACAAAATGTACTCGTTGAGGAAAGAAAATTATTTACGTAATATCTAAGTTCAGTGACGAAACTTATGAAAATAATGCAGACGATATTTAAATAATTTAAAATAGGAAATGATTGAATGAGATGATTAAAGGAATGACGTCATAATGCTAGAAAATATGTTATTTTTACCTACTTACTGTGTGATAAATTGATATACAGGGTGTCTATAAAAGAACTCCGGGGTTTTAAAACTTCATATCTCATTAACTATAAAAGATAGCAAAATTTAATCGATTTTTCTGAAAAAAATAGCTCAAAAAGTTTTACTCATACCAATTGGGAATGTTTGTATCAACTGTTGGCTGCGCTGCAGGGCGTTGACCTTGAAATGACGTCGCGAAATTTGAAATGATGGCGACTCCGCAACAAAAGGCTCAATGTGTTATTTGGCTCATAGAAACGAAGTCTGTAGTTACCGTACAAAGAAACTTTCGACGTAACTATGGTGTTAACCCGCCTTCTGACAAAACCATTCGTCAATGGTGTGGCAACCGTCCCCCCAGACATGCTCGCCAGGACATGGGAAGAGGTAGAATACCGTTTAGACGTCTGCCGTGCCACTAACGGGGCTCATATAGAACTTTACTAAGTGTTAAAAAAAACTTGAAAATGTAAGCTTGCCAGTCATGTATAAAACATGTATGTATGTTTTTTTATTTCATTAAAATATTTTGCCTCAAAGCCCCGGAATTCTTTTATAGACATCCTGTATTTAATCGTCTGCTATTAACCGGGGTAAAAAAGGGCTTGAAATAAGGGCATTAAAAGTTCGAATAGGGGGTAAGGTGTGGATTTCGATTCGAGTTTTAAAGGAGACAGTATTTTTCGCTGTGATATGAAACACATTTATACAAATTTAATTTAGATTCGGATCGGTAGTTTAGGAGAAGGTAAACTTTACTCACTTTGAAGTTTGCTAACCCTAACTCATCAAGAATCCAATATGGATACCTCTATCCATTCCAGGTCCAACCGTATTCATTGCAAGAGAAAATAATCAATGATTTAATTTAAAATTATCACATATGTACCTAATCTATTGTTTAACCCAAATATAAGAGAAAATTATTTAAGTAATATTAAGCTCAGTGATAAAAGGTATGAAAATAATGCAGACGATATTTAAATAATTTAAAATAAGAAATGAATCAAGGAGATGGTTAAAGGAATAGCGTTTTAATGCTAAAAAATTTATTTTTACTTATTTACTATGGCATAAATTGATAAATTTAATTGTCTTATCTTAACCGGGGAAAGAAGGGCTTGAAATAATGGTATTAAAAGTTCGAAAAGGGGAGAAAGGGTGGATATCGAACGTTTTAACCCTCTAAGTGGTTCGCACGTACAATTCCGACAAACCGATGATGTCTTCAAAGTGGTTAACACGTAAAATGTTCGACCTCCAAAAACGATCCGAAAATTGATGTAATGTACATTTCTGCCAGTGTTTAGGTAGGAGGGTTAGGTCGATTGTTTAGAAACTGCATCCCTCTTTGACTGACATTTATTGCGGAATGCACGCATACTCCCTGAGACACAAAAACGATGATAGCTTTTCATGCCTTGTAAATTTCTATTTCGAAGTATTTCGTTTGCGGTAACAGATGTATCTCTAATTGCACCACTTATATATCTTGGATAGCTTTCATAAAAAGAATATAAATAATTTTCTTAAAGAATATTTTTATTTGTACTTTTATAATCCATTATTTCTTATGAGATGGTCTTCGAGACTTAACTAGTTTTATGTGTATTAAAAATTAACAATCTATAATATATATTTATATATCTATTTATAACCGGGACAGTAACGAGGGTGGGTTTCCCGTATTCCATTCTAGTCGACACAATAAACCTTTAGCGTATTTTTGGAGACTTTTTTTAATCGGCGTGTTCCACTCAGAGGGTTAAAGGAGATAGTATTTTTCGCTGTGATATGAAGCATATTTATACCAATTTAATTTAGAATAAGATTAATAGTTGAGAAGATAAACTTAACTCGCTTTGAATTTTGTTAACTGTAACTCATCCAGAATCCAATATGGATGCCTCTATCCATTCCAGGTCCAATCGCTTCATAAATTCGAGGAAAGACGGACAGATAACTTAGTCTATTATTATATAGGGGATATGAGCTTAAAAGTTTATGCATTATTTATAAATAACTGTAGATTTTCCATTATTTAAGGCTAACAAGTTCACACCAAAGAGCCTTAACACTCTCATATATATTTGAACATACGATTGCGAAAATACTTTTGATAACAATATAAATCAAACATAATTAACGTAAGCCGTGAAAATCATTTCATTTCTTCAGATGTTTACCATTCCTAATTTAACTTTCACAGCTTACGGCAGTTTACGACAGTCAAACTTCCATTATTTCTTTGACAGTTTAATTTAAATATTTTAATGAACGCCATCAAGTGTATCGGCGTTGGAATTCAAACATAAACTTTATAAAGTTTATAAAATATGGCAACGGTTAATCCTCCCTGGAATAATTAAACAGGGGAGGGCGGAGTTAAAGTAACCGTTAAATGAAAATGCTCCCGAAATTTTTCTTTTGTGTTTTTAAAGCATGAATAATGCAATGAATTTTTGGTGTTTGATATGCATAAAGTTTACACTTTCACGACCGTTTTGTGTGAATTAATCGCATTTAGCCTTATGCATTGCTCAGATGCTTTAATGAACGAAAAATAAGATGTTCAAACTAAAATATTTTAAGTTCCAAAATAACTCACAGAGAATGCTTAAATATACATAATAATCCGACAGGAAATAATTAAAACATATTCGGTTTCTCCGAAATAAGAAAAGGTGCAAGCAAATATTTGATATTGACTTGCCACAGTAGAAAAGCAAAAATTTTAAATTAAAGAACCTTTGATAATCGCGTCGTTAATGATCCTTGGAAGTTATTAAAATGCGAGATTATTTTTGATTTCGCACATCCCTTTTCAGGGGTGTATTCGGAATTCTTTAGACGGGATGAATAATTTTAATATGCGCGCCGCACTCTTTGCTCTGGATTTTTGGAGTATTAATTATGATGTGTATTCAAGTAGACGAAAAACCCAAATGCTTTGGGAATAATTTTAATTTCCTGGAATCTTTTCATGGCCTTGATAAGTAATGATTATTAAAAGGAATAAATTAAACGTGAATAAGTCGACATTTACATTCGCCTTTTTATCTTTCTTATTTGGTCGCTCGGTCATTATAGCTTTCTTCTTTTTTGAATAATATTTTCTGATGCCTTATTTTTCTAATTTTTTCTTTGTAGCAGTTTCATGTTCATCTTCAAGCAGTAGGTCTTGGTATCATTACACTTTGTAGTAAAATAGTCTACCCTATTACTCCACACTTAACCATACACTTTGGAAATTCCTCAGCATAGATAGTCTTTCATGTGTACAATGCACACACAAATCATTGTAGTCATCATAAAGCTTTACATAAGGAGTCTCGGGATTATTGAGGATATTATTGATGATACTGCACCATAGATATGAAGTCTTTCATGTGTACAACGTACACGCAAAGCACTGTAGTCATCATAAAGCTTTAAAGGAGTCTGGGGATTATTGATGATATTATTGATGATACTGCAGCATGGATGTGTACTCTTTTATGTGTACAACGCACACACAAAGCATTGTAGTTATCATAAAACTTTACATAAGAAGTGTCGAGATTATTGATGATATTTCTGATAATACTGCACCATAGATATGAAGTCTTTTGTGTGTAAAACGCACACACAAAGCATTGTAGTCATCATAAACTTTTTACATAAGGAGTCTCGGGATTATTGAGGATATTATTGATGATACTGCAGTGTAGTTATGTAGTCTTTCATGTGTACAACGGATGCACAAAGCATTGCAGTTGTCATAAATCTTTACATAAGGAGTCTCGGGATTATTGATGATATTTCTGATGAAATAGCAGCAATGATATGTAGACTTTTATGAGTACAATGCAATGTACAAATCACTGCAGTTATCGAAAAGCTTTACATATGTAGTCTCGGGATTATTGAGGATATTATTGATGATACTGCAGCATAGATATGTAGTCTTTCATGTGTACAACACACAAACAAAACATTGTAGTCATCATAAAGCTTTACATAAGGAGTATCGGGATAATCGAGGATATTATTGCTGCAGCATAGATATGTAGTCTTTCATGTATACAACACACACAATGCGTTGTAGTCATCATAAAGCTTTTCATGTGGAGTCTCAGGATTATTGAGGATTTTATTGATGATACTGTAGCATAGATATGTAGTCTTTCATGTGTACAACGCACCCACAAAGCATTGTAGTCATCATAAAGCTTTACACAAGGAGTCTCGGTATTATTGAGGATATTATTGATGATATTGTAGCATAGATATGTTGTCTTTCATGTGTTCAACGCACAAAGTATTGTAGTCACCAGAAAGCTGTACATAAGGAGTTCCCGGATTATTGAGGGATATTATTGATGATACTGCAGCATAGATATGTAGCCTTTCATGTGTACAACGCACACATAAAGCATTGTAGTCATCAGAAAGCTTTACATAAGGAGTCTCCAGATTATTGAGGATATTTTCTGTTGTATTATCATTGTATACGAAGTACACGCAAATCATTATGATGACAAAATTATCATAAATCTTTCAGTACTATTAATATTTTAATGTTTTTCATTTTTACTCAAAACAATTATTGAAAATTTTATGTAAGTGGATCTTATAAGCATTAATGATGTTTTCTGTTGTCTTGCTTTTTTGCTTTTTTTGTATACAAAGTACACACAAAGTAATTCAGTCGTCATAAACTTTACGTAGAGGGTCTTCGGTATATTGATAATTACTTTTTTTATATGAAGTGCAAATAAAGCATTGTAACAAGAATACCGTATTAACCCAAACCAAACCAAAACCTCTCATGGGAATTTTACAACATAGATATGTAGCCTTTTTTGTCTATATGGTACAAAAAAAAAACATGGCAGTCGTCAATATGTACGTAAAGGTCTCAGGATTACTAACATTTTATGCTTGGTTTGAAGCACTACTTTCTATTGCTTCGATACACGAGGGCTGATCAGACCGGGACCTACTGCTTAAAACCGAGTCTGAATGGATACGAACATCCATCAGCGGGGTTCGAACTCCTGAACTTCGTTACCGAAGAGCAGTACCAATCGGTCATCACTCGGTGAAATTGAATTTTTAAATAATTTTAGAATTAAATTTTAAACAATTTTTATTAGCATTATTTAATCTCCTGTTGTTTATTTTTAAAATTTAAATAAGGGAAAATTATACCTAATAATTATTGTTTACAAAAAGGAAAAATTATTAATGAAACTCACTCCATGTTGCTGTAAGTCTGCGCATAGTGAAAAATTATAAACATTTTAAAACAAGCGTTCACTTTTCACATTATATAAATACTTCTGATTTTTAGAAATATACTTAGCAAAAGTCAGTAAAACGAATAAAAAATAGAGAACTAAAATCCGCTGTATTTATAATATCCTCTATATAATAATAGCCTATGTTATCTGTCCACCTGTCCTTGAATTTATGAAGCGTTTGGACCTGGAATGGATAGAGGTATCCATATTGGATTTTTGATGAGTTAGGGTTAGCAAAATTCAAAGCGAGTGAAGTTTATCTTCTTTTAAACTAGCGATCCGATTATCAAATAAATTGGTATAAATATGCTTCGTATCATAACAAAAAATGCTGTCGTCTTTAAAACGTTCGAAATCCACCTCTTCCCGCCTTAGCGTTTAATGCCATTATTTTAAGCTCTGTTTTCCGCGGTTAAGAGCAGGCGATTAAATTTATCACATAATAAATAGGTAAAAATAACATTTTTTTTCTAGTATTATGACTTCATTCCTCTCATTTTAATTTAATCATTTCTTATTTTAAATTATTTAAATATCGTCTGCATTATTTTCATGCTTTTTATCACTGAACTTAGAAATTAGGGAAATAATTTTCTTTTATATTTGGCTTAAATAATATAGTAGGTACATATGAGATAAAATTAAATTTAATCATCGATTTATTTTATTGCAAGGAAAATTTTTATCACTGGTATTAACAGCAAATTCTTTTCATAAAAGTCTAGAGGCCGGTCTCAGCAAAGTTGTTTAAATACTAACCACAATTAATATCTGTTTAAACAGAGAATTGCTTCCCGCCATTGGTTGGCGCCCTGAATTAATCGCGGTTAACTGTTAAATGACTTTGTTGAGACCAGCTCTACGTATATCAAGAAAGCATCTATTTAATTTTCTATTAATATAAATATTTATACAAATAAATATTTTCTATTATACAAATATTCTATTAATACATTTTTTACCTGCCTCATAAGGTATTTTATAATTCTGGAAAATTAAAAATTTTACTGATCCCGTCATATGACGGGCTATATGCTAAGTTATATATAATATTTAAAACTAATATGATAAGGTAAAAAATAACAGAAAAATGCTCTATTTGAAGTTGCTTAAAGGTGATATGTATTTTAAGAAAAATATTCAAAATTTCATTCATTATTAAATATCCCAAACAAGTCTCGCAACTCCGGATATTTTATAAATAAACGTAGCGTAAGAATCGGATTTCCAAACTTTCTAAATACAGTCGTTTTTTTCAGATATTTCTCAACTGTCACAGAGCCATGGATGAACTATAATACATTGAACAGTATAACCGAATACGGGACACAGTTCCTGTATTTCTTTATAAAACCAAAAAGTGGGCACTTACTTGATCGCTTCCACCATGCTGAGTCCCATGTGGACGCATAGAACTGCGTGGTCAGGCCTCTCTTCTGGGGCTCCACTGATGCAGTAGTAGCAGTCGCCTAAGATTTTGATACGCAGCTGGTGGTATTTCTAAAGGAATATGGAAAATATTTTTTAAAACACCGTTAGTGAAGTAACAATAGTAAGACACATTGAACAGTTACTTATCTCTAGAAATACTATTTTTAAGGCCTGTTGCGAAAATGAGGTGCTATAGGAAAGTTTCCGGACTTTATGATGAAACAGATTTTATTTGAACTTTTCAAGTG
The DNA here is from genome assembly GCA_032207245.1 of Pardosa pseudoannulata. NCBI lineage: Eukaryota > Metazoa > Arthropoda > Arachnida > Araneae > Lycosidae > Pardosa > Pardosa pseudoannulata. The sequence goes on from CM063497.1 coordinate 22,844,918, forward strand.
TTGGCTGTCAGTGATGTATTCAGAAACAATCTTGAAAGGGGGGGGGGTTAGAAATTTAGAGATTTTTTACGAACATGTTGATATACGAGGTGCTATTGGAGACCTTCTGGAATTGATAATAAAACAGACTTTTTTTAACATTTAAAAATGTTATCTACAACATTTTAGACAAACATCTCGAAACATGTTTAATGGAAAGAGTGTTCGAATTCGAGAGAGCTTGAGTTCTTCAGTTCGAGATAACAATGAGTTGCATGTGACTGAAAGGTTGATGCCTGAGATTTATCGAAGAATCGTATGCAGAAACAAATAATTTCATTTGTGCTCAAGTTTTGCCTCTTCACTATTGATACTTTATATAACAATTTTATTAATCAAGTGAAAAATTAATTGTATGTATTAATTTAAGTAATAAAAGTTTTCAGTAGTTATTAGACAAAGTTTTATCTCCAGCAACACTTATACATTTAGGTCTTCTATGCTCTAAGTTAGGTCTTCTAGTTTCGAATTGGATTGAATTTCTAACAGTTGGGTGAAATCGAGATAATATTCAATAGCTGTAGAGAACCTACCATTTTTAAATCTTTCAATTTTTAAATCTTCGACAATTCCACTTTTAAATCTTGAACATGAATTAAAATCAGTATAAACATAAAGATAAAGCAATTAAAAAATTCTACTCTTAGCGTAGTCGGATATCTTAATGTTGACGGTTTCAGAAAGTAAACAAAATTTCAAAGTACTCACGTCTGATAGTTTATCGAATCTGGCAAACAATTCATTGAGGATCTTGACAAGTTCAGGAGCAGTGCAGGTAGAAGATATGGCAGTGAATCCGACGATGTCAGCAAACAGTATACTGTAAAGAAAGGAAACAGGTATGACTTTTAATGAATAAACAATATACATATTATGAATAGATTATTATGAGGCTTCTCTGCGAGAATGGCCTTAAAACTCCTGTGTGCTTTCAGAGAATTTCACCCCACGTAGGGGTGTATGGTAACGACATAGCAGATATACTCGCCAAGAATACTTGCCATCTTCCGATAAACAGTTTAAATGAGCTTACTCCCTAGGAAGTCCACTCCTTAAACAGACAGCAATTGCTCTCTGTATGCCGTCTTCCATCTGTTTACCACTGCTATGCCGCCAATGGTCCATGTTTGTCCCTACCACGCATTGGTCAACAGCCATGGTGAGATTTAGAATCGTCTCAAATAGTTGAGGTTCTTGAACTGGGAGAGGATTTACTCTCCTTTTTCCTGTTCCCTGTCTGCCAATCCTGCAGACAGGATTCTTCGGAAATCCACTCCTTAAACAAACAGCAATTGCTGTCTGTATGGCGTCTTCCACCGGTTCACCACTGGTATGCTACCAATGGTTCCTGTTTGTACCTACCATGTTGTGGCCTCGGCTTCTGCAATTGCTCATGGCGAGATTTAGAAGTGACCACTTAAAATATTTGAGGTTCTTTATCGAGAAGAGATTTACTCTCCTTTTTCCTATTCCCTGTCTGCCAATCCTGCAGACAGGATTCCTCGGAAATCCACTACTTAAACAAACAGCAATTGCTCTTTGTATGGCGTCTTCCACTGGTTCACCACTGGTACGCCGCCAATGGTCCATGTTTGTCCCTACCATGCAGTGGCCTGAGTAAATCTTCTCCCCTCTTCAATTGGCCATGGTGAGATTTAGAAGTGATTACTTAAAATGTTTGAGGATCTTGAAAGGGGAGAGGATTTACCCTCCTTGTTCCTGTTTCCTCTCTTCTAGTCCTGCTCACCTTAATTGTCTTGACGCCTCCTGGAAGCAGCTGTAGGATAAGCAGGATCTATGGGGATCTAGTGTATCAGCTTCATACACCAGGCTTTCCTACACCAGGGGAATAAGTAACGCCAATATATCCGTATCATAAGGTTGGAGTTGGTTGGTTGGAATATTTATCTACGTTTAAAATCATATAAATGTGACTAACATATATATTTTTGTATGCTTTTGTTTGATTAGTCACTTGAAGAATATAAATAATATTTTACTTTATTTTCATATTTGTATTTATACATTGGTACTGATAATAAACAATTTTTAAAAGGATTTTAACTGAATCTTCCTACAATAAAACATCTTACATGAAATAAATGCTATTTTAATAAAAGAAAAATGTAAATAATGACAAATTAATAATTAAAATATTTACATATCTTTGTATAAATAAAAATATCTTTAAAGCAATTTAAAAAGTAATTTAACTCGTGTATTAAGAAAGAACATTAATTATACTACCTAGTAATTTGCAGTTTTTTACTCCAGAAATTATTAAAAATAAATAAACCGACAATTTATCAAGTCACACGTGCAACTTGCATTTCTTTCCCTAAATTAAAAACCTCAGGCGAGATTTCTCAAATCAGACTTCGCTTTTAAAGTGAAAACTTCATTTCCTCGCTTTGCAAAATTTATGTTCTCTTATCAATTTTACGTTAAATGAGAGTATAAAAATAAATAAAAACGAACGTTAGAAAGTTTTTTGGTTCAATTAAATTTCGAAAAATTGCTCTGAAAACTTTCTCTTCATATAGACGTCGCGCTGCAAATTAAAACGTCCAAATAAGGGAAACAAATTTTCTCCATTCAGTATTCCGGAGTCAGAACTCATTCTGAGATTACAGAGAGAAAAATAAATGATTATTTTCCTTAAATATTTATGAAAAACTCCCATTCTTCAACTGTGAATGGGGAGAGAAAATGAGTTTATTATTCAGAATTGTATTCCGTCACTATTTTGGAATGAGGATGCTATGCGATTGTTACAAGTAAACAAAAATGTTTATTTTAACCTTGATTGACTGAAGTGTGAACATTTTAAATGTTCATTCTTCAGGTGGAAGTCAGTCAGTCAAATATAAATATACGTTTCAGTTCGTACATGCAAAAATGTAACATCTGTATATAAATGTAAGGAAAGTTTAAATCCAAAACTTTAATTATCCATATTGACTATTCGTAAACTAGTTTTAATTAGTTTTCTCTTCCCATTTTTACATATGTACATATCTTGCATAACTACTAGTCATAGAAATATGGAATATTTTTTGTACGATCATTATAACATGTAGTTTATGTGTTATGATACAGAAAAAATAATTCAATTTTTACATTCTTACCAATAAACCTTATATAAAATTTTAAGGGAAATCCTTCCCGAGAAAGAAAAATTTCTGATTTTTTAAAGTCAAAGAGCTATTTTATAAAAACCATCAGCTTGTTTTATCTTCATTTTGAAATATTAATGCATTATAAGTTTAGTCTTTTTTAGTTATTACTAATATTGAAACAATACAAGTACAGCAATATTATATTGTATTGATGAAACGATACTATACAATATGAAATTTCTAATTAATATTTTATTTAAACAGTATATTTTCTCGGTAGCTTAAAAATCATACAAATGTTACTCATATATATATATATATATATATATATATATATATATATATATATATTATTTGTCCACTTTTAAATTTATGCTTTTGTTTAATTAGTCCCTTGAAAATTATAAATAATATTTTACTTTATTTTCATATTTATATTTATTTATGGGAACTGATTATAAACAATTTTTAAAGTTATTTTAACTGAATCTTCCCACAATAAAATATCTTACAGGAAATAAATGCTATTTTAATAAGAAAAGAATGTAAATAATTAAAAATATATAAAAAATATTTAGACATGTTTACATTAATAAAAGTATTAAAAAAATAACATAAATTACATATATAAGCAATATAATGAACAAATAATATTAAAAACAAATAAAAATTTTGAAATGTTAAGCATTATAAATTTAGTCTTATTTAGTTATTACTAATATCGAAACTATACAAGTACAACAATATAATACTGTGTTGATGAAATGATACTATGTAATATGGAATTGCTAATTAATATTTCCTTTAAAAGTTAAATTTTTTTCTACCTTTAAAATCATACAAACGTTACACTAATATATATAATTTTATATTATTATATATAATATATAAATATATAATATATATATAAATTTATATATATATATATAATATTTTTTGTTAATAATATATATATATATATTTATTTGATATTTATATATATATATATATATATATATATATATATATTTATATTTATATATAATGTTTGCATGCTTTTAAATTTATGTTTTTGTTTAATTAGAATTTTGTTTAATGAGAAATATATCCAACGTTTTACTTTATTTACATACTTGTATTTATTTATTGGTACTGATTATAAACAATTTTTAAAGTGATTTTAACTGAATCTTGACACAATAAAATACCTTACATGAAATGAATGCTATTTTAATAAAAGAAGAATGTAAATAATGAAAAATTAATAAAAATATTAAGCATGTTTACATAAATAAAAATACCTTTATAGTAATTAAAAAAGTAATTTAACTCATATATTTAGAAAACATTAATTATATTCGCTAGTCATACTTAAATACTTACTTACTAAAATAAAGAAAGTAAACCGACAATTTATTACGTCACACGTGCAACTCATTTCTTTCCTTAAATTATAAACCTCAGGCGAGATTTCTCAAATCAGAGTTCGTTTTTAAAGTGAAAACTTCATTTCCTCGCTTAGCAAAATTTATGTTCTCTTATCAATTTTACGTTAAATGAGAGTATAAAAATAAATAAAAAACGAGCGTTAGGAAGTTTTTTGATTCAATTAAATTTCGAAAAATTGCTCTGAAAACTTTCTCTTCATATAGACGTCGCGCTGTAAATTAAAACGTCCAAATAAGGGAAGCAAATTTTCTCCATTCAGTATTCCGGCGTCAGAACTCATTCTGAGATTACAGAGAGAAAAATAAATGATTATTTTCCTTAAATATTTATAAAAAACTTCCATTCTTCAACTGTGGAATGGGGAGAGAAATGTGTTTATTATACGGAATTGTACTCCGTCACTATTTTGGAATGAGGATGCCATGCGATTGTGACAAATAAACGAAAATGTTTATTTTAACCCTGACTGACTGAAGTGTGAACACTTTAAATTTTATTCTTCAGTCAGTCAAATCTGTACATACGTTTCTGTACGTACATGCAGAAATGTTACTTCTGTATGCACATTCTAGGAAACTTTAATTCAAAAACTTTAAATATCCATTTTGACCATTCATAAACTAGTTATAACTAGTTTTTTCTTCACGTGTTTACATATGTATGTATCTGGCATAACTATTGGTCATGGAAAATCGGAATTTTTTTGTACGAATGTAATGACATGTAGTTTATGTGTCATGATACAGAAAATAAAAATCCAATTTTTACATTCATTTCAATACAACTTAAAAAATTTTAAGAGATATGCTTCTCAGGAAAGAAAAATTTCTGATTTCTGTAAGTCATAAATACTATTTTATGAAAACCGTCAGCTTGTTTAATCTCCATTTTGAAATATTAATGCATTATAAATTTAGCCTTGTTTAGTTATTACTAATATTGAAACTATACAAATACAGCAATATAATATTATATTGATAAAATAATACTATGCAATATGAAATTTCTAATTAATATTTCATTTAAACGTTATATTTTCTCGGTAGCTTAAAAATCATACAAATGTTATATATATATATATATATATATATATATATATATATATATATATATATATATATATATATATATATATATATATTGTTTGTACACCTTAAAATTTATGCTTTTGTTTAATTAGTCCCTTGAAAATTATAAATAATATTTTATTTTCATATTTGTATTTATTTATTGGTACTGATTATAAACAATATTTAAAGGTATTTTAACTAAATCTTCCCACAATAAAATATCTTACATGAAATAAATGCTATTTTAATAAAAAAATGTCAATAATGAAAAATTAATAAAAAATATTTAGACATGTTTACATAAATAAAAATATTAAAAGAATAACATAAATTTCATAAATAAGAAATATAATAAACAAATAATATTAAAAAGAAATAACAATTTTGAAATGTTAATGCATTATAAATTTAGTCTTATTTAGTTATTACAAATATCGAAACTATACAAGTACAACAGTATAATACTGTGTTGATGAAATGATACTATAGAATATGAACTTTCAAATTAATATTTATTTTAAACGTTATATTATTTTCTAATTTAAAAATCATACAAATGTTTCACTAATATATATATATATATATATATATATATATATATATATATATTGTTTGCATGCTTTTAAATTTATGTTTTTATTTAATGAGAAATATATTCAAGGTTTTACTTTATTTACATACTTGTATTTATTTTTTTTTACTGACTATAACTATTTTTAAAGAGATTTTAACTGAATCTACCCACAATAAAATATCTTAAATGAAGTGAATGCTATTTTTAATACAAAAAAGAATGTAAATAAATAAAAATTAATAAAGAATATTTAGATATGTTTACATATATAAAAATAACTTTACAGTAATTAAAAAAGTAATTTAACTCATATATTTAGAAAACATTAATTATACTTGCTAGCCATGCGTAAATTTTTACTTCCAAAAATTAAAAACAAATAAACCGACAATTTATTACGCCAAGCGTGCAACTCTCATTTCTTTCTCTAAATTAAAAACCTCAAAGCGAGATTTCTCAAATTAGACTTCGCTTTTAAAGTGAAAACTTCATTTCCCTGCTTGGCAAAATTTATATACCCTTATCAATTTTACGTTAAATGAGAGTAGAAAAATAAATAAAAACTAACGTTAGAAAGTTTTTTGGTTCAATTAAATTTTAAAAAATTGCTCTGAAAACTTTCTCTTCATATAGACGTCGCGCTGCAAATTAAAACGTCCAAATAAGGGAAACAAATTTTCTCCATTCAGTACTCAGGCGTCAGAACTCATTCTGAGATTACAGAGAGAAAAATAAATGATTATTTTCCTTAAATATTTATGAAAAACTCCCATTCTTCAACTGTGGAATGGGGAGAGAAAATGAGTTTATTATTCAGAATTGTACTCCGTCACTATTTTGGAATGAGGATGCCATGCGATTGTTAAAAATAAACGAAAATGTTTATTTTAACAGGGACTGAATGAAGTGTGAACATTTTAAATTTCATTCTTCAGTCAGTTTGAAGTCAGTCAGTCAATTTTGTTCATACGTTTCTGTTCGTACAAGCAGAAATGTTACGACTGTATGTACGTTCTAGGGAATTTTAATTCCAAAACTTTAAATATCCATTTTGACTATTCCTAAACTTATTATAACTAGTTATCTCTTCACGCGTTTACATATGTACGTATCTTGCATAATTATTAGTCATAGAAAGTCGGAATGTTTTTTGTACGACTATAATACATACTTTATGAATCATGATACAGAAAAATTCAATTTCAGTTTTTGCATACTTTCCAATATGCCTTATAAAACTTTTCGTGAAATGCTTCGCAGGAAAAAAATTCTGATTTCTATAAATCATAAATAGTATTCCATGAAATCCGTCAGTTAGTTTCTTTTAGCTCCATTTTGAAACATTAATGCATTATAAATTTAATCTTGTTTAGTTATCACTAATATTAAGACTATACACTTAGAGAAATACAATACTATGTTTATAAAATGATACTATGCAATACGAAATTTCTTATTAATATTCCATTTAAAGTTTAAATTTTTTTGCTTAAAAATCATATAAATGTTACACGAATATTAATATATATATATATATATATATATATATATATATATATATATATATATATATATATATATATATATATATATATATATATATATATATATATATATATATATTAATATATATATATATATATATATATATATATAGTTTGTATGCTTTGAAATTTATGTTTTTGTTTAAGGATCATTTTATTTAATTAGAACTTTGTTTAATGAGAAATATAAATAAGGTTTTAATTTCTTTAGATATTCGTATTTATTTATTGGTACTGATTATAAACAAACTTAAAGGAATTTGAACGGAATTTTCTACAATACAATGACTTATTTGAAATAGATGCAATTTTAATAACGAACGATGTAAATAATGAAAAATTAATAATTGAAAAACATTTACAGGTGTTTACATAAATAAAAATACCTGTATAGTAAGGGAAAAAATAATTTAACTCATATATTTAGAAAATATTAATTATACTCGCTAGTCATATCTAAATTTTTACTTCCAAAAATTAAAAACAATTTATTACGTCACACGTTGAACCATCGTTCAACCCTCGTTCCTTCCTCTAAATTAAAAACCTCAAGCGAGATTTTAAAAATCAGACTTTGCTTTTAAAGTGAAAACTTCATTTCCTTGCTTTTCAAAATTTATGTTCTCTTATCAATTTTACGTTAAATGGAGTAGAAAAATAAATAAAAACGAACGTTAGAAAGTTTTTTTTAATTCAATTAAATTCTGAAAATTCTCTCTGAAAACTCTCTCTTCATATAGACGTCGCGCAGCAAATTAAAAAGTCCAAATAAGGGAAACAAATTTTCTCCATTCAGTATTCCGGAGTCAAAACTCATTCTGAAATTACAGAGAGTAAAATAAATGATTATTTTCCTTAAATATTTGTGAAAAACTCCCATTCTTCAACTGTAAAATGGGGCGAGAAAATGAGTTTATTATTCAGAATTGTACTTCTCCATTATTTTGAATGAGGATTTCATGCGATTGTTACAAGAAAACGAAAATATTTATTTTAACAGTCACTGACTGAAGTGTGAATACTTTAAATGTTCATTCTTCAGTCAGTTTGAAGCCAGTCTGTCAATTCTGTACATACGTTTCTGCAAGTAATACAGAAATGTTACATCTGCATTTACGCTCTAAGAATTTTCGTCCAAAAATTTAAATATCCATTTGACCATACGTAAACTAATTATAACTAGTTTTATCATCACATGTTTATATACGTACGTATCTCGCTTAACTATTAGTCATAGATGTACGAAATATTTTGTGTACGAAGATTATAACATGTAGTTTATGTGTCATGATACAAAAAGAAAAAAATCAGTTTTTACAACCTGTACAATATACTTTATATAATTTTAAGGGAAATCCTTCCCAGGAAAGAAAAATTTCTGATTTGTTTTAAGCCATAAATGTCATTTTATGAAATCCGTCATCTTGTTTTATCTCCATTTTCAAATATTAATGGCCGAACGATGGACGAATGGCAGAGTGCTGCTCTTGGAAACCGGAGTTCGCGTTTTCAAATCCCGCTGATGACATAGATATTTGTAGCCGTTCGGAATCGGCTTTAAACTGTAGGTCCCGGTCTCATTAGCCCTTGTGTGCAAAACAGTAGACCGTAGCGCTTTAAACCAAACCAAATATTAATGCATTATAAATTTAGTCATTACTAATATTGAAACTATACAAATACAGGAATATAATACTGTGTTAATGAAATAATACTATACATATGAAATTTCTAATTAATATTTCATTTAAACGTTATATTTTATTGGTAGTTTAAAATCTATCTATCTATCTATCTATCTCTCTCTCTCTCTCTCTCTCTCTCTCTATATATATATATTTATATATATATATATATATATATATATATATATATATATATATATATATATAGTTTGTCTGCTTTTATAATTATGCTTTTGTTTAATAAGTCCTTTGAGAACTATAATGTTTTACTTGATTTGCATATTTGTATTTATTTATTTATTGGTACTAATTATAAACTTATTATATGATACTAATATGATTATTTTCCTGAAATATTTGTGAAAAACTTCCATTCTTCAACTGTGAAATGAGGAGAGAAGATGAGTTATTCAGAATTGTACTACGCCTCTATTTTGGAACGAAGATGTCATGCGTTTGTTACAAGTAAACATAAATGTTTATTTTTATAGTATATGACTGAAGTGTGAACACTTTAAATGTTCATTTTTCAGTCAGCTTAAAGTCAGTTAGTCAGTCAGTCAATTCTATATATAGGTTTCTGTTTGTACATGCAGAAATGTTACGTCTGTATGTACGGCTCAGGAAACTTTAATTCCAAAACTTTATCCATTTTGATCATTCGTAAACTAGTTATAACTAGTTTTCTTTTAACGTTTTTACATACGTACATATCTTGCATAACTATTAGTCATAGAAATATGGAATTTTTTTGTACGACAATTATAACATGCAGTTTATGCGTCATGATATACAAAAAAATTCTATTTTTATATTCTTTCAAATATACCTTGTATGACATAATGAATCCTTTATATAAAAAATAGCCTAAGTTATCTGTACGTCTATTCTTGAATTTATGAAGCGGTTGGACCGGGAATGGATAGAGGCATCCATAGTGGATTCTTGATGAGTTAGGTTTAGCAAAATATAAGCGAGTAAAGTTTATCTTCTCCAAAACTATTCATCAGATTCTAAAATAAATTGGTATAAATAGTCTTCATATCATGCCGAAAAATACTGTCGTCTTTAAAACGTTCGAAATCCTTCCTTGCCCACTTTTTTAGAGTTTAATGCCATTATTTCAAGCCGTATTTTCCCCGGTTAAGAGCAGGCGATAAAATTTATCAATTTATTCCATAAATATGTAAAAATAACATATTTTCTAGCATTACGATGTCATTCTTTTAACCATCGCATTGAATCGTTTTTTATTTTAAATTAGTTAAATATCATCTGCATTATTTTCATACTTTTTACCACTGAACTTAGATATTATGCGAGAAATCTTCTTTTTTTATTTGGCTTACATAATAGATTAGGTAAAAACACAATTTAGAATGTTGAATTTAGAAAAAAAATATATTTTATACTTTAATAAGTAAGTGTTATAGCTTACAATCCCATGTAAATGATAAATAACAATAAAACGATTGTTTTATTGTTATTTTAATGCCATATTAAAGCCATATTAATGTTATTTTAACAATAATCTGAATACTTACCTATGCTTGTATGTGCGTACATACGTATCTTACACAACTCAAAATTATTTATCGTAGACTGTTCAAATGTCGTATTAAGGCTTCTGGTGTGAAAAACTTGGACATGGAAATTTATAGGTGTGTGAGTCATCCAATCTGGATTATTAACACTTTGACTGGCACTCAACTTCCCTACAGTTGAACTACTAGTTACTGTCGACGCAGCAAATAATAAAAGTACATAATTTTAGTAAATATGGATACTGGATAAATTATTAAATAATGCCATTGTTATTATAATGGTTTGAAGGAATTCATGCAATATGGAACATACAAAAATAATTTTAGAACGTTATCTAGATTTAAGGACGTTATCTAAACGTTATTCTAGATAAGGACGTTATCTAGATTTTATACGAAAATTCAATTCTGAAAATCTACGCAACAATTTTTCCCTAAAATTGTTTTTCCTCTACCGCTTCCTTTACTCTCCATACATTACTGAATATCCATGAAATATTCCGAGGTATTTTCCCCATCCGAGAGCCAATGAATAATTGCATGAAGACCATACCTAAATAAAGCCAAGCGGCAAGGGGAAAAACAGCTTCCGAAAAACGAGTAGGAAAAATAAATCTCCCTTATCTTTCCTTTTTTCCCCCTCTATTCTTGGACGCAGCATATAAGATACATTTCTCTTATACCTCATGCGAGTGATTTAAATTCCGGGCCCGAGGTTAATGCTGGAGTAGGGAATAGATTTTGGGTGGGATCAGGTCAGGGAATTTTTATTTTATGCCATTTATCTCTATTTTTGCGATGAAATGAAATAAAAATGCAAGAGTTTGAAATTTGATTTTGAAAATATCGAAGTTAGAGCTTGTTTGGTTTATGGTATATATCTGGTTTTAGGTTTTCTTTTTATACTTTCTTGTACATTATTATAATCGCGACTACCACAAATTATTGTAACTTAGTCTTTCAGGTTTTAACTTTTATTCTAATAGCAATAATTTGACTGTCTATAAATAAACGATAGACTAAGGCAAATAGATGGCATACGTGTCTTAAAAATCAATTTAAGGGGTCACAACATTTTTAGACTTTGAAAATTCGATTTTTTGTTTACTTTTATAATTTTAAAATCGAGGGCCTTGGTCTGTAGTGCCTTAGAAGTCTTTCAATTTCAATGGATTAAACTTATCAGTTGTAGTCACTTGGTCTGTAGTGCCTTAGAAGTCTTTCAATTTCAATGGAAATGGATTAAACTTATCAGTTGTAGTCACTTGGTCTGTAGTGCCTTAGAAGTCTTTCAATTTCAGTGGAAATGGATTAAACTTATCAGTTGTAGTCACTTGGTCTGTAGTGCCTTAGAAGTCTTTCAATGGAAATGGATTAAACTTATTAATTTTAGTAGCTAAAATCTCCATTTTGACTATGCCTGAATTCATTATGACTAATTTAAGTGTTACGTCTGTACGTACGTAAAATTTCGGATCATTAAATATTTATTTTATAATTCGTTAATGTGTCTCAAGTAGTTTTTTAGTAATATCTTAAAGTATCTATGCTTGTAAGTGTATACATACGTATCTTACATAACTCAAAATTATTTATTGTAGGCTGTTCAAATGTCGTATTAAGGCTTCTGGTTTGAAAAACTTGGACATGGAAATTTATAGGTGTGTGAGTCATCCGATCACGATTATTAACACTTTGACTGCCACTCAACTTCACTACAGTTGAACTACTTGGTATTGGCGACGCAGCAAATAATAAAAGTACATAATTTTAGTAAAAATGGATACTGGTTAAATTTTTAAATAATTCCATTGTTATTATAATGGTTTGAAGGAATTCATGCAATATAGAACACACAATAATTTTAGAACGTTATCTAGATTTAAAGACGTTATCTAAACGTTATTCTAGATAAGGCCGTTATCTAGATTGTATACGAAAATTCAATTCTGAAAATCTACGCAACAATTTTTCCCTAAAATTGTTTTTCCTCTACTGCATCCTTTACTCTCCATACATTACTGAATATCCATGAAATATTCCGAGGTATTTTCCCCATCCGAGAGCCAATGAATAATTGCATGAAGACCATACCTAAATAAAGCCAAGCGGCAAGGGGAAAAACAGCTTCCGAAAAACGAGTAGGGAAAATAAATCTCCCTTATCTTTCCTTTTTTTCCCTCCTATTCTTGGACGCAGCATATAAAATACATTTCTCTTATACCTCATGCGAGTGATTTAAATTCCGGGCTCGAGGTTAATGCTGGAGTAGGGAATAGATTTTGGTGGGATCAGGTCAGGGAATTTTTATTTTATGCCATTTATCTCTATTTTTGCGATGAAATGAAATAAAAATGCAAGAGTTTGAAATTTGATTTTGAAAATATCGAAGTTAGAGCTTGTTTGGTTTATGGTATATATCTGGTTTTAGGTTTTCTTTTTTTTACTTTCTTGTACGTAGTAAAGCCATTATTGTAATCGCGACTACCACGAATTATTGTAATTTAGTCTTCTAATTTTTAACCTTTATCTCTAACTAGCATATAGCCCGTCATATGACGGGATCAATAATATTTTTAATTTTACAGAATTGTAAAATGTTGTAATGGTTTTTTTTTTGGCTAAGAATTATCTGGTACACACTCAATAATTTGTTTATCTTTACTGACCGCATGTTAGTTGAAAACTTTAATTTATCTTGTCATATTACTTCACTCGAAGGACAACAGAGGTTTAATTATTGACAGTGATTATTTGGCGGTAGTTTATGATAAAGTTCAATGTCACAAAATTTTATTTACTAGAAGAACTTAATATATATTATATTAAGAGATACATATAGTTTTATAATATATATATATACATGTCTCCTGTAAGATATATATCGAGATACAATATATATATTATTACTTATATATATATATATACGAATATATATTCCACCACGAGACTTATGTTCGACGCATATATACATATATATATAAATATGTATATATATATAACATATTATATACAACATATATATATATATACATATATATATACATATATATATATATATATAATATATATATATATATATATATATATATATATATATATATATATACATATATATATATACACACACATATATATATATATATATATATATATATATATATATATACACACATATATATACACACACATATATATACACACATATATATACACACACACATATATATATACACACACACGCACATATATATATAACCACATATATATATATATATATATATATATATATATATATATATATATATATATATATATATATATTATATTAAACGCTAAATATTTATTAGTCCGTGAAATAGACTCCTAGACTTTTATAAAAAGAATTTGTTGTTAATACCGGTTATAAAATTTTCATTGCAACAAAAATTAATCGAGCATTAAATTTAAAATTATCCCATATGTACCTAATCTATTATTTAACACAAATATAAAAGAAATTATTTACGTAATCCAGGAACTATATAACTGCTGGAAACATTTGAGTTAAAATTAGAGCTAAACACATTATAGCCCCTATTTTTTTTTACTTGCCCGGTCTACTGTGCAAGTAGAAGCCTCAGTGCCTGGATTATTTAATTAAATTACAGTCCCTCCATTTTGGTAAAAAGAACAGGCATAGTTCGTAGCGAAACTTAAACTTTATTATTAGCATTACCTGCTAAAAATGAGATTTTTACCAGTCAACGAGAGACAAGAGAATGACACGAAAGACAGTTTGCTCGAACAGAGGTGTACCAAGAGCGAGGACAGAAAGAATTTTCGCTAAAGACAAGAAACTTAGTGAGAGAATTTAACTGTTAGATCAGGAGAAAAGCCGAGTCATTTGACGCGACAGCTGGGAAACGTGTTGAATGGACAGAAAATTGACATCTTTTGGACAGAAAGCTTTGGGAAATGTGTTAGAAGGTTTTAAGTCGAGGACACTCCTTTGATTAAGACATTTTGAGGCTAGGAAAATTGATTTTAAGGAATTAGAAGGGGAGCGAGGAAGTTTTTAAGGAAATATTAAAGTGAAATAATTTTGATGTATTATATATATATATATATATATATATATATATATATATGTACACACACATATACACACATATGTATCTACATATGCAAAATACATTCCTAAGCACTAATATATTTCAACGTTTATTTCGAAATGAAACCATTTTTTAATTTTTGAATACTAACTGCTTTGAAGGGAAATTTCTAATTGGCCTTTCCCTCTTTAATAACCGACTATTCATTTTATATAAAACTTAAAATAGATGCGTTTCGAAATTCAAATTCTGTGAGTTCTGTAAATGAAAGATTTTTTTTAGAGAATTTTATACTTAGAGATTAGTTTTCTTATAAGTGCTTTAATAAATATTTTCTACGAATCCTTACGATAGCAAATAAGTTTTACAAAAAAGACTAAAAGAACTACTATAAATTAAAACTGCCATATTATGAACAAAAGATAAGCTCATGGAGTTAGTTTAATTTTGGTTTGGTTTGGAGCGGTACGGTCTACATTTTTGCTCATGATGGTTAACGAGACCGGGACCTACTGCTTAAAGCTGATTCCGAACGGCTACGAACATGAATGCCAGCAGCTGAATTCGAACCCGTGAACACCAGTACCTAAAAGCAGCACTCTACCATTCGTCCCCCGTTCACCAGGAGTTATTCTAGTAAATTTACTTTTTGTTGAAGCATAATGAAATGCCGCAGATCGTTAACACCTTTTATTGAAAACACCAAAATAATCACGAAATACGAGGTACATTGGGCTTTTATAGTTTTAAGATCCGGCGTCCAGCCAATCAAATTACAGGCAAAAACTAATTAAACACAGCCAATCAAAACACAAAAAGGATCAACTAAAGAAAACCTCGTACGTCAAAGAAAGCTATTACTTATATACAACGATAATCGGCCAAGTCGTCAAGTATGAGTGCGATTATATATTTCAACATTTTTGAAATAATGAAGTTTCTAAAATAATTTGAATTTTTCCATTGATAATTTAACTACATTTATATTGTTACGCTTCCTCCTCGACCCAACAGCCCTTAGGGGGCCAAGGTCTACGGTGCCAATCTCTGTTTCCGAGACCAGGGGTCCTGTTGAGCGAAGCATATGTTCCGGTTAGGTGGTCAACCTTAAGTGTAACTTAAAGTGTTTAGTTCTCAAGCATGCTTGATCCTCAGTTTGCCTAAACACGGAAGGGGTGGAAGGTTGAGTCAACCTTGTCGAATCCGTGGATCGAACCTCGGACCTGTGTCGTGAGATCGCTATCCCAGAGCTACTGGGCTTCACAGGTGTTACTAATAACGTACTATTTTTTCAACCAGATTCATTACAAACTAAATAATTTTGAAAGTCAGTATCATGTCGATATTTGTGTGTCGATATAGTGAGAAAATATAAGAAAATTTGGAAATAAAACCTCGCTTTGATTTTAAGTTTATATAAAACATTTTAGTTAGTCCAAGAAGTCTTTTATAGAATACGCGAAGAAAATAATGGAAAATTATCTCCCAATAATAACTAAACTTTCCATTAACTACACCACATATCAAAAGATATAACCCTTAATACCTTAAATCTTACCCCTTTCCATCCTTTTCTTTCCCTGACAAAAGCGGAATCTCAATTCAATACAGACTTCTTGTCTAGTCACAGCATGTCATCCTAACATTCCCTCTCGCTTTACATGGGAGTGATATAAGAAGCCGCGGCGGCTCTTTATTAGGAATTCGAGCAACAAACAGTCTTGAGAAAGAAGAGAAATTCTTTAGATTGCCAAAACATAACTTGTTCGTCTTTTAAGCTTCCGTTTTTTCCTTTCATATTTTTTTTATTTTGCGGCGTAATAGAAGTTTTGAAGTTGTATAGAAATTGCGTTTTACAAAAAAAAAACCATAGTTGATAATTCATTATTTTTCAATATTTACTTGCTATGTAATATCGTGTTTTGTAACAGTGATTCAGTAAAGCAGGACTGGAAACTTTGCCCATCGGTATAAGAAATGTTCCGTACAACTTTGGTTTGGTTTGGTTTGGAGTGCTAAGGTCTACTTTTTGCAACACGAGGGCTAATGAGACCGGGACCTACTACTTAACGCCGATTCCGAATGGCTACGAACATCCATGCCATAGTGGGATTCGAACCCACGAACTCCGGTTCCGAAGGCCAGCACCCTAACCATTCGGCTATCGTTCGGCACCGTACAACTTTAAAGGGTAACAAAAGTAACTATGTTTGTGGGTATGTTGGGTAACTAATAATGGTTTCTTGATGAACCATTACAAGTGCCTGCCCCTGAAGGATAATAAATTCTTTTCCATATATTTCCCATTTATAAGGTTCCGTTAAATCTAATTCCGTTAAATTTTAAAGAATCTTTAATCTCGACCTTTGCCGAACGATGGCCGATTGGTTAGGGTGCTGGACTTCGGAACAGGAGTTCGTGGGTTCGAATCCCACAGTGGCATGGATATTCGTAGCCGTTCGGAATCGGCTTTAAGCAGTAGGTCCCGGTCTCATTAGATCTCGTGTTGCAAAAAGTAGACCATAGCACTCCTAACAAAAACTAATCTCGACCTTTAAAGGGTTAAAATGATTATATCCAAAAGTAACCATGTTTGTAGGTACTTTGGGTAACTAATAATGGATTTAAGATTATACCATTCCGAAGTCCCTGCCTCTAAAGAATATTAATTTTTTTTATATATTTAACATTTATAAGGTTTATAGACAACATTTATAATCTAATTTCATTAAATTTCAAAGAATCTTTAAACTTAAATTTTAAAGGATTAAAGCGATTATGTCAAATAGTAACTGGAAAGAATAGTTAATGAATTTGAATTTGAATAGTCACGAATCTTGAACTTTGATTTTAAGAATTATCTTGACGTTAAATAATATGTAAATGTTCAATAGTAATGAAGAATCAAACCAGGTAACTTGAAGTTAAATAATAAATGAAAATGTTCAATAGTAAGGAAGAATCAAATAAGGTAACTTCTTACCTTTTGTTTATTCTTGGGAATTGCATGAAGACTGTATAAAACCAAACAACGGCTGTTGAAACAAACACCCTTTCTTTTTATTAAACAACACGTCACGATAAATAGAGAATAAACGGAGGCATATATACAGAATTATGAATGTTAGGCTTTAAACCCGTTTCATATATGAATAAGAATAGAATACAGGAATATGAATAGAATAACATTTTAAAACCGATGCCGAATCCAACGGTTTTTCTCTTAGATTCACAGTTTTTTTTTCTCCCTCGCCATCTAGCTTTCGGTGGCGAAATTAATCTAACAGTAACCATGTTTGTGGATATTTTGGGCAACAATAATTTTGTTCTACTTCTTTTTTTTTTTAATGTTTCACCAGAAGTTAAAATAAAGGACCGTTGTACATATGAGAGTTTTTCAATAAGAGTGAACGTTTATTTTATCTCTTACAAAATGTGATGGTTCACTTTGGTTGATACTTGTTATTTCATCTGAACAAATATGAACATACAGTAAAAATTACCAAAGTTAATAAAATTTTTTTTGAATGTAACTTAATCCCAATAAATTTCAAAGAATCTTTAATCTGGACCGTTTAAGGGTTAGAGCTATCATGTCTAAAAGTAACCATGTTTGTAGGTATTTCGGGTAACTAATAATGGTTTCTTGGTAAACCATTACAAGTGCCTGCCCCTGAAGAATAATAAATTTTTTTTTCATATATTTCACATTTATAAGGTTCCGTTAAATCTTATTCCGTTAAATTTTAAAGAATCTTTAATCTCGACCTTTAAAGGTTAAAAACCATTATATCCAAAAGTAACCATGTTTGTAGGTACTTTGGGTAACTACTAATGGATTTAAGATTAAACCATTCCGAAGTCCCTACCTCTGAAGAATATTAAATTTGTTTTATATATTTAACATTTATAAGGTTTATAGACAACATTTATAATTTAATTTCATTAAATATCAAAGAATCATTAACCATAAATTTTAAAGGGTTAAGCGATTATGTCGAATAGTAACCATGTTTGTAGATATTTTGGGTAACAATAATTTTGTTCTATTTCTTTTTTTTAATGGTTCACCAGAAGTTAAAATAAACGGCCGTTGTACATATGTGAGTTTTTCAATAAGAGTGAAAGTTTATTTTATCTCTTACAAAATGTGATGGTTCACTTTGGTTTATACTTGTTATTTCATCTGAACAAATATGAACAGACAGTAAAAATTACCAAAGTTAATAAAATTTTTTAGAATGTAACTTAATCCCAATAAATTTCAAAGAATCTTTAATCTCGACCGTTAAAGGGTTAGAGCTATCATGTCTAAAAGTAACCATGTTTGTAGGTATTTCGGGTAACTAATAATGGTTTCTTGGTAAACCCTTTCCAAGTTTCTGCCCCTGAAGGATAGTAAAACTTTTTTCTTATATTTCATATTTATAAGGTTTATTGGCAACATTTATAATGAAATTCCCTTAAATTTAAAAGAATCTGTCAACTTGACCTTTAACCTTTTAACGGACAGTGGTTTCACAATGAGACCACTTTTAAATATCTTAATTTTTTCTTTACTTTTGTAGACATATGAATGTTTTTTTCAATTTTTTATGTTTTTACAATTTAAATCTTAATATATGACAGCACTACATTTAGTTTTTTTTCTTTTGGAATATATGTAATTAAACTTTTGTACCTAGAAAGTCAGTAATTGGATTTTTCTGACTTATAACTTCAAATAAAAGTATCTACTAGACAACACTTATAAATCGTTAAGTCATTTATTTATTAAACTATTTTTTAAGCTATTTATTTATTATACTTTTTGTTAAGCTATTTATTTATTATACTATTTGCTTAACTGTTTATTATACTGTCTGTTAAGCTATTTATTTATTATGCTGTTTATTATACTATTTATTTATTATGCTGTTTATTATACTATTTATTAATTATGCTGTTTATTATACTATTTATTTATTATGCTGTTTATTATACTATTTATTTATTATACTGTTTGTTAAGCTATATATTTATCATTTTATTTTTAAGTTATTTATATATTAAACAATCTATTAAGCTATTTATTTATTATACTATTTGCTTAACTGTTTATTATGCTGTTTATTAAGTTATTTATTTATTATACTGCTTATTATACTATTTATTTATTATGCTGTTTATTATACTATTTATTTATTATGCTGTTTATTATACTATTTATTTATTATGCTGTTTATTATACTATTTATTAATTATGCTGTTTATTATACTATTTATTAATTATGCTGTTTATTATACTATTTATTTATTATGCTGTTTATTGTACTATTTATTTATTATACTGTTTGTTAAGCTATATATTTATCATTTTATTTTTAAGTTATTTATATATTAAACAATCTATTAAGCTATTTATTTATTATACTTTTTGTTAAGCTATTTATTTATTATACTATTTGCTTAACTGTTTATTATGCTGTTTATTAAGCTATTTATTTATTATAATGCTTATTATACTATTTATTTATTATGCTGTTTATTATACTATTTATTTATTATGCTGTTTATTATACTATTTATTTATTATGCTGTTTATTATACTATTTATTAATTATGCTGTTTATTATACTATTTATTTATTATGCTGTTTATTATACTATTTATTTATTATACTGTTTGTTAAGCTATATATTTATCATTTTATTTTTAAGTTATTTATATATTATACAATCTATTAAGCTATTTATTTATTATACTATTTGTTAAGATATTTATTTATTGTACTATTTGTTACACTTTTTATTTATTGTTCTATTTTAAGGATAGTTATTTATTGTTCTTACAATATAATTAAAATTTTAAAAAGTATTATATTCACTGTACAAGAGAGGGTTTTATCAGTTTAACTACCTCTCAAACCCTCCTAAAGGTATGCCCCTCTAAGAAATGTTGAGAAAAAATTTTATATATTTTACATTCATAAGGTTCATAGATAACATTTATAAACTAATTTAATTAAATTCCTAAGAATTTATGTTCGTGACCTTCAAAGGGTTAAAGGTCTAAAGCAATGATGTCAAAAAGAAACCATGTTTGTAGGTAGTTTGGGTAACTAATAATTGTTTCTAGGTAAACCCTTCCCATGTCCCTGCACCTGAAGGATGGTAAAACTTTTTATTATATATTTTACATTTATAAGTTTTATAGAGAATATTTATCAGGGCTTCGAACCGGAACTGAACCGAAAACCGAAAACCGGAAAAAACCGTTATTTTGGTCGGAACGAAAACCGGAACTGAACCGAAAAAAATATCGGTTTATTTCGGTTCGATATATCTTTCAGTCATTTTGTTACTGTTACCAACTTATCAATATTTTCTAATTTAACGTCAACTTTATAATTACATATCCGCACTTGTATAAGATTGCAATGGTGGTTTTCAGCTCCAGCTACACAAAGTTGAAAGAGCTTTCATTAAATTTATTCTCCGAGACAAAAAGAATAATCTGAGTGAAACCACGTTAGAAGAAAATATTAATAATTAGAGGCAATTTTCATATGTTAAATAAATAATATATTTTTTTAATTATTGCAAGGCCAAGTGCACGATTGAGAGTCAAACGACGAATGTGGGTAATCATGAACCTAGTTGTCAAATGCGATTTTATTATGGATAACAATGCCAATGCTCGCCGCTCTTATCGTACCTGCTGTTTGTATCAATTCACATAGTGTACCAATTAAAAAAAGAATAAAATCTTCTAAATTTTGATAGAATTACATTTTTTGTTTATGATAGAATTATGTTTTTAGTACAAATAAGAATATACATAAAATGAAATTATTCATTTGGAACTGAAACGAAAACAGTTATTTTTGGCGGAGCGAAAACCGGAACTGAACCGATATTAATTTTTTAGTTGAACCGGAACGAAAACCGGAACAAAAAAATTACGGTTCGAAGCCCTGATATTTATAATACATTAATTCCATTAAATTTCAAAGAATCTTTAATATTGACCTTCAAAGTGTTAAAGCGATTATATCAAATATAAGAAATGTTCTATTAACTACACCGCATATCCAAATATACAACAGTTAATATCTTAAATCTTACACTTTTTCATTCCCTGACAAAAGTGAAATCACAATTCAATACAAACATTTTGTCTAGTCTCAGCATGTCAACCTGTTTCAGACACTTTCTCTTCTTTCATATCGCAGTGATATAAGAAGCCGCGGCTTTTCTTTATTGGGAAATCAAGTAACAAACAGTCTTCAACAGGAAAGAAATTCTTCAGATTGTCCTTTTTATCGCTCTCAGAAAAGGAAACTGTGTCCGAGAGTTGTCAAAACATAACTTGCTACTTCTTAAGGCTGTTTATTCATTTTTTTTTAAATTGCAGCGTATATTCTGAAGTTGTACAGAAAAGGTGCTTTACTAATAAAAAATATAGATTATAATTCAATACTTGTAGATAAACTAGCTGGGTACTCATACTTTGCTAAAGTTCATTCATATTAAATTAACTAAGAACATTAACAAAAGAAACCACGTTTGTAAGTATTTCGAGTAACTAATAATGGTTTCTTGGTAAACCATTCCTAAGTCCCTGCCCCTGAAATATAGTAAACCTTTTTTCATATATTTCACATTTATAAGGTTTATAGACATCATTTATAATCTAATTCTATTAAATTTCAAATAATCTGTGATCTCGACGTTTACAGGCTTAAAGTAACTATGTCTGTAAGTTTTTGGTGTAACTAATATTGGTTTTTCGGTAAACCATATATATAATACAATAATTTTGTTCTATTTCTTTTTTTAATTTTTCACCAGAAGTTGAAACAAAAGGCCGTTGTACATATTAGAGGTTCACAATAAGAGTGAACCTCTATTTTATGTTTCACAAAATGTGATCGTTCACTTTGATTAATATTTGTTATTTCATCTGAACAAATATGTACATATAGTAAAAAATACCCTAGTTAATAACAATTTTCTGAAACTAATTTAATTCCATTAAATTCTAAAGAATATTTAAGCTTGACCTTTAAAGGGTTACAGCGATTATGCCAAAAATTAATCATGTTTGTAGGATTTTTGGGGTGACTAATAATGTATTTATGGTAAACCATTCCACAAGTACCTGCCCTGAAAAATAATATTTTTTTTCATATATTTCACATACAAGATTTATCGACATCATTTATAATCTAATTCCGTTAAATTTTAAAGAATCTACAATTTAAATCTTGACTTTTAAAGGGTTAATTCAATTATGTCGAAAAGTAACCATGTTTGTCAGTATTTAGGATAACTAATAATGGTTTTTAGGTAAACCATTCAAGTCTCTGCCCTTGAAGAATAGTAAAACGCTTTTCATATATTTCACATAAGGTTTATAGACAACATTTATAATCTAATTCCATTAAATTTCAAATAATCTTTAATATTGGCCTTTAAAGGGTTAAAGCGATCATGACTAAAACTAACCATGTTTGTAGGTATTTTGGGCAACTAATAATGGTTTCTAGGTGAACCATTCCAACGTCCCTGCCCCTGAAGGATAGTAAACCCTTTTTTTACATATTTCACATTTATAAGGTTTGTAGACATCATTTATAATCTAATTTTATTAAATTTAAAATAATCTGTAATTTTGACCTTTAAAGGATTAAGGCAATTATGTCTAAAAGTAACCATGTTTGTAAATATTTGGGGTAACTAATAATGGTTTCTTGGTTAACCATTCTCAAGTGCTTTCCCCTAAAGAACAGTAAATTGTTTTCATATATTTCACATTTATTAGGTTTATAGACCACATTTATAATCTAATGCCATTAAATTTCAAATAATCTGTAATCGTGACGTTTAAAGGGTTAAACCGATTATGTCTTAAAGTAACCATGTTTGTAAGTATTTAGGGTAACTAATAATGGTTTATTGGTAAAACATTACAAGTCCCTGCCCCTGTAGGATAATTTTTTTTCATATATTTCACATTTATAAGATTATAAATGTTGTCGATAAACCTAATTCCGTTAAATTCTAAAGAATCTTTAATCCTGACCTTTAAAGGGTTAAACCGTTTAAGTCTAAAAGTAACCATGTTTGTAGGTATTTTGGGTAAATAATAATGGTTTCTAGGTAAACTATTCGAAGTGCCTCCCCCTGAAGGGTAATAAATTTTTATTCATATATTTCAGATTTATAAGGTTTATCGACAACATTTATAATCTAATTCCATTAAATTTAGAAGAATCTTTAATGACTTTTAAAGGATTAAAGCACTTATGTCCAAAAGTAACCATGTGTGTAAGCATTTTGGGTAACTAATAATGGTTTCTTGGTAAACCATTACAAATCCCTACCTCTGAAGGATAATAAATATATTACATGATAATACATATATTTCACATTTATAAGGTTTATAGACAACATTTATAATCTAATACCATTAAATTTCAAAATATCTTGAATCTTGACCTTTAAAGGATTAATGCACTTATGTCTAAAAGTAACCATGTTTGTAAGTATTTTGGGTAACTAATAATGGTTTCTTGGTAAACCATTCCTAAGTCCCTGCCCCTGAAATATAGTAAAACTTTTTTTCATATATTTCACATCTATAACGTTTATATAGAACCTTTATAATCTAATTCCATTAAATTTAGAAGAATCTTTAATGACTTTTAAAGGATTAATGCACTTATGTCTAAAAGTAACCATGTGTGTAAGCATTTTGGGTAACTAATAATGGTTTCTTGGTAAACCATTCGAAGTCCTTGCCCCTGACTGATAATAATTTTTTTTCACATATTTCACATTTATAAGGTTTATCGACAACAATTATAATCTAATTCCGTTAAATTTTAAAGAATCTTTAATCTTGACCTTTAAAGGATTAAACCGATTATGTCTTAAACTAACCATGTTAGTAATTATTTTGGGTAACATTAATTTTTTTTCTTCCTTTTATATGTTTCATGGTTTATTAGTAGTGAAATTAAACGGCTGCTGTATATATATGAGGATTTCACAGCAAAAAATCCATGAACGAAATGCATTTTTCTCTTACAAAATGAAATGGCATACTTTAGTTTATATTTGTTATTTTATATGCACAAATATTTACATATAGTAAAAAATACCATAGTGAATAACAATATTCTGAAACTAATTTAATTCTATTAAATTTCAAAGAATATTTTATCTTGATTTTTAGAGGGTTAAAAGGATTATGTCGAAAAGTAAACATGTTTGTAGGTATTTTGTGTAACTAATAATAGATTCAAGGTTAAAGGATTCCGAAGTCCTTGCCCCTGAAGGATATTAAAATTGTTTTCATATATTTTACTTTTATAAGGTTTATAGATAACATTTATAATCTAGTATCATTAAAATATATACATATTGAAAAAAAATATATATTGAAATATATACATATTCAAATACGTACATATAGTAAAAAATAACCTAGTTAATAACAATATTCTGAAACTAATTTAATTCCATTGAATTTCAAAGAATATTTTAACTTGACCTTTTAAGGGTTAAAGTGATTACTTCGATAAGGAACCATGTTTGTAGGTATTTTGGGTAACTAATAATGTTTCAAGGTTAAACAATTCCGAAGTCCTTGTCCCTGAAGGACATTGAATTTTTTTTCATATATTTCACATTTATAAGTTTTATAGACAATGTTTACAATCTAATACCATTAAATTTTAAAGAATCTTTAATCTTGACCTTTAAAGGGTAAAAGAGATTATGTCGAAAAGTAACCATGTTGATAAATATTTTGGGTAACAATTTTGTTCTCTTCCTTTTTTTTTAATGGTTCATCAAAAGTTAAAATAAATGGCTGTTGTACCTATGAGAGGTTCATAGGTATATAAGAGTGAACTTGTATTTTATCTCTTAAAAAATGTAATGGTTCAATTTGTATCATATTTGTTATTTCATATGAACAAATATGTACATATAGTAAAAACTACCCAAATTAAAAATAATTTTCTGAAACTTATTTAATTTCATTAAATTTCAAAGACTATTTAATCTTGACCTTTTCAAGGTTAAAGCCCTTATGTCGAAAAGCAACCCTGTTTGTAGATGTTTTGAGTAACAGTAATTTTGTTCACTTAAATTTTTTTTTTGTTTAATGGTTCATCAGAAGTTAAAATAAATGGCCGTTTTACATATGAGGAGTTTACAATAAGAGTGCACATAAACCTTTTTTCTCTTACAAATGAAATGGTTTCCTTTGGTTGATATTTGTTATTTTATATGCACAAATATCAGCGTGCGGTAGGTTCTCATGCAGGATGTGCAAAAAGAACATGGATTTTCCAATAAATCTTTAATTATTGAGACATCCGAGTTCTCCATTCTGAGACGGATTAATTATTATGAATATAAATTTAAAGAATACAATAAATAAAATATTTACCTACGACTAGTCGAATTATAACTATAAAAACAGCTAAACTTACGAAATTCTACTAGCACTGAAGCAAAAATCATGTCTTTTGTTGTATGTGTCATAGCGACATGGAAAAAGCAACGCTTCGGGCTTCTAAAAAACTTTTGTTCAGCAAACGTAGCACCACATGGCGCCCGCCTCTGCGGTACCGACAAACCCACGTCTATTACGTGCAGAGGATTTCGCTGCACGCTGGCACAAAAAGAGCGAACTGTTTCTTGTTCGGTCATGGATTAATTTATATTTATTAATTGTTTTTAATATTTGAAAATCATACATTCTGCGAAAAATTGACAGTTTTTCAAAAAAAATCCAGGGATATGGTGTTACATAATATAACTTATATACTGTCTGGAAGACACAATGAATGGTAAAATTTACTGTTTTGTTAAAATCGTTTCTCTAAAACAAAACAACATTGTTTTTCAGCTAATTATTTCAATAAATATAATACATCACCGAAATTAATTTACCACACTAAAACATTTTTACTTTATATTGATGAAATACTTATTTTATAATTCCATAAACAAAATCAATATATAAATTATAATATATAAACAATATATAAATTAAAACATTAATCTGCAAAATCGTATGGCCACTTAATCAGTTAAAAAAAAAAGTCCCTGCTCTAATACAAACTTAATAAACCGCACCATCGGATGATTCTGAATGCCAAGTGCAGGAAAAATAGCTGCACTTGTCAGTGCCATAGATGCTGTTCTTCTCCTGTAGTCCATATATATAAAGCGTGATTTTCAATTTAGTGTGCAGTGCGTAAAAAATCAGAACATTCTATGTTCGTTTGTGCGCTACGTAGTGCAGCACCTAGTATCGCACGCACTACGTGAATACAAGCAAGCAAATCAACATAATATTTGAATATATTATAAAAAAATTTATTATATACCATATAAAGATAGGTAAACATAGGTGCAGAAAATTATTGTTCATAGTTTCCAGGGTGTGCAGTGCATATACATGTGGACCGCAAGCCACTGACAAATACGTACATATAGTAAAAAGTACCCTTGTTTAATCACAATTCTCTAAAATTAATTTAAAATTTCAAAAATTATGAAACAAACTTAATGACCAAATTTCCCTAGATTAATATATAAATAGACTTTGTTCACTTTTGCTGTGAACACCTGACGTATCATAGATTATATCTAGAATCAAAATATGCTTCGAATCGATGCTATCGATTTTGAAAAACCTTAATGTTAAACCATAATGTTTTCCCATTCATCTATAACATAATGCCATTTTGAGTGATATATTACCATTTACAGAATCATATTATATACTCAATCATATACAAATCGAATTAACGCATGGGTCCTTTTATGCATTATAAAATATGGGTATTGATCTAGGATCAGCATCGAAACGTTATTATGTCTTAAATATAAAATATATTTATATTATGTCACGGACTTTTTTGTAGATCTAGTATTAATGCAATTGTTCATTATTTTCATGTATTTCCAACTATTTCGTCAAAAAAAAAAGGCAACTTTTTTCTTTTGTTTTCATTTACATATACTGAAATTTCAAACTTAAAAATAACTTTTAAAAATATGAAACATAGAGTAATATATTTAGATATAGTGTAGCAAATTTTATTCAAATTTATTCTTTTTAATATTGGTATAGGAGACCTATGGTCTGTTACAATGAAACTGGAATCGTACTTTGCATCTTGATGAGAAAGTGCAAATGATAATTTTGATGACAGATCATTGAAAATGAAAATATATAATACGAAATGAAATATAATATATTAGATATTATAAATTAAAAAATTAAATATATATAGTAAGAATATCATATAAAATATATAATAAAAAGGGAAAATATATAATGTATTAGATATTATAATTAAAAATAATATATATAATAACATAAAATAAAAATATATAACACAATAGGAAAATATATAATAAATTAGGTATTATGATTAAATTAAGGTAATTGAATATAATAACAACATAAAATAAAAATATATAATATATTAGATATTATAATTTAAAAATTTAAATATATATAGTAAGAATATCATATAAAATATACAATAAAAAGGGAAAATATATAATATATTATATATTATAAATAAGAAAAAATATATATAACAACAACATAAGATAAATATATATGATACGATAGGAAAATATATAGTATATTAGATGTTATAATTAAAAAAAATAAATATACATAACAACAACATAAAATGAAAATATATATTACAATGAGAAAATATATAATATATTAGACACTATAATTTAAAAAAAATTAAATATATATAATAACATCTTAAAATGAAAATATATAACATTATATATTATAATTAAAAAAATAAATATATATAATATAATAAAATAAAAATATATGATACGGTAGGAAAATATAAAATATATTAGATGTTATTATTAAAAAAAATAAATGTATATAATAACAACATAAAATAAAAATATATAACATATTAAATATTAAAATTTAAAAAAAAGTAAATATATATAATAACAACGTGAAATAAAATTATATGATACGATAGGAAAATATATAATATATTAGATATTATAATTAAAAAAAATAAATGTATATAATAACAACATAAAATAAAAATATATAATACGATAAAAAAATATATAATATATTAGATACTATAATTTAAAAAAAATTTAAATATATAAGAAAAATATAAAATAAAAATATATAATACAATGGGAAACTATATATTAGATATTATAATTTAAAAAAAATTAACTATATATAATAACATAAAATAAAAATATATAATATAATAGTAAATACATATAATATATAATTTTTAAAAATATATTAAAATAATATAAAATATAATAGATAATATAATAGGCGTATAAGGAAGTCTTCTGTTATAAACATCAAATTTGTTCTCATTTGCTGTTTGGCCCATTCTAATAAAAGTTTCCATCCCTGGTATAGATACATGTATACATTTTTTGTACAAGTCAATAATTTTCCATGACATGTTTTAATAAATAATAAATTTTTGCAATATTCTTTCAGTTTGTAAAACATCAATTATTTATAAAATCATGTATTAGAAACGTTCCCATTTGGAACAAAATAAGAAGGATCCACCCTATCCAAACATAAAAACACAGTCCAACTCCGGGTGTGTCCTTCTATATGTTTGTTTCCATTTTCGAACAGATCTATCTAAATTTCGTTTTACTTAGAATGGACTGATTGTCAAAAGCTTGAAATATTACATAGAGAAAAACTATAGAGTAAAAACATTTGTAACATTCTCACCAGATTATTTTTTAAAAGGTTCTGATTTTAAAACACACACGTGTATATCGATTAATATATACATATACACACGTGTATGTCTATTAATATATACATATACACACCTGCATATATATTAATATACACAGGTGTGTATACATTAATATATACACAAACACACACTTGTATATTAATATATATACACACTTGTATATTAATATATACACACACTTGTATATTAATATATACACACTTGTATATCTATTCATATATATACATGCAAAATATACACACATACAAAAGATGTATATCAATTAATACATACACATACACAAGTGTATATTTGTTAATATATACAGAAACGAGCACATGTACATATATAATATATACACATACACACGTGTATATTTATTAGTATATTCCCATATGTACACACGTGTATGATTATTAGTATATACCCATATGCACACACGTGTTTATTAATATATACACATACACTCACGTATATCTATCTATCTATCTATATCTATATATCTATATATATATGTATATACGTGTATATCTATTTATATACATATATATATATATATATATACACATATACACATACGTGTATATATATTAATATATATATACATAACACACACACACACACACATATATATATATATATATATATATATATATATATACATATATATATATATATACACACAAATATATATATATATATATATATATATATATATATTATATATTATATATATATATATTATATATATATATATATATGATATATATATATATAATTTTTATATATTATTTATATATATATATGCATGTAATATATCAAAATTATGACGTCTAAAACAGATATCCAAAATCCTCCTAGCCTTTCTAATTTTTTATACCTAGTTTTTAGGCATAAAATGTCAGATTAAAGGAATGCCCTCCTACTTAGGTTCTATTTACCCATCTCTTAAAAGTAACTCTGCCATAAATGTTTTGGTTCTAACATAAATGGTCAAAGTTTATTCCCGACTCCCAAAAAAGGTTGAGTAACCTGTAGGTCTCTTGGGAAAAAATTCACTTGTTTGCTCGCCGTGGGCTCATATCGGCAATAAATGTGTATATTCTCAGAGCATTCTATCCTTTTACCGTAGAACTTGCTATCTTACGATTTAAAATAGTAGCTGAAAATGAAGACTGACATGTTGAATTTGTGTTGTTGTAATACATATTTTTAACTAGATAAATGTTCACAGCATTTTTCGGGACACATTGCGGTCAACAGTAGAACATGCTACCTTAATATATAAAATAGTAGCTGAAAGTGAGGTCTAGCATGTTGAACATGTCTTGTTGTAAATAATACCTTTAATTAGATTGATTGTTCATAGCATTTCCCTGGACACACTGCGGCCAACTGTAGAACATGCTGTCTTACGATTTAAAATAGTAGCTGAAAATCCTGGCTGACATGTTGAACACGCATTGTTGTAATAAATATTTTAACTAGATTAAATGTTCATAGCATTTCCCCGGACACATTGCGGTCAATTGTAGAACATGCTGTCTTATAAATTAAAATAGTAGCTGAAAACGATCGTTGACATGTTGAATACATCTTGTTGTAATAAATATTTTAACTAGATTAAATGTTCATAGCATTTCCCAACACACACTGAGGATAACTGTAGAACATGCTATCTTACGATTTAATATTGTAGCTGAAAATGATGACTGACAACTTGAACATATCTTTTTGTAATAAATATTTTAACTAGATTAAATGTTCACAGCCTTTCCCCAGACATACTGCGGTCCACCGTAGAACAAGCTGCCTTAAGATTTAAAATAGTAGCTGAAAATGATGACTGACATGTTGAACATATCTTGTAATAAATATTTTTACTAGATTAAATGTTCACAGCATTTCCCAGGACACACTGTGGTCAAATGTAGTACATGCCACTTAAGATATAAAATAGTAGCTGAAAATGATGGTTGACAACTTGATCATGTCTTTTTGTAATAAATATTGTAACTAGATTACATGTTCACAGCATTTACCCGGACACATTACGGTAAACCGTAGAACATGCTATCTTACGATTTAAAATAGTAGCTGCAAATCATGGCTGACAGATGAACATGTCTTGTTATAATAAACATTTTTAACTAGATTAAATGTTCACAGCATTTACCCGGACACACTGCGCTTAACCGTAGAACATGCCATTTTTACGATTTAATATAGTAGCTCAAATTGAAGGCTGACATGTTGAACATGTGTTGTTGTAATACATATTTTTAACTAGAGTAAATGTTCACAGCATTTCCCCGGACACACTGTGGTCAATAGTAGAACATGCTACTTAAGATATAAAATAGTAGCTGAAAATGATGGTTGACAACTTGAACATGTCTTTTTGTAATAAATATTGTAACTAGATTATATGTTCACTGCCTTTCCCCAGACATACTGCGGTCAACCGTAGAACAAGCTGCCTTAAGATTTAAAATAGTAGCTGAAAATCCTGGCTGACATGTTGAACATGTCTTGTAATAAATATTTTTACTAGAGTAAATGTTCACAGCATTTCCCCGGACACGCTGTAGTCAACCGTAGAACATACTACTTTAAGATATAAAATAGTAGCTGAAAATGATGGTTGACCCGTTGAACATGTATTTTTGTAATAAATATTGTAACTAGATTACATGTTCACTGCCTTTCCCCGGACATACTGCTATCAACCGTAGAACATGCTACCTTAGGATTTAAAATAGTAACTGAAAATCATGGCTGACATGTTGAGGATGTGTTGTAATAAATATTTTTAACTAGATTAAATATTCACAGCATTTCCCCGGACACATTGCGCTTAACCGTAGAACATGATATTTTTACGATTTAATATAGTAGCTCAAATTGAAGGCTGACATGTTGAACATATCTAATTGTAATAAATACCTTTAACTAGATTTAATATTCACTGCCTTTCCCCAGACATACTGCGGTCAACTGTAGAATATACTATCTTACAATTTAAAATAGTAGCTGAAAATGATGGCTGACATGTTGAACATGTCTTGTAATAAATATTTTTACTAGAGTAAATGTTCACAGCATTTCCCCGGACACGCTGTAGTCAACCGTAGAACATACTACTTTAAGATATAAAATAGTAGCTGAAAATGATGGTTGACCCGTTGAACATGTCTAGTTGTAATATATTTAATTGGATCAAATGTTGGCTAAATATGTAAGTCATCAAAACATGCCCTCTGGGGGTGATACTTGGAACTAATACTTTTTATTAAACAAAATCCTATTTCTTCATTACGTACTGAACAGCATTGAATATTATTTTCTGTATATAACTTTAAACTCAAGAAAGTTTAATTATGGACAAGCTGTACATCATTCCAATCAAAACGATAAAAACATTATAAAACTTAAATGTATGTTATGCGAATGATGAAGCAGTACTATGACTAAAGACTAATTAAACTTCTTAATTCTTTTCTATACTTGAATCCTGGAATTGCTAACAAAATACCTTAGAAAAAAAAGTATTTACAAAAATAATCTAGGATTTCTCTTTGATTACCTGGGATCTCATCGCTTTAGATCTTTCGAAAGGAAATTTGAATAGAATTGTTCTGATATAAATCACGAGGGAATTTCTAAAATTTAATAAAATTAAAAAAAATCTAAAGTCGGAGTTAATACAAGTTTTTTTTAATTACCGGAGCAAACAGTTAAATTTTTAATCAAAATACACAAAAAGTCTTTTTTGCAATGAAGTACTTATTAATTGTTCATCAGAAATTTCCTAAGTAGCTTAAAGACGTATTCTTTGTTTAAAGAAAGAAGTAAAATTTTTACGGTTTCTTTCAGGATTTTTTTTT
>CM063497.1:22883695-22888695 GCA_032207245.1 Pardosa pseudoannulata
TATCTATTTATCTATCTATTTACTATATTCTAACTATTTTTGGTTATGCAACCGGAAGGATTTTACTAGGGAACATTCTAGAACATTCGCTAGGGTTGCTAGAAAAGAATTACTGGAAAAATAGAATCTGAACCGAAAGTGATAAAAGTATCATCACACACACACACACACACACACATATATATATATATATATATATATATATATATATATATATATATATATATATATATATATATATATATATATATATATATATATATATATATATATATATATCAACGCTTAGGAGCAGCACTGTTATTTCTGCTACGGTATCACGATGATGGCGACGAGTTCCTCGACAGAATCGTCACGGGCAACGAGACTTGTATTTCGCACTTTACCCCGGAAACCAAACAGCAGTCAATGTATTGGCGTCATAGTGGATCTTCGGTCAGGACCAAAGTCAAACAGACGCTGTCGGTACAGAAAGGGGTGTGCACACTGATCTGGGATAGGAAGCCTGGTTCCACTCACAGGTGGCAGAGTTCTACAACAGAGGTATACAAATGTTGATACAACAATACAAGTGTCTCAATTCTGGTGGTGGCTATGTTGAAAAATAGCTGAAACATTGCTGTACCTGTTGCCAATAAATATGTCCGTGAAAGTGTGAGTTCTTTTTTTCTTTTAAATAGGGAAACTTACTTTTTGCATGCGTCTCGTAATTTAAAAACAGTAGATTAGGAGAAAAATTTTAAGTTTCGAGAGGTACTATGTCCTTTTAAACCAAAACTTTTCTTATTAGTAAACTACATCACAAAAATTGTGGGTGGTTTTTAGGTCTTAAATAAATCTTTTACAAGAAAGTTGATCTTAGGTAATATTTACTAAGCTAGAAAAGCATTACCTAAGGCAATATTGCCTAAGTCTAAAAAAAGGCTAACTTACCTGACGTTTTCGTGCCTACTCATGTAGATTTTCTTGAACTGTCCGGTTACCACAGCTCCCAGATCTTCTCGGATTTCTGCAGCTACGTGTTGCGGGAGCACAGACAGTAAGAGTCTCTCCTGGAATAGAAAGAAAACAAATATAGCTGTTTGGAGGGACAAAGAAAAATAAGGTTTTTAGTTTAGTTGGTTGTACAGATATTTATGGCACTGAGTCCTCCTGAGATATATTGTGATAAACAAGTAGTTTAAACTTAAACCAAGACTACAGAGATCAAGTTAAAACTTAAACCAAGACTAGATAGATCAAGTTAAAACTTAAACCAAAACTACAGAAAATAAGTTAAAACTTAAACCAAGACTACAGATACCAAATTAAAACATACACACCATGACTACAGAGCCCCAATCAAAACTTAAACCAAGAATACACAGGACAAGTTAAAACTTAAATAAAGACTACAGATACCAAGTTAAAACTTAAACCAAGATTACAGAGACCAAGTTAACACTTAAACCAAGATTACATTGACCAAGTTAAAACTTGAACCACGACTACAGAGATCAAGTTAAAACTTAAACCAAGACTACAGAGATCAAATTAACAGTTAAACCAAGACTACATGGACCAAGTTAAAACTTAAACCAAGACTACAGAGATCAAGTTAACACTTAAACTAAGACTACAGAAAATAAGTTAAAATTTAAATCAAGACTACAAAGATCAAGTTAGAACAGCAAGAAAAAAATATCAGAAGATAAAAGCAAACAAGTAATTACTTTAAGATAGACCTAATTACGTCTGTTATTTTATTAGGTTAAAATATTATTGCATAAACCAAACTCCTAGGCGCAACAGCTCCTGAAGGCCAATTTCCGTTTCGGAAACTAAGATCTCTAGGGGGAAAAGCATATATTCCGGTTAGGTGGTCAGCCTTACGCAGAATATCCAGTGTTTAGTTCCCAACTTTTCTTGGTCCTCAGTTTATCTACCCACTGAAAGCTGAGCCAACCTTGCTTAACCTGGGGATCAAACCTTGGACCTGTGTCGTGGGATCACGAAGCGCTATCCCAGCGCCATTGGGGTTCATATTATTACATATCTAAAAAAAAATCCCTAAAATATTTACCCTGGATTTTCAAAAAGTTCACTCTCTTTATTAAATTCTTTAAATTCTACTTCTAAAATTCCAAACGATACACAAACACAGACAATGATTTTTTAACATTTTTTGTAACAAATTATATCCCATGTATAATAATAGCCTAAGTTATCTGTCAGTCTGACCTCGAATTAAATTCGTGGACGAGGTATTATGTGTCTTAATGACGTCAAAAGTCGTAGAAATAGGAATTTGGTACCATAAGTTTCCCTTTCTGTCGAGTCATAATGACGATATCTGACGTCCCTATGACGCATATTTCGATTATGACATATCTCGACTGCATTATGGTAGCACCATTATCTTATTCAAAAGTAAAGATTTGGCTGGAAACTGAAAATAAGCCTGCTACTATATTGCAGTCGAGATATGTCAAAGGCGACATACGCGTCATAATGGCGTCAGAAGTCGCCAAATTTATGGTACCAGATTCCCATCTCTGGCGACTTCTTGTCGTCTATGACCTATCTCGACTTCAATACGGTTACAAAGTAAATTACCCGTCATAACGTTTTCGGCACGGGTATTTATTTTTATGCATTTATACCTGCATTGTGGCATCGTGGACGTAAAGTGACTATGAGATGTATTTCTGGAACGTTTTGGATTAGACTGGCACATGTGACATCATTAGCTTGTAACATCTCGCCGGAACTATGGCGCATGCGTCACGTGATTAATTCAATCCGGCTACGAAGAATGAAAGAGATTCTAAAAACAATCTTCCTGACTTACTGAATGTATCCATTTTAACGAGAAGAATTCTTGATAAATTACAAGTAATCTTTAAAGAATTCAACGAGATATAATTGGAATTGAGGTTTAGCTAGCGGAAGAAATAGATTTATGATGCTGAAACACGCAGTGACACTGTTAGAATAGATTTTTACTTACAAAAATTGGCAACATATAGTACAGGATTTGATTAAGGTGCTTTATTTTAATGTTATTGCAATTAATATGAATTACAAATGCGCTGAAAAATAAGGTTTGACATCAGAATAAGGTACTTCCGTCAACTTGGCGATAAAGCTTTAATCAAAACAACCTAACTTTTCACTTCTGATCTCGCCATGTCTTTATTTCGATTTATATTATTTTAATATCTGATTCTTCTACTGAAATGATAAACACATTTTAAAAAAATACAGAAGAAATAATGTTCTTTGTTTCCTATCATTCAATCGTATTTATCTATTGACCTATGTAAGCATTTTAATATCTGTCTAAACATCTTACCATGAATCTATGGATATAAATAGCTTATCTATCCATCTAAACAGCTTATCACTATGGATGTAAATAGCTTATCTATCCATCTAAACAGCTTATCACTATGCATCTAAATAGCTTATCATCATCATCTAAACAGCATATCACATATCGATCGAAACAGCTCATGACCTATTCATTTAAAAACTTATCACAAATCAATCTAAACAGTTATCTATATATCTATATAAGTTCTTTATATATCTATATAAATTATCTGTCTATATATCTAAGCAATTTATTTATCTTCTGTCTCTCTATGTAAACATCTTACCATCTATCCAAACATCTTATAAACAATCTACCTTTTTATAAGCAATAAGTCTGTGGTCAAACTATGACCAAATAGTAAATGCACTGATTTTCAATACCAGAATTTGTGGGTTCGCATACCACTGTGGCATGGATGTTCATAGCCGTTCGAAGTCATCTTACGTAGTAGGTCCCTGTCTTATTAGGCCACATCACAAAAAATTAGACCGTAGCACTCCAAACCAAATCAGTCAATATGCATGTGTGTGTATGTTCGTAAGCTCCTTAAAATTTCTAAAATATTCTGGAATACGTTCAAATAAGAGGGTTGGGATATAAGTCATGGCAACTCTTTTTCTTGTAGATATGTGAACAGATAATAAACGTATATGTGTCGTGTGGAAGATCTGCAGGCATAGTGTGTGTGCAGAAAAACAGATGGCTCTGTGATAGCTTGTAGTAGCGCAGCGAGGGCTGTGAAATCAGTCAGTTGCTGAGTGTCGTGCGAGATGAAAGTAACCCGTGTTGAAGAGCGTGTTTACATCAAAATAGCCGTTCTCCGAGGGAGAAATGCGATGGAATGTCACAGTGAATCAGTGGAAGCTCTTGGGAATTATGCCCTGCCATACGGTACAGTGGCACAGTGGGTAGGAAAGTTTCAGTAAGAACGTATGTCAACCCGTGTCTCAACAGGGGTTACTTCCATCTCGCACGATGATTTCGAAAGGCTATGAACAGCCATGTCACAGTGGGATTCAAACCCACGAATTCTGAAATTGAAGATCAGCGCCTTAACTATTTGGTCATAGTTTGACCACAAATTTATTGCTGGTAAAAAAAGTAGATTGTTTATAAGATGTTTCATAGATAGACAGAATATATATAAATTGCTTAGATATATACACAGATAATTTATATAGATACATAGAGAACTTATATAGATATATAGATAAATGTTTAGATTGATTTGTGATAAGTTTTTAAATGAATAGGTGATGAGCTGTTTTGATCGATATGTGATATGCTGTTTAGATGATGATAATAAGGTTTTTAGATCCATAGTGATAAGGTGATTAGATCGATAGGTGATAAGCTGTTTATATGGATAGATAAGCTATTTAGATCCATAGATTGATGGTAAGATGTTTAGACAGATATTAAAATGCTTACATAGGTTGATAGATAAATACAATCGGATGATAGGGAACGAAGATCATTATTTCTTCTGTATAATTTTAAAATGTGTTTATCATTTCAATAGAAGAATCGAATATCAAAATAATATAAATCGAAATACAGACATGGCGAGATCAGAAGTGATAAGTTAGGTTGCTTTGATTAAAGCTTTATCGCCAAGTTGGCGGAAGTACCTTATTCTGAT
>CM063497.1:22913695-22926195 GCA_032207245.1 Pardosa pseudoannulata
ATCTAGTAAACTTTCGCTACAATCATTTACAGATAATTCAGTTTCTGATTCCGAGTCACAGTTTTAATCACAAGAAATTAGCTCTGAATTATCCATTATTTAAAAGTAAAAATATATTATTAAACTCTTACATCAATAAAATTATCAGACGGTTAGTAAAATATAACCAGAAAGCTATACACTGGAAGAAAACAATTCGTCTTCTGATACAAAATATGCGAAAAAACCCTCGCTTGCCAACCAATCAAAGTAAAAGTACAATAAACTGAAAACTATCATTTACTGGACATCTATACGAATAACTTATTACTAAAATTGGAAAAATACGGTCGAAATAGTGCAAGAGAAATAGAAATCAGGTAGCCCGTACGCCGTACGGGCAAATCAGTAAAGGGCCGAAAGCTGTGCCCGTACGGCTTAAGGGCAAAACTGGGAAGGGGTTAATCTATTACTTAAGCCAAATATGAAAGAAAATTATTTACATCATATCTAAGTTCAGCGATAAAAATTATGAAAATAATGCAGACGATATTTAAATAATTTAAAATAAGTAATGATTCAATGAGATGGTTAAAGGAATGACGTCATAATGTAAAAAAATATTATTTTCATCTACTAATAATGTGATAAATTGATTAATTTAACCCCCTGCTCTTTGAAGTCAATTTGAATTTTGCTAACACTAATTCATCAAGAATCCAATATGGATGCCTCTATCCCTTCCAAGTCCAACCCCTTCATAAATTCGAGGACAGACGGAGATATAACTTAGGCTATTATTAAACAGGGGATGATATTAATTTGACTGGTTATAAGTAAACGACAGACTATGGAAAAAAAAATTTCATCTGTGTCTTAAAAATCAATTTAAGGGGACACATCACTTTTAGACCTTCGAAAATTCGATTTTTTTAAAAACTTTTATAATTTTAGAATGTGATGGCCTGTCTGTAGTGCCTTAGAAGTCTTTCAATTTTAATGGAAATGGTTTAAACTTATCAGTTTTAGTAGCTAAAATATCCATTTAAATTATGCCGGAATTCATATTGACTAATTTAAGTGTTACATCTGTACGTACGTAAAATTTCGAATCATTAAATATTTATTTTATAATCCGTTAATGCGTTTCAAGTAGTTTTTTAGCAATATCTTTAGTAATATCTGAAAAACTACGTTTTCAAGCAGATTCATTACAAACTAAATAATTTTGGAAGTGAGTATCATGTCTATGTTATGAAAAAGTGTTATTTTCATCTATTTATAAAGTGAAAAATTGTAGAACTTAATCGCCTGCTCTTAACTGGGGAAAATAGAGCTCGAAATGATGGCATTAAAAGCTCGAAAAGGGGGAAAGGGGTGGATTCCGAATGTTTTTAAGACGGCAGCAATTTTTGCTGTGATGTGAAGCATATTTATACGAATTTATTTTAGAATTGAATGGTTAGTTTAGAAAAAAGATAAACTTTACTCGCTTTGAAGTTTGCTAACCCTACCTCAAGTAGAATCCAATATGGATGCCTATATCTATTCCGGGTCCAATACCTCGACGAGGACGAGGACGATTTAATACCTGGTATTAAATGGCTATAACATACCTCGTCCACGGTTGCTACAGTATTGCAGTAGAGATAAATCACTGGTGACTTCCTCGACGTAATGACGTCAGAAATCGCCAGAGTAAGTAATTCGGTACCATAAATTTCCCTCTCTGATATTCTTATGACGCAGAAGTCACCAGTGACATATGTCGACAGTAATATGGTAGCTCCCATTGTAACACCTGTGGTGTGACATTTTTCGATTCATCTTGTGCCAAATATCAAAAATATAAAATTACTCAATTCTCACTGGTGATTTCCGCGTCATAATGACGTCAGAAATCGCCAGAGTTGGGAATTTGGTACCATAAATTTCCCTCTGACATCATGACGCAG
Organism: Pardosa pseudoannulata; assembly: GCA_032207245.1. Lineage (NCBI taxonomy): Eukaryota > Metazoa > Arthropoda > Arachnida > Araneae > Lycosidae > Pardosa > Pardosa pseudoannulata. The sequence goes on from CM063497.1 coordinate 22,915,630, forward strand.
AAATCACCAGTGACATATGTCGACAGTAATATGGTAGCACCCATTGTAACACCCATGGTGTGACATTTTTCGATTAATCTCGTGCCAAATATCAAAAATCTGAACTTACTCAATTCTTACTTGTGTCACTGGTGACTTCCGCATCATAATGACGTCAGATATCACCAGAGATAGGAATTTGGTAGAAAAGATAATCTTTAATGAATTGGGTTTTATTGTAACTAGAAAAATTTATAATTTAAAGTGTATTATTAATGAAATTTACAAAACCGTTATTTTCTTTTACTACTGCTAGTTGAAATTTCTCAATAAGGATATACACTATGTAATTAAGTATTAACTTTAATTATTAACAATAATTAACTTTTCTCCAGAACACTTTACTTCAAGGTAATGATTGTTTACAGTTTTAATTTTTTGTTTGGTAACTAAAACAAAAGATTTCATCATATTTTCATAATTCATACTATTATATACTTTTAAATATTTTTATATAGTGAATGGTGTTAATTGAAGAACACGGTTCACCCGCCAACAAGGCGATAAAGCTCTGAGCATGGCAGCCTAATATTTTCTCCTGATCTCGCCGTGTCCAAAGAATCAGTATCTATATTTTGATTTAGATTATATTGGTATCCAGCTCTCTTTGTGCAACTCATTTCTTATACGCTAAATCACAGTTCAGGGGGCGAGCCAAAGCAAGTTTAGTTATCACGCAAGCATGGGCGATGTCTCCAAATTCTAGAACCCATTTTTTTGTCAAACCTGACTCTATTTTTTATTTTCTATTTTTTTTAAAAATTCGTATTCATCTTAACAAAATTTCTAATCTTTTTTTGTTCAAAATATACGTTGAAATTGGGTATATACTTATTATAAAACGAAGCACAAATTGTAAACATCATTTGGCGATATTATGGCGATCACTTGTACAAAACTAGAGCCAAAAACATGGCGGCCGGCCCCCGGTACTGGGATTCTACCTTTTAAATGCTCGTATTGCTTAAAACAATTAGCTATAATGAAAATGTTAGGCTACCATGCTCAGAGATTTATCGCCAAGTTAGCGGGGGCACTTGTTCTTGAGTCAAGCCATATAGTTATAGCCTATTACAATGGCTCAATCTATATCAATTAAAGTCGAACAGTAAAGTAAACTGCTGAGGGATTAATTGCCCATAAATGTAAATGCCCGGTTTCTGAAAGGTTTAGGTTAATTGAGTAAATGTATATAATTCTATTACAATGGCACAATCTACGTCAAATAATGTCTCCCCAAAAGCAAGGGGTACAATGTTCGGATGAAATACCTTTGTGTTTTAGTAAACATCGCCAATAATTTCGCCAAATTTGCCAAGAGGTACCTGTTCTTAAGTACCTTATTCTTAAGTATTACCATAAATATGAAGTTTAAATAACATTAAATACTACAGTAAGCCACGTTAGAGACCAGCTATCGTTTTAATCAGCAATGGATGCCATTTATGAAAAAGGGAAAATTTTGTGAAAAATCATTCATTAGGTTTTCATGTAAAGCAGGTACTATATTAGACTATATTTGAGGGTGCCACTTGACTCTCGCCAAGCTGGGAGATGTTGTTTTATTTATGGGAACGACTACAGTTTTTTTTTTTTTTGAAACCCAATCGTGATTCTGATTGGTTTAGATTTTAGTGTTATGTTTAAATGTTCAACGATATTTATAATTTCAGAAGTCAGTTAGTTCTACGTTGGATATCGGCTGGTAAGGTTAATTTTAACCCTCTAAGTGGTTCGCACGTACAATTCCGCCAAACCGATGATGTCTTCAAAGCGGTTGTCATGTACAATTTTCGACCTCCGAAAATGGATGTATTGTACATTTCTGCCAGTGTTTTCTATCATGAAGTTTTGAGGTAGGAGGGTCAGGTCAATTGTTTAGGAACTGTATCCCTACTCCCTGAGGCTCAAAGACGCTGATAGCTTTTCATGGCTTTGTAAATATCTATTTCGAAGTATTTCGTTTGCGGTAACAGATGTATCTCTAATTGGACCACTTAATTATCTTGGAGAACTTTTGTAAAAATATAAATAAGTCTTTCAAAGAATATTTTTATTTGTACTTTTAGAATCCATTATTTCTTATGGGATGATCCTCGAGACTCGACACGATTTGTGTGTTAACAATCTATGATAACAATCTATGATATCTATTTATATATCTATTTATAACCGAAAGTAAAGGGACAATAACGAGGGTGGGTTTTTCGAATTCCAATCTAGTCGACAATGGGTGAAGTAAAATTCATAGAACGCTTTGGTCACTGACACAATAAAACTAGTGTATATTTTGGAGACTTTTTTCCTCGGTGTGTTCCACTCGGAGGGATAAATTAGCACAAAAAAAAATCATCAGTTTCGCCAAGGAGGTACCCTAAAATATATTTTTGGTAGACTCCCAGTTCCAGGGGCCGGTCGCCATATTTTGGGCTCTATTTTTGTTCAAATAATCGCCAAATTGTCGCCAAGTGATGTTTACAATTTGTGCTTCGTTTTGTATCAAGTTTATACCCAATTTCAAAGCATATTTTAAACAAAAAAAGTTTGAAATTTTGATAAGATGAATTAAAAAAAAAAAAAAAATGATAATAAAAAATAGAGCAAGGTTTGCCAGAAAACTGGGTTCTAGAATTTGGCGACATCGCTCAAGCTTGTCATGCACACTGAACTAGGTTGGGCGGGCCTCCTGAACTGGGATGTAGCCATATTTTTATCAATACCTTTGTGTTTTAGTAAACATCGCCAATAATGTCGCCAAATTTGCCAAGGGGCACCCAATTTTTCAACTCCTCTTCTTAGCCCACTCTCCTGTTTCTAATCATGGATCTTGTTGGTGCTTCAACCACATTTGGCGAAATTGGCGTGCTTGCAGCTTGCATGCGTGACGTGCTTGCAGCGTGGCGTTTGAAATCTGGCGAGGGGATCGTAACTCAACAAATTTTTTATTTCAATTTTTCAAGTAAATCGACCGATCTTTGCAGAACACGTATTTTGAGTGAAGGTTGAAGAGGAGTTGTAAAATTGAAAATTCAAATCTCTTATTCAGTGTTACCCATAATTTTTATATACTATTATATATTTACATAATGAATCATCCATATTTATATATATAATTATATAATTCCTTCTTCATATCTATATAAATAAAAATGTAAATGTTTGTTTATGACCCAATCTCTGAAAACATTGCATCGATTGGAATATTGCAAAGTTGTACTACTGCAGTGGTATATTTTTATCCTCAACATTTATATATAAAATTTAAAATCTCTGTTTGTCTCCCAGCAATATGATTGGCTGCTGTGTCTTTGGCAGAGTGTTCTTTTCAAGTTTCTAGCACCAAGGAATGAAAGCAGTGGTTCAAATCCCACCAGTGTTATTAAATTAAACATATTAAAAACATGGGCTTTTTTCTTTGATTTCCGTCTAACTACACTGACCCACAGCAAAGCGCGGCCCGTCACAACTAGTTTTATATAATTTTATATATTTTTATGTCACGTACTCTGATTTTTATGTAATTTTATATAAAGTATTTTGATAAATATTCACTGCTTAACATTATCAATAAGAAGTATAACAAGTAAAAACTACCCTTCTAAGAGTAACAAATCGATATTTCTGTATAACATTTTTATATAGCAATAATTTATATGTTCCTATCCAGTATATAGTTATCTTTAACAAATTATGGAAAGCACTGGAAAGAAAAACATCTACACATAACTATAGCAAACTATTATCCGACTGTAGATGCTGATAAAGGGCAGAATGTCTGTTATATCACCTACTTTTTGCAGGCTGTGACAGATAACTAATGGATTTGGTTAAGCAGTAAGAAAAGCTAATGGAGGGGTAGGAACAGACACAAAGATCAAAGAAAAATGGCGAAAGGGAAAATAAGCAAGCGTTGTAAATAATGGTACATGCAACAATGACAGCAATACGATATGATTTGTTTTCAGTATCTGTGTCTGGAAAGAATAAAAGAAATTCAAGATTATATATATATATATATATATATATATATATATATATATATATATATATATATATATATATATATATATATATATATAGGGTGGTCTATAAGAAACTTTCCCTATACACGAGTCCGTAGTAGCCGAACCGTTCAACCAATCGAAATGAAAGTTGAAATATAGGTATTTGAATGTATGGAGTCCAGATTGGGATGATTTAAAACAATAAACTTCTCACAGTTATGGTTATAAAGACAAAATTTTGAAACTTTCGAAGGGCAACACCCATTGTTTTCGTGTGCAAATTGATCAGAGCATGCAAAAACCTTAAATGGCGTTGGAACGAAACACGTATAACATAAATTGGCTGCGTAAAACATTTGCCAAGAAGAGCACCGCCAAGAACCAATCCCAATAAAAGGAAGGTGTATTGATGCACTTTGCATAATGCATTGGGATAGGCAGTAGAAGCACCAATCACAGATCACTCCTGCAAAGCACTGCTTGTGATATAAGCAGTATTGTGTTTCTTCATGATCGTGTTAATCCCTCATGTTTCGTACGTCAATATAATTCCTTGTATGTCGTAGAAAGGACGAGTCTGTTTGCTGAGAGGTAAGACAGGTATGTATCTTATGTGTGGTATAGGTGACACTCTTTGGTTTTGTTGCGTAGTGATTTTACAGCAGTATTCCCTCTATTAAAGTTCCAACCCTCGTATAAAATGGACATTTAGTGGATTTCAACAAAAAAGATAAAAAAGCTACAGCGTAATGCACCTAAAATTTTCCTTTCCTTTAGTTTTCCAGAAATGAAACCTTGCTTGTTACAAGCGCAGTTTTCCAGGAATTCGAAGCTTGGAAGTAGAGATGTTGAATGGAACAAAGAACAGTACGGAAATGCATGTCCATCGAGGGAATTTTTTGCGGTCCTGGAAGTTTTGCCGCATATCACCGCAAACCGGAATGAAAAACTGACAGAGGTGAGCGGTTGCTAATCCATTTGATTGCCAAGAAGCCCGATAGCGCTCCTGGCTCATGCGAGAACTAATACCATCTCCATTTCAAGTCCCTTCCATACTATGGTCCACTGCAAGCCATTACCACCGGTATGGCTTGTCGAGAATGGCTAACGACAAAATGGCCATGGCGGAGGATGGCTTCGGAAGCAGTTTTTCTCCAAAGACCAAAGGCAGCCAGTTGCGCAAATAAAGTGTGCAGTAGACCCTATGGGCGAATAACGTTCTCGGTTCATATAGTGGCCCAGTGTGTGGATGCAACCCATAAACCCTCGTACAAGGTCACCATCAGGAAGTAGTGAACAATTGGCCATAGTATGGAGACTACATTATACTTGTCGATTCTTGTTTATTGTCTTTTTATTCCACATTTGTATTTATAACAAATAGTATTATGGTATACATTAAATCTTTAAGTTGAGAATAGTCCAGTTTCCGAATTGAAACACGAGCATAATAATATTTCTAGGTGATTCTTGAAAATTGTGCCATTTGTTTGCGCTGAAATATTGTATTTTTTTTTATAATTTCATTCTAATTTCATAATACGTATTCAAAAGGTATGCTAAAAAAGCATTAAATTTTTTTTACAGAAATTATATTTATTGAATATCCTTTGCAAGTTCTTCGTCTTTTAATTTTTCAAGGAAATTTTTGAATTGTCGACGATTGCTTTGGTGCGAATGTAATTTACAACGTGTTACAATGTTTTCATAATATAAGGATATTTTAAATATTTTGTAACTAGATGTTCTCAGTGAATTATACAGTGAATCGGTATGAATTGCGGAATTTGAGAATCATCTCCTAACACATTGTGTGCGAGTACATTTCGCACCAGATTGTACCGGGAGCGAGCGTTTTGCGCGTAAATTTAATTATTCATTTAAATCGCCATAGCTCGAAAATTGCTTAATTTTTTAACCAACATTTCGTATTTTATATTGAAATATATAAACAAATATATATGTAAATACAAATATATATATAATATATAAATATACATATATATAATATCATTTTTGCAAGGAGAAAGAAAAAGTTAATTTTAAATCTAAATTGATCTATTTAATCAAACCTCCCGTTTTGTGGTTCCGCATCGACTGATATAAAAACTAGTTCTTTTTTGTCTCATTTTTTTTTAGAATCTATGTAGTAGACAAGAACATTCGGCTTCGTTTTCCTGTATATACCGTTATTTTTGTACCCGCAAACAAACCATATTCTTACACTAACCCGTACTAGTACGTGACCCGTGCTCAAGAATCAACCGTAAGAAAACGTACTAGTACGTTCCGTGATCAAGAATCAATCGTAAAAAACGTACATACGTGTCCCGTGATCAAGATCAATCGTAGAAACGTAAATATTGTGATCAAAATCAATCGTAAAAAACGTATGACGATCTGAACAAGAATCAATCGAAGAAAACGTACATTGTGATCAAGAATCAATCGTAAGAAACGTACTAGATGTCCCGTGCTCAAGAATCAACCGTAAGAAAACGTACTAGTACGTGCTGTCAAAATCAATCGTAAGAAAATACTAGTACGTGTGACAAGAATCAATAAGAAAACGTACTAGTATGCTACAACAAAAGCCCAATAAACATTTTTTTAAAACAATGCCGAGCTCCATGTTGAAATACTTTTTTAAAATATATATACAAAAATATATATACATATATATACAATTATAACATATTTTAAAAAAATGAAAAGGGAAATCGGGTACATTTATCGAGAGCCACAAATAATCGTTCAAAGAGCCGCATGTCGCTCGCGAGGTTGGCCCCTCCTGTTATATAAAAACACTCTAGGCAATATAAAAATATCATTATGGCTACGAACAGCAGAGAATTCGGCAATGTTGACGAATTACTTGAATATGTATAAGAGATTTGAAAAATTTTTTTTCAATTTACAACTCCTTCTTCAACACGAAATACAGTTTCTTTTAATCAAAGAGTTTTTGCTGGATGAGATCCCGCCTATCCTCATTTTGGACTAACTTTCTCTTCAATTGTGTTTATTTCTATTAAAAATTAAATTTGACATCTGCAGATTAAACGCCATGAAGCACGAATTTCGCCATAGTGTGGTTGAAGCACCAACAAACCTATTAGAAACAGAGAAGTGGGCCAAAGAAGAGAGTTGAAGCATTGCGGATGACGATGACTACATTGAGTCGGAACACGAAAACTAAAATAAGGGAGTTTTGGAAGGTGTCAACAAACGATGTTATAAATGCGAACAAATCGTATTAGTGACAGTTCAAAAATAATGAACTGTTGAGGTAAGCGCACTCCTAGACACAAGGACACGGCTAGGTTGACTCAGCCTTCATCCCTTCAGTGGCTAGGCAAACTGAGGTTCAAGCATGGTTGAGATTAAACACTGGGGGTTCTGCATAAGGTTGACCACCAAACCAGAACGAACAGCCGAACGATGGCCGAATGGTTAGAGTGCTGGCATTCGGAACCGGAGTTCGTTTGTCCGAATCCGATTGAAGCATGGATGTTCGTAGCCGTTTAGAATCGGCTTTAAGCAGTAGGTCCAGGTCTCATTAGCCCTCGTGTTGCAAAAAGTAGACCGTAGCACTCCAAACGAAACCAAACCAACCTAACCGGAACATATGCTTCGCACCCCATTGCCCTTGGTTACGTAAATGGAGATTGGCACCGTAGACACTGGCCACCTATGGGCTGTTGCACCCAGGAGTTTAGTTCGGAAAACAATAAATGGAGTGACAGTAAAATTGGCGATTTTTCGACATTTCCAGTTAATCGGTAATAGAGGTAAATAAAGACATTGTAAGTTGCCTTGTAATGTTTTCCACGAAAAATCTGGACCAAAACACGTACCACCTTCAGACTCGACCAACTGAGTATTTCTATTTATGCAGCGTGGAACTTTTAATTATTTCTCAAAAAAATCATGTTGAAACTCAACTGGTTAAAATTTGCCTCTAGAACTAGAACTGTTGAATCAGAAGCTCTCTCTGAAATTCTAAATCTACTCTCTCAAATTCTACATCAAACTCTAAATCTTTCACTCATGATATCATGTAGACTTTATCAAATCTACATGATATCACATACACCAGTCCCATATACGAAGTAAGTTTTTTAAAAAATTAAGTACCCTCTTAAAGTTTAAAGATACACATAATACAACGGTTAGCTTTTTTAGTTAAAATACATATATATTTTTTACAAAAAAATAAAAATTATAAAAATGTAAGAATAGTTCAACTCGTTAATAAAAACTTCATGAAAAACTAGATATTACTGAAATTTACGCTTTTTGTCTTTTCTTTTTAGCATAAATTATACGTAGAACGTAAAAACAATTCTCCCAGAAAGGTGAGGCCATGCTGCAAACAGCTCGCAATGTGTCTGTGCTGTGGATGCCCTTGCAGACAACAGAAAATATCTTACCACAGAAAAAAAAGGAAGAAAACTACACAAGGTATTCCGGCGTTATGTGTGCTTCCATTTGTAATATATATACGCCTTGTTTAATAGATTTAATGGAAATCCTTCAAGGGGACAGTGGTATTTAAGATTTTAAGATTTAGTTTTGATTAAATGCTTGAAAATTTAATATTTTAATATCATACTTAGTATTATTTATATACATATGTATACACATATACACATGTATACATGTATACACATATACACATATATACATGTATACACATATACACATGTATACACATACATACACACACATATATATATATACATATATATATATATATATATATATATATACATATATATATATATACATATATATATATATATATATATATACATATATATTCAACATATATACACACATATATACATATTTACACACACATATACACACACACACACACACACATATATATATATATATATATATATATATATATATTATGCATTTTGCATTTTATTTAATAATTTTATTATATAATAAATGTAATTAATAAATACATAAATATACATATATATTTATACAATAAAATTTTAAACAATTATAGATGTGTAGTAAATATTTTATATGAAAAATCTTCACTTTATATGTATATTAAAATTTTATTCCATAATTTTAATATTAACATTATATATATATATATATATATATATATATATATATATATATAGTTATACACACATATACAATATATACACACACATACACACACACATATATACACACACATACACACACACACACACACACACACACACACACACACACACACACACATATATATATATATATATATATATATATATATATATATATTTGACCGTTTAAAATACTTTATTACATGATTTCCGTTCTGTCCACGTTTAAATCCACTAACTTCATACCGCATGTTTCTGTATCTACGATCAGAAACAAATTAAATAAACATTCATACTTATTTACTGAACTTATTTTTCCAGTCCAAAAAAAGAAAGTCTCTGTACCTTATATTCTAAGCGGCGTTACTGCAGGATATGGTGGTCATATTCCAGACGGCCACGATGTAGTTGGAAGCGCCGTCTGCAGGGGGAGTCGTGAAGTATACTTACGCCATTGGAAGAGAGTCAACGCGATTAAAAAAATACCATGTCAACAACAATGAATTTCTGTATTAAACTCTATTATCCATTGTACTTGTCTCTAGATGCTAAGTTTTTCAAAGTTGTAGTCAAAATAAATGGTTTTACAGAGTACGGAGAAATGCAGTATGCAATCTTGCATTTCTCCGCGATTTCTTGAGATTCATAAAATACCATGACAACAAAAATGAGTTTCCGTATTAAACTTCATTATCCATTGTACTTGTCTCTAGATGCTTAGTTGTTCAAAGTTGTAGTCAAAATAAATGGTTTTACAGAGTACGGAGAAATGCAGTATGCAATCCTGCATTTCTCCGCGATTTCTTGAGATTCATAAAATACCATGACAACAAAAATGAGTTTCCGTATTAAACTTCATTATCCATTGTACTTGTCTCTAGATGCTTAGTTGTTCAAAGTTGTAGTCAAAATAAATGGTTTTACAGAGTACGGAGAAATGCAGTATGCAATCCTGCATTTCTCCGCGATTTCTTGAGATTCATAAAATATCATGACAACAAAAATGAGTTTCCGTATTAAACTTCATTATCCATTGTACTTGTCTCTAGATGCTTAGTTGTTCAAAGTTGTAGTCAAAATAAATGGTTTTACAGAGTACGGAGAAATGCAGTATGCAATCTTGCATTTCTCCGCGATTTCTCGAGATTCATAAAATGCAATTACAACAAAAATGAGTTTTCGTATTAAACTCCTTTATCCATTGTACTTGTCTCTAGATGCTTAGTTTTTCAAAGTTGTAGTCAAAATAAATGGTTTTATAGAGTACGGAGAAATGCAGTATGCAATCCTGCATTTCTCCGCGATTTCTCGAGATTCATAAAATGCAATTACAACAAAAATGAGTTTTCGTATTAAACTCCTTTATCCATTGTACTTGTCTCTAGATGCTTAGTTTTTCAAAGTTG
>CM063497.1:22931195-22953695 GCA_032207245.1 Pardosa pseudoannulata
TTGTAGTAATATAATTTTGTAATATTAAAGAATATTAGGTATTAATCGTTTCGTAGATATTTAGTTTGAACAAAAAAGTAAAAAAGATAGTGGTAATTATTAGTGATATGATAGTTATTTATGACAGTGATAGTTATTAGTGATAATTATACCTCAAGCTGCAGTAATATAATTTTGGAATAATTATAAATATTAGATATCAATCGTTTTGTAGATATTTATTTTGTACAAAGAAGTAAAAAAGATAGTGATAATTATTAGTTATATGATAGTTAATTATACCAGTGATAGTTATTAGTGCTAATTATACGTCATGCTGTAATAATATAAATTTATAATATTAATAAATATTAGACATCAATTGTTTTGCTTCAGTTCAGTTCTGCAATATAAATATTAAATTCTCTCCTATTTTGTTAAATTGAAAGTTAAAGCCTTTATTATTTATACATAACTCTCTAAAAACTATACATAAACGTAAAAACTAATTCTGTTTTATAGCGAATAAATGTGTGCCACCAGAGCGAGTTACAGAAACCTAGAAAAGCAAAGGGTTATATCTAATAAATTTACGTCGGCACTCTATCAACAGTCACGTATTCCGTTACGGCCCACTAGGATTACCCGACTCGCCAGGGTAATTTTACCCCGGACCGAGCACCGAATTACCATTACGCTCGAGTATTCACCACTCACGCAGTCGGAATACTTGTCAGAATTTAACCGTTATAAATGATTCCTATGGAGAAGGAATTGTTCCAGATTAATATAAATGTTCCTAAGGGTGACTTTAGTGAAATAAACGCAATACATAGTAGCATTTATTGCATAAACTATTTTACGTATTTTTGCTTGAAATAAAATATTTTATAAAAAGTGTCAGCTTAATTTTATTGAAGTGATATTTTAAAAGTATTTAGGAAAAAGTTTTATTTGTGTATATGTTACCGTTAAAGTGTAAAATCCGTTATTTCATAAAATAAGTAGACAAGTCAGTGAAAATATATAAATGTCCTGAATTCTACGATTTAACTAGTTATCTTATAGAATAAAGATTACCAGGTCGTTAAACTATGGAATACAGCATTAGAAAGTTCTTTGAATCGGTTCTGTCTGGTTTTAATCAGTTTTGAAAAGCTTACATCTGTATTGTAATGACGTGTATGTGTGTATGTGTGTTTATGCAATCAGAATTCCAGTGTAACGATATTTTAAAAGTATTTAGGAAAAAGTTTTATTTGTGTATATGTTACCGTTAAAGTGTAAAATCCGTTATTTCATAAAATAACAAGGTAAGGTATTTCATGAAATAACTAGACAGTGAAAGTATACAAATTGAAGTATACGATTTAACTAGTTAATCTATAGAATAACGATTATCTGATCGTTAAACTATGAAATACGGCACTAGTTCTTTAAACCAGTTCTAGCTAGTGGTTTTAATCAGTTTTGAAAAGCTTACATCTGTATTGTAATGACGTGTATGTGTGTATGTGTGTGTATGCAATCAGAATTCCAGTGTAACGATATTTTAAAAGTATTTAGGACATAATACGGATATTTATTTGTGTATATGTTACCGTTAAAGTGTAAAATCCGTTATTTCATAGAATAACTAGACAAAGTCAGTTAAAGTATTTAAAATTATTGAATTCAACTTTTTAACTAGGTATTCTATAGAATAAAGATTGCCAGGTCGTTAAACTATGGAATACAGCATTAGAAAGTTCTTTGAATCGGTTCTGTCCGGTTTTAATAAGTTTTGAACAGCTAATATCTGTGTTGTAATGACGCGTATGTGTGTATGTGTGTGTATGCAATCAGAATTCCAGTGTAACGATATTTTAAAAGTATTTAGGACATAATACGGATATTTATTTCTGTATATGCTACCATTAAAGTGTAAAATCCATTATTTCATAGAATAACTAGACAAGTCAGTGAAAAATATATAAATTTATTGAATTATACGATTTAACTAGTTAATCTATAGAATAACGATTATCTGATCGTTAAACTATGAAATACGGCACTAGTTCATTGAATCTTTTCTTGCTTGTTTTAATCAGTTTTTAAACAGTTTACATCTGTGTTTTTAATGCCGTGTATGTGTGTGTATGTGTGTATGTAATCGCAATTCCAGTGTAACGATATTTTAAGAGTATTTAGGACATACGAGATTTATCTGTGTATAAGGTACCGCTAAAGTGTAAAATCGTTATTTCACAGAATAACTAGACAAGTCAGTGAAAGTATATAAATTTATTGAATTCTACGATTTAACTAGTTATTCTATGGAATAATGATTAATTGATCATTAAACTATGCAATAAGGCACTAGAAAATTATTTGAATCGTTCTATCTGGTTTTAATAAGTTTTGAACCGCTCATATCTGTGTTGTAATGACGTGTGCTTGTATGCAATCATAATTCCAGTGTAACGATATTAAGAGTATTTAGGACATAATACCGAGATTTATTTGTGTATATGTTACCGTTAAAATGTAAAATCTATTATTTCATAGAGTAACTGGACAAGTCAGTGAAAGTATATAAATGTTTATTCTATAGAATAACGATTACCTGATCTTTAAACTATGAAATACGGCACTAGAAAGTTTTTTGAATCGGTTCTGGCTGGTTTTAACAAATTTTGAACCTCTTATATCTGTGTTTGTAATGACATATATGTATGTGTGTGTATGCAATCAGAAATCCAGTTTAACGATATTAAGAGTATTTAGGACATACCGAGATTTATTTGTGTATATGTTATCGTTAAAGTGTAAAATCCGTTATTTCATAGAATAACTAGACAAAGTCAGTTAAAGTATTTAAATTTACTGAATTCTACAATTTAACTAGTTATTCTATAGAATAACGATTACCTGGTCGTTAAACTATGGAATACGGCACTAGTTCATTGAATCTTTTCTTGCTTGTTTTAATCAGTTTTAAACAGTTTACATCTGTGTTTTAATGCCGTGTATGTGTGTGTATGTTGTGTATGTAATCAGCAATTCCAGTGTAACGATATTTTAAGAGTATTTAGGACATAATACGAGATTTATCTGTGTATAAGTTACCGCTAAAGTGTAAAATCCTGTTATTTCACAGAATAACTAGACAAGTCAGTGAAAGTATATAAATTTATTGAATTCCTCGATTTAACTAGTTATTCTATAGAATAATGATTAATTGATCGTTAAACTATGGAATAAGGCACTAGAAATTATTTGAATCGGTTCTATCTGGTTTTAATAAGTTTTGAACAGCTCATATCTGTGTTGTAATGACGTGTGTTGTATGCAATCAGAATTCCAGTGTAACGATATTTTAAGAGTATTTAGGACATAATACCGAGATTTATTTGTGTATATGTTACCGTTAAAATGTAAAATCTATTATTTCATAGAATAACTGGACAAGTCAGTGAAAGTATATAAATGTTATTCTATAGAATAACGATTATCTGATCGTTAAACTATGAAATACGGCACTCGAAAGTTTTTTGAATCGGTTCTGCTGGTTTTAAACAAATTTTGAACAGCTTATATCTGTGTTGTAATGACATATATGTATGTTGTGTATGCAATCAGAATTCCAGTTTAACGATATTAAGAGTATTTAGGACATACCGAGATTTATTTGTGTATATGTTACCGTTAAAGTGTAAAATCCGTTATTTCATAAAATAACTAGACAAAGTCAGTTAAAGTATTTAAAATTATTGAATTCAACTTTTTAACTAGTTAATCTATAGAATAACGATTATCTGATCGTTAAACTATGAAATACGGCACTAGTTCATTGAATCTTTTCTTGCTTGTTTTAATCAGTTTTAAACAGTTTACATCTGTGTTTTAATGCCGTGAATGTGTGTGTATGTGTGTATGTAATCGCAATTCCAGTGTAACGATATTTTAAGAGTATTTAGGACATATACGAGATTTATCTGTGTATAAGTTACCGCTAAAGTGTAAAATCTGTTATTTCACAGAATAACTAGACAAGTCAGTGAAAGTATATAAATTTATTGAATTCCTCGATTTAACTAGTTATTCTATGGAATAATGATTAATTGATCGTTAAACTATGCAATAAGGCACTAGAAAATTATTTGAATCGTTCTATCTGGTTTTAATAAGTTTTGAACCGCTCATATCTGTGTTGTAATGACGTGTGTGTATGCAATCATAATTCCAGTGTAACGATATTAAGAGTATTTAGGACATAATACCGAGATTTATTTGTGTATATGTTACCGTTAAAATGTAAAATCTATTATTTCATAGAGTAACTGGACAAGTCAGTGAAAGTATATAAATGTTATTCTATAGAATAACGATTATCTGATCGTTAAACTATGAAATACGGCACTAGAAAGTTTTTTGAATCGGTTCTGGCTGGTTTTAACAAATTTTGAACCTCTTATATCTGTGTTTGTAATGACATATATGTATGTGTGTGTATGCAATCAGAATTCCAGTTTAACGATATTAAGAGTATTTAGGACATACCGAGATTTATTTGTGTATATGTTATCTAAAGTGTAAAATCCGTTATTTCATAGAATAACTAGACAAGTCAGTAGAAGTATATAAATTTACTGAATTCTACAATTTAACTAGGTATTCTACAGAATAACGATTACTTGATCCTGAAAGTATGAAATACGTCACTCGAAAGTTCTTTGAATCGGTTCTAACTAGTTTTAATAAATTTTGAACTGTATATATCTGTGTTTTAATGACTGTGTTTTAATATTCGTTATAATCGTTATTCTATAGAATAACTAGTTAAATTTATTCAATTCTCCAATTTAACTGGTTATTCTATAGAATAAATATTACCTGATTGTTAAACTATGGAATACGGCATTAGAAAGTTCTTTGAATCGGTTCTAATCTTGTTTAGTAAGTCTAGCTTGTTTAATAAGTTTTGAACCTCTTATATCGTGTTGTAATGACGTGTATGTGTGTGCATGCAATCACAATTCCATGTAACGATATTTTTAAAGTATTTAGGACATAATCCCGATATTTATTTGTGTATATGTTACCGTTAAAATGTAAAATCCGTTATTTCATAGAATAACTGGACAAGTCAGTGAAAGTATATAAACTCATTGAATTCTACGATTTAACTAGTTATTCTATACAACGATTACCTGATCTATAGTTTACTATGAAACACAGCACTAGTTATTGAATCTTTCTAGCTTGTTTTAATCGTTTTGAACTGTGTTTTAATGACATGTATGTGTGTGTATGCAATCACAATTCCAGTGTACGATATTGTAAGAGTATTTAGGACATAATACCTAGATTTATTTGTGTATATGTTATAGTTAAAGTGTAAAATCTGTTATTTCATAGAATAACTGGACAAGTCTGTGAAAGTATATAAATGTTATTCTATAGAATAATGATTACCTGATCGTTAAACTATTAAATACGGCACTATTTCTTTGAATCTTTCTTCTGTTTTAATAAATTTTGAACCGCTTATATCTGTGTTGTAATGACGGTGCGTTTGTGTGTATATAATCAGAATTCCAGTGTAACGATATTTTAAGAGTATTTAGGACATAATACCGATATTTATTTCTGTATATGTTATCGTTAAAGTGTAAAATCCTTTATTTCATAGAATAACTAGACAAGTCAGTGAAAGTTTATAAATTTACTGAATTCTACAATTTAACTAGATATTCTATAGAACAATATTTCTTGATCGTTAAACTATAGAATACGGCACTAGAAAGTTCTTTGAATCGTTTCTAGATGGTTTTAATATGTTTTGAAACCGCTTATATCTGTGTTAATACGTGTATGTGTGTGTACGCAATCATCCTTTGCTCTTATCAGATTATCATTAGGTGCTTTTATCATTATCATTATATATTTCATTGAAGAACTAGTTATTTCATAGAATAACTAGGTAAAGAATAACAATTTTCATCTATTATATACTTTAACTGACTTTTCTATTCCATGAAATATCTAGCTAACGTGTATGTGTGTGTTCGTAATTATCCTTTGCTCTTATCAGGTTATCATTAGGTGCTTTTATATTTATCATAAGATATTGCATTGAATAGCTAGTTATTTGATAGAATATAATTAAAAAATGACACTTTTCATCTATCATATACTTTAAACTGATTTTTCTATCTATTTCATGAATACTTAGATATTCTAAAATAACTGAATTATACACTTAAAAGTAACATATATTAATAAGCTGATATGTGTGATTATATAGAAACTACTTAGTATACTCTTTTAGACAAAAAAGACGTATCATGACGTACCGAGATGTAATAAATTTCACACTAACTGATATGCATAGATTTCGACAGAAAAAGAGAAATTTTGAAGTTTAGCGGACAACGAATGAACATTTGTCGCGAGCTCGGTTTTTGTTTTATCAACGCGAAAAGAGTTGGAAAAAAGAAATAAAGTTGTTGCTGATGTTGAAGTTGTCAAATGTTTAATTTTTTTGAATACTAATTTGCTCTCCCAAAGACTATTTTTTGAGAATAGAACATTGTGGTTATCCCGGAATAAAGCATGGATATTAATGAAAAGACAATCAAGTATTCTGGTGAAAGTAAAAACGAGAGCTGGAGAATTGATCCGACCTGTCAAAAAACTATATCCTCTTGAACTTTCTTCACTTACTTGAACTCAATTTAGTATTCATTTAGTATTTGTTTTCATTTTGGTATTGTTTTATATTTTTGATTTTTATTTATGTTGATTTAACTTAAAAATCAAAATAAATGTCGCGAGCTCGCTGTTTTGCCCGCCGGTAACGCGAAAAGAGTTGGAAAAAGAAAATAAGGTTGTTGCTGATGTTGAAGTTTGTGGTCGAATGTAATTTTTTTTAATACTAATTTGCTCTAAAGACTATTTTTTTTGAGAATAGAACACATGTGTATAGCGCATATATCTGCGCAACTATCATGTTTAAGAGGAGAAATTTATTTCCAAGTCATAAATTATTTGCGATTTCATTCCGTGTACGCAGGTATACAATAATTATGACTCGCTTGAGGTACATGAACGATATACGCATTTTGGAGAGGACGTGTATTGGGCTCAAAGAGCGGTTGGTCTATTCGGCGAATCGCTCGACATTTCGACAGGATCGATGCCACTACTAGACAATGTTGGCATGAATGAAAACTATCGCTAAACATAGCGTTAAGAAAGAAGCATCGGTAGAGAACGACAGAACGTAGACCGAGATAACAACCGATGAGATAAACAAGGCCGTTTGCAGTGGTGTCGGGCTCATTCGAACTGGAATGTCACTGAGTATAGTAGAATAGTCTTCAGTGATGTGTTCTCCAAAGTTTAGCTATCGAATGGACTTAATGTCCAGGGACATTTGGAGATATTCATGGACTTTGAAGATACTAGAAGTATCTGGTAGCGACAAATACATCACCAAACCGATCTCACAACCCCTTCATCTGGACGTTGTGAGTCGGTTCGAACACTCGTTGTAACGTCACTCTGACGTCAGCTTGCTGACATTATACAAGCAAACGATCAAGATGACGTCAAAGTGACGTCACAACAAACGTGCGAACCGATTCACAACTTCCACAGTAAGCCTCCTCGTCTAAAATTATATTCTAATCAATTCATAAAGATAATTTCATAAATTGTATAAGAATTGGAATATTTCTAATTAGCCGGATATGAACAATTTTGTTGTGTATTGTTCTCGGAAGTTTGGCGATTGAATGGATAATACGACACAATAATCACCGATTCATTCGGTGAAAGTCAACAACTTAGTACAGTTTAGTCATTAAAGAACAGTCCACAACCATCTTGTTCACAATAAATGGCTTAGAATAATCTAGTACACCCTGGTGCAATTCCGTGTAAAGAGAATACAAGAACACTCATACAATAATTCACAATAGTGCCACAAGGCAAAATAACAAATCTTCCGACTTTGAAGTCTGCTGACAGAATGCGAAAATTCAACGAATTGAGTAAAATGTCCAGGGATATTTGGAGATATTCATGGACTTTGAAGGTAGTAAAAGTATCTGGTGCGACAAATACACCACCAAAATATTCGCCAAACCTAAAATTTTATTAGAATCAATACAAAAAAATAATTTCATGAATTGTATAAGAGTTGGAATGTTTCTAATTAGCCGGATATAAACAATTTTGTTGTGTAATGTTCTCGGAAGTTTGGTGATTGAAGGGATTTTGGATAATACCACACAAGAATAACGGATTCTTTCGAGAAATTCAACAACCTAGTATAGCTTAGTCCTTAAAGAACAGTCCACAACCGTCTAGTTCAGAACAAATAGCGTAGAAAAATTTATTACGATCTGCGGCAATACAATGTACAGTGAATATAAGAACACTAATACACTAATTCACTACAGTGCGAAGAAGCAAAGCAACACGTCTTTCGACTTTGAAATCTGCTAACAGAATGCAAAAATTCCACGAACTGAGTATAATGTCCAGAGACACTTAGAGATACTCATGGACTTTGAAGATACTAAAAGTATCTAGTAGCGACAAATAAATCACCAAAATCTTCTCTAAGCCCCTTACTCTGGACTTTTCGAGTTGGTTCGAATACTCGTTGTGACGTCAGCTTGATCGTTTGTCCTCAATCTGACGTCAAAGTGAAGTCACAACTAACTCGCGAACCGACTTGCAACGTCTAGAGCAAGCTTCCTTGTCTAAAATTTATTAGAATCGATTAATAAAGATAATTTCATAAATTGTATAAGAGTCGGGGCTTGACTAAAGAACTGGGTTCCACCGCCAACTTGGCGATAATGGTTTAAGTATGGTCGCCTAACATTTTCTCCTGATCTCACCGTGTCCAAACAACATGTATCTATATTACAATTTATATGATATTTGCATAAAACTTTCCTTGTGTAACACTTTTCTTATATATTAAAAGTCCATAATGCTTAAAAAGTTAGATATAACAAACCATTAATGGTTTACTATGGCTGATTTTTAATAATTTGGAGCTGTTGCGTTTGTAAACTGTTAAGGGATTAATTAGGGATTAATTGCCCATAAATATAAATGTCCGGTTTTCAAGTCGTTTTCTTTAATTAAGAGTATATAATTCTATTACTATGGGGAACTGTACATTCATTAAAGTCGCCATAAAAAGCAAGAAATACAATGTTTGGATGGATTACTTTTATGTTTTAGTAAATATCGCCAATATGTTCGCCAAATTTGCCAAGGGGAACCCAATTCTTAAGTAGACCCATTTAATAATAATTGTAAAGTATCACAAAAGTTTTGTGTATTCAACTCTTTTAAACACTTGAGAATTGGTGGAAATAAACCCTTACAACATGATCTACATGAATTCACACTTCTTTAGAAGGTTTGAGACTCCTTAACTGAATGGTCTATAGCATAAACAAATTAAATTTCGGAAAAACTTCACCGTATTGACAAGTGTAGTGTAGGAACATACCTAAAATATTCAGTTAAAATACCTCCTTCAATCGTAAATTAAAACATTTATAGCAGTACGCTTGTATTAAAAGAACCAGAAACTTTAAATTTCAGTACATTCAAAAGGATTAAAAATACATACAAAGAATCTTTACAATTTCCAAATAAAGGATTCTTGTGTCCGTATTCTTTGCGCCGTGTCAGACTTCTGCCATTTTATCCCCGAGCTCTATTCATGCGCATTTATTAAGACTGATTAAATCTGAACAAACTAGATTATACTTAAAACTTTCCTTCAATATTATTTCTAAAGAGTTTTCGCTCATTTCAATGTTCCATACATTCTCCTAAAGGTGAATAATAAAGGATTACAAAAGTATTTTAGGGATATACAGAAGAAAGCTTTTCTAGCGTTGTTATACAAAGTTAGATTCATTTTTACAACTTGAATTTCGAGAGGAAATTTAATAGCGAAATTGTATCTAAAATTTTGATATATTAACTAATGCAATGGATTACAAGCTTCACAAAGTTTAACTAATCGAAAAGTAAATAACTCTTAATTCTATAGAAACTTCGGACTTACACGATATTTATACTTCACAGCTGATAGAGCCAAAAGTGCATCTTTATATATTTATGTTTATACATAAAATTCTTCTTTCCATGGGTTTGTAATAGAACGCGTCTTAACGGGTTGGATTGATTTTGATGAAATTTTGTGTATGCAATTAAGTTGATTCAAGAATGGTTTAGATTTAAAATTTTATTTGACAGAAAATGTTTCTTTTATTAAAAATTAAAAATTGCGCACTTATAGAGATTATTATGATTCCGTTTGAAACTCTTTACAACCAACGTATCTGTGGCGCAGGGGTCGGCGCAATGGGCTTCAGTACGAGAAGTCCCAAGATCGAATCCCCTTACAGGCGACGTGGGAATTTTAATTTATCTAATTACATTTGTGATGACAGTACGCGTGGATGTCAAATATTTTTAAAAATAATATTTTTCTTTATTTTCCACCAAAATGATCCTATTTATAATTTATTTAAAAAACATTTTACAATTTTTGGGTTTACAGCATTAAAACAGGTCGTCTAGTATAACAAATAAAACGCTTTTGTAATATGGTTTTCATTAAGGGGAAGCTTTTCAAAGACGGTAATAGGTTTTATTTTGGTTTGGTTTAGAGAACTAGGCTACTTAGACAGGGACCTACTGTTTAAAGCAGATACCGAACGGTTACGAATTGCACATCTGGGTTTAGAACCCACTACCTCCGACACTGAAGATTTGTATACTAACACTTTTGCCATCGTTCAGTTTTAAATTAAAGAGAGTGATCGTCAATTTACAAAAGCCACATACGATAGCTACATCCCCAATCTATCGGCTTGTGCCATCGTATTAACCGCAGCGCCATCTTTTGGCGATGTGAGAAACAATTTCTGGAAGACCCTCCTAATAATAGAAATATTGCTTACCTGGTTCTCCGTGTAGTCAATAGGCTTGGGAAGCACTCCAACGGCGAGCATGTGCACGAAGGCCATGGCAAGACTGAAGCCTAGGCAGGGCCCCAGCCTCATAGGCATGAGTGCGTAAACGGTGTAGGTGTAGAGCAGGGCCCAGGCCACGGAATCAGCAGGCATGCGTGGAACTTTGTACAACCACATGTCACAAACCAAGTGCCCCAGCTGGATGAGCCATGCTACAAATGGGATGGCGTCCCACAGTCTGCAAAAGAGAAACCGGAATGATCATTTGTTTCTTCTAGCCGACACTATAATTTCAACCTAATAACTACAACTAAGACATATCGATATATTTCAGCATTCAAAAGAAGAATTACAGTCTCTATAGCCGAATGGTCATCACACTAGTCTCGTAGTCAAGAGGTCGTGAGTTTAAACCTTGGTGGACGATAGGATTTAATAGGACTCTGTTAAAAATCGATTTGAGTGCTTATTGATATTATTATAACGCCGCTCAAAACCCTTCGCTGCCAACGCATCTGTGGTGCAGTGGTCGGCGCAACAGGCTTCACTACAGAAGTCCCAGAATCGAATCTCCGTACAGGAGCATTGGGAATGTTATTTTAATCTTATTACGTTTGTGATGACTGTTCAAGTGGTGGCATCAAGTATTTTTAAAATAATTGTTTTCCTTACTTTTCCATCAAAACGGTCCAATTTATAATTTATTTAAAAACATTTTACAATTTTTGGATTTGCAGAGTGACAATAGGACATATTCTGTAGGGTCGTCTAATTATAGAGTAAAGTTATTAATATGTAATGTCGATCCAGAAAATAGGGCTGTCGATATCACTTTTATTTGTGGAGTACACCTTTAAATTTAATTTAATATTTGATTATGATAAGAAAATATATTAATTGGTATAACGTTGTGTTTTTATCAAACCATCTACTAGCAAACAAAATTTGACAAGAATGTACATAAATATGCAATTTTGAATAAACAAACACAAACATACACACATCAATAACAAATATCACGAAATACAAACATTTTTACAAAGTGGTACAATTTAGAATGATATACAAACAAGTGGTCTAAAAAGGTTGAGGAACACTGCTCTAAAAAGTTTATTGTTGTTGTTGTAGTGTTGGTGTTGTGCCACTTGGTCAAACCAAACACTATTTAACCGGAAGCTACTCGTATTAAGGCAAAGATGCGAGCCTTTCTTTTTAACTAGCATCTCAAGGATCAAAGTACGATTTATATGCTCTAGTGGGTCTTCGTAATTTTGAAGCAGAGACCAAGCAGTAGACCCATAGGCTTGGCCTGCTACCCCCAGAGGTATTGATTGAGAACTGGAGGACATTGTGACCACGAACCTATTTTACGTACCCCAGTCACCTTTAGCAAACACGGCAGATCTTAAGCCAGCTAAGGCTCCGAACCGGAATCCTCCAGTTACGATAGCTTTGCCTTTGCCAACTGAGCTACCCCGGTTTGGGGCACGTTTGTCACTATATTTAGCACAATGAAGAGTAATAAGATTCATTAATACGCTAAGGTTAAGAACAATTTGTGTGTGTTTCTAAATTTCTCAAACGTCAATTAAAATCACCAGCGAATATGCTATTCACTTGGATGGCAACCTGGAGGCGAAAAATCTGACGATGATATTTATTAATATATTTAGCGCAATGAAGAGTAATAAGTTTCTTCAAGATGTGAAGGTTAAAAACAATCTGTGTATGTGTTAAAATTCCTCTAACATCAGCAAAGATCACCAGCGAATAGGCTACTCACTTGGATAGCAACCTGGAGGCGATACATCAGTCAATAATGTTTATTAATATATTTAGCGCAATGAAGAGTAATAAGTTTCTTCAATAAGTGAAGGTTAAGAACAATTTGTGTATGTTTTTAAATTTGTCTAACGTCAGCAAAGATCACCAGCGAATATGCTACTCACTTGGATGGCAACCTGGAGGCGAAACATCTGACGATGATGTTTATTAATATATTTAGCGCAATGAAGAGTAATAAGATGCTTCAACACGTTAAGGTTAAGAACAATTTGTGTATGTTTCTAAATTCCTCTAACGTCAGCAAAGATCACTAGTTAATAGGCTACTCTCTCGAATGGCAACCTGGAGGCGAAGTAGCTGACGATGAGGTTTGATAATATATTTAGTACAATGAAGAGTAATAAGTTTCTTCAACAAGAGAAGGTTAAGAACAATTTGTGTATGTTTCTAAATTCCTCTAACGTCAGCAAAGATCACCAGCGAATAGGCTACTCACTTGGATGGCAACCTGGAGGCGAAACATCTGACGATGTTTATTAATATATTTAACACAATTAAAAGTAATAAGATTTTTCAAGATGTGAAGGTTAAAAACAATCTGTGTATGTGTTAAAATTCCTCTAACATCAGCAAAGATCACCAGCGAATAGGCTACTCACTTGGATGGCAACCTGGAGGCGATACATCAGTCAATGATGTTTATTAATATATTCAACGCAATGAAAAGTAATAAGATTCTTCAAGACGTGAAGGTTAAGATTAATTTGTGTATGTTTTTAAATTTCTCCAACGTCAGCAAAGATCACCAGCTAATAGGCTACTCACTTGGATGGCAACCTGGAGGCAAAACATCTGACGATGAGGTTTATTAATATATTTAGCGCAATGAAGAGTAATAAGATGATTCAACACGTTAAGGTTAAACACAATTTGTGTATGTTTCTAAATTCCTCTAACGTCAGCAAAGATCACTAGTTAATAGGCTACTCTCTCGAATGGCAACCTGGAGGCGAAGCAGCTGACGATGAGGTTTGATAATATATTTAGTACAATGAAGAGTAATAAGGTTCTTCAACAAGTGAAGGTTAAAAACAATCTGTGTATGTGTTTAAATTTCTCTAACGTCAGCAAAGATCACCAGCGAATAAGCTACTCACTTGGATGACAACCTGGGGGCGAAACATCTGACGATGATGTTTATTAATATATTTAGTACAATGAAGAGTAGTAAGACGTGACACGTGAAGGTATAAAAACGTTTTATGTATGTTTCTAAATTCCTCTAAGGTCAACTAAGATCACCAGGGAATAGGCTACTCACTTGGATGGCAACTTGGAGGCGAAACATCTGACGATGATGAAGAGCAGGGTGAGCAAAATGAGCGCCCCTCCTAAGAAGAGGACCTGTCCGGCAAGCTGTCCGGCCTCCCTTCCCCCGAAGTTAGCGGCATAGGTGGCCAGGAGGACGATGTCGACGACGAATATGACGGCCAGCAGCGTCTTCGTGTTCCTCCTCTTCTCTATCCTGTAGTATTCTCTGTACAGTCCTTCGGCGCTCTTTTCGGCGAACGCGAACTGCAAGCACTGTGGGAGATAGCGCTGAAGACCAGAACGGTCAATTTTCAACTCTGTCTCGCCTCGGCTCAGGAATCCAACGCCCGCCTCGGGGTCGTCATGCTTACTCCTAGGTTCCTGAAGAAAGACAAAGAAATCCGATTATGAAGAGTGAGGAAAAAGTATCCATTGACACAAAGTACTGAAACTCCGATTAGAAACTGTTGGACAACTACCAAAGTACTCAGTTCATTACAAACTGCCTCCACTTTCAACTCGGTCGTTAACCCTTTAGAGGTCACCTACATGAATTCTATTGAATTTAATGAAATTAATTTATAATTATTATATATCAACCTTATAAATGCAAAATGTGTTAAAGTTTTTCTTTGCAATCCTTGGAGGGGTTTGCCTTAGAGGTTACAATAGGAGGAATTGAGGGGTTAACTGTCAAACCCATCCCCTTGTATGGCGTGAACATAATACTATTTAAAATTTTAATTGTATTGGAAGAACAATAAACAAGTGTTCTTAAAAAAGTAAAATAAATAATTAATTTAACAATTTATAAGTGTTGTTTTAATAGATACTTTTGTTTTGGGTCATAAGTGAAAAACAATTTCATTACTAACTTTTCAGTTACGGCAAGTATAAATACATATACGGTCAAACCTGTCTATCTCGAATCTCTTGGGAGCAAAAAGAAAAAAAATTCGAGATGAACAGGTTTCGAGATACACAGGTTTTAGGAAAATAGACGAAGAAAATTCCTTTACACAATACAAAAGATTGAAAATTTGAAGTACTTTTAGTTTTATTTACATTCCTCACAGAAAGTAATCCGTTAGGAGTTTTAGATGCAAAACTTTTTTAGACTGGACAATTTTTTTATAGTTTTGAAAGTAGAAATAAAAGATAAAAAATGATAAAAATAAAATAACTTTATTCACGTAATATCTAAGTTCATGGATAAAATGTATGAAAATTTTAATCGTTTATTTTAAAGATCAGTCTTTTAGCTTTCGAAAATAGTTTTCAGCTCGTTTCTAGAGTCATTAGAAGTTATGATACAGCTGTTTAATCATCACTGGAAGTGTCGAACAGGTACCGGAAGTGAGCTGTTAACCCCTTCCAGTACGATTTAATAATGAAAAACTGTACGTGAAGTAACCATTTATTTTTTATTTAAAAAACTTGTTTCATTTTACAATTCTTACATATTCCTAATTAAAATCCACTTTTTACGTAGTGTTACATAATATCAGAAAAGGTATAATTAAGAAAATATCAAAGCAAAACATTAATAAGGTATATAGATAATAGTCTTCAAGCTAGTGGTACTTTTCAAAACAAAGTGCAAAGGAATACTGAATTGTTTACACCTCTAGGGAGTCTCACTTCTAATTTGATTCTTGTAACACACACGGCATTTCTTAGTAGGTTTTCTTTTATTCTGACTCATCAATTTGGCAGTGACTTGTACCAAGAAATTCTAAATAAACAATATGTAATAGTGACCTGGTATTTCCACAAGTAACAAAAGTCTTGCTAAATTCAGTATACTAGAAATTATAAACTAAATTATCATATTTAACATTAACTTTAGTCGCATGACGAGTGTAGCTCGTTATTGTGCGGTATGTAATGAAAAACCAATGACGAGCTAGACTCGTCCTTTTACCGGAAGGGGTTAAAGGGCTTGACCTCGAGTGTTAGCATGAAAAACGTCGTAAATATAGCATTATAGCTTCTAAATAAGTAAATAAATTACTCCAGCATACTCTGAATGTTTATCAAATTATAAAACACATAATAAATTTATCAGATAAAATCTTTAAATTGAATTTCTGAAAAACTGCTACACAACCACACCTCAACAGTCATAACTGCTAAAATAATTTTTAGAATTTAATTAGAATTTAACTGCATGTTTTTAATGATGTTATGTATGCATTGAACCTCAGGATTATAAATATATTCATTTTGAGATGAGTTATGGGCATTTATGTTAGAAAATTCATTATTTTTTCTTGAATTTTCGCTCTAAATTACTTGATTGGTTATAACTCATTTATACTTTAGAATATTTTCATTCCGGAGGATCAATGCATACATAATGGAAATATGTCTACATGTATCCAAGTAAAAGTGTTATGGTTTGCGTATTTTTTTAGTTAGAAGTGTTGCCGTAAAGTCAACATATGCTTGTTTTTTCTCTATTTTTGATATTTTTTAGGACATTTTATATGTATTTATGTTTATTTTCATATTTTTCTCTGTTTTATAACCGATTACTGCACTAAATAAAAAAATATTTCTATAAAACCTTATTTAAAAATTTTGACTCCGAACGTGGTCAGTTACCTTAATTTTTTACAGGACGATTTCAGATCCAGATATATTTTAAATTATTTTTTGCATATCTGGCTTTCTAATGTTTCAGTTTAGGTATGTTAGTCATTTAATTGTGGAAAAAATTACTTTTACGATTTTCATGATGTCCCCAATTGGAAACATTGGACACTTCTGACTATACACTGGATTCACAAATTGAGTCGAATGATGTATGTATTAAATATTAAATAATAAGAAAAATAATTAGAATGAATTTAAAATTTATTTTTAAATTTAAGGAGAGATATCAATAAAGTTTATAAATTATAAATTTAAATGTAAACAACATTTTCTTAAAGAAATATCAAAAGCAAGATTTTATACCTTTATGCCATTATATATTGGAAATCAATGGACATGCAATTTTTTCTTGAACTCATTGCAAGCTAATCTTGCATTTAATGTGTACTGTACACATCTACCTTGTGTTGTTTGTACAAGAAAATGGCCATCACTTTTTCTCTGTTATATAGGGCGGTAAATTTTGAGTCCAGGTTGAGGCCTTACTTTCCTTGGTGCCTTTCTTAGATGAGCGGTTGTAACTTGTAGTTCACAGACAAAATACATTTAACACCTTTCAAAATAATGTCTGAGAAGGGAACGCACTACACTGATAATAGAATTGAAAAGCCCTTTCATAAAATTAAGGAATTCCCCTCCATTTCCTACCCCTTTCAAGAAATGCTCTCCATAGGGGAAATTATTTCGTCGAGTATAGTGTCAAGTCCATTGTTCCCAATTGGGAACATCAATAATTAAAAAATTATTCCAGGTAGGTTTCTGATTATTAATGTCAAATTTCATATTTTTTAAATAAATTAAAGTTGTTTTAAGGATACCAATCCGATTTTAGAAGCATTAGATTTTTTTTTTTTACATTTATGTGAATTTTTAATATGTGCTCTATAGAAAATGATGAAAAGGGTCATTTTTATGATTTTGTTATACATTTTTCTATTAATCATAGAAATATAGCTTTTATTTTAAATATCTAGAAATCTTTTTACTACATTTGCCAATTTTTTGTATTAATATTGATGAAATTTAATTTTAAATAATTTTTTTAATAAGTTCCCTTTTGGGAACAATGGACTGTAAAAGGTTAAAATGATGTACAAAAGTTCTTTCTGATACATTATTCTCACTTATGTACAAGATCGGTTTTATATCACTACTTTCTTCAAAAAAGAAATCTTTACTATGAATGCCATGCAATTTTATTACGATTAAGTAATATAATTTTTGAAAAGGAATAAATTTAAATTTATAACAAATTTTGTAAACTTAAACATATGCTTAAAAAATGATACAACTGCAAGACTGTTGTAAGATGCTAACTTATTGCTTTCACTCACAAACGCTCATAAATTTTCTAGATCATGTTATAAGAATAAAAAGCAACTATTTCACAGCTGTAAATAAATTTAACACTTCCCTTGACTCTCGAAACAATTCAATTCTAGTATCAAGGGAATAAACCGTTATGTTATAGATTTCGATTTTTCATGCTAAATCTGTGAAAATCCTTTTAGAATGTTTCAAAAAACGAGCAGCTTTTTGAATTGCATATAAGATATGAAAACAACTTCTATTTTTAGCTAGTTTGATGTGTCAAATAGAACGATTCCGGGACTTCCGAGAATTTTCTGTTCCTTTTTACGATGAAAATATTGAAAGCGTCAAAACTTTCGACTTTAATATTGAGGTAAATAAAACTTTTTTTTATATTTTCCCTAAGAGTAGATAGTCATTTTAAGATTTATGTGCGTTTCTGTGACTTCACTTGAGTGAACATGACAAATCTACAGCACAATAAGGTTAGATAATTT
This sequence comes from Pardosa pseudoannulata, assembly GCA_032207245.1. Lineage (NCBI taxonomy): Eukaryota > Metazoa > Arthropoda > Arachnida > Araneae > Lycosidae > Pardosa > Pardosa pseudoannulata. The sequence goes on from CM063497.1 coordinate 22,949,740, forward strand.
TCTGTTTCTTTTTGCGATGAAAATATTGAAAGCATCAAAACTTTTGACCTCAATATTGCGGTAAATAAAACTTTTTTTTATATTTTAATCAAGTGTAGATAGTCATTTTAAGATTTATGTGCGTTTCTGTGACTTCACTTGAGTGAACATGACAAATCTACAGCACAATAAGGTTAGATAATTTTCTGTTTCTTTTTGCGATGAAAATATTGAAAGCATCAAAACTTTCGACCTCCATAATACGGTAAATAAAACTTTTGTATATTTTTCCCATGTGTAGAGGATCATTTTTAGATTTATGTGAGTTTCTGTGACTTCACTTGAGTGAACATGACAAATATACAGCACAATAAGGTTAGATATTTTTCTGTTTCTTTTTGCTATGAAAATATTGAAAGCATCAAAACTTTCGACCTCCATAATACGGTAAATAAAACTTTTTTTTATATTTTCCCTAAGAGTAGAGGATCATTTTTAGATTTATGTGCGTTTCAGAGACTGTACTTGCATGAACATGACAAATCTACAGCACAATAAGGTTAGATAATTTTCTGTTTCTTTTTACAATGAAAATATTGAAAGCATCAAAACTTTTGACCTCAATATTGCGGTAAATAAAACTTTTTTATATTTTCTCCAAGTGTAGATGATCATTTTTAGATTTATGTGCGTTTCTGTGACTGCATGAGAAATCTACAGCACAATAAGATTACATAATTTTCTGTTCCTTTTTACGATGAAAATATTGAAAACATCAAAACTTTCGACCTCAATATTGCGGTAAATAAAACTTTTTTATATTTTTCCCAAGTGTAGAGGATCATTTTTAGATTTATGTGCGTTTCAGAGACTGTACTTGCATGAACATGACAAATCTACAGCACAATAAGGTTAGATAATTTTCTGTTTCTTTTTATGATGAAAATATTGAAAGCATCAAAACTTTTGACCTCAATATTGCGGTAAATAAAACTTTTTTATATTTTCCCCAAGTGTAGAGGATCATTTTTAGATTTATGTGCGTTTCTGTGACTGCATGAGAAATATACAGCACAATAAGGTTACATAATTTTCTGTTTCTTTTTGCGATGAAAATATTGAAAACATCAAAACTTTCGACCTCAATATTGCGGTAAATAAAACTTTTTTATATTTTCTTCAAGTGTAGATAATGATTTTTAGATTTATGTGCATTTCTGTGACTGCACTTGAGTGAACATGACAAATCTACAGCAAAATAAGGTTAGATAATTTTCTGTTTCTTTTTATGATGAAAATATTGAAAGGATCAAAACTTTCGACCTCAATATTGTGGTAAATATAACTGGTTTATATTTTCTTCAAGTGTAGATAATGATTTTTAGATTTATGTGCATTTCTGTGACTGTATTTGCGTGAACATGAGAAATATATAGTGCAATAAGGTTAGATAATTTTCTGTTTCTTTTTACAATGAAAATATTGAAAACATCAAAACTTTCGACCTCAATATTGCGGTAAATAAAACTTTTTTATATTTTCTTCAAGTGTAGATAATGATTTTTAGATTTATGTGCGTTTCTGTGACTGTACTTGCGTGAACATGAGAAATATATAGTGCAATAAGGTTAGATAATTTTCTGTTTCTTTTTACAATAAAAATTTCATTTATAAAAAAAAAAACATTTAGTTTTTTTAACGAAACAGTAAAATTAAAATGCATATGTAAAGTGTAAAGAAATAGAGATAGACCTGAAAAATGAATTTTGAAATTCATAAGTTAAAATTATTTTATATGTAAGGAAAACTAATAAGGAATTTGCACAAGTAGGGGATTCGAACAACTTAGTATTTTTCTGATAATTCCAGACTCGCAGATTCCAAAAATGTTCTCAAAAACGTAAAAAACTGGGTTCATCATTTAAAAAAAATAATTTTAAAGTTAAGCGAAAATCACGTGACATCAAAACACTCCTTGATTGATTAAGGGATTAAAGAACTAGTATAAACGTTATTTAAAGCGAGAAGATTATTCTTTATGAATATGAAAAGTCGATTATAATGAAGATTTTTAAGCCTGAAAAATAACTATGTTCTTTAAAAAAATTGTGTCTTTTTGCATCTATGTTTGGTAGATTATTATCGACTTTCACTATAAAGAAAATTTATTCAGATATTCACTTATTAATCTTGATAATAGATCACAAAAAAAACCTTCCAACCAATCTATTTAACTTTCACGGTCACATCACGCTATTCTTCACCCCTAACATATCTGTCATCTAAACACACACACGCACAAAAAAATGGAAATCGATCTGCTGAAAGTGGAACAAAAGATCGCCAAAAAGGATACAGAAAAAAAGTTTGAGTTCTTACCCTCATATCTAACTCGTCTTCGTTTAGTGTCGACTTCATCTCTTTTCCTGTGTTGTGATTGGCGGAGTTTTTCATGACGTCGAGGATACGTACCCTATCGGGAAATCGGTCAGCCAATGAGAAGGCCGCTTACATGACATTGCTATCTACTTTGTGTCATACTGATGGTAAATAGCCTTAGGAATTGGAACCTGTAAAGCACAAAATACATAACATTGTAGTTGTATCATAAAACTTGTTACTAAGATAAAACAAGAAATATAAATCATATGTCAATGTTATATAATATGATTTAATACTAACAGTACACTATTTATCTGTGATTAAAACTTATTTAAGAGGACTTGAAATCAAAAATTAAAAATAACGATTTTTTTGTTAGGTTCAAATTACCGTGCTAACATCTCTTAATATGAAAGATTTTAAACAGGTATCACAGATATCTCAAATATTTACATACGATTTCAAAGCTTTATAATAAACACAACAGACGTTAAACATATAAGGGAGCACACACATATGCACACATTATGTTTGTGTAATACTTTAACCCTCTAAGCGGTTCGCACGTACAATTCCGCCAAACCGATGATGTCTTCAAAGCGGTTGTCACGAACAATTTTCGACCTCCAAAAACGTTCCGAAAATGGATGTATTGTACATTTCTGCCAGTGTTTTCCCCCATGGAGGTAGAAGGGTCAGGTCGATTGTTTAAGAACTGCACACCTACTCCCCGAGGCACAAAGACGCTGATAGCTTTTCATGGCTTTGTAAATCTCTATTTCGAATTATTTCGTTTGCGGTAACAGATGTATTTCTAATTGCACCACTTAAATAGCTTGGATGTCTTTCGTAAAAAAGATAGAAATAATTCTCTTAAAGAGTATTTTTATTTGTACTTTTAGAACCCATTATTTCTTATGGGATGATCTTCGAGACTTGACGAGCTTTATGTGTATTAAAAATTAACAATCTATAATGTCTATTTATATATCTCTTTATAACTGGAAGTAAAGGGACAGTAACGAGGAGGGTTTCCCGTATTCCAATCTAGTCGACAAAGGGTTCTGAAACCACAGAACACTTTGGTCACAGACACAATGAAACTTTAGCGTATTTTTTGGTGACTTTTTTTCCTCGGAGTGTTTCCCTCGGAGGGTTAAACATAAATAACCAATTTAATTATATTCAAAAATTAATTCCTGGTAATTTTATCTCTAAAATTGCAACCTTTCCATCTTGTACACTTTATACACCCAAAAGCCAAAACATTATGATGACCTGTCAATAATGAGTTGGTCTATCTTTGGCGCGCAACACAGCCTCAACCTTTCCTTGGCATGGATGCCATAAGTCCTTGGTAGATGGCCGGCGACAGATTGTACCAGATGTTTAATCAACGGTACTAACAACTGTAGATCGCTAACAACCCACAAGACTTGCAGTTTCGGAAATACTTGTTCCGAGCCATTACAATCTGCTCTTTATCAAAATCGCTTAGATCCGTAGCCTTTCCCATCGCACACAGAAGTAAGTGAAAGAATGATTCTTCAGACTCTCCAGTAGCCGTTAAATAACACTTCCACTTGATCACGTGC
>CM063497.1:22958695-22963695 GCA_032207245.1 Pardosa pseudoannulata
ATTACATCATATTTCGAATGTCTAGATACTTAATGAATACAAGTTTTCGCAATTATTTCGCCAAATCAACTTAGTACACTTTTTCATTTTGAAGAAGATTTTTTTTCCTTGAAAATTTGTTTCAACTCTTTTGAAGTTGTAATAACTTTCGCATGTTTATATATATGTGTATTCAAAAAAACACAAACAAGATTACACAGGTCATTTGCTTTTTAAAAAAGAATTTCTTTCCTCGAAACTTCGTTGTTACCCTTATCATTGATATTGTTACAATTTCGTGTAATTAATTAAGTGCTTACCTCTTACCGCACATAAAGCGTGTCCATAATAAAAATTCCCTATTTTAAAACATGTCTATAGTCAAAACTATTCTAAAGGAAGTTATAAATGATGTATAGGGCATAATGAAAGAGTGGAAACTGGTTTGAGTAAATAGAACAAGTTCAAAATTTTTCCACCAGAGGGCATTTAGGATAAATTCTACATTTACTGAACATTTGCTCTAGTTAAAGTTTATGACATAAAATAAGACATGTTCAACTTGACGGCCATTATTTTCAGCTACCATTTGAAATCGTAAGTTAGCATATTCTACAATTGACCGCAGTTTGTCCAGGGAAATGATGTAAACGTTTACTCTAGTTAAAGTTTATTACATACAATAAGATATATTCAATATGACGGCCATCATTTCCATCTACCATTTGAAAGAAATCGTAAGGTAGCATGTTCTACATTTGACCGCAGTGTGACCGGGGAAATGCTGTGAACATATACTCTGGTTAGAGTTTATTACACCAAGACATATTAACACGTCAGCCATCATTTTCAGCTACCATTTGAAATCGTAAGATAGCATGTTCAACAATTGATCACAGTGTATCCAGAGAAATGCCAAGTTTATTACAACAAGACATATTAGCATGTCAGCCACCATTTTCAGCTACTATTTGGAATCGTAAGGTAGCATGTTCTACAGTTGACCGCAGTGTTTTCAGGGAAATGATGTGAATATGTGCTCTTGTTAAAGTTTATTATATCCAACAAGATATGTTCCACATAATGGCCATGATTTCCAGCTACCATTTGAAAGAAATTGTAAGGTAGCATGTTCTACATTTGACCGCAGTGTGTTCAAGGAATTTGATGTGAACATTTACTCTAGTTAAATTTTATTACATGAAATAAGATATGTTGACCATGACAGCTATCATCTCCAGCTACCATTTGAATTCGTAAGGTAGCAAGTTCTACAGTTGACAGCAGTGTGTCAAGAGAAATGCTGTGAACAATTACTATAATCAAAGTTTATTACAACAGAACATGTTAACACGATGGCAAACATTTTCAGCTTTCATTTTAAATCGTAAGATAGCAGGTTCTACGGTTGACCATAGTGTATCTAGGGAAAAGCTGTGAACATTTTTAATTGTAATTAAAACTTAATACATAAAACAAGACATGTTCTATATGACGACCAAGACTTCCAGCTACCATTTGAAATCGTAAGGTAGCATGTTCTACATTTGACTGCAGTTTGTGCAGGGAAATGATGTGAACATTTAGTCTAGTTAATGTTTATTACAATAAGACATGTTAACACGACGACCATCATTTTCAGCTACCATTTAAATTCCTAAGGTAGCATGTTTTACAGTTGACACCAGTGAGTCAGGGAAATTCTGTGAACGTTTACTCTAATTAAAGTTTATTACAGCAGAACATGTTAACACGACGGCCATCATTTTCATCTACCATTTGAAATCGTAAGATAGCATGTTCTACAGTTGACCGCAGTGTATCCAGGGAAATGCTGTGAACATTTACTGTAGTTAAATTTAGTACATAAAACAAGACGAGATCTATATGACGACCATGACTTCCAGCTACCATTTGAAATCGTAAGGTAGCATGTTCTATATTTGACCGCAGTTTGTCCAGGGAAATGATGTGAACATTTACTCTAGTTAAGGTTTATTGCATAAAATAAGATATATCCAATATGATAACCATCATTTTCAACTACCATTTGAAATCGTAAGGCAGCATGTTCTACATTTGACCACAGTGTGTTTAGGGAAGTTTTGTAAACATTTACTCTAGTTAATGTTTATTACAATAAGATGTTAACATGACGGCCTTCATTTTCGGCTACCATTTTAAATCGTAAGGTAGCACGTTCTACAGTTGACACCAGTGAGTCCAGGGAAATGCTGTTAACGTTTACTCTAATTAAAGTTTATTACAGCAGAACATGTTAAAACGACGGCCATCGTTTTCACTTACCATTTGAAATCGTAAGATAGCATGTTCTACATTTGACCGTAGTGTATCTAGGAAAATGCTGTGAATACTGTAATTAAAGTTTAATACATAAAACAAGGCACGTTCTGTATGACGACCATGACTTCCAGCTACCATTTGAAATCGTAATGTACTTTGTACTACGTTCTTCAAAAGGCATTTTCACTGAATAATATAATATTTCATAGATTTATAAGGAACAAAAAGCTCTGAAAGTTAACGTAATTTGTTTAGATTTGAAATTTACGTTAGTGAAATGAAATGAAAAGATATGTTTTCTTGAATCCACTATGTAAAACTAGATACCATACTTTGTACTACGTTATTCAATACGCATTTTCACTGATTAGTGTAATTTTTCAAAGATTTATCAGGAGCACAAAGATCAGAAAGTTAATTTAATTTTATTTTGTTTTAAAACTTACGTTTGGAAAATGAAATTTAGAAATATGTTTTCGTAAATTTATCTTTAATTAATAGAGGCTTTACTTTGCACTACGTAATTCAACAGACATTTCCCTTGAATAATATATTTTTAATAGATTTATAAGGAACACAAAGCACAGAAAGTTAATTTAATTTATTGTATTTTAAAGATTACTTTAAAAAATGAAATTTAAAAAATGATTTCTTGTATTTAGCTCTTATTAATAGAGGCCTGACTTTGTACTACATCCTTCAAAAGGCATTTCTACTGAATAATATATTTTTTAGATTTATAAGGAACACAAAGCACAAAAAACTAATTTAATTTTATTTTGTTTTAAAACTTACGTTTGGAAAATAAAATTTATAAATGCTTTCGTGAATTTACATTTAATTAATAGAGGCTTCACTTTATACTACGTCATTCATCATGCAGTTTTATTGAATAATATAATTTTTCATAGATTTATAATGATTACAAAACGCAGAGAATTAATATAATTTTAATTTGTTTTAAAACTTAAATTACTGAAAAAAAATTGAAAAGTATATTTTTGTGAATTTACTACTAATTAATAGAGGCATCACTTTGTACTATAATTAATTTAATTTTGTTTTGTTTTAAAACTCATTTTTGTGAAATGAAATGAAATGAAATGATGTATTTTCATGAATTTACTACTTAAAAATAAATGGCTTACTTTATACTACGGCATTTAACGCGCATTTTTTGTAATAATATATTTCATAAATTTTATAAGAAATATAAAGTGCAGAAAAATGAATTTTATTTTATTTTAAAATTTACGTTTTGAAAATGAAATTTAAAATGTTTTCGTGAATTTACATCTAATTAATAGTGGCTTCACTACTACGTCATTCATCATGCAGTTTTATTGAATAATATAATTTTTCACAGATTTATAAGGATTACAAAACGCAGTAAATTAATGTAATTTTAATTTGTTTTAAAACTTACGTTTCTGAAAGAAAATTGAAAAGTATATTTTTGTGAAGTTACTACTAGTTAATAGAGACCTCACGTTGTACCATAATTAATTAAATTTTGTTTTAAATCTTATCTTTGTGAAATGAAATGGAATGATATATTTTCATGAATTTACTACTTAAAAATAAATGCCTTACTTTGTACTACGGCATTCAACGCGCATTTTTTGTGATATTATATTTCATAACTTTATGAGAAATATAAAGTGCAGAAAATGCATTTCGTTTTATTTTAAAACTTACGTTTGGAAAATGAAATTTATAAATGTTTTCGTGAATTTACATCTAATTAATAGAGGCTTCACTTTATACTACGTCATTCATCATGCAGATTTATTGAATAATATAATTTTTCATAGATTTATAAGGATTACAAAACGAAGAGAATTAACGTAATTTTGATTTGTTTTAAAACTTATGTTTCTGAAAGAAAATTGAAAAGTATATTTTTGTGAATTTACTACTAATTAATAGAAGCCTGACGTTGTACCATAAGTAATTTAATTATATTTTAAAACTTATCTTTGTGAAATGAAATGAAATGAAATGATGTATTTTCATGAATTTACTACTTAAAAATAGATGCCTTACTTTGTACTACGGTATTCAACGTGCATTTTTTGTGATAATATAGTTCATAAATTTATGAGAAATATAAAGTGCAGAAAATGCATTTCATTTTATTTTATTTTAAAACTTACGTTTGGAAAAGGAAATTTAAAAATGTTTCCGTGAATTTACACTTAATTAATTAATAGAGGTCTCACTTTATACAATGTCATTCATCATTTAGTTTCATTGAATAACATAATTTTTCATAGATTTATAAGGACCACAAAACGCAGAAAATTAATGTAATTTTGCTTTATTTTAAAATTTAAGTTACTGAAAGAAAATTTAAATTTATATTGTTGTGAATTTACCACTATATAATAGAGGTCTCACTAATAATAATTAATATAATTAATGTAAATATAAGGTAATATAATTAATGTAAATTTGTTTTGTTTTAAAATTTATCTTTGTGAAGTGCAATGAAAAGATGCATTTCCGTGAATTTACTACTTACAAATAGTGCCCTACTTTCTACTACGGCATTCAAAATGAATTTTTTGTGATAATATATTTCATAACTTGATTAAAAATATAAAGTACAGAAAATGCATTTTATTTTATTTTATTTTCAAACTTATGTTTGGAAAATGAAATTTAAAAATGTTTTCGTGAATTTACATCTAATTAATAGAGGTCTCCCTTTATAC
>CM063497.1:22968695-22991195 GCA_032207245.1 Pardosa pseudoannulata
TACAGACACGCACACACACATACACACACACATATATATATATATATATATGTATATATATATATATATATATATATATATATATATATATATTATAAATATATACATATATATATATATATATATATATATATATTTATATATATATATATATATATAATTATATATATATATATATATATAATTATAAATATATACATATATATATATATATATATATATATATATATATATATATATATATATATATTATAAATATATACATACATACATATATATATATATATATATATATATATACAGTCATACACGCACGGACATATATATATATATATATATATATATATATATATATATATATATATATATTATATATTTATATGCACAAAGGTATATATACAGACACAAACAATCAGGCACACACACATATGTATGCATGTATATATATGCATAAATACACATATATATATATATGTATACATATACATATTATATATATGTATATATATATGTATAAATACACATCTATATACTTATTTGCACTGAGGTGTATGTACATATATATAGTGTCACACACATTCCGACACAAACACACACACACATATATATATATATGTGTGTATTTAATATATATATATGTAATATATATATGTATAAATATACATATATATTTTCCTAATTCGTTTATAAATTGTGAATTCCAACGAAAAATTTGCCGTTTAATATATTTGTTCAGAGAGAAATGTTTTTACGCTTTTGTGATTGAAAGATAAATGATATATAAAAAACAATTTGTATATTTACGTTGGTTATACGGGAAAATTGATTTCGGGTTATGGGTTATTGAATTTCCTTTAATTCCCGCTATTTAATCGTAAATAAAGTTACCTACATATCTACATATATATATATATATATATACATTATATATATATATATATATATATATATATACATATATATATACATCTATATATATATATATATGTATGTGTGTAAATATTTAATATACCAAAATTATTACACGTAAAATATCTGTAAGATTCTAATTTTCTCATTTTTATAGTTTCAAATATATTTTCCCAGTAGTCTAATGTCTTATTATAAGGAGTGTACTCTGCCTTAAAATTATTTTTGCAGTCTCCGAAAGCTAGCTCTGAAATAAATGCCAGTTTTTTACATACATATATATATATATATACATCATATACATATATATATATATATATATATATATATACATATATATATATATATATATATATATATATATATATATATATATATATATATATATGTACATACATACATATATACATACATACATATGCATAGATATACATACATATACATATATATACACACATACACATACATAAATACATACATATATATACATACACATGTATATATACATACATATATATTATACATATATTTATACTTACGCATCCACAAACACGCACACACACATACATACTATATATACATATATGTGTATATTTTTATACATATATTTATATATGCGTGTATGGATGAGTTTCTGAGGTTTGGAAAATTGAAGTTAGAAATTAAAGCATTAACTAATCGTAAGAGATTGAACTGTTTTTGAAACGAAGAATATGGGAGTGATCGACAGCTAAATACCATAAAAAAACCTGCTTTTTAAACCCGATTCCGAATGGCTACGAAAATCCATGTTCAATGTGAGGTTTGAACCTGCGGATTCCATTACCGAGGATCAGTATCCTATCCATTTGGATTTTATTGGGCCATGAATGTGTGCTATGGTGCATTTGGTTTTGGGAATAAAGTGTTTGTTTGAAAAAATTACGGATCTTAATCCATTAAGAGGTTTCAACCCAGAAACATTTATCTATATTAATCAGAAAGGTCCTTGTATGTAGATAAATATTACTCGGTTTTTATAAAGCAATTAAAACAGTTTTGTTATTCCTCGTATGTAGATCAATATTAGTATGTTATTATAAAAGAATAGAAGCAGCTTGGTTAATCCTTGTTTAACAAAACAGTAGATCGAATCTGAATCCGTCAAGAAGGTTCAACCTAGAAATAGTTATCTATATAATCAGAAAGTCCCTTGTACATGGATAAATGTTACTCGTTTATTATAAAATAATATAAACAGCTTGGTTAACCCTCGTATGTAGATATATAATACTGATTTTTTATAAAAGAATATAAACAACTTTGTAAGGTTTAGTATGTAGATAAATATTACCGGGTTATTATAAAACAATATAAACAGCTCTGTTAGCCCTCGCTTAGCAAACAGTAGATCGTGGGATAGTAAACTAACCAATTAACCATACCTTGGAATAAAAATTACTCTTGTGGGCGTTATAGTGCTAAATAATATTTAACTAATATTAAAAATTTATTGGTCTGAAGAAAATGTCTGTAAAAAGTTATGTATGATTCAATATGACAACTCGCTCATCTTTAATAGATTTTCATTTGTACTGCACGAACTTAAGCTAGCAAAAAGCACAAAGCAGTTTCAAATCACGCCTTGTATATAAACATATACTTATAAAATGCATAGGGAAAGTTTGCTTATTTAAATAAAACCCATCGAGTATTGAAAAAAATTCTTCATTTTACATGTTCCATCTGGAACAATGGGCGTAAAACGTTACAAATGGAACGACCATAAATTCATTCAACCAATATGCAAAACCTTACCCTGGAATGGCCTATTGTTTATACTCGTGCATTCGAATTAAAATGTTCCGAACCTCGAGAGCAAAGAAGGTAATTCATGTACATGAAACAATGGCGACATCGAAAAGCATCTTAGCTCTCGGTTTAAAAAAGAAAATAAAGAAGCGCAGTCATCTCGAGGAATTCTCTGGTGTATGAGAGAAGCCATGGAAATTGCTGTTTGCTGCCAGCGATGTATTTAAAATTCTTCAACCCTTTTAACCGTTGTGTAATTTTGAGTTAAACGTGCCTGAAATACGTTGTTTACACTACTTTAGGGGGCATTGTACTTTTTGACGTTTAGACTTTTCGTCATAACGAAATAAAACCAGGAAAATTTATGCAATTTCTCAAAATAGCAAATATTTCTACATCTTTCAGAATGAATTTTTCAAATCTCTTTAATGATACTTTAAATTAAAACAATTGCTTAGTTTTGTTATTTTAAGTAGAATTTTTAAAAAATAATATAAAAAAATAAATGCAATAAGAAAATAATTATTTTTTTTAAATGAAATATTCATTATTTTTTAAAAATGAAATGAAGTAATGACGCCACCACGTGTACAGTCGCCACAAACTTAATTAGAGTAAACTAAAATTCCCACATTTCTTGTACCGGGATTCGATCCCTGAACTTCTCACATTGAAACCCGTTGCGCTGATCAGTCTGCCACACACATACGTTGGCAGAGAAGGCTTTCAAAAGGCATTATAACATTATAATAATCTCAATACGCGCCATTCTCTCTCTCTCTCGCTGAAGAAATTTTCTATACACAACGATTATTAAACCATGAAAAAGCTGAAAACAATTATAGGTACTCGAAAATTTGGTAGATGATTTTAGGATTGGAGTCTATTTACGCAAAAAAGCAAATCTCACTCTAAGCAGGCAAAATATCCTAAAAATAATTTTTAAATATCTCTAAAAAGACACTTGAATTTAATGAACATATTGTGAAAACTTACGACTAGTTATTTTCAGTAATGCCATTTTGTCTATCGTGTTATTAAATTACAAATGGACAATATATTTACATTTTATAGAAAAGGATATTTAAAGGAGAAATTTCTTATGCTACGTTTATAAATTGTAATTTAGCTGTTTTCTAAAAATGATCCTAGGAATTAATGGGTTAATACTATCAGAACATACAAGTAATGACATTTAAAAATGACATTGTTTCTCGCGTAATCAAATGACACATGCCTAGTTTTTTCCTATGGAAAAGAATGTTGATGAAGAAATGTCCTATAAAAGCATGAAACAGCTGAAAGTAATAATAGTTATTCGAAAATGTTGTAGATTGATTTTAGGATTGCAGTCCACTTTCGCAAAAAAAAGTAAAACTCATTCTAAGCAGACATAAAAATCGTAAGAAGAATTTTTAAATGTCTCTAAAAATGACACGTGAATTTAATGGACATACTGTGAAAACTTACGACTAATGCTTTTCAGTAATGCCATTTTATCTCTCGTGTTATTAAATTACAAATGTGCAATATATGTACATTTTTTATGAAAAAGAATGTCTAAAGAGAAATTTCTTATATTACGTTGGCAAATTATAATTTAGCTTTTTCTATAAAAGGACGCTAGGAATTAATGGGTTAATATTACGAGAACTTACAAATAATGACCTTCAACAACGATATTCTGTCTCTCGTGTTGTTAAACTGCAAATGCACAATACAATTACTTTTCGTTTTATATAAAATAATGTCAGTGGAGATATTTCCTATACACAACGATTATTATAACATGAAAAGCTGAAAACAATAATAGGTACTCGAAAATTTGGTAGATTGATTTTTGGATTGTAATCTACTTCCACAAAAAATCAAAACTCATCTTAAGCAGACACAAAAATCGTAAAAAGAATTGTTAAATATCTCAAAAAATGAAACTTGAATTTAATGAACATACTGTGAAAACTTACGAGTAATGATTTTCATTAATGACATTCTGTTTCTCGTGTTATTAAATTACAAATGCGCAATATATTTACATTTTTTATGGAAAAGAAAGTCTAAAGAGAAATATTTTATACTACGTCCACAAATTATAATTTAGCTGTTTCTAAAAAAGGACGCTAGAAATTAATGGGTTAAAACTATGAGAACAAGTAATGACCTACAAAAATGACATTGTTTGTCGTGTAATCAAATGACACATGCCTAGTATTTATTTCTTCTTTTGGAAAAGAATGTCGATGAAAAAATGTTCTATACAGACTACGATTTATAAAGCCCGGAACAGCTGAAAATAATAACAGTTACTCGAAAATTTGGTAGATTAAATATAGGATTGTAGTCTACTTCCTCAAAAACGTAAAATGCATTCTAAGAAGACACAAAAATCCTAAAAAGAAATTTTAAATGTCTCTAAAAATGACACTTGAATTTAATGGACATACTGTGAAAACTTACGAGTAATGATTTTCAATAATGCCATTTTGTCTCTCGTGTTATTAAATTACAAATGCACAATATATGTACATTTTTTAAGGAAAAGAATGCTAAGAAGAAATTTCTTATACTACTAAAAAAGGACACAAAGCATTAATGGGTTAATACTACGAGAACTTACAAATAATGACCTTCAACAATGATATTCTGCCTCTCGTGTTGTTAGACTACAAATGCACAATATCATTTCGTTTTTTCTTATAAAAATAATGTCGGAGAAATTTCCTGTACAGACAACAATTATTAAACCATGAAAAAGCTGAAATAAATAACATGTGCTCGAAAATTCGATACATTGATTTTAGGATTGCAATCTACTTCTGCAGAAAAAGTAAATCTCATTCTAAACAGACATAAAAATCGTAAAAAAAATTTTTAATTGTCTCTAAAAATGACACTTAAATTTAATGGACATACTGTGAAAACTTACGATTAATGATTTTTAATAATGCCATTTTATTTCTCGTGTGATTAAATTACAAATGCGTAGTATATTTACATTTATTATGGAAAAGAATGTCTAAAGAGAAATTTCTTATATTATGTGTCCAAATTATACTTTAGCTGTTTCTAAAAAAGGACGCTAGGAATTAATGAGTTAAAACTATGAGAACAAGTAATGACCTACAAAAGTGACATTGTTTCTCGTGTAATCAAATGACAAAAGCCTAATATTTACTTCTTCTCATTGAAAAGAATATCGATGGAATAATGTCCTGTACAGGCTACAATTGCTAAAGCACGAAACAACTGAAAATAATTAGAGCTACTCGAAAATTTAGTAGAAAGTTTGTATCATTCTAGTCTACCTCCATTTAAAAAGTAAGACTCGCTTTAGGTAGACAAAAATTCCTACAAGCTATTTTTTTTAATTATCTGTAAAAATGTTAGTTAAACACTTGTCATTAAATGGTTAATATTACGAAACCTTCAATAATGATATAGTTTTGTCTTTCGTGCTATTAAATTACAAATGCACAATATGTTTATATTCATTTTATGGAAAAAATAATAGGATTATAAATAATAACAGCTAATAAAAAATAGATAGATTGTTTGTAGGATTGTTGTCTACCCGAGGTGAAGATAAATCTCTTTCTAAGTAAACACAAAAATCTTACAAACTATATATTAACTGTCTCAAAAAGGGACTGGTACGCAGTAATGGGTTAATACTATGAGAACTTACGAATAATAACCTTCAATAACGATTTAGTAGAGTTTCTCGTGTTTTAAAATTACGAATTAAATATTAACAGCTACTTCAAAGTTTGGTAGATTGTTTATTGTATTCTAGTCTCCCTCCTCTAAAAATTAAATCACCTTCTAAATAACTTTAAAATTCCTACAAAATATATTTTAACTCTCTTTAAAAAAGGAAAGGTAGGCATTAATGGGTTAATACTACGGAAAATTACATATAATGACCTTCAATAATGACATACTGCCTGTCATGTTATTGAATTACAAATTCCAAAATATATTCCCATTTCTTTTTATAGATGAGAGGAAAAGATTATAAATAATAACAGCTACTTAAATATTCTGTAGAATCCTCATAAGATTGGGGTTTTTCCTCAGATGAAAAGCAAAACTCTTTCTAGGTAAACACAAAATTCCCACGAACAATTTTTTCAATGTCTCTAAAAAGGAATATTAGAATTTAATTTGTTGATACTGTCTATCATGTTATTAAATTACAAATTCACAATATATTTACATATTTTAATGGAAAAGAATGTCTTTGAAGATACATACTGTACTGAGTTTACAAAGTATTTTTAATTGTCTGTAAAAAAAGGAATTAAAAATAGTCTCTAAAAATAGTCTCTAAAATTTGAATCTAATGTGTTAATACTATGAGAATTTGCAAATAATCACTACCAATAATTACAAACTGTATTTCTCATTATTAAATTACAAATGCAGAATTTATTGACAGTTATTTTGATAGAAAAGAATGATATAATTAAAAATAAGAGAGCTACTGGAAAATTTGGTAGGTTTTTTTATAGGGTACCGGTCCACCCCCTCTAAAAAGATGTGTTAGTTCTAAAAGAACACAAAACACTACAAATTATATTTTAGCTGTCTCTAAGGGACACTAGGCATTAATGGGTTAATACTATGGGGAATTACAAATAATGACCTTCAATAATGACACATTGTTTCTCATGTTATTAAATTACAATTGCACAAATATTTACATTTCTTTTTATCGAAAATGATGGCATTATCATAAATAAATACAGCTACACAAAAATTCGGTAGATTGTTTATAGGATTGCTACTTATATCTGATGAAAAATAAAACCCATTTTGAATACACACAAAAATATTGCTTACTGTTATTGAACTGTTTCTAAAAAACGATGCTAGGCATTAATGAGTTTCTGACAACTAATAAACTAAAAAGATTCTGACAACTTACAAATAACAACTTTTCAAAAATAACAGCTGCTTGAAAATTTAGTAGTTTCTTCATAGGATTGTTGATCAATTCCACTTAAAACTTATTCTAAGTAAACTCAAAAATCGTACAAAGATTTTTTAGCTGTTTCCAAAAAGGGATGCTGAAAATTAATGGGTTAATACTATGAGAACTTATAAAGAATGATGTACTGTCACGGGATATCAAAATATAAATGTACAATATATTTACATTTATTTTTTTGGAACAGAATATCAGTGGAGAAATTTTCTAAAGCCTTAAATATCAGAAAATAAAAACAATGAACCGAAATTTTGATAGACTGTTTGTAGAAATGCAACTCACTAATAGCAAAACTCATTCTGAGTAAACTCAAAAATTATACAACTAGTCTGTGTATCTACAGAGAGACGCGAGGCATTAATGGGTTAATACTTTGAGAACTTACAGATGATGACCTTTAAAAATGACAGTCACACGTGTTATTAAATTATAAATAAAGAATATAACGACATTCCTTTTTATGAAAGCGAATGAAAGAATAATATTCTACAACTTGATAAATTTTTATGTAAAATAACAGTTTACATTCTCTAAAAATTAAACCACGTTCTAATTAACCACAAATAAACTTCAAACTATATTTTACCTGTCTCGAAAAATGGAAGCTAGGCATTAATATGTTAATACTATGAGCTTACAAATAATGACCTTCAATAATGACATACTGTCTCCCGTGTTATTAAATTACAAATACACAAAATATTTACATTTCTTTTTATGGGAAAGTATGACAGGTTTATAAACAATAACAGGTACTAAAAATTGCGTAGTTTGTTTGTAGGATTGCTGTCTACCTCTGACGAAAAGTAAAACTCTTCTAAGTTAACACAAAAATTTTACTGTACTCAAACTGTCTCTAAATAGGGACACTAGTCCGTAATGGGTTGATACTATGAAAACTTACAAAAAAGGAACAACTTCAATGATGATATAGTAGTGCCTCTCATGTTATTAAATTACAAATGCACAGTATAAAGATTCTCTTTATGTAAATGAATGATAGGGTTATAAAAGTATAACATCTACTCAAACATGATTTGTTTGTATAATTGGATTTTTCCTCCAATGAAAAGTAAAACTCTTCTAAGTTAACATGAAAACCTCAGATATTGTATTTTAACTGTCTCTCAATAGCCCTTATGCATTAATAGGTTAGTACAATGAGAACTTATAAATAATGACATTCATAGGGATTTAGTAGTGTCTCTCGTGTTGTTAAATTACAAATGCGAAATATATTTATATTCTTTTCTGAAAAAGAACAACAGGATTTTAAATAATAACAGCTACTCCTAAATTCGGTAGATTGTTTGTAGGATTATGGTCTACAACCGATGGAAAGTAAAAGGAGTTCTAAGTTAACACAAAAATCTTACTATATTTAATCTGTCTCTAAACAGGGACGTTCCATTAACAGGTTAATACGAGAATTTAAAATTAAGGAACTAATAATACAGTAGCGTCTCTCTTGTTATTAATTAAAAATGCACAATATATTTACATTTCTTTTTATAAAAATGTATAACAGGTTTAAAAATAATGACAATCATTCAAAATTTAAGTAGATTGTTTGTCGGATTAGGGTCTATCTCCGATAAAAATTAAAACTCTTTCTAAGTAAACACTAAAACATTACAAACTGTATTTAAACTGTCTCTAAACAGAAACGCTACGCATTAATGGGTTAATACTATGAGAACTTACAAATAATGAACTTCAGTAATAATATAGCATCTCTCGTGTTATCAATTTACAAATGCACGATATATTTATATTTATGGAAAAGTATAAGAAGATTATATATAATAACATCTACTCAGAATTTTGGTAGGATTGTGGTGTACCTCTTATGAAAAGTAAAACCCGTTCCATGTAAACACAAAACCTATACAAACTATATATTAACTGTCTAGAAAAAGGACTAACACATTAACGGGTTAATACTATGAGAACATATAAGTAATGACCTTCATTAAGTTTTAGTAGTGTTTCTCGTGTTTTAAAATTACAAATGCACATTATATTTACATTTCTTTTTCTGGAAAAGAATGACAGGATTATAAATAACAACAACTACTCAAAAATTGGGTAGATTGTTTGTAGGATTTTGGTCTATCTCCGATGAAAACTAAAACACGCTTTAATTAAACACAAAACTCCTACAAACTATACATTAACTGTCTCGAAAAAGGACTGATAGTCATTAATGCGTTAATACTATAAAAAATATACATATAATGATAATAACGATTTAGTAGTGTTTCTTGTGTTTTAAAATTACAAGTGCACAATATATTAACATTTCACATTCTGGAAAAGATTGAGAGGATTATAACTAACAACAACTACTCAAAAATTGAGTAGATTGTTTGTAGGATTATGATCTACCTCCGATGAAAAGTAAAAGTCCTAAATAAACACAAAACACCTACAAACTATATATTAACTGCCTCGAAAAAGGACTGGTATGCATTAATGGGTTAATACTATGAGAAATTTCGAATAATGACCTTCAATAACGATTTAGTAGGGTTTCTCGTGTTTTAAAATTGCAAATGCACAATATTTTTACATTTCGTTTTCTGAAAAAGAATGACAGGATTATAAATATAAACAACTACTCAAAAATTGGGTAGATTGTTTTTAGGATTGTGATCTACCTCCGATGAAAAGTAAAATCCGTTCTAAGTAAACACAACACTTCTACAAACTATATATTAACTATCTGAAGAAATGACTGGTAGTCATTAATGGTTAATACTATGAGAACTTTCAAATAATGACCTTCAATAAGAATTTGTAGTATTTATTGTGTATTAAAATTACGAATGCACGATATATTTAAATTTCTTGAATGACAGGATTATAAATAATGACAACTACTCAGAAATTGGGTCGATTGTATGTAGGATTGTGGTCTATCTACGATTAAAAGTAAAACCCTTTCTAGATAAAAGAAAACTGCTTCAAACTATATATTAACTGTCTAGGGAAAGGATTGGTATACATTAAAGGGTTAATACTATGTGAACTTACAAATAATGACCTTCAATAACGATTTAGTAGTGTTTCTCGTGTTTTAAAATTACAAGTGCAGAATATATTTACGCTTCTTTTATGGAAAATAATGACAGGATTATAAATAATAACTACTCAAAAATTGGGATTTGTAGGATTGTGGTCTACCTCCGATGAAAAGTAAAACCCATTCAAAGTAAACACAAAACTCCTACACACTATATATTAACTATCTTTGAAAAAGGACTGGTAGGCATTAATGGGTTAATACGAGAATCTACAAACAATGACCTTCAATAACGATTTAGTAGAGTTTCTCGTATTTTAAAATTACAAGTGCACAATATATTTACATTTCTTTTTCTGGAATAGAATGACAGGATTATAAATAATAACAAAGTCTCAGAAAATGAGTAGAATGTTTTTAGAATTGTGGTCTACCTCCTTTGAAAAGTAAAACTCATTCTCAGTAAACACAAAAATCTTACAAACTACATATTAACTGTCTCGAAAAATGACTGGTAGGCATTAATGGGTTAATACAATGAGAACCTAAAAATAATGACCTTCAATAACGATTTAGTAGTGTTTCTTGTGTTTTAAAATTACAAGTGCACAATATATTTACAATTATTTTTCTGGAAAAAATTGACAGGATTATAAATAGTAACAAATACTCAAAAATTGGGTGGATTGTTTGTATGATTGTGGTATACCTCCGATGAAAAGTAAAACTCTTTCTAAGTAAACACAAAACACCTGCAAACTATATATTAACTGTCTCGAAAAAGGACTGGTAGGCATGAATGTGTTAATACAATGAGAAATTACAAATAATGACTTTTAATAACGATTCAGTAGTGTTTCTCGTGTTTTAAAATTACAAGTGCACAATATATTTACAATTATTTTTCTGGAAAATATTGACATGATTATAAATAATAACAACTACTCAAAAATTGAGTAGATTGCTTGTAGGATTTGGTCTACCTCCGATGGAAAGTATACCCGTTCTAAGTAAACACAAAACTCCTACAAACTATATACTAACTGTCTCGAAAAAAGGCTAGTAGGCATTAAATGGTTAATACTACAAGAACGTAAAAATTATGACCTTCAATAATGATTTAGTAGTGTTTCTCGTGTTTTAAAATTATAATAGCTCAATATAATTACGTTTATTTTTTTTCGAGAAGAATGGCACGATTATAAATAATAAAAACTACTAAAAACATGGGTAGATTGTTTGTAAAGATGGTGATCTACCTCCGATGAACATTAAAACCTGTTTTAAATAAATACAAAACTCCTAGAAACTATATATTAACAGTCTCGAAAAAGGACTGGTAAGCATTAATGAGTTAATACTAGTAGAATTTACAAAATAACCACCTTCAACAACAATTTAGTAGTTTTTCTCGTGTTTTAAAATTACAAATGCAAAATATATTTGCATTTATTTTTCTGGAAAATATGATAGGATAATAAATAATAACAGCTACTGAAAAATTGGTTAAAATTTTTACAGGATGGAAGTCTATCTCCGATGAAAAGTAAAACTCGTTCTAAGTAAACCCAAAACTCTTACAAACTATATATTAACTGTCTCAAAACAGAACTAGTAGGCATTAATGGGTTAATACTACGAGGACGTACAAATAAGGACCTTCAATAAGTTTTATTAGTGTTTCTAGTGTTTTAAAATTAGAAGTGAACAATATATTTACAATTGCTTTTCTGGAAAAGATTGACAGGATTTTAAATAATAACAACTACTCAAATATTGTGTATATTGCTTTTAGGATTGTGGTTTACCTCCAATGAAAAGTAAAATCCGTTCTAAGTAAACATAACACTTCTACAAACTATATTTTAACTATCTTGAAAAAGGATTGGTAGTCATTAATGGGTTAATACCATGAGAATTTTCAAATAATGACCTTCAATAACGATTTAGTAGTGTTTCTCGTGTTTTAAAATTACAAGTGCACAGTATATTTACATTTCTTTTTCTAGAAAATGACAGAATTATAAATAATAACAATTACTCAAAAATTGGGTAGATTGTTTGTAGGATTGTGATCTACCCCCGATGAAAAGTAAAACCCGTTCCAAGATAACACAAAACTTCTACAAACTATTTATTAACTGTCTCGAAAAAGGACTAGTAGGCATTAATGGGTTAATACTACAAGAACGTACAAATAATGACATTCAATAACGATTTAGTAGTGTTTCTCGTGTTTTAAAATTAGAAGTGCACAATGTATTTACATTTCTTTTTCTGGAAAAGAATGACAGGATTATAAATAATAACAATGACTAAAAAATTAGGTAGATTGTTTGTAGGATTGTGGTCTAGCTCCGATGAAAAGTAAAACCCATTCTCAGAAAATACAAAACTCCTACAAAGTATATATTAACTGTCACGAAAAAGGACTGGTAGGCATTAATAGGTTAATACTATGAGAACTTACATATAACGACCTTTAATAACGATTAAGTAGTGTTTTTCGCGTTTTAAAATTACAAATTCACAATATATTTACATTTCTTTTTCTAGAAAATGACAGAATTATAAATAATAACAATTACTCAAAAATTGGGTAGATTGTTTGTAGGATTGTGATCTACCCCCGATGAAAAGTAAAACCCGTTCCAAGATAACACAAAACTTCTACAAACTATTTATTAACTGTCTCGAAAAAGGACTAGTAGGCATTAATGGGTTAATACTAAAAGAACGTACAAATAATGACATTCGATAACGATTTAGTAGTGTTTCTCGTGGTTTAAAATTAAAAATGCACAAAATATTTACATTTTTTCTGGAAAAGAATGACAGGATTATAAATAATAACCATTACTCAAAAAGTGAGTAGATTGTTTTTAGGATTGTGATCTACCTCCGATGAAAAATAAAACCCGTTCTAAGTAAACACAAAAATCCTAAAAACTATATATTAACTGTCTAGAAAAGGACTGGTACACATTAATAGGTTAATATTATGAGAATGTACAAATAATGACCTTCAATAAGAATTTGTAGTATTTATCTAGTTTTAAAATTACGAATGCACGATATATTTAAATTTCTTGAATGACAGGATTATAAATAACAACAACTACTCAGAAATTGGGTCGATTGTATGTAGGATTGTGGTCTACCTACGATTAAAAGTAAAACACTTTCTAGATAAGAGAAAACTGCTACAAACTATATATTAACTTATTTTCTAGGGAAAGGACGTATGCATTAACGGGTTAATACTATGAGAACTTACAAATAATGACTTTCAATAACGATTTAGTAGTATTTCTCGTGTTATTAAATTACATATGCATAATATATTTACATTTATTTTTTCGGAAAAGATTGACAGGATTATAAATAACAACTACTCCAAAATTGGGTAGATTGTTTGTAGGATTGTGGTCTACTTTCGATGAAAAGTAAAACCTGTTCTAAGTAAACAAGAAACTCCTACAAACTATATATTAACTGTCTCGAAAATGACTGGTTGGCATTAATGATTTAATACTAGGAGGACGTTTAAATAATGACCTTCAATAATGATATATTGTGTCTCGTATTATTAAATTACAAATGCACAATACATTTACATTTCTTTTACCAAATACAATATCAATGGAAATATTTTGTACGCAGACTATGTTTACTAAAGCAAGAAACAGCTGCAATAATAATAAAAAAATAATAACGGAAATAAAATGAGATTTTTCTTTATTTGAAAAAAATCCCGTTAAGTTATTGTGAGTAAAGCCATTATATAAGCTAAACGGTTTTTCCCTTTCACTGCCGAAAAAAACCCATAATGACAGAAACAAAATAAGAGTTCGACAGATACTCACGTGACAGTCTTCATCAAGAGCAGGCCCCGAATAAAACTCGACAGCTGAAATTCGAGCCCCATATCACGTGACTGATCTCACTTAATTATGCGCATTTTCATTTGAGAGACAATAGAAGCATAAGGCCATAAACAAAGATGGCGACTTTTTTCAAGTTTGATTTACATCCTTTGTTTTTTCTTTTATTCTCCGTCCGCTGGCACGTTTTCAAAAAAAAGAAGAAAAAAAAAGAAAAACTTCTATTCGACTGTTTTTTTTTATCACAAATAAATGAAAATACGTCCTCTTCTTTTAAAGACCGACTCCCGTTCTGAACGAACGAGAATGCCTTACATGCTCCATTCATTTGTTTGTTTATTTTGAGTACACGCTGATTATTTCGAAGCGCTCCAGATGACGTCACCCATTTCCGCCGGCCGCTTCCGGAACGTCATATCCGGCTCCCAATCTGTTTGAAAACTAGCACTTATTTATTTATTTATTTCTAAGTGGAATTTTCAAATGCTTTTACACGACAATTCTGATATAGGTAGGTAATACAATTTAAAAGGTATTTGAATAAACAAATGGAACAAACAATTGTCAGCATACAAGTGTCACTACATTTTTTTATCCAATTTTACTAGAGAGATATAGTACCTTGAATAACTTAAAATCTTCATTTACACAATCTCTTTTTTTCGATTCAATCTGAAAAAAAATTGCTTCTTTTACAATGAATTTTTTACAAGTAATTTATTGAGGCCTTAACTTAAAGGTTATTTAGTTTTTTTAATTTCATGTCGAATATATTTTTAAAAATAACTTAAATTATATACACCAATTAAAAAAATAAAATTGACTTAGCCGAAAGATAACTTTTGATTCATGTTTATTAGAAACTAAATTTTTTTATATCTATTGATATAATCTAATGAACTTTACGCAAAGTTTTTTTTATTAAGGCTCTAACCTAAGAAAAGTTATTTAGTTTTGTAATTTTAATTAGAATATATTTGTAAAATAACCTAAAATATATACACTAAATGAAAAAAATGAATTTCACTCACCCTCAAAAAAGTTTTTAAATTATATTTATTAGAAACTAAATTTTTATAGCTAGTTACAAATTCATTATTGAGGTTCTAAGATAGTTTATTTAGTTTTGTTATTTCAAGTAGAATAATTAAAAAAATTTTTTTTAAAAAGGACCTTAAGTACGAAAAAAGAAATGTACTTACACGCAAGATAATTTAATATATTTATTAGAAACTTAATTTTTATATCCAGTTGAATATATCAATGAATTTTTTACAAGTAGTCTATTGAGGCTGTATGAAAGTTTATTTAGTTTTGTCCTTTCAAGTAGAATATATTTTTAAAATTACCTAAAATAAATACACGAAATAAAAGATAAAATTCACTTAATCACAAGATAATTTTTAATGTATGCTTATTAGACACTAAATTTTTATACCCAATGGAATAACCCAATGAGATTTTTACAAATTCTTTATTAAGGTTCTAAGATAGGTTATTTAGTTTTGTATTTCAAGTAGAATAATTTCAAAAATAATTTTTAATTATGATTTTAAATGCGAAAAAAAGAAATTAACTTACACGCAAGATAATTTTTAATATATCTATTAGAAACTAAATTATTATATCCAGAGGAATATTTCAATGATTTTTTTACAGGTTTTCTATTGAGGCTGTAAGAAAGGTTATTAAGTTTTGCCATTTGAAATAGAATATGTTTGTAAAATAACCTAAAATATATACACCAAATAAAAAATGAAATTCCCTTACCCGCAATATAATTTTTAATTAAATTTTGTTATCCAGTGAAATAATCCAATGAACGTTTTACAAGTTTTTTATTAAGGATCTAACTTAGGTTATCTAGTTTTGTCATTTAAAATAGAATAATTTCAAAAATAATTTTTGTAAGGTATCTCAAGTGAAAAAAAAAACTAAATTCCCATACTCATCAGAGAATGTTTTAATGCATCTAATGATTTTTTTTTTAAATCCAGTGGAATATTTCAATGAATTTTTTACAAGTTCTTTTTTGAGGTTGGGACATAAAGGTATATAGTTTTGTTATTTTATGTCGAAATTTTTTTAAATTTCATAAAATATATACATTTCAAATAGAATAATTTCAAAAATAATTTTTAAAAGTACCTCAAGTGAAAAAAAAGGAATCCATCTACCCGCAAGATAATTTTTTTTTTATACATCTATTAGAAACTAAATTTTTATATCCAGTGGAATGTTTCAATGGATTTCTTACAAGTTTTTTTAACGTTGTGACATAAAGGTATATAGTTTTGTTATTTTATGTCGAATATTTTTTAAAATTACTTAAAATATATACGCTAATGGAAAAAGTGAAATTCACTTACCCTCAAGATAACTTTTGATATATGAATATTAGAAACTAAATTTTCATATCTAGTGGAATTATCTAATGAATTATTTACACGTTCTTTATTAAGGATCTAACTTAAGAAAGGTTTTTTATTAGTTTAATCATTTTAAGTAGAATAGTTTTAAAAACAGTCTAAAAATTTACATCAAGGGAAAATAAGGAAATTCATTTATTCACAAGATAATTCTTAATATATGTATATTATTTTTTATATCCAGTGGGATATTTCAATGAATTTTTTACAATTTCTTTTTTGAGCTTGTGACATAAAGGCATATAGTTTTGTTGTATTATGTCTAATATTTTTTTAATTAAAATTTATACGTTAATGGAAAAAATAAAATTTACTTACCATTAAGATAACTTTTGATATATGCAAGTTAGAATCTAAATTTTCATATCTAGTGGAGTTATCTAATGAATTATTTACAACCTCTTTATTAAGGTTCTAAGACAGGTTATTTAGTTTTGTTATTTCAAATAGAATAATTTCAAAGATAATTTTAAAAATGATCTTAAGTGCGAAAAAACGAAATTCACTTACAAGAAAGATAAGTTTTAATGTATGTATTAGAAACTAAAATACTATATCCAGTGGAATATTTCAATGATTTTTTTACAGATTGTCTATTGAGGCTGTAAAAAAGTTTATTTAGTTTTGTCATCTCAAGTAGAATACATTTTTGAAATAACCTAAAATATATACGCCAGATAAAGAATTAAGTTCACTTACTCGCAAGATAATTTTCAATTTATGTTTATTAGAAACTAAATTTTGTTATCCAGTGGAATAATCCAATGAACTTTATATAAGTTCTTTAATAAGGATCTAACTTAACCCATTAACGCCCAGCGTCATCATTTGAGGACAGTCAAAAAAAGGTTTGTAGAGTTCTTGTTTTCTTGAAACGATTCTTCCTTTTTAAATAAAAATAGATATTAATCTTATGAATAATCTCCCAAGTTTTCAAATATGATCTTATCTATAATTTTGTTATTTATATCGGCATTTTATGATTTTCAAGCTTAGAATAGGAACGTATTATGACCGGTATTCTGAACGTATAGCGGTCAAAATCATGGCGAATAGCCATATCTGTAATAAATCATCTCTTTTCAGTAGTTTTCTCATATATGATAGCAAATAAATCTCTTATCACGAAGTTTTCCTTTTTTTAAAGACATCTTATTATGTTTAAAAATGACACCTCCTCACTAATGATGACTTGATGTCATATTTAAAGGTGTTTTAATTTCATATTTTGTTTTACTTCCAGGTGTCTATAATAGTTTCCATGTTAGGTATTTACTAATTTATAGTCATCAGAAATATCCGGAAGTTAATGGGTTAAGAAAGGTTGTTTTATTAGTTTAATCATTTTAAGTAGAATGTTTTTAAAAATAACTTAAAAATTTACATCAATGGAAAATAAGGAAATTCATTTATTCACAAGATAATTCTTAATATATGTATATTAGAAACTAAATTTTTATATATTAGGGAAGTGAAATACCGATTTTAATCTGCAAACCAAAATTTAAAGATATCCCAGCTATAAAATGGGCGTTGTAAAATAATTTAAACCTTGAATTACTATAGTTAAAATACCACTTAAATTTTAAAAATAAAACTATAAAATAGGCAAAATTTGAGCTTGTAATACCAGGCTCTGTGTAATTATAACCTAAATAATAAATAGTTTCAATAACAAATACAATAAATAGTCAAATTATTTAAGTTTTTAAAAGCTGGTGTTTGTTTATAAATACTCTAAAACACCACTTTAATCTTAAATGTAAAACTATAAAAGTAAGCAAACTTTATGCTTGTAATACAATGCACTGTTAATTATAGTCTCGATATATAGCTTTGAAAAAACCCGATGAAGCGTTAATGATGTGCCATTTGATGAATATATCTAGGAAAATGAACGATCTTTTATCGTTTTATGTATTTTGATGTCACAAAAACGTTACTATCCAACATCTTTTGTTATCATAGTTTCGGAAACGCAAATGATTCTGTCATAAAAATAATTCGTAAATGGATACGTGTTTGCATGAAGTAACAGAGAAATACAGCTTTGCAATAAGAAAGCTATTAGTTTTGTTAATAATAAACCGTTATGCAAATCCCTTCGAACTCCGCCATTTTGTTTCTTATGAATGCAATCACTCATTTCAGAGCCATTTAAAATTTGTCTTCAAACTGTACGGCTCCTCTACGGAGACAATGCAAATAATTTTCATTTTTTAACACATTTTGTGGGGGTACATTTCGCAGCGGAACTGTACTGGGAGCGAGCGTTTTGAGCGTAAATTTAGTTATTCAGTTAAATTCAGATGGTTCAAGTGTTACCCAGAAGTTAAATACAATATGGACTGGTCACCCCGCCATAATTCGAGAAACATTTCTCTTCTAACCCACTAAAGTAAACCGAATTTAGGATTCACACTCGGATTTATTTATCAGGCATGTGCGAAATGTCTCATCACAGCAATTCTTCGCCCTGTAAACACTATATTAAGCTATTCAGATCAAAATTAGAACACATTTGCATTGTAATGTAGTATTTTATGTCCATGAGACTTATTTATGCACATTAATTATAAAACCAACTCACATTGTGGCATTTGTTTTCAGTTCTATAATACAGATTAAGTTTTACTTCTTTCTTAATCTGTTAAATTATAGCCATAATCATAACCCTACATCGAGTTATTTTAGGTTCAAGTATTATCCGGGAGTTAAATGCAAAATTGGTGATCACCATGAGACTTGTTTATGCACATTAATTATAAAACCAACTCACTTTGTGGCATTTCACTTCAGTTCTATAATCCTTACTTTGTTTTACTTCTGATTGCTCTTAAGGCTACTTTTTTAATCTGTTAAATTATAGCCGTAATCATAACCATATATCCAGTTATCGAGGGTTCAAGTGTTACCCAGAAGTTAAATACAATATGGACTGGTCACCCCGCCATAATTCGAGAAACATTTCTCTTCTAACCCACTAAAGTAAACCGAATTTAGGATTCACACTCGGATTTATTTATCAGGCATGTGCGAAATGTCTCATCACAGCAATTCTTCGCCCTGTAAACACTATATTAAGCTATTCAGATCAAAATTAGAACACATTTGCATTGTAATGTAGTATTTTATGTCCATGAGACTTATTTATGCACATTAATTATAAAACAAACTTACATTGTGGCATTTGTTTTCAGTTCTATAATACAGATTAAGTTTTACTTCTTTCTTAATCTGTTAAATTATAGCCAAAATCATAACCATACATCGAGTTATCGTAGGTTCAAGTATTATCCGGGAGTTAAATGCAAAATTGGTGATCACCATGAGACTTGTTTATGCACCAGTAATTATAAAAACCACTCACTTTGTGGCATTGGTCTTCAGTTCTATAACCCTGATTTTGTTTTACTTCTGATAGCTCTTAAGGCTACTTTTTAATCTGTTAAATTATAGACGTAATCATAACCATACATCCTACCGTGGAGAAGAGCAATTAAATAATTCTGAAACAACTGGGTTTCAGTAGATTAATTCCTTTAGATCAGCAGTTGCAAAATGGTGGACCACTCACCAAGAGTGGTCCATGTAAATCATTTGAAATGAAAATGTTCTATTTCTATTTCGTGAGAACTAACTCTTAATTTTATGAGAATTAAATTACTTGTATCAGGATAATCTTCTGAAATATCATAAAAATCAACAAACATAACATATATTAATTATCTTCAATATGTTAAAATGAAAACCAGAAATAAAATGTTATCCGAATTTCTCTTGCTATTTTTGAAGTACTTCCTTTAAAATTTCTGATAGTTAAATTACTTTAGTATCATGATAATCTTATGGAGTATCATAAAATGTAATATATTTTAATAATAATAAATTAAATATAATAATCGTATTAAAATGAAAACCAGAAAGAAAATGTCATCCAAATTTCTATTCCTGTTTCGGAAGTACTTCATCTTAATTTTATGATAATTAAATTACTTATATATCATGAAAATCTTCTGAAGTATCATAAAAATCAACAAATATAACATATAATAATAATCTTCAATGTGTTAAAACTAAAACCAGAATCAAAATGTCATCCGAATTTCTATTGCTGTTTTGGAAGTACTTATTCTTTTAATTTTATGATAGTTAAGTTACTCATGTATCATGAAAATCTTCAGAAGTATCATAAAAATCAACAAATGAAACATATTTTAATAATCTTCAATGTCTTAAAATGAAAACCAGAAACAAAATCTCATCCAAATTTCTAATTCAGTTTCGCAAGTATTTCCTCTTAATTTTATAATAATTACATTACTTACGTATCATAAAAATCTCCTGAAACACAATAAAAATTAACAAATATAAAATTTTAGTAACCCTCAACGTCTTAAATTATGATAATTAAATTACATTTGTATCATGACAATCTCCTGAAATACCATAAAAATAGGCAAATGTAACATATTTTAATAATTTTCAACGTCTTAAAAGGAAAATCAGAAACAAAATGTCATCCACATTTCTATTCCAGTTTCAGAATTATTTCCTCTTAATTTTGTAATAATTAAATTACTTATGTATCATAACAATCTTCTGAAATATCATAAAAATCAACAAATGCAACATTTTAATAATCTTCAACGTCTTAAATTATGATAATTAAATTACTTAATGTATCATGACAACATCCTGAAATACAATAAATATCAACAAATGTAACATTTTAATAAACTTCAACGTCTTAAATTTTGATAATTAAATTACTTATGAATCATGACAATCTCCTGAAATACTATAAAAAATCAACAAATGTAACATATTTTAATAATCTTCAACGTCTTAAAATGAATACCAGAAACAAAATGTCATCCAAATTTCAATTCCTGTTTCGGAAGTACTTCCTCTTAATTTTATGACGTTAGAAACATAAATGTTTATTGTACAGTCTACTCATCTGAAATGGAAATTTATTATACGTCATTAGCTGGCATAGAAACACACTGGAACAAAAAAAACTTCTCTTTTTTACTAATGCATGATAATGGATGTTTTTTCCATGAAAAATTCAATTACGTGAATTGTGGAAAAAGCACTTTAAGTTGGAAGCTTTTGTTTGCAAAGTTTATTTTTATATAAATGTTTTACTCCAAAAGAAAAAATAGAATTATAAGCTAGACTTTAACTATAGTAGGGTACTTTTCATCCAAAAATTATTTTCAGCCCAATTTTCTGAAAAGAAAATATATATACACATACGCGCACACACACACACACACACATACACACACACACATATATATGCATATATATATACATATATACACACATCCATCCATCCATCCATAGCGTGTTGGACGTCCACACGCTATCAAAGAAAAAGGTCGTCTGAGACTGTCTCGCATGGTGAAGCAAAACCTTAGCCAGACAGTGGCTCAGCTGACAACCCAATACAATGCAGGGCCA
>CM063497.1:23001195-23013695 GCA_032207245.1 Pardosa pseudoannulata
TATATAATATTATAAAAATATATAACATAAATTAATAATATATATATATATATAATATATATATTTATATATACATATATATATAAATTAATATATATATATATATATATATATATATATATATATATATATATTATATGTTTTGTATATATATATATATAGTATATATATAATATATATATATATATAATATATATATATATATATGTGTTATATATTATATATATTACTAAATCCTTAGGCAGACGATAGAGTAGATAACTATATATATATATATATATAATAAAATATATATATATACACACACACACACTGGACGACCGAGCAGACTTGTCCTGTTTTAACGCTGTAAATCAAAAATTTTAAGTGTATATATATATATTATATAAATGATATATATATATATATATATAATATATATATATATATATATATATATATATATATATATATATATTATATATGATGGAGAGTGTTTGCTGTTTTTGAAAACATTCTTGACTCTAATACATTTGAAATAATATATATTACGAAATTAAATTTTGACTAATTTTATGTAAAATACAGTCACTTGTAATGACACATTAAATTGAGTAGAAGTTAATTTAAATCCAAAATAAGTTTTAAAAGCCCACTCTCTCCGTAATTCTATCCAAAGGTATTTCTCTAAAAATTGAATTTTGTCCTAAGTAAAACCTGTCTCTTACACAAATAAAATTCCGGCAAGAAATGCATAGTTGAAAAAAATGCAAAAATATGCAAAGCTCAATTTAAAGGCTTACTTCGGTAAATATATATGTCTACCGGGAGAAAAGAAGGAAAAGAATGACTACCCTATTCAACGAATTTTCCGTGTTTCTCTAGGAATGATGAAGTGGAATTTTCAAGACAGAGAGTGAAGAAAAGGTTTGCAGAAACTATTTCAATTCACTTCATTTCCTATTGAGACCGTTTTCGGGAAGAAGAAAAATATCTGCTCTTTTTATCTCAGGGTTTGGACACTGTTGAAAATAGAACACAGGTAAATATCTTCCATCTTCTGAATACATCAGGGTTTGATGTTCATACTATGAGTGTGATGTCTTCGGAGAAAATTGAATGCATTTTCTTTTGATGTGCCATGAGTGGATGTACGATGTCATTTAGTATGAATGTGACTTTCTATATAAAAGTGGGCAAGTATGTAAAGTATATTTTTTAAAATTGTAAATTTAAATTACTGTCGAGCAATCTGAATGTTAATTGTTGTTGAAAGTTTAAAGAATTCAGAAAAATCACGTAAGATACTCACTTTAACACTACACCTTAAAACTTGCACAATGTTTAACAGAATTGAAACTGGAATAACAGGAACACAAAGCTTTTTGTTAAGCACTCAACTCTTTAGTTGAAAAAATACAGAACTGACTCACAATCTGAGCTACTTGACCTTTTATACATTAATGGAATATTCTAGAAAACCATTCCAGTAAATTAAAGTGTGTTCTAGAATAACTAGAAATATCAACGTAATTAGATTAATTTAAAATTTCAACATTTTGCCTGTAAGAGAATTCGATCTGAGATTTCTCGTACTTAAGTCCGGTGCGCTGACCACTGCGCCACAGATACGTTGGCAGCGAAGGGTCTCGAGCGGCATTATAATAATCTCAATACGCGAGCAATTCTGGATTTTTAATAAAAAAAAAAATTTTTATCGTATCAAATTGTGAATCTAAACCATTCGAGAACCAATTGAATTATATACACAAAATTTCAAAAAAATCAGTTCAACCATTTAGTAGGAGTTCTATTACAAACAGACGAGCAGAAGACTTTTATATGTAAAAATTTATACATTGATGCATATATATATATATGTGTGTGTGTGTGTGTGTATACATATACACACACGTATATATATGTGTGTATGTGTGTATTAATATAAATATGTATATTTGTTCACATATGCTATAAAACATAGAGAAATAATAAAATATATAAATAAGTCCTACCTTCTCTGAAACAGATAAGGTGTATATATATTAGGAACCAGATGTTAAAATCTGAAAAAAAAAAACACATTCATTAGGATGAATTTAATAAATACTTCAAGTAAAGTTTAACATATATGATCTCACAATTTTTTTTACTATCACTAGGCCGCAGCTTCCTGTTATATTTATATAAGACAATGCAATATATATTTTAATATATATATATATATATATTATATATATATATATATATATATATATATATATATATATATATATATATATATATATATATATATATATATATATATATATATATATATTATATATATATATATATATATATATATATATATATATATATATATATATATATATATAAGGTGATTATAATTTAGGTCCGACTTTTAAAATGCTGTAAAAAGAAAACCACTGGTCATATAAAGTCCAAATTTGATCTGAATATCTAGATGAAGTGAAAATGATATGGCATAAATAAAAGTTCCAAAGTGTATCAGTAGATGTCACTGTTAGAGGGATAACGAAATGTATTCGACTACAAATTTCAATTTTATGCTTTGGCCTGAATTGCACAGAAGCTGACCGTACTGTTCAATGTGAAGGAGTATTTCGGTCTTTGAACAAATGCCACTTTCCCGGCAATTTTATGCCACATGCAATGTGTCTTACTCAAATGTTTATTTTATGTAGCAGAGTATGCCACATATTGAAACACTTTTGAATTGTTTTCTCATATAAAGTTCAAGTTTGATATGAATATCTAGATGATGTGAAAAACGATATGGCATAAATTGAAGTTCCAGACTGTATCAATAGATGTCACTGTTAGAGGGATAACGAAATGTATTCGACTACAAGTTTCAATTTTAATTGAAATGTGACGGCTTTGGCCTGAATTGCACAACAAACCGACCGTACTGTTGAATGTAAATAAATGTTTCGACCTTTGAACGAGAAAATGTAACTTTCCCCGTAATTTTAAGCCACATGCAATATGTTTTACGCAAGTGTCTTTTATGTAGCACAGTATGCCGCATACAGCGCCATCTATTGAAACACTTTGTAATTGTTTTCTTATGAATATGGTTCCCTCCTTCTAACAGTACATTCAGTTCAATTTGAATCATTCTGACTAGTTCTTGATATACAGAATTTTCAGTATACAGAAGATGTGGAATTTCAATTATAATCCCCTTGTATGTTATAAAATAAATATACTCTGAAATGTAAATATTTTGTATAAATCTCCAAAAATGGCTCTGGTTTTGATCATTTTTTTTTCTCAAAAATACGTTTTTCATTTAATTCTTATATATTTGATTTTTTTAGAGAGTTTTATTGTTGTTAAGATGTGAAACTTGTTAATTATCTACACCAAAATAATATGTTTAGCTATTCAGTTGTTTTATTTAATTTGAAATTTCAAGAAATGTTTAAAGCTATTATAAACTGTTTTTGTGTTTAGCTTACAAAATTATGTAAAATGGCTTTAAAATTCGAAATCTTAACATATGTTGTAATGCGATACTAACTGCGTATGTTCATCATAGCTATGCATTGAATTTAAACCAGGGTTCACTTAAACCAGGTTTAAGTGTTATCCTGTAGTTAAATGCACCACGATACAACCTGAGAATTACATCATTTTCTTCATTTGTGTTACTTCTCATAGCTCTTAAGACTTCTTTCTTAATGTGTTAAATTATAGCCACAATCATAACTATATATCGAGTTATCGCAGGTTCAAGTGACACACTGGAGTTAAATGCAAAATTAGTGATCACCACGCCATAATCTGAGAATCATTTCATCTTCTAACCCAAAAAAGTCCAGTGAATCTAGGAGTAACACTCGGATTTATTTACCAGGTATGTGCAAATTGTCTCATCAGAGCAATTCTTCGCCCTGTAAACACTATATTCAGATCAAAATCAGAACATATTTGCATTGTAATGTAGCATTTTATGTCCCATGAGCCTTGTTTATGGACCATTAATTATAAAACCCACTCACTTTGTGGCATTTGTCTTCAGTTCTATAACCCTGATTTTGTTTGACTTCTGATAGCTCTTAAGTCTTCTTTCTTAATCTGTTAAATTATAGCCTTAATCATAACCATACATCGAGTTACCGCAGGTTTAATTGTCACCCTGGAGTTAAATGCAAAAATGGTGGTCACTACGCCATAATTCGAGAAACAATTCATCTTCTAACTCATTGAAATCCACTGAATCTAGCAGTCACACTCGGGTTTATTTATCGGGCTTGTGCAAATTGTCTCATAACAGCAATTATTCGCCCTGTAAACACTATATTAAATTAAATAAATCATAATCAGGTCACATTTGCATTGTAATGTAGCATTTTATGTCCATGAGACTTATTTATGTACATTAATTATAAAACCAACTCACTTTGTAGCATTTGTTTTCAGTTCTATAATACTGATTAAGTTTTACTTCTTTCTTAATCTGTTAAATTATAGCCATAATCATAACCATACATCGAGTTATCGCAGGTTCAAGAATTACCCGGGATTTAAAGGCAAAATTGGTGATCACCATGAGACTTGTTTATACACCATTAATTATAAAACTCACTCGCGTTGGGGCGTTTGTCTTCAGTTCTATAACCCTGATTTTGTTTTACATCTGATAGCTCTTAAGGCGTATTTCTTAGGCCCTGTCTCAGAAGTTGTTTAACGGCTAACTGCGATTAACCCATGGTGTCAACCAATGGTAGGACGCAATTATCCGCTTAAACAGAGATTAACGTTAAGCGATTTTGGTGGGACAGCCCTTAATCTGTTAAATTCTAGCTATAATCATAACCATACTTCGAGTTAACGTAGGTTTAAGTGTAACTCGGGAGTTAAATGCAAAACTGGTAGTTACCGCACAATAATCCGAGAATCATATCAAGTCCACTGAATCTAGGAGTCACACTCGGATTTATTTACCAGGCACGTGCAAATTGTCTCTCACAACAACTCTTCGCACTGTAAGCCATATATTAAATTATTTAGATCAAAATAAGAACACATTTGCCTTATAATGTAGCATTTTAAGACCTATGTGCTCCCTAAATGCACTAACAGTTATATAAAAGTTACTCACTTTGTGGCATTTGTTTGGATTTCAATAACCCGTATTTTGTTTCCTTTCTAATAAATCTTAACTCTTAATCTGTTTTCTTGCGATTTGAACGTGGTACATTACCTTTAAGGGGTCATATGATTATTAAATCTACAAAAAATTAAATTAAGTATTTCAGAAATAATATATGTGAAAAATCAAACAATATTTTTAGTTGCCTCATATGGTACTTTACAATTCTGGAAAAATAAAAATTTTACTAATCCTGTCATATGACGGACTATATGATAGTATAAAATAGTTATATAAGTCCTACTCATTTTGCAGCATTTGTTTTCAGTTCAATAACCCTGATTGTGTTTTCGATCTGAGATCTTTTAAGGTTTCTTTCTTATTCTGTTAATTTGTGATTTGAACGTGGTCAGTTACCTTCACCTTTTAAGATGACAGTGTACTTTCAGAACTAATTTATTTTGTTTAATATTTAACCTGATTAAAGTTTAATATGCTATCAGCAATTTATTTATGTAATAGTAGTTAAAATAATGCAGTAAAATACAAATTGTAATAAGCGGTATTAATATTGATGGTTTCAGAAGTACATTATATTTAAAAATACCCCAAATGCAATCTCTTGTACATCAAGTAAGTGTCTTTTTAAATATTTTATGAAATAAAAAAAAGATTGAATAGAAAAGCATATCAGCGTTTAGATTTCATCATAAATAGTTATTTTCATTAAGCTAGAATAGATTTTAAATTTTTTCGTCTGGAAGTTTGTGCGTAAAAGAAAATTTTAATTCTGGAATTTTAAGTATCCATTTTGACTATTCTAGAATGAATTTTCCCTAGCTTACTTGATTTACTATTTTTACAAACGTATGCTTGTAAAAATGCTACAACCATAAGAACAGTATATAATTTTCAAAAATGATTGTGCCTGAAACACTTCTGTTTAGCACACTTGCTATATGCATATTTTCATAACTAAATTTTTTAATATTTAATCTCCTTAAAAATGTAATATACAACTATCAATATATTTATGTAATAGTAGTTAAATTAATAAAATAAAATATAAATTAAAATAAAAGGTATTAATATTAATGGTGTCAGAAGTACTTTATTTGAAAATGCAGGAAATACATCTCTTTTATATACATTAGCGATCTTTTTAATTCCTTGTATGAAAAAAAGAAAAATAATATAATAACAGAAACATCCAGTGTCTAGAGTTTAACAGAAATGCTCGTTTTATCAATCCAGATTCAATTTTGACTGACTCCGTAGAAGAAAACTTTAACTCTGGAACATTAAATATCCCTTTTAACTATTACTGAATTCTGCCTAGCTGAAATGACTTAATATATTTACATACATCTTTCAGCCTTAAGTACAGAATACAAATTCCTGAAAGTAGAATCAGTTTGTGAATTGCCACTGTTATATTTGACTGTAAAAATTCGAATTTCTATAGTCACCTGAATTATTTTAGGGAAAAAATTAAATGTTCCCTTTAACAAAAACATTAATATTTTAGTAATATTTTTCTATTTTTTTCTTTTATTACTTTTATTAAATACTAAATTACAAACAATCTAATTATTTAACTTTTATATTTTCATTTTGATTAAATATTTAAACCTAATTTAAACCAGTCTCATTATTAAATATTTTTGAATGTAAATTCCCAGATATTTTTGAACTAGAAGGCTTGGTTCAGGAATTTCTGATCTTTTGACTTTCTATGATGCACATCTGTGTTGACTATATGTGTACTTTGAGAACTAGTTTACTTTTTTTTAATTTTTAACCTGCTTAAAATTTTATATGCTATTAGCAATGTATTTATGCAATAGTAGTTAAAATAGTACAGTAAAATATAATTTGTAATAAGAGGTATTAATATTGATTTTTTCAGAAGTATTTTATTGAAAAATATCTTAAGTGTACAACTCATGTACACAAAATGTCTTTTTAAATTTTTTATGAAGTGAAAGAAAGATTGAATAGAAAAACATAGCAGTGTCTAGATTTCATCGAATATAGTCTTATTCATTAAGCTAGAATAGATTTTGAATGGTTTCGTCTTGAAGTTCGTGCGCACAAGAAAATTTTAATTCTGGATCTTTAAGTATCCATTTTGACTATTCTTGATTGAATTTTCCCTAGCTTTCTTGATTTACTATTTTTACAAACGTATGCTTATAAAAATGTTACAACCATAAGAACAGTATATAATTTTTAAAAAGAAGAATTACAGTGGACCCCGCTTAATGTAATCAGTTTGGGACACCGTGATTTTGGTAACAATAATCGATTAATAACAATAAACGATATACAAAATTGGATATATTTACCTCCGCCTTTAATTCCGACGTACTAAATTTCAAACCAAAATGAAAAAACCCACCTTATACTTATGTACTGTATATTATCCTTTAAAACATAAGAATTGCATACATAATTAAAAAATTGATCAATTGTCGACTGTCTACAATTTTTTCTGAGAAGCTCATTGATAAATTGTTCGTAATCATAACCAACCTGTCATAACGATTTCAAATTTCGATTTTTTGTTTTAACGTTAAATCATTTCGCTTTGTAGCTTCCACATCGACAAGCTGCACGTAAGCGAGAAAGGCATAAAATGGGAATACGCTCCTTCTCAGTTCCGATAAGAGTGTTTTGCCTTCTGCTTATCTGACAATCATTGACCACCAGCAGGGTATGCGTATTTCTGAAAAATTCCAGGAGCGTGTAATTCCCCACTATTTTTGTTTTTCCCTTTTTCCCTAGGTGGAAGAGGAAGAATTCTTGGAAATTAAAACAAAAACGAAGGGAAAGAAAAGAATCCTTCTGAAAGTTCCTTCTGAATACATTGTGAATATTCCTTTGCAGTTAAAATGAGGTTCGAAAGCTGATAATATTAACCGATGTAACGATCCCATAAAGCAATAATTTTAACATACAAGTGAATAGAGAAAATTGGGACCAAGTGATTTTGATAACAATAAGCGATTGATAACATTAACCCCGATCACATTAAGCGGAGTCCACTGTATTATGCGAATTTCCACTGTTATATTCGATGGTAATTTTACGATCG
This sequence comes from Pardosa pseudoannulata, assembly GCA_032207245.1. Taxonomy (NCBI): domain Eukaryota; kingdom Metazoa; phylum Arthropoda; class Arachnida; order Araneae; family Lycosidae; genus Pardosa; species Pardosa pseudoannulata. Next base: position 23,009,397 of record CM063497.1, read on the forward strand.
TTTAACCCTCGCCAAACACCTTTACCACAAAACCACGTATAACAGCCCCTTCTACACTCTGTGCAAACAAAATTATGAAAAGTACGAAGATCACGTTGCAATGTGTCTATCTTTAAAAGGGGAAAACCTCTACAATCGGTATTGGGAAGAGAGATTATGCAATCAACACCCAGAGATTGATTTTTTTTGTTGTTGTTTTTAATGTTTTTAATATTTTATTGTTCGTAATTCAATAATGTTGTTTCTTATTGTACTTTGTATGAAGTTTGTTACTACATTATCTTTTGTAATTATTTACGGCTCCAATCCCATAAATCTATAATGATGGAAACCAATGATTAAAATCAAAGGCTTATGCAATAACAAAAAGCATTCGATGGTTAAAAAGCTTACATAGACCATTCCAATTTCAATTGCAATCTGAATTATTTTTGGGAGAAAAAATTAAATTATGATTCCTTTAACAATGTCTCCAGCTGCATAAAATCATGTTTTTTCTATCCCTGAATTCTTTCTTTTCTAGTTTTTGTGTCATGAACTCGCGAATTCATCATTACCTTTCATTTATTATAACTTTGTCCAGGTAACGTTTAATGTCTAATTTTTGAGTTTTTAGTTAGGGTACTAACAAATAGATGGCGATGCTAGTTTTAAACTTTTACAAATCAGATTATATATTATTTGAACACTTTTTTGCATTTACTTTACAGATTTTTTTCCTGATTTTCTCCGGTTGAATAAAATTGTGTTTTTTTTATCCCTAAGGTCTCTCTTTTCTAATTTTTGTGTCATCAACTCACGAATTCATCATTACTTTTTTTTCTTTTAACCAACTAACGTGTAGTTAACGATTGAATTATAATTTTTTGAGTTTTTAATTATGCCACTAACATATATATGGTGATGCTAATTTAATCAGTCAACGAGATTCTATGTTATTTAAACATCTTTTTACATTTACTTTACATATTTTTTTCCTCTAACTCTGTTTTGATTGAACATTGTGTTGTGACCTGGAATGAAAATATGTGCTATATTTCAGATCTCTAACTTGCCTGGAAGGAAAGTAAAAATGGTGCACAAGTTAAATAAAACCGATTAATAAATATATTAAGATAAAAGAAACAATTGCTTTGTAAATTATTATACTATTATATATATATTATACTATTATATTATATAAGATTTGTAAATCATTTCTATCCTTGAGCTCTCTCTTTTCTAATTTTTGTGTCATCAACTAGCGAATTCATCATTACTTTTCTTTTCTTTTAACTTTGTGTAGATAACGATTGAATTATAATTTTTTAGTTTTTAATTATGCCACTAACAAATAGATGGTGATGCTAATTGAGATTCTATGTTATTTCAACACCTTTTTGCATTTACTTTACCGATTTTTTTCTTTTTCCTCAAACTTTGTTTTGATTGAACAGTTTGTTGCCACCTGGAATGAACATATGTGCAAAATTGTATATCTCTAACTAGTCTAGAAAGAAGTTTAAAATGACGCACAACTGAAGCTAAATAAAACCGATTTATAAATATATTAATGTAATAGAAAGAATTGCTATGTAAATTATTATACTATTATAAATATATTATACTTTTATATTATACATGCTTTGTAAATTAATTCAATCCCTGAATTCTCTATTTTCTAGTTTTTGCGTCATGAACTCGCTTTGTGAATTATTTCTATCTCCGAGCCCTCTCTTTTCTAGCTTTTGCGTCATCAACTCGTGAATTTATCATTACCTTTCTTTTATTTTAACTTTGACTAGGTAACGTTTGAATTATAATTTTTAAATTTTTAATTATACCACTAACAAATACATAAAATACATTGTTGTGCTAATTTTTGAGATTCTATGTTATTTGAACACTTTTTTTTACATTTACCAATTTTTTTTCTTTTTCCTCAAATTTTGTTTTGATTGAACATTGTGTTGTCACCTGAAATGAACATACATGAAAAATTACAGATCTCTAACTAGTCTGGAAAAAAGTTAAAAATGACGCACAAGTAAAGTTAAATAAAACCGATTAATAAATATATTAAGGTAATAGAAACAATTGCTTTGTAAATTATTATACTATTATATATATATATATATATATATATATATATATATATATATATATATATATATATATACTATACTATTATATTATATATGCTTTATAAATCATTTCTATCCCTGATTACTCCCTTTCTAGTTTTTGTGTCATCAACTTTCGAATTCATCATTACCTTTCTTTTATATTAACTTTGTCCAGGTAACGTTTGAATTATAGTTTGAGTTTTTAGTTATGCCACTCAAAAAAGGATGGCAATTCTAGTTCTAAATTTTGCAATTGAGATTCAATGTTATTTGAACAACATTTTGCATTTACTTTACCAATTTAATTCTTTTTCCTCAAACTTTGTATTGATTGAACATTGTCTTGTCACCAAGAATGAACAGATGTGCAAAATTTTATATATCTAAACTAGTCTGGAAAGAAGTTAAAAATGACGCACAAGTCAAGATAAATAAAACCGATTAATAAATATATTAAGGTAATAGAAATAATAGCTTTGTAGTGAAACGGAGTGGAGAAAATTTCAAAAAAATATTTTGGATTGAGAATGACGTCTAAACGTATAATGCCAAAATAAATTATAGGTTAAAAATCATCTAACCGAAAATTTGCAAAAGCAATTACGACAGTTAAAGATTATATGTTAAATGGCATATTTGCGTGACTCCAAAAGAAATTTTAAATGCCACGTACAAATCTTTTCTTTAAAAATTGATTTATTTTATTATTTCTCTGTTTAGCTTCGTAAGATATGAATAGCAATTTACTTTCGGATAAAAATACAGTATTAACATGAACTTAATTCATAAGAAATCACAATATGTCCTTTTAAATCACCGCCTCTTTTGTTCGTTGGAGTAAATCAGCGAGTACGCCATTTGCATGCAAATTAAGATGACAAAGTGACGGGTCATTATTTTATTTTAGGTGAAGCCTTATTTTTAAGAAAGAAAAATTGGAGATGAATTCGAATAAAATTCATAGCGAAATAAACTGGATAAGAATAAATGGTTATTTTTTATGTCACAGACGAGTTGAGATGTCTTTACGAGGGGCATTTAAGAAAGCTATAAAACATTTTATAGACCGGGAAATATTTTAAAGGAAATATTCAGGAATTGAGTTAGATCAGAATAAGGCAATTTTTTTTTGATCAGACAAAAAATATAAATATGCAATATGTCAAAATTATTATACTTTAACGATCTCTTAAAAATTCTACGCTTTTCCATTATTATACCTTTTAATCTATTTTCCAAACTACAAAATATCTTACGTAAAGGAGTGTCAACGATTTATAATTCTTTTATCAATCTCCTAGAGCTAGCTCTGCGTTATCGGCTAATTTTCTGTCCATTCACCACATTATCCTGCTGTCTCTGGCAAATGACTCACTCTTTTTAACTATCATATAGCCCGTCATATGACGGTATCAGTAAAATTATTAATTTTCCAAAATTTTAAAATACCCTATGATGCAGGTAAAAAAATGGTTTTTATTGGCTAAGAATTACTTGGTACACGCTCGATGATTGGTGTATCTCTATACTCCTCCAAAGTCTCCCGATATTGTGAATGCAGTTTAGAATCACGTTGAATTAATTTAAAAAGATAATTCAAAGTTTTCTTTGCTATGTCGAAATTATCGTTAAATTCTTCCCAAGCCACTGTAATTAATGGAGGTAAAGGAATGAAACTATCGTTTAGACAACACCCTGGAGGTAGATAGAAATTGTTAATACTGGTGATAAATTTTCCATTTAAAAAAATAGATAATTAAGTTTCAAATTATCACATATGTACCTAATCTAATATTTGAGCCAAATATAATAAAAGAAAATTATTTACGTCATATCTAAGTTCAGTGATAAAATGCATAAAAATAATGCAGACGATATTTAATTAATTTAAAATAAGAAATAATTAAACGAGATGGTTAAAGGAATGACGTCATAATGCTAAAAAAAATTTAATTTCACTTATTTATTATGTGATCAATTGATAAATTTAACCGCCTTCTAGTAATCAGGAGAAATAGGGCTTGAAATAATGACATTATACTCTCGAAAAGAGGGGAAGGAGTGTTAACAAAGGAAAAAGAAATTTTTTCTGTAATTTTCCTATAAAAAAATGGAAATATATAACATTTAATATTCAATAGAAACTACACACTATTACTTTCGCTTCGATTACAGCTTTGTAATACCATTCGTC
>CM063497.1:23018695-23026195 GCA_032207245.1 Pardosa pseudoannulata
CCGAACTTGACAGTTGGCACAATGCTTTCTGGAAGGAGACGTCTCCAGGCAGATGAGAGACCCAGATCCTGTCATACGAATGGTAAAGGGTTAACCTTGATTCGTCTCTTCAGAGAACCCGTTTCCACGGATCTACGATCCAATTTCGATGTGCTTAGAGCCACATTAACCGAGCACCGCAGTTGGACTTTGTGATCAAAGTCTTATGGGCAGCATCATTACCATAAAATTCAAGCAGAAGTGCTTCCTTTACGGATGGTAATCACTAAAACAATACTCCCGGATGCCTGTGGAAACTCCTCGCGGATGAGAGCCATTGGTTGCATTCGGTTCTTTCGAATTTCTCTGGACAGCACTCGTCGGTCTCTATCTCCCAGTTTCATTGATCTTCCGACTCGGGGCACATTCCGACAATCACCGCTCACCTTCCACTTTTTAATCACATAGATCACTATCGATTTTGGTACTTCAGATCGCTAGATATGTTCCTTAAGAATCGGCCACATAATTATACCTTTCTCGAAATCAGAGATTTACGAACTGCGCGGTATCTTGAATGCGACTAATGCCGATGCTGTTTCCTACACAATGTATACAGGCGGAGCCGTGACATACCTCAGGAGCTAAGATATCGTCATTTGCGTAGGTGTCCAAATACTTATTGTTAGACTGTGTATAAAGACGTATATATATATATTCAAATATATTCAGTTTATATTTTTAGTTTGAAAAACTGTGAGATGTTATGTAAGATAACTGTAATTAAAAAACTATCGTTTGAATTGTCATAAAAAGGATTGTTAATATAGTTACCTGGATCATTATTCTGATCTTCTAATTGAAGATGTTTATAATTGAGTCGTTGGTGCCTATGCTGATAATTTAGCTGCTTATGACTGATTGCTTTACGAATCCCACAATGACTAGTATTTCACCTAAAAAGAAACAATATATATGTTTTTCATTGTTTTTTTTTAACAAATATTAATACAAGTAGTAATTAATTCATAACCTGATAAATGAACACAGGAATATTATAAAAAGACAAACCCAGATTAACGATAGCGTATTAATAAGAATTAAAATTTTACTTGATATTTTTTAAGGGTATAACAGAAAGAGGTGTTAGAATCATAAATAATAACAATATTTCCGAAATTATTATTTTACTTTGCGAGTTCTAAATATAACATATCGTCAAAAGTTGATTATTTTTATTTTAAATTTAGACGGGATTGGTGATCAATAATATGAAACTAAAATCTCTAAAATAATCTCTTATAGTAAAATAAATAAAAAACCAATTTGATATTTAAGATTATTTTTTCTCTTTCTCTAAAAACTGATTTGAAGCTTTAAAAAGTTTACCAAATCTCTTAATATAGATATTAACAGATCTTGTTTATAATGAAACAGATACACAAAAACAAAAATACATAGAACAGTATTATTCATTTATATAGATATAATTTTTTTCCCTCTCGAAAAAAATGATTCGAAGCTTTAAACGTTTCAAACAAACCTATTAAAATAAATATTAATAAATCTTGTTTATAATCAAACAGACAGACACAAACAAACATAAAGCAGAATTATTTATTTATATAGATTATTTATTTCTCTTTCTCTAAAAAGGTGATTTGAATCTTTAAACTTTTAACGAAACCTATTAAAATATATATTAATAGATCGTGTTTATAGTCAAACAGATATACAAAAACAAACATATATAGAAAAGTATTATTTATCTATATAGATTATTTATTTCTCTTTCTTTAAAAAAGTGATTTGAAACTTTAAACGTTTTAACCAAACCTATTAGAACAGATATTAATAGTTCGTGTTTGTAGTCAAACAAATACACACAAATATATATAAAACATTATTATGTATTTATATAGATTATTTATTTCTCTCTATATAAAAAAGTGATTTGAAGCTTTAAATGTTTTATCCAAACCTATTAAAATAGATATTAATAGCTCGATTTTACATTCAAACAGATACACAAAAACAAACATATATAGAACAGTATTTATTTATATAGATTTATTTTTCTCTCTTAAAAAAGTAATTTGCAGCTTTAAGTGTTTTAATCAAACCTATAAAAATAGATATTCATAGATCGTATTTATAATCAAACAGATAGACACAAACAAACATATATAAAACAGTATTATTTATATATATAGATTTAATTCTCTACCTCAAAAAAGTGACTTGAAGCTTTAAAAGTTTTAACCAAACCTTTTAAAATATATATCAATATAGCGTGTGTATTATGAAACAGATACAAACAAACATAGAACATAACTATTTATTTATATACATTATTTACTTCCGTTTCTCTAAAAAAGTGATTTGAAGATTGAAACATTTTAACTAATTCTATTAAAATAGATATTAATAAATCGTGTTGATAGTCAAACAGATATACACAAACAAACATATATAGAATAGTATTATTTATTTATATAGATTATTTATTTCTCGTTCTTTAAAAAAGTTATTTGAAGCTTTAAAATTTTAATTAAACTTATTAGAATACATATTAATAGTTTGTGTTTGTAGTCAGACAAATACACACAAACATATATAGAACTTTATTATTTATTTATATAGATTATTTATTTCTCTCTATATAAAAAGAGTGATTTGAAGCTTTAAAGCTTTACCCAAACCTAATAAAATAAATATTAATAAATCGCGCTTATAGTGAAACAGATACACACAAACAAACATATATAGAACAGTATTGTTTATTTATATAGATTATTTATTTCTTTCTCTCTAAAAGAGTGATTTGAAGCTTTAAACGTTTTAAGCAAACCCATTATAATAGATATTAATAGATCATGTCATATTAATAGATCATGACATGTGTCAGATGGATACACACACACATACTCAGAACAGTATTATTTATTTATATAGATTATTTATTTCTCTTTCTTTAAAAAAGTGATTTGAAGCTTTAATACTTTTAACCAAATCTATTAAAATAGATCTTAATAGATCGTGTTCATAGTAAAAAAGATACACAAAAATACACATACATAGAACAGTATTATTTATTTATATATATTATTTATTTCTCTATCTCTAAAAAAGTTAATTTCGTCTTTAAGCGTTTTGATCAAATCTATTAAAATAGATATTAATACATCATGCTTATAGTCAGACGGATACATTCAAACAAAATACACAGAACAGTATTATTTATTTATAGATTATTTCTTTCTTTCTCTCTAAAATGTGATTTGAAGCTTTAAACGTTTTAACCTAAACTATTAAAATAGATATTAATAACTCGTGCTTATAATAAAACAGATACACACAAACAAAAATACATAGAACAGTATTATTCATTTATATAGATAATTTATTTTCCCTCTCTAAAAAAGTTATTTGAACCTTTAAACATTTTAACCTAACCTATTAAAATAGATATTAATAGATGCTGTTTATTATCAAACAGATACATGCAAACAAATATAAATAGAACAGTATTATTTATATTTATAGAGATTATTTATTTCTATCCCTTTAAAAAGTGATTTGAAACTTTAAAAGTTTTAACCGAACCTATTAAAATATTACATCATATATCGAATGTTATATTAAAAATATATCGTGTTTATTATGAAACAGATACACACAAACAAACATAGAACATAATTATTTATTTCTCTTTATCTAAAAAAGTGATTTGAAGATTTAAATGTTTTAACTAAACCTGTTAAAATAGATATTAATAGATCATGTTTAGAGTCAAACAGATATACACAAACAAACATATATAGAACAGTATTGTTTATTTATATGGATTATTTATTTCTCTTTCTTTAAAAAAGTTATTTGAAGCTTTAAACGTTTTAACCAAACCTATTAGAATAGATATTAGTAGTTCGTGTTTATAGTCAGACAAATACATACAAAGATATATAGAACAGTATTACTTATTTATATAGATTATTTATTTTTTCTATATAAAAAAGTGATTTGAAGCTTTATACGTTTTAATCAATCCTTTTAAAATAGATATTAATAGATTGTGTTTATAGTCGAACAGATACAAACAAACATATATAGAACAGTAATATTTATTTATATAGATTATTTATTTCTCTCTATATAAAAATGATTTGAAGCTTTAAAGCTTTACCCGAACCTATTAAAAAATATACTAATAAATCGTGCTTATAGTCAAACAGATACACACTAACAAACATATATAGAACAGCATTGTTTATTTATATAGATTATTTATTTCTCTTTCTTTAAAAAAGTTATTTGAATCTTTAAACGTTTTAACCAAACCTATTAAAATAGATATTAATAGTTCGTGTTTGTAGTCAGACAAATACACACAAACATATATAGAACAGTATTACTTATTTATGTAGATTATTTATTTTTCTCTATATAAAAAAGTGATTTGAAGCTTTATACGTTTTAATCAATCCTTTTAAAATAGATATTAATAGATTGTGTTTATAGTCGAACAGATACACACAAACAAACATATATAATAGAACAGTATTATTTATTTATATAGATTATTTATTTCTCTCTATAAAAAAAATGATTTGAAGCTTTAAAGCTTTACCCGAACCTATTAAAATAAATACTAATAAATCGTGCTTATAGTCAAACAGATACACACAAACAAACATATATAGAACAGTATTGTATATTTATATAGATTATTTATTTATCTCTCTGTAAGAAATTGATTTGAAGCTTTAAACGTTTTAACCAAACCCATTATAATGGATATCAATAGATCATGTCATTTTAGTAGATCATGTCATTTTAAAATTTCCTGTCTTGTGTTAGACGGATACACACAAACACACATACTCAGAACAGTATTATTTATTTATATAGATTATTTATTTCTCTCTGTCTAAAAAAGGGTTTGAAAGTTTAATAGTTTTAACCAAACCTATTAAAATAAATATTAATAGATCGTGCTTACGGTCAAACAGATTCACACAAACAAATATATGTAGAACAGTATTATTTATTTATACAGATTATTTATTTCTCTCTCTCTAAAAAAGTGATTTGAGACTTTAAACGTTTTAATCAAATATATTAAAATAGATAATGCATCATGTTTATAGCCGGACGGATACATTCAAACAAAAATACACAGAACAGCATTATTTATTTATAGATTATTTCTTTCTCTCTCTCTAAAAAGTTTTTTGAAGCTTTAAACATTTTAGCTAAAAGTATTAAAATAGGAATCAGTAATTGTTAAAAATGCTAATGGTTTATAAAATATCAAAAGACGCCTAATTTTTCCTTCCTATTTAATTTCCATCTTTAAATTACAGAAAAATAAACATGCTGATTTGAAACTGTTCAATTTGCTTAAAGAGAAATTAATATGCAGAAAGCAAAAACATTCATTAAAAGAAACCAAAATTAACCTAATAAACAAAGTTCTTTTACTTTTAAAGGGAAAAATAAAAATAAAACTGAAACTTAAAAGAAAAATTAAGATTTTTCTAATAAGAGATAAAAATTTATGAAACAGTTTACACTGTGATGTTTGATACGATACACAACTTGGTTTGAAATATGAAAAAAAAAACATATTTAAAACAGTTTTGAGATTGTTTTACAGCATGAAATCTAATAAAAACTTTTTATTATAAACAATGAAAGAGCCCAATTAACAAAAGAATATTATCTCGCGTTTTACTTAAAATGCTAAACAAGTATTTAATCATTTGCATTTAATTTTGCTTTTATATCGGTTTTCAGGTATAATGAAAAGAAGAATTCCAATTGTTTTTCGCATCAACGGTGCATTTAAAAATTTATTTTTATCTCATGAAATGGTAATATTTAATGAGGTGAAATAGTAAGATTATTTTCATCAAAGTTTTCCGTTTTGTTTTAAAGAACTATTTTTTGAAGATTTTGTTTAGTATTTTTTTCTTAACTTTCATTACTGCTACTTAGTATTCATCAGTGAATCCGGAAGTTTAGCATCATATTTAAAAACAGATGAATTGTAACACAGGTAAAAAAGGTAAACTCTTAAAAGTTTTATGAATGTTTTTCACAATGTTATTCGGTTAACACCTCTAAGATTAAGCTTAGGGTCTGGTGCGGTAAAATGCGTATTTTTTTATAATTTAATTAAAAGGCACATCATAACTTTTAACAATTATATTTTAGCTTTCTAATATATTTTTAACCTTTGTTCGCAACATTTATTTTCCTTAAGAAGTTTATTTTTTGCATCTGTCAACGTAGGTTTCCTAGTTTGCAAAAAACGATTAAATTCTTTTATATTAAGGTATCCATCTACGTTGAAAACGTATTCGCCAAAAATCATAATATTTTCATTCCTCTATTGTAAAATTTCAAATATAAGGCTTCTAAATCTGTTTTTGATTTATCTCTACGGCATTTTAAAGAAAAGTCACAGCTGTTTAAACATCAGTGACAGCTGTCAAAACAAAACGGAAGTTGCGATTTCGGAACCCGAAGTTGTGAATTTAAAGTTTTTTAAACAGCATTTTTTGTACAATACTTTTTTCAAATTTTCATGAAGATTAGTTTAAACATTTTTCTAGTATTTTAATAATTAGCAACTTGGTAATTAGAAAGTTTTAAAGCAAGAAATTGTGGGGGATTTTAAACATGTATTTTAATTTTTTAATAGTTAAAGTTACTTTCATAAACTTCAAATAAGTTTTTCTCAGAACGGTACTTTTAATAAAACGTTGAAATTTCAAATGGGATTTCTCAAAAAGTTCTTAAAATATTTTGTTGAAAATCATAATGAATGCTTTTGATAGTATTTACTAGTAAATGACATAAAAGCTTTAAATTTGGATAATTTTTAATGGTGTTACACTCATAGTTAAATATAAAGGTAATGAAAATTCGTTAAAAATTCAACGTGTATGATTTTGAAGGACCAAAATTTTTTCCAAACGTAAATTAAGCAAAGATTTTAAGTGATTCACTAGTCCAGTGTATAAGAAATGTGTTGGATCAGAAAATATTGAAATAATTTAATTTATTAAAAAAATTTGACCTTTTGAAAAACCCGATTTTTTTACTAAATTTTCTTCATTTATTAGAAATTTTATAAAGCCTTCTCCAGGAATAAATTTTTTAAGTCCAATTCTCTATGATAATATTAAAAAATAAATCTACAAAATGTAAAAACATGAACTAGTTTCTATGTATAAAGAAAAAAGTTCTCCGAACGTAGGCGGATACCTGAAGGTCTTAAAAACTTTCAATGAAGTAATATTTTATTTCTTTTATGGTCAATGATTTTTCAGTAATCAACTGCAAGGGTTTGTGAACGACATTTTTTCAAAAACAGGCAAGAAATATTTTAAATATTTTATGTTTAATGATTATTTTTGTATGATGGGGGAAAATGGGTATTGTTTAGGAAGGCTTAACAATTTATTATAAATTTCTAAATTTTGAGATGTAATGACTTAAACCCTCCCTTCA
>CM063497.1:23033695-23053695 GCA_032207245.1 Pardosa pseudoannulata
ATAGCCCGTCATATGACGGGATCAATAAAATTCTTAATTTTTCAGAATTGTAAAGTACCCTATGAGGCAGATAAAAAATGGTTTGTTTTTTGGTTGGTAATTATCTTGCACAAGCTCCATAATTTATTTATCTTTACTGAACACATGTTAGTTGCCAACTATAATTTATCTTGTCATATTACGTGATAGGGTGGACAGCAGAAGTTTTAATATTGACAGTGGTTATTTGGCGGTATATATGAATGATGTCCAAAATTGAAAGAATCGATGGCAAACCGTGTGAATATGTATAAAAAACAAACACACAAACGAACAAACTTCTTACTTTTCAAAGATATATAACTTGAACGCTAGATATTTATTAATCCTTGAAATAGACTCCCTGATTTTACGAAAATAATTTGTTGTTAATAATGGGGATAAAATTTTAATTGGAACAAAAAATAATCAATGATTCAATTTAAAATGATCACATATGTACCGAATCCATTATTTAAGCTAAGTATAAAAAAAAATTATTTACGTAATATCTAAGCTCAGTGATAAAACGTAAGAAAATAATGCAGAAGATACTTAATATAAAAAAAAGAAACCATTAAACAAGGTGGTTAAAGGAATGACGTCATAATAATAGAAAAAAATGTTATTTTTAAATTTTTATGTGACAAATTGTTAAATTTAATCACCTATTTTTAACCTGGGAAAATAGGGTTTGAAATAATGCCATTCAATGCTAGAAAAGAGGGGAAGGGGTGGATTTCGAACGTTTCTGACCCTAACTCATAAAAAATACAATAAGGATGCCTCGATCCATTACTGGTACAACCGCTTCTTAAATTCGAAGACGGAGAGATAACTTAGGTTATTATTATTATTATTATTATTATTATTATTATTATTATATATATATATATATATATATATATATATATATATATATATATATATATATATATATTCGCGTGCTTTTGTGGTATAAAATTTAGAGATCCTCAAAAATTGAAAGAAATTTGGTAGATTTGTTACACGCTATTACTTATACAGTTTCTATCTCCTTGTATAAAACATTTTTCGTGTCTAAGAAATAAGAATTCTTCCTTTTCACTCTCGGAAAATTACTTTTCCCAAATTGGAAGTGTTCCTTTTTAATCGATTTTTCCTTTCTTTTTTCTACAACTCCCAACTTTGGTTATTTTAGCACTGTTACGATTTGGAGGAGCAGAACTTTAGGACTTTCTCCGTCCATTAGGTTTGTCTCCATTGTAGTGTTTGTGAAGCAATGGAGCGTTAAATAATTGTCCATTTATTAGAGTCTAAATCCTCTATAATAATAATAATAATAATAGCCTAAGTTATCTGTCCACCTCGAATTTATGAAGCGGTTGGACCTGGAATGGATACAAGCATCCATACTGGATTCGTGATGAATTAGGGTTAGAAAAAATGAAAGCGAGTTAAATTAATATTAAAAATCTACACCTTCCCCACTTTTCGATTGTTTAATGACATTATTCCAAGCCCTATTTTCACCGATTAAGCGCAACGTCATTCCGTTAACCATCTCTATTAATGATTTCTTATTTTAAATTATTTAAATATCGTCTGCATTATTTTCATACCTTTTATCACGGAACTTAGATCTTAGATCTTACGAACTTAGAGATCTTCAAGAATTGAAAGAAATTTGGTAGATTTGTTACATGCTATTTTTAACACGATCTCTGTCTCCTTGTATAAAATTATTCTCGTTTCTAAGAAATAAGAATCTGTTCTTTTTCACGCTCGGAATATTTTTTTTCTCAAATTAGAAAAATGTGTTCTTTTTAATCGATTTTTCCTTTTTTTTCTACTATTCCCAACTTTTGTTATTTTAGCACTGTGGGGCTTTGGAGAAGCAAAACTTTAGTGCTCTATCCATTCATTTTGTCTGTATTGATTGTAGTGTTTGTGAGGCACAAAAACGTTAAATAATTGTCCAGTTATCAGAGGCTAAATCCCCTATAATAATAACAAAATAGCCTAAGTTATATGTCTGCCTGCCCTTGAATTTATGAAGCGGTTGGATCTGGAATGGATAGAGGCATCCATACTGGGTTCTTGATGAATTATTAGGATTAGAGAAATTCTAAGCGAGTTCTAAAATATTAAAAATCTACCCCTTCCCCACTTTGCGATTGTTTAATGCCGTTACTTCAAGCCTTATTTTCACCTTTTAAGATCAACGCCATTCCTTTAACCATCTCTTTCAATTATTTATTTTAAATTATTTAATTAAACGTCTGCATTATTTTCATAACATTTCACGGAACTTAGATCTTAGATCTTACGAACTTAGAGATTTTCAAGAATTGAAAGAAATTTGGTAGTTTTGTTGCATGCTATTTTTAACACGATCTCTGTCTCCTTGTATAAAAATTTTCTCGTTTTTAAGAAATTAGAATCCTTCCTTTTTCACGGTCGGAATATTTCTTTTCTTAAATTGGAAAAAGGTGTTTCTTTTTAATCGATTTTTTCTTTTTTTTTTCTACTACTCCCAATTTTCGTTATTTTAGCACTGTGAAGCTTTGGAGAATCAAAACTGTATTGTTCTATCCGTTCATTAGGACTGTCTTCATTGTAGTGTTTGTGAAGCACAGAAGCGTTAAATAATTCTCCAGTTGTTAGAGGTTAAATCCAATGTAACAATAATAGCCTAAGTTATCTGTACGTCTATAATCGAATTTATTAATCTATATTGGATTCTTGGTGAATTTAGATTAGAAAAAATCAAAGCGAGTTCAAAAATATTCAAAATGTACCCCTTCCCCACTTTGCGATTGTTTAATGCCATTACTTCAAGTCTTATTTTCACCGTTTAAGAGCTACGCCATTCCTTTAACCATCTCTTTTAATTATTTATTTTAAAATATTTAATGAAACGTCTGCATTATTTTCATACCTCTTTTCATGGAACTTAGATCTGAGATCTTACGAACTTAGATCTTAGAGATCACCAAGAATTCAAAGATATTTGGTAGATTTGTTACACGGTATTACTTATACGATCTCTGTCTCCTTGGTATAAATTTTTTTCTCGTTTCTAAGAAATTAGAATAAGTCGCTCGGAATATTTCTCTTCCAAAATTGGAAAGAGGTGTTTTTTTTAACGGATTTTCCCTTTTTTTCTACTACTCCCAACTTTCATTATTTTACACTATGGATATTTAGAGAATCAAAACTTTAGTGCTCTATCCGTTCATTAGGTCTGACTCCATTGCAGTGTTTGTGAAGCACAGGACCGTTAAATAATTGTCCAGTTATTAGAGGTTAAATCCCTTGTAATAATAATAGCCTAAGTTATCTGTCCGCCGGCTCTGGAATTTATGAAACGGTTGGACCTGGAATGGATACAAGCATCCATATTGGATTCTTGATGAATTAGGGTTAGAAAAAATCTAAGCGAGTTCAAAAATATTAAAAATTTACTCCTTCCCCACTTTGCGATTGCTTAATGCCCTTGTTCCATGCCCTATTTTCACCGGTTAATAGCTAAGTCATTCATTTAACCATCTCTTTTAATCATTCATTTTAAATTATTTAAATATCGTCTGCATTAGTTTCATACCTTTTATCACGGAACTTAGATCTTAGATCTTACGAACTTAGATCTTAGAGATCTTCAAGAATTGAAAGAAATTTGGTAGATTTGTTACATGATATTTTTTATACGATCTCTGTCTCCTTGTATAGAATTTTTCTCGTTTCTAAGAAATTAGAATCCGTTCTTTTTCACGCTCGGAATATTTCTTTTCCCGAATTGGAAAAAGGTGTTTCTTTTTAATCGATTTTTCTTTTTTTTTTACTACTACTCCCAACTTCCTTTATTTTAGCACTGTGAAGCTTTGGAGAATCAAAACTGTATTGTTCTATCCGTTCATTAGGACTGTCTTCATTGTAGTGTTTGTGAAGCACAGAAGCGTTAAATAATTCTCCAGTTGTTAGAGGTTAAATCCAATGTAACAATAATAGCCTAAGTTATCTGTACGTCTATAATCGAATTTATTAAGCGGTTGGACCTAGAATGGATACAGGCATCTATATTGGATTCTTGGTGAATTTAGATTAGAAAAATTCAAAACGAGATCAAAAATATTCAAAATCTACCCCTTCCCCACTTTGCTATTGTTTAATGCCATTATTCCAAGCCCTATTTTCACCGGTTAAGAGCAATGTCATTCTTTTAACCATCCTGTAATGGATAGGGGCATCCATATTGGATTCCTGATGGGTTAGGTTTAGCAAAATTCAAAGCGAGTATTTGAAACGTTCGAAATTCATTATTCCCCCTTTTCTTTCCCCTTTAATCCCATTATATCAAGCCTTATTTTCCCCGGTTAACAGCTGGTGATTAAATGTATCAATTTATCACATAATAATTAGATAAAAATAACAATTTTTTCTAGAATTATGACATCAATCCTTTAACCATCTTATTTAATCTTTTATTATTTTGAATTATTTAAATATCGTCTGCATTATTTTGATACCTTTGATCACGGAACTTAGATCTTACTTAAATAATTTTATTTTATAATTGTCTTAAATAATAGATTAGGTACATATGTGATTTTTTAAAAATTTAATCATCGATTATTTTTTATTGCAATGAAAATTTTATCACTGGTATTAGCAACAAATTCTTTTCATGAATTTCTAGGAGTCCATTTCGCTGACTAATAAATATCTAGCTTTTAAGTTATGTAATCTCTGAAAATTAAGAAGTCCGTTCGTTTGTGTGTTTGTTTTTTATACGTAACCACAATTGATTCGCTCAAATTTAGACATCATTCATATATACCGCCAAATAATCACTGTCAATATCACTGTCTCTGCCCACTGTCAATAATAAAAGTCAATTATATATACAATGACATAGTCAATTATAAAAACAATTATATACCAAAGTTTTTTTATTCTCAAATGACACAATCACTCTAAAAGAGTGAGAAGTTTTTAGAAAAACAAATTTAGATATAAGATATTATACCTAAAACCTTCAAGTACCAGGACTATAATTTTTATATTTTATATGATTTCATTCCGTACCTTACTCTTTATATCGAAAATGTTCCACTAATTTTTCTTTACTAATTTTTCTTAACGAAATATTTTCCCCTTTTGTTGAGAACACTTTTTGAGGAAACCACACTAATTTACTTTTCCATCTTTTTTTCTTGTCTTTACACAGTTTGCAAACTTACTAAACCCACCCGCATTAAACCAACATTAAAAATAATTATTTTCAAATTACCAGACTATTTAATTAAAATTTAATAAACTAATTATTTATCCTAATTGCTCAGTACCCTAAATTTAAAATACGTACTACAATTTTTCTAGTTATATGTTTAAAACCTGTTTATTATTACACGATTAATAATCATTTATGAGTAGATGTCAGATTCTTTATTAATTACCATTTAAATTACAAACAAGCAGTTACAAAATGTAAAAATAAGTATTAAATATAATAAGAGTTACGAAGCGAAGAAAAAAGGTTACTTTTATACCTAAAATAGCGAGAATTTGAAGTAACTAATCAATGTTATCTAACTAATGAATAAAGATAAATTGTGATGCAAAATAAATCAGTAAGTTATCAAATTGATAAAGACTAATTAGTATTATTTTGATTGAAAATTTGTAATTAAAAATTATATCGTTGATACTAATACTGTAAAGTAACGTATAAAAATAAATTGTATGAACATATTGTGAAATTTAAATGGAAACCAAAAATAAACTGAAGGCGAATTTAAGCTACTTCTCAGAGAGTGAAAACCTTTTGTAGAATTTCAAAAATTTACAAAATAAATTTTTCAGTAATCTATAAGAAGTTATGTAGGAATTATATATAGCTATATATATGTGTGTATGTATATACATATATAGATGCATATATTTATGTATTTTGCAGATATTTATGTATATATTTATGATGCATATATCGGGTGGCCATAAATAAACTGACAGAGTTGACAGTGTTCTGTAACGCGATCTATTTGCGAGAATGACGCCACATTTTGTAGGAAGATTAAACAAGACGGGAGACGAAGGATTCCGCGAAAAAACAGATTAGTTCCTAAAGTAACCGCTAGGGGAATATTTGGCGCTGTGTAATAGAAAATAGAGTGTTAACAAATGCAAACCAATACGGAAATTACCTTTTATTTTGCATTCAAATGAGTTTCAATGTGGCTGCCGTTGTTGTGGACCACATACTGCATTCTGTGCACAGTATGCACAACAGCAGAAAGTAACGTCTGCAGGAATCTCCCGTACAGTCCGTGATATGTTATCCTTCAACTTAGCCAGGTCATGGACCACTCCTTAATTAACCTTGGATTTAAGGAAACCCAATAGCCAGAAGTAGCATGGGGTAATATCAGGCGACCGAGGTGGCCATGCAGTTGGAAAGTAGCGGCTAATGACTCTGTTGTGAATTTCTGTCGTAGCAGCTGTTGCACCCGTACAGCAACGTGTAGAGGGGCTCCATCTTGCATGATTTCCCCTAGGCATTGTCTTTGTTGAAGTACCGGAATGACAAAGCTGTTCAACATGTGGCGATATTTTTCTCTGGTAACAGAACAGGTTTCCTGTCTTGTCGGGATAATTTTCTCATAGAAGAATGGACCTACGATAAATTCCGCTGTGAACCCACGCCAAACAGCTACCTTTGGTGAATGTAAGGGAATTGCTGTGACTGCCTGTGGTGATTTGTCATCCCAAATTCGGCAGTTCTGGGTATTCAAGGTTTCATTCAGGTAAAAGTGGGCCTTGTCTCACCATAAGATTTTCCACGGCCAAGCTTCATCCACCTCCATTCTGGCAAGAAATGTGAGAGCAAAAGTCAATCGCTTATCATTATCGGGGTACAGTAATTCCTGTACACGGCTGATCTTGTACTGATAGAAGTTGATAGTCTTTCGTAAGATTTCCCATACCTTACTGTAAGGCATAGCCATATACCGAGCTACTCCAAGAAAGTTAGAGGTGGCAGCAATATTGTCTGGTCCACTGTGGACAATCGCCGTGGCAACTGCTTCGATTGTATCCAGTGGTACAGCTTTCCGTCCTCTGCCTGACTTAACCTTCAGAGAACCTGTTTTCTCAAACGTCGTAACCATTGCTTTTAGCCTATTAAATGACACAGGAGAATTACCTTTACGCATTTTTTGTGCGTTCTAAAAGCACGAAGAGCGGCTGACGCGTTGCACTAGTTGAGGTAAAAAAATTTGACCAGTAACGCACGCTCGACTAAAGAAAGAGACATTGCACATAAACTTTCAATTCGATTGATTCGAAACGTAACACATAACTTTTTAAAACCCAAGCAATGGATGTAACGTGATATTTGAATAAAGAACTTCTTCTGCTCAGCGTACGTGATAATGCAGATCAGGAGACTTTATCGGTGTTTATATAGATTTTACTCTTTTTTAAAAGTGTTGCCATATTGCAAGGGAACTAAATTACAAAATGTGCATAATAAAAGGTACTTTAATCCGTATTAATTTGCATTTGTTAACACTTTATTTTCTATAACACAGCGCCAAATATTCCCCTATCGGTAACTTTTGGAACTAATTTTCATTTTTGCGGAATCCTTCGTCCCCCGTCTTGTTTAACCTTCCTACAAAATATGGCGTCATTCTCGCAAATATATCTCGCTACAGAACACTGTGAGCACTGTCAGTTTAATTATGACCACCCGGTATATACGTACATATGTATATATACATATAGATATGTAAAAATGCATATGTTTAAATATATATATATATATATATATATATATATATATATATATATATATATATATATATATATATATATATATATATATATATATATATATGGTATAAACGTTAGTAAAGTTTATCTCTTTTTACTATCCATTGATAAATGTATATTGCTAACTCTTTCGGAATTTGGAATGATGCCAGTCAAAAGGTCATTTAAGCTTCGAAGAAAAGTATCCCTCAGTAGACAAATTGTTTTATCTTTGCTACAGGACTGTTGTCAGAAAGTGTAGCCCTGAAAGATTAGTATTGCTACATTTTAGACTACTTCTTTTCTGCAACGATAACTCCGCTTCGTTCCTCTCTTTAAAGTCCAATTAAACAGCATTAAAAAGCCTCTGTCGTCTCATCGTCTGCAGCGATCGTTGCCAAAAACACGCGGCCAAACTCCGCTCTCAAAATGACCTTTTTATCCCTTTCTTCAATTATTTCACTACTGTGGTGTTGGACCGTTGCCATTTCGAGCTTACAGAATTTGTTGATTTTCTGGTTTGTTTAGAGAATTTTTTAGGGAAGGCTTATTTTTAGTAGAGTGGAGTGTTAGGGAGGGGTGTGGGGTAAAAAGGGAGAGAGGACTGAAGAAAAGAGGGTGCAGAAAGGATTGAGAGATATACGAGTTGTTGTGGAGAGTAAAGTAGAAGTGTTTATGGAGGCTTTTTTACTTCCGGCGTTGATCGACAGATGGCGTTAGATAAGAGGGGAAGATGGATTAATTGTAAACAAATCAGTTTTAAACGGTATACGATGCAATAAATAAATGGTTAAAACAAATTGAGTTTGTATTTTGATATAAATTAAAAACCCATGAAAACAATTGCAAATTTGATTGATTTTTAATATTTTATAAATATAAATAATGGAAAAATAAAATTTTTAATTTAAATTTTCATTGAATTTAAGCCGTCTAACTAAATTTTAAAAGCATGGAAACTGTTCCAAAATTATAGATTTTATAATTATTATTTATGAATAATAAGAAAATAAAAGTATTTATTCGAATCCTGGTTGAGCTCTGATTTGGTTAGATTTATAATGTAAAGAAACTGTTTCAAAACAATAGATTTTCTGAATAAAAAATAACGAATAAATAAAAATTTTATTCTAAGTATAGTTTGATAAAAGTTAAAAGTATGGAAAGTATTCCAAATTAAAAGATTTTATAATATTTTATAAATATAAATTATAGATAAATAAAAAGTTTGTATTCAAGTTCTACGTCATTAATAATATATGTATTAGCGTATTGACTGTAATAGTGTACTTGCAGAAACCAGTAGAGATATTATACACAGATGAAAATGAAGATCATGGTATAGCAATGTATGTAGTATGTTGCAAGAGGAACCAGAATCAAGACAATTTAGAAAGGACACTGATCTTTGTCCAATTTAAAATACTATAAGTATTAAAACTGTGATAGGGATAACTTCCTGCATTGACCAGTAGAGATTTTATACAGGGATCTAAATGAAGATTAGGGGAAAAGGGAGAAGTATGTTGTAAGAGGAACCAGAATCAGTACAATTTAGAAAGGACACTGATCTTTGTATAATTTAAAATACTATAAGTATTAATACAGTGACAGGTATAATTTCTTGCATTGACCAGTAGAGATCTTATACAGGGATCTAAATGAAGATCATGGGAAATTGTCGAAGTATGTTGCAAGAGGAACCAGAATCAGTACAATTTATAAAGGACACTGATATTTGTCAAATTTAAAATTCTATGAGTATTAATACAGTGACAGGGATAATTTCCTGCATTTACCAGTAGAGATCTTACACAGAGATAAAAAGGAAGCTCATGGGAAAAAGGAAACGTATGATGCTAGAGGAACCAGAATCAGTACAATTTAGAAAGGACACTGATCTTTGTCCAATTTAAAATACTATAAGTATTCACACTGTAATAAGGATAATTTCCTTCATTGACCAGTAGAGATGTTATAAAGATATCAAAATGAAGATTATGGGAAAAAGGAGAAGTATGTTGCAAGAGGAACCAGAAACAGTACAGTTTCTGAAGCACACCAATTTTTATCAAATTTATTTCTGAAGCATACTAAACTTTGTCCAATTTAAAATAATATTTGTATGAGCACAGTGACAGTGCAAATGGACCTGCAGAGACCAGTAGAGGTCTATACATCAAAATGAAGATCATGGAAAAGGGAGAATGTTGAAGAAAGAGAAGATCCAGAGTTAGTACTGTGTTTTTCTGAAGCACTTAAATCACTGTCAAATGTAAAAAAATATTATGTGAGCGCAGTGACAGTGGTAGTGTTCTGCAGTTACCAGTAGAGGTCTAATGCCCAGATCAAAAGGAAGACAGTGGTAGTGTACCTATAGAAACAAGTAGAGGTCTTATACATAACGTAAAGAAAGATCATGAGAAAATGGAGAAGGAAGAAAGAGAAGATCCAGAGTTAGTACTGTGTTTTTCTGAAGCACTTAAATCACTGTCAAATGTAAAAAAATATTATGTGAGCGCAGTGACAGTGGTAGTGTTCTGCAGTTACCAGTAGAGGTCTAATGCCCAGATCAAAAGGAAGACAGTGGTAGTGTACCTATAGAAACAAGTAGAGGTCTTATACATAACGAAAAGAAAGATCATGAGAAAAAGGATGAGGAAGACAGAGACGAACCAGAGTTAGTGTCACGTTTTCCAAAGTGAACTAATCTTTGCCCAATTAACAGTAACTTATATATGAACACTATGTCAGAAATAGCGTCCTGCAGTGACTATGAGAGGTCTTCTGCCCAAATGAAAATGAAGATCATGGAAAAAAGGTGAAGTATGTTGCAAGACGACTCGGAATCAGTAATGTTTCTGAAGCACACTAATCTTTGTATAATTTAAAATAATACATGTATGAACACAGTGACAGTGCAATTGGACTTGCAGAGACCAATAGATGTCTCAGGGACATACCAAATGAATGATCATGAGAAAATGGAGAAGGAAGACAGAGACGATCCAGCGTTAGTACTGTGTTTCCTTGAAGCACTTAAATCACTGTCAAATTTAAAAAATATTATGTTAGCACAGTAACAGGGTATTATTCTGCAGTTACCAGTAGAGGTCTTATGACCAGATCAAAATGACATATATACATATATATATATACATACATATATACATATATATACATACATATACATGCATACATATATATATACATATATATACATACATATATACATATACATATATACATATATACATATACATATATACATATATACATATATACATATATACATATATACATATATACATATATACATATATATATACACATATACATAATACATATAAATATATATACTAATATAATAAATATATATATATATATATATATATATATATATATATATATATATACATATATATACATATACATATATACATATACATATATGATACATATACAAATACAAAACATATACGCATATACATATATATATAACATATACGCAATACATATACATATATGCATAAACAATATGTATACATATATATATACATATATGCATATACAATATCATATACAAAATATTATACACATATACATATATATATATATATAAATATATATATATATAAAATACATATACATAATACAAATATACATATACATATACATATACATACAACATATACATGTACATACATACATATACACATACATACATATACATAAAATACATATACATATACATATACATACATACACATACATATACACATACATACATATACATACATACATATACATACATAACAAACATACATATACATATAATACATACATACACATACATATAAATATATATATATATATACATATATATATAAAAAATATACATATATATACATAAACATATATACATATACATAATTATATACATATATGATATATATACATATATAAACAAATATACATATACACAAAACATATACACATATACATATACATACATACATATACATATATACATACATAAATAAACATACATATGTATACATACATATACATATATTACATATCCATATACATACATATCATATACATACATATATACATACATATACATACATATATATATATATATATATATATATATATATATATATATACAAAATATATATATATATATACATATATATATATATATATATACATATATACATATATATATACATATACATATATATATAAATATATATACATAATATAATACATATATAAATATATAAAATATACATATACACATATACATACATAACATATACATACATATACATATACATACATATAACATATACATACATACATATACATACATATACATATACATACATATTTATATACATACATATATATACATAATATACATATACACATATACATATACATACATATATATACATATACATACATAACATATACATACATATATACATATACATACATACATATACATACATACATATACATATTCATACATATACACATACATATATAAATATAATATATATATGTATATATATATATATATATATACATATATATAATATACATATATATATATATACATATATATATATAAATATATATACATATATATACATATATATACATATATATATATATATATATATATACACATATATACACACATATACACATACACACATATACACATACACACATATACACATACACACATATACACATACACACATATACACATACACACATATACACATACACACATATATACATACACACATATATACATACACACATATACACATACACACATATACACATACACACATATATACATACACACATATATACACACACACATATATACACACACACACACACATATATATATACTTATATAACTATGCATACATACATGTATATAAATTACGTGAAGGCGTAAGTACACGCGTAGTTATAATTTACTTCATATTCTATGTTATAGTGTTATGAAAAGTATTTTTAAAAAATCGCAGTTACTGAAAATATGTTCGTCATCAACCAATTAAATCAACCCATTATAAAAAAGATGTCACGTAACAGAAATACAGTTGTGTAATATAACTGAATTAAAACAAACAACCCAATTAGAATCAAAGAAGAATCCGGTGGTAAAATAAGTTATGTTTTAACAAAATTTCCCTTATTTAAAAAAACATAAATGACTGAAATTTATTCCAATAATAATTTCTAAATATAACCGAAATATATGTTGAGTTATAATTACTTTGTATTATGTTGTTGATATGTGTCAAAATCGATGTCGTAAAATACCAATGTAATCGAAATTCTTTTCTTTATAAATTATTAAAATCAGAGCATTATGTAAAAGAACGTACGTAATAGAATTATCGTTATGCAAATAAGACTGAATAAAACATGCAACACATAATTAGCTTGAAGCAGCAGCTTGAATCGAAAACAAGTTATGTTTTAATTTTATCCTTATTTGAAAAACAAAATGAATTAAATTTTATTCGAATTACTTTTAATCTTAAGACAAACAAGCGATACATTCTTCACAGTCAATTACAAAAGTTTAAGAATTGATATTACCTTTCAAATAACTAGAACATCTCTTTGCGGATGAAATTATTAAAAAAAGATAAGCCCGTATCTCATACATTTCATAATTTAAAACGAAAGCAAATAAAATAATGTCACGAAATTAGCATCGCATTTATTTTCTTTCGAACTATTGTGCTCTTGAATATCATTCTTTACAATTCGTTGAATGACTAAAAATTCAATCTTTCTCACGAGTTTCGCATTTCAATCGAAAGAATTATTCTCAGATTAGCTTTAACAAACGGCATTTCTTTTAATAGAACTTTTACGCTTCTCTTTTCATTATAAGAAACTGGAAAACAGTTCGATAAATAAAGAGATGCATAATTGGCTTATTTTTGCAATTATATTATGTAGTTTCAAAACTTTTCTAGTTAATGAAATTCTTATTGTGAACTTTTAATATGTTTTAATTGTGTATTTATAATTCCGACGGTTTATAAATTCTCACCGGTTATACAGCTGGTTAAACTGAATATTCATAAACAGCGCTTAGATCTTGCAAAAAGTAAATTGATTGAAAGTAATGCTACAAATGGAGTAAATTTTATGGGAATAACGGTTTATTGCATTTTGTATTCTAGCATCAAAATCGTTTGGAAGAGTCATGTAGACTTTCTTCACTTTACGTGATGACACATTACAAGAAAACTTTTATGGGAATAAAGGTTTATTACATTTTGTATTCTAGCATCAAAATCGTTAAAGGGAAGAGACATGTAGACTTTCTTCACTTTACGGGATCACACATCACAAGAAAACTTTTATGGGAATAAAGGTTTATTACATTTTGTATTCTAGCATCAAAATCGTTAAAGGGAAGAGACATGTAGACTTTCTTCACTTTACGGGATCACACATCACAAGAAAACTTTTATGGGAATAAAGGTTTATTACATTTTGTATTCTAGCATCAAAATCGTTAAAAGGAAGACTCATGTAAACTTTCTTTACATGATCACACTTTAGAACTTTAAAAAAAAACACAAAACAAAGCATTATTTAGCACACTTTTACGTTTCGACTTAACGACGCGCGTTGGGCAGCCGTCATTCTCATCATAATCATCCAGCGTTCTGTGTCTAGGTCATATGACCACACTGATATTGCCATCTATCGGCGGTTTAAACAATTAACATGAAAATTTCGACAACAGGAACATCACGCTTAAATATTCAAAAATAATTTTCTTTTTGTTTTTAGATTTTTAAAATTTCTGGATGATTTTGACTAGTTTAAAAGAAATCCCATCGATATATCTAAATTTGAGCCTGCAAAACTTTTGTTTATAATAATTTTTATTTTTTATTTAATTCTTTTAAGGAAAATATCAAAACTGTTTTTTACTCAAAATGATTTTTTTAATCTTGTGTGCACTGTAAATGAAATACTTTTGCGAGTATGCACTTCAGATTTTCACACTTACTCCCTACAATAAAATTATACCTTTCCTTTTTATTGTCGGTGTTTATTTCATTTAGTATTTATATTATTTGCAATGAAACTTTTAAAAATCCTTTAAACTTTTTCGAAAAATCAATCCCTGTTGTAAAATTTATGATACTTTTAAAATTATAAATAGGTGAAGAATTATACTTAATAACTATTCTTTACAAAAGGCAAAAATTATAAATAATAATCACTTTGTGTTGTTATAAGCATGTACACATTGTATCAGTAAAATTTTAAAATTTTTGAAATAAGTGTCACATTTTACTTTTTGTGAAAAATTCTTATTGTTTATAGAAAGGGAATTTCTACATAATATTTTATTATGGAATTTCTATATGTGTAATTTATGAACTTTAAAAATTAAATAGGTGAAAATTTTTTAATAACTTTCCTTACAAAAAAGCAAAATATAAATGATAACCACTTTGTGTTGTTATAAACTTACACATTTGTCATAAAATTTAAAATTTTTTAAAAAACCTTAACATTTTTTACTTCAAAATATTTCTTATTTTTTATAACAAAGGAAATCTACATAATATTTTATTATGGAATTTCTATATATTATTTTAGCTTGTTTGAAATGTTTGTAAAACTATATAACCTTTGCATAGAACATCATAGCAATTAAGGAAACTATTTAAACGTATGTTACTAAAAATGGTGTTTTTCTCAACTTCCGCGTACTGTAAATAATAAACTATTCTACATATTAGTCTACAGTAATAATATAAAGCATTTGCAACATCATAGCTTTTAAAAAAACTCAAAAAACCTTAAATACATTTTGTTCAAAATGGTGTTTTCTCAACTTGTACGTACTGTAAATAATAAACTATTCTACATATTATTGTACAGTAACACTAGACAGTATTTGCATTTAACATCATAGCTTTTAAGAAAACTTTAAAAACCTTAAATTATTTTGCTCAAAATGGTGTTTTCTCAACTCTCTCGTACTGTACATAAAAAACTATTCTACATATTATTGTACAGTAATATATATTGTATTATTATTATGTATTATTGTACAGTAACACTATACAATATTTGCATTTAACATCATAGCTTTTAAGAAAACGAAAAACTTTAAATACATTTTGTTCAAAATGGTGTTTTTTCATCTTGCACGTACTGTAAATAATAAACTATTCTACATATTATTGTACAGTAACACTAGACAGTATTTGCATTTAACATCATAGCTTTTAAGAAAACTCTTAAAATCTTTACTACATTTTGTTTAAAATGGTGTTTTTTCAACTTGCCTGTAGTTCAAATAATAAACAGTTCTACATATGATTGTACAGTAACACTATACAGTATTTGCATTTAACATCATAGCTTTTAAGAAAACTCTAAAAACTTTAAATACATTTTGCTCAAAATGGTGGTTTTTCGTCTTTCACGTACTGTAAATAATAAACTATTCTACATATTATTGTGCAGTAAAACTATACAGTATTTGAACTTAACATCATAGCTTTTAAGAAAATTTTAAAACCTTAAATGTATTTTGCTCAAAATGATGTTTTCTCAACTCGCTCGTACTGTAAATAAAAACTATTTTACATATTATTGTACAGTAACACTATATAATATTTGCATTTAACATCATAACTTTTAAGAAAGCTCTAAAAATTTTAAATACATTCTGCTCAAAATGGGTTTTTTAATATTGCTCATATTGTAAATAAAACACCATTCTACATATTATTGTACAGAAATATATATGTACAGTAACACTGTACAGTATTTGCATTTAACATCATAGTTTTTAAGAAAACTTTAAAAACAATGCTGTATGTTGCTTATAATGGTGTTTTCTCAACTCTCTCGTACTGTACATAAAAAACTATTCTACATATTATTGTACAGTAATATATATTGTATTATTATTATGTATTATTCTAGAGTAACACTATAAAATATTTGCATTTAACATCATAACTTTTAAGAAAACTCTAAAAACCTTAAATATGTTTCACTCAAAATGGTGTTTTCTCAATTTGCGCATATTGTAATTAATAAATTATTCTACATATTTTGCAATAACACTATATAGTATTTGCATTTAACATCATAGCTTTTAAGAAAACTTTAAAACCTTAGCTGTATTTTGCTCATAATGGTGTTTTCTCAACTCTCATGTACTGTACATAAAAAACTATTCTACATATTATTGTACAGTAATATATATTGTATTATTATTATGTATTATTCTAGAGTAACACTATACAATATTTGCATTTAACATCATAACTTTTAAGAAAACTCTAAAAACCTTAAATACATTTTGCTCAAAATGGTGTTTTCTCAACTCGCTCGTACTGTAAATAAAAACTATTTTACATATTATTTAGAGTAACATATGTACAGTAACACTATATAATATTTGCATTTAACATCATAACTTTTAAGAAAACTCTAAAAATCCTAGCTGTATTGTGCTCATAATGGTGTTTTCTCAACTCGCGCATACTGTAAATAAAAAACTATTCTACATATTATTTTACAGTAATATATATTTATACAGAATTCTGTAACACTTAACAATATTTGCATACATTATAAATTTTAGGAAAATTCTAAAAACCTTAAATACATTTTTGCTAAAAATGGTTGTTTTCGTCAACTTTCACTCGTACTGTAAATAATAAATTATTCTACATATTATTGTACAGTAACACTAGACAGTATTTGCATTTAACATCATAGCTTTTAAGAACACTAAGAGCTTAGCTGTATTTTGCTCATAATGGTGTTTTCTCAACTCTCATGTACTGTACATAAAAAACTATTCTACATATTTAGAATGCTCCCTTAAATAATTGTAAAGTAAATATTTAAATTCTTGGGGAACATTTGAATATTTCACGCTCTTCTAGCCTTTTCAAACTCAAAATCCTCAAAACTGCATCATAAACTATCTTAATAACACATTTTGATTAAAATATCATGCTGCTTTAATTAGAATAAACTTCTACAGAGCGCATTTAATTTCTAATTGGTAAGCCTAACACTCGTTTCACTGAAATTTCGATGCTAATTTCTCTACTATGCCGTCTAAAATCAATATTTTCCATTTTAACATTGCAGAAATCAGGGAAACTTTAAAAGTTCTCAGGTAAACATTTTAGGAAGTTTACCTGGAATGTATATTATATGAACACTGTTCAAATATCGTGCGTCAGTATTAAACAGTGTCGAAGGAAAATTATCGATGAGAGTTTTAAAGATGCTCTATATTGTTCTACTTTCCCCTCGAGGTAGTACGGAAATTCATGCGAATTATTAATCGCTGCAAAATTTATTCTCTTAGGGTGACATAGTACCTTTCTCTTTTAAAAGCCTTAATATAAATAACCGATTTTTGATTCTCTATTAAATTAAAGGTTCTGTTTTTTTCTAGATAATTAAGAAGAGAGTAAGTTGATAAAAATATTTAGTTATTATCTAAATGGCGTAAAAAATAGACAGCAGCAGAATTACAATAAAGAATATTTTATACACGAATCAATAAGTGTCTTCCATGCCTCGTCACTCGGAGCATGATATACACTGTCTACTAATAAGTATTTGGACATCTATGCAAATAACGACATCTGCGGTCCTTAGATACGTCACGGCCTTCTCTGGTATACATCGTGTAGGAAACAGCATCGGCATTAGTCGCATTCAAGATACCGCGCAGTTAGGAGCTCTCTGATTTCGAGAAAGGTATAATTATCGGGTATCACAAATGTGGCCGATCCTTAAGGGACATATCTAGCGATCTGAAGTACCCGAAATCGACAGTGGCCTATGTGATTATGAAGTGGAAGGTGAGCGGTGATTGTCGGAATGTGCCCCGAGTCGGCATAACTACGAAACTGGGGGATAGAGACCGACAACCGACCGACGAAATTCGGAAGAACCTCACCCAACAGATGGCCCGTATCCGCGAGGAGTTTTAACAGGCATCAGGGAGTATTGTATCAATGAAAACCATCCGTAAGGTAGCATATCTGCTTGATTTTCATGGTCGTGCTGCTGCCCATAAGTCTTTGATCACAAAGTCCAAACTCACTGCTCAGTTAATATGGTGCAAAGCACAACGAAATTTGACCGTAATCAGTGGAAACGGGTCCTTTGGAGCGACGAAACAAGGTTCACCCTTTACCGTTCGGATGGAAGCGTCTGGGTCTGGCGTCTGCCTGAAGAATGTCTCCTTTTCAACATTCAAGTTCGGCGGACGTGGAATTATGGTCTGGGGGTGTTTCTCCTGGTATGGACTGAGACCTTGGTTCCCATTCATGGTAAGCTCAACGCCGATGCCTACTGCACTATTTTGGATGACAATGTGCTTCCTACGTTGCGGTAGTTTTACGGGTTGGACTCCTGTTACTTTAAGGACGACAATGCCAGTTGTCATGTTTCGAGGTTAACCAAGGCCAATGGAGTTCATCGAATGAACTGGCCTGCTCAGAACCTAGACCTGAACCTTACCGAGAACCTCTGGGACGAGTTGGATCACCATATTAAGGGGTACACTACCCGTCCAAAATCGGTGAAGGAACTTGTATGTCTACTCCAAGCCGAGTGGAAGACAATAACACTGGCTGTAATACAAAGACTTGTGGGAAGTATGCCCCGGACTTTGTTTTATAATAAATCGTTGAAAAGCGGTTATAATGCAAACGCGTGCCAAGATAGGTATTAATTTTCCTTAAACCAGGTAAACCAAAATATTTAGAAACATTTGAAGCGTTAAAAAGTTTTACTAACTACAACTCCCGTTAATGAGTTTATTCTAATAAATATTTATAAGCGTGTTACACAAAGTCGGCATAAATATTTATAAGAGTTTTATTGTTCGTAAAGCCTTTTATAATTAAAACTTTATTCATAAGTTTATCATAATCTAGAGTATGAGAATATTAGTAATGTCTACGATATACCCTATATAATAATGGCCTAAGTTATCTGCCCGTATGTCCTCGAATTTAGGAAACGGTTAGACTTGGAATGGATAGGGCATCCAGGTTTTCAAAGCGAGTTTAGTTTATCTTCTCCTAACATATCGACCGGATTCTAAAGTA
>CM063497.1:23061195-23066195 GCA_032207245.1 Pardosa pseudoannulata
ACCTCTATCGTTTCCAGGTCCAACCACTTCATAAATTCGAGGGCAGGCGGAGATATAATTTAGGCTATTATTATATACTGGATACACGGGATGGGTTATTCGCAGACATTGTGGCCTGCAAAAGGAAGTGTTCATTACTTTAGTAACTTTATTTCGGGATAGATAAGTCTGGTTCAAATAATCACTGCAAAGTCTTTCAGATTGGATAAGATCCTCCTATATAACAAAATAATAAAATATCTGGAAAAGAACGCCACTAATGCTCTATGTTAGATACAACAGCTCTTACTGATTTTTAAAAACTCTTTTTCCCGAAATAAAATGAAGCCAGTTGATAATACTATAATTTGATCTAACTTAACGCAGATCTTCCAAATTGCATATCTTAATTATTAACATCGCTGAGAAAATCCAATAACCCGGCATTCGCGAACAAATTACATCGAACAGCAGCATTATTCGGCTGCAAACAATGATGCACGTTTTAGGGCATTTTGCTTTGATTAATCCTATAAATGTATAAGACGAAAATTAAATCATGGATTATTACACAAAAGGGACTGGAATTCGTGTTTGCTCGAGAGGTTTGCTCAATATTGTTCTGCCTTTGGTTATGATAATACAGATGCATACTATCTCCCCTTTCTGTACTGACTTTCATACTGGAAAATACGAGGGTTACTATGAAATTTTTGAGATACGCGCAGACGACAATTTACAAAATAAAAATAAACGTTTAATTTTGAAATACAAAGTATTTTAGCACAGCAGACGATCTTTTACTGACTTACTTCAACTTGTTTAGCGTAGAATAAATTTTAAACAGAGGAGAAAATGGAGTTGACGCGAGAACATTTTCGCGCTATGATTTTCTACAATTTTAAAGCAGGATTAAATCAAGAAGAATGCTTTCAACGGTTGCAATTGGCATTTGGTGATGAATCTCCAGCTCGTGCTACTGTATTCAGATGGTTTAAAGAATTGAGCAGAGGTCGCCATTTTCTTCAGGATGAAGAACAAGCAGGAAGGCCGCCGTCGGCAGTCATCCCGGATAATGTGTCTGCCATACGAAAAATGTTAATGGATGATAATCGCTGTACCTATCAAATTATACAGAAGGAACTTAACATTGGATCCGCAGCCATACACAAAATTATTAATGAAGAATTACATATGAAAAAAGTAGTTTGCCGTTGGGTTCCCCATAATCTAACTGAGCACCAAAAAGGGGAGCGTGTCAGAATCAGTAAAGAAACTCTTAAATTGCTAAATGATGGTGGTCACCGCATCATTTCTAAAATTGTAACGTGATGAAAGGTACATACCGTTTTTTGACGTTCCAACACGTCAAGAAAGCAAAGTATGGGTCTTTGAAGATGATCCCTCGCTGACAATGGTGAAAAGATGACGCGCACTGAAAAAAGTGATGTATGCCGTTTTCTTCAGAAGTACGGGATTGGTCAAAGCAATCAAGTTGGAAGGACAGAAGACAGTAACAGCAAACTGGTATACCACTAAATGTCTTCCACAAATTCTACAAGAAGTGAATGTTAGGGGGCTAATGCTTCACCATGACAATGCACCTTCTTACACAGCCGGATTAACAGTTGAGTTTCTTAAACAAAAACAAATTAAAGTGATAGAACAGAGATAGCCGTATTCCCCAAATCTAGTTATGTGTGACCTTTTTGTTATTCTTTAATCTAAAAAAGAACTTACATGGATGACATTTTCAAAGAGATTGATGTGGCTATAAAGGCAATTTTTCATCTATTTCAAGAAATGAATGGTTTGAGGCATTTAATCTGTGGAAAATTCGTCTACAAAAGTGCATAGATGATGGAGGATACTACTTTGAACTCACCTAAAATTTTGTAAGTATAACTTTAAAAATCTAGTTGTATCTCAAAAGTTTCAAAGTGACCCTCGTAATTTTTAAAATAAGAATGTATAGAGAAGGTTGTTTGGATTTTAAAGGAAATATTTCGTAATTTATTTTGTTTTCCAATTTTAGTAAAAATTAAGTAAATTGTCTACTATTTATGATTTGGCATTTTAGATTCTTTTTATTTAATGAAATTAATCCCTATATAATAATAGCGTAAGTTATCTGTCCTCGAAATTATGAAGCAGTTGGACCTGGAATGGATAGAAGAATCCATATTGGATTCTTGATGAGTTAGAGTTAGCAAAATTCAAAACGAGTAAAGTTCATCCCCTCCTAAACTATCAATCCGATTCTAAAATAGATAAAATATGCTTCACATTACAGAAAAAAATACTTTGGTCTTTATACCGTTCGAAATCCACCCTTCCCCATTTTTCGAACTTTTAATGCCATTATTTTAAGCCCTATTTTCCCCGGTTAAGAACAGGAGATTAAATTTATCAATTTATCACATAATAAATACTTAAAAATAACATTTTTTCTAGCATTATGACGTCATTCCTTTAACAATCTCATTTAATTGTTTCTTACTGTAAATCATTTAATTATCGTCTGCATTATTTTCGTACTTTTTATCACTAAAATTAAGTGTTACGTAAATAATTTTCTTTTATATTTGGCTTAAATAATAGATTGGGTACATATGTGATAGTTTTAAATTGAATCACCAATTATTTTCTGTTGCAATTAAAATTTTATCGCCGGTATTAACAACAAATTATTTTCATAAAATTCTAGGAGTCTATTTCACGGACTAATAAATATCGAGCTTTTAAATTGTATATTTTGAATAATTAAGAAATTTGTTCGTTTGAGTGTTTGTTAATTATACATAATCCACATGGTTTGAATAAATGAATTCAACATGATTCTAGACTGCATTTACAGTAGAGATTAGAGGAGTATGAAGATAAACAAATTATTGAGAGTGCACCAGATAATTCTCAGTCATTTTTTTCCTGTCTCATATGGTATTTTACAATTCTGGAAAATAAAGAATTTTACTGATACCCTCATATGATGGGTTATGTGCTAGTCTGAAATGTTTTTTAAAAGTTTATTCGTCTCTTATACCGTAAAATATAGTCGAAAAACTCTTTTATTTATCTAGAAATTCCAGACAAGGCTCCACTCCCCAAATGCATCATACTTCTCTATATAAAACATCTTGTCATGATTTATGAAACATGAGCTAAAATGAATGGATTCATGATGAGTAAAAATATAGGACCTCTTTTGAAATGGTAGCAGACTCGTAGAGTATAAGATTTGAACACTTCAAGAGGGGAGAGAAAACTTGTGCTAAGATGTCTAGTCAGATGGCAAAGTGCCAAGTACTGACCTTTGGGATATCCATTCACTAAGATGAAAACTGTATAACAAATAATGTATGAAGGAAAATAAATGTATGACACTTTGAAAAATATGTGTACCATGATTTTTCTTTAACTTGGTTTGAATGCAGGAGATTTATTTTGGAAAACAAAATAGCTTTTAAAGATTGCTTTGGCTCCATATTATCGTGTAAAGGATTGATGACAGATACAAAATAATAAATTAGGAAAATCTTGAATATTTTCCTGTTCTAGTATTTGCTTGTGAAAATGAAATGTTTTTATAAATATTGAATAATGTCCTATATAATAATATCCTAAGTTATCTGTCCACTTGTCATCGAAATTATGAAGCTTTTCGACCTGGAATGGATAGAAGCATCAATATTGGATTCTTGATGAGTTAGTAATATAATAATTCAAAGCGAGTCAAGATCATCATCTCCTAAACTATCTGCATTCATACTGGATTCTTGTTGCGTTATGTTTAGCAAAATTCAAAGCGAGTAAAGTTCATCTTCTCGTACACTATCGATCCGATTGCAAAATAAATTGGTAGAAATATGCTTCATATTACAGAAAAAAATACTTTCGTTTTTATACCGTTCGATATCCACCCTTTCCCCTTTTTCGAGCGTTTAATGCCATTATTTGGAGCCCTATTTTCTCCGGTTAAAATCAGGAGATTTAACTTATCAATTTATCACATAATAAATAGGTAAACATGACATTTTTTCCTATCATTATGACGTCATTAATTTAATCATCTCATTGAATCCTTTCTTATTTTAAGTTATTTAAATATCGTCTGCATTGTTTTCATACGTTTTTTCTCTGAACTTTGATATTAAGTAAATACTTTTCTTTTATATTTGGTTAAATAATAGATTAGGTACATATGTGATAATTTTAAATTTAATCATCGATTATTTTCTATTGCAATTAAAATTTTATCACCAGTTTTTAAAACAAATTCTTTTCCTAAAATTCTATAAGTCTATTTAACGGACTAATAAATATCTAGTGCTTAAAATATATATCTTTGAAAATTAAGAAATTTGTTTGTTTGAGTGTTTGTTTCTTATACATAACCACACGGTTTGAGAAAATCAATTTAGCGTGATTCTAAACTATATCAGGAGACTTTAGAGGAGTATGAAGATAAAGAAATTATTGAGCGTGCATTAGATAATTCTGATCCAGATAATTATCAGTTTTTTTATCTGCCTCATAGGGTGTTTTACAATTCTGAAAAATTAAAAGTTTTATTGATCCCTTCATATGAGGGGCTGTATACTATTCTGAAATTTTTTAAAAAAATTATTGGTATCTTAAAAAGTAAAATGTAGTCGAAAAATTCTTTTATTTATCTAGAAATTCCAGACAAGGCTCCACTCCCCAAATGCATCATACTTCTCTATCCGGTTAATAATAAGAGATTAAATTTATCAATTTATCACATGATAAATAAGTAAAAAATGACATTTTTTTCTAGCAGTAAGACGTCATTTCTTTAATCCTCTCATTCAATCATTTATTATTTTAAATTATTTAAATATCGTCTGCATTATTTTCATATATTCTCTCACTGAACGTAGATAATACGTAAATAATTTTCTTTTATATTTGGCTTAAATAATAGATTAGGTACATATGTGATTGTTTTAAATTTAATCATCGATTATTTTTTATTGCAGTTAAATTTTTATCACCGATAA
>CM063497.1:23071195-23108695 GCA_032207245.1 Pardosa pseudoannulata
ATAAATGCCTTTTAAAAGACATTACCTAAGACTAGGCTTACGAAAAAGTTTGGAGTTTGTTACCTTAGGAACAGTGTAAATTTTACAAACATGTCATGTATACGAAGATACTTCACTTATTATTTATAGGAATAACAGAAATTATGATCATTGTATATCAAGGTAAAATTCAGTTTCACAATCCGATTCTATTCACTTATCATATAGGACATTTCAAATTGTTCCCTCTTATAGACAATCACTGACAAAGCTCAAACCACGATTTAATACGTTCTGAAATGGAAAACATTTTTCATTTCATAATGAATAAA
The DNA here is from genome assembly GCA_032207245.1 of Pardosa pseudoannulata. Taxonomy (NCBI): domain Eukaryota; kingdom Metazoa; phylum Arthropoda; class Arachnida; order Araneae; family Lycosidae; genus Pardosa; species Pardosa pseudoannulata. The sequence goes on from CM063497.1 coordinate 23,071,507, forward strand.
ATCACCGTTACTAAATTGAAGAAAAGAATATAATGCATGCAAAGAGAACTAGGTATATGTTCATAAACAAATTAAATTCGGAAAAATGGGTAAATATATATAGAGGACAAATGAAGAAAAAATTAATAATTTTTGGTGTATATAAAAAAATAGATATGTCAAGCATAAAAAAATCTATAAATATCCCTTTTGAAATTGCTATAAGAGTAAGGAGTGCCTTTAAAAAATAGTTACCTCAGACTAAGCTTACGAAAAATTTTGGAGCTTGTTACCTTAACAACAGTGTGAATTTTACAAACGTATCATGTATACGAAGATAATTCGCTTATTATTTATAAGAATAACAGACATTACGATAATTGTATGTAAAGTAAAAAACCTATAAATCTCCATACTGAAGTTGCTATAAAAGTAATGAGTGCTTTTAAAAATTAGTTTCCTCAGACTAAGCTTAAGAAAAATTTTGGAGCTTGTTACCTTAGCAAGAATATCAGTTATACAAACTTAGCACGCCTACGTCGAAGATACTCCGCTTATTATTCATAAGAATAACAGAGATTACGATTATTGTATATAAAAGTAAGAATCGGTGTCACAAGAGGATTCTACTCACGTTTCATACAATTTCTGATAGTTCTCTGATATAGAAAATCACTGACAAAGTTCAGACACGATTTCTTACGTTCTGAAATGGAAAACCTTTTTCTTATAATAATGAATAAAATCACTGTTACTAAATTGAAAAAAAGCATAAAATGCAATGCGAACTTAGGTATGTGTTCATAAAGAAAATAAATTCGTAAAAAAATACCTAAATATATATAGAGGAGAAATAAGGAAAATTTGAATAATGTTTGACGTTTATAAAAAAACAGTTATTTCATGCTTAAAAACACCCATAAATCTCCATTTTGAAGTTTCTCTAAAAAAAATGACTACCTTTTAAAAGTCATTAAATAGACTAGGCTTATGAAAAGTTTTGCAGCTTGTTACTTAAGCAACAAAGTCAATTTCACAAATGTATCATGTATACAAATATACTTCGCTTATTAGTTATAAGAATAACATATATTACGATTATTTTATATCAAAGTAAAAATCTGTGCCACGAGCGGATTATACTCATATTTCATACGTAATATTACAGATAGTTCTCTCTAATAGAGAATCACTACGTTCAAATCACGGTTTAATACGTTTTGAAATGGAAAACTTTTTTCATGTCTAATGAATAAAATCACCGTTACTAAATTGAAGAAAAGCATATGAAGCACAGTGAACTAAGGTATGTGTTGATAAAGAAAATAAAATCTGAAAAATACGTAAATATATATACAGGACAAATAAAAAAAATTTCAATGATATACGGCTATTATAAAAGTTAAGTATATAAAGCTTAAAAAAAATCCATAAATTTCCATTTTTAAGTTGCTCTGGAAACAATGAGTACCTTTTAAAAGTCATTACCTGAGATTTGCTTAAGAAAATTTTGGAATTTATTAGCTTAGCAACAGTGTCAATTTTACGAAGTCAATTTTTTTAATGTATACGAAGATACTTCGCTTATTATTTATAAGAATAACAGATATTACGATCATTATATATCAAGGTAAAATTCAGTTGCACAATCGGATTCTATTCACTTATCATATAGGACATTTCAAATTGTTCCCTCTTATAGACGATCACTGACAAAGTTCAAACCACGATTTAATACGTTCTGAAATGGAAAATTTTTTTATTTTATAATGAATAAAATCACTGTTACTAAATTGAAGAAAAGCATATAATTGAAGAAAAGGATATAAGTGAACTAGGTATGTGTCATACACAAAGTAAATTCGGGGAAATGGGTAAATAAATATAGAGGACAAATGAAGAAAAATTTAATAATTTTCGGTGTTTATAAAAAAATAGACATATCAAGCATAAAAAATCTATAGATCTCCATTTTGAAGTTGCTATAAAAAATGAGTAAATTAAAAAAAAATAGTTACCTCAGACTAAGCTTACGAAAAAGTTTGGAGCTTGTTACCTTAGCAACAGTATGAGTTACACAAACTGATCACATCTACATCGAAGATACTCCGCTTATTATTCATAAGAACAACAGAGATTACGATTATTGTATATAAAAGTAAGAATCGGTGTCACCAGCGGATTCTACTCACGTTTCACACGTAAAATTTCAGATAGTTCCCTCCTATAGAGAATCACTGACAAAGTCAAACCACGATTTTTATTAGACTAGGTTTACGAAATATTGTGGAGCTTGTTACCTAAGCAACAGTGTGAATTTTACAAACGTACCATGTATACGAAGATACTTCACTTATTATTTATAAGAATAACAGACATTACGATAATTGTATAGCAAAGTAAAAAATCTCCAAATCTCCATATTGAAGTTACTACTAAAATAATGAGTGCCTTTAAAAAATAGTTACCTGAGACTAGGCTTACGAAAAAGTTTGTAGCTTGTTACCTTAGTAACAGTGTAAATTTTACAAACGTGTCATTATAAGAAGATACTTCGCTTATTATTTATAAGAATAACAGATTACGATATTTGTATATTAAAGTAAAAATCGGTGTCATAAGTGGATTCATACTCACATTTCATATGTAACTTTCAGACAATTTTGTCTAATATAGAATCACTAACAAAGGTCAAACCACGATTTATTACGTTCTGAAATGGAAAACTTTATTCATGCCATAAGAAATAAAATTACTGTTACCAAATTGAAGAAAAGTATATAATGTAAAATGAACTAAGGTATGTGTTCATAAAGTAAATTCGGATAATACATGAATATATATAGAGAACAAATTATGAAAATTTCGATGATTTTTGATATTTATAAAAATTAGATATGTCAAGCTTAAAAACATCCATACATCTCTATTTTGAAGTTGCTCTAAAAATAATTAATACCTTTAAAAAGTCATCTCCTAAATCAAGGCTTATGAAAAATTTTGGGGATGGTTATTTTAGCAACAGTGTCAATTATACAAACGGATCACGTCTCGATGGAAGATGCTTCACTTATTATTCATACGAATAACAGAGATTACGATTATTGGCCATAAAAGCAAGAACCGGTGTCAGTAGCGGATTCTGCTCACGTTTCATACGTGACTTTTCAGATGATTCCATTCTATAGAGAATCACAGAGAAAGTTCAAATCACGATTTAACACATTCTGAAAGACAAAACTTTAGAGCTGTCGTAAAGAATAAAAATTACCGTCACTGAATTGAAGAAAAGCATATAATGGAAAATGAACTAATTTTTGCAGGTTGTTTCATAAAGTAAATAAATTCAGAAAAATACGTAAATATATGTACAGGAGAAACGAAAAAATTTTCAATGATATTCGGCGATTATAAAAATTAGATATGTCAATCTTAAAAAAATCCGTAGATCTCCATTTTGAAGTTGATCTGAAAACAATGTGTACCTTTTAAAAGTCTTTACCTTAGACTAGGCTTACGAAAAATTTTGTAGCTTGTTACCTTAGTAACAGTGTCAATTTTACAAACGTGTCATGTATAAGAAGATACTTTACTTATTATTTATAAGAATACCAGAGATTACGATAATTGTATGTTAAAGTAAAAATCGGTGTCACAAGCGGATTCTATTTATGTATCATACACGACATTTCAGATTGATCCCTCATATAGAGAATCACTGATGAAGTTCACACCACGATTTATTACGTTCTGAAATGGAAAACTTTATTCATGTCATAAGAAATAAAATTACTGTTACTAAACTGAAGAAAAGCATATAATGTAAACTGAACTAAGGTATGTGTTGATAAACAAAGTAAATTCGGAAAAATACATGAATATATATAGAGGACAAATAAAGAAAATTTCAATGTTTTCCGGCGATTATAAAACTTTGGTACGTCAAGCTTAAAAAGATCCATAAATCTCCATTTAGAAGTTGCTCTATAAACAATGAGTACCTTTTAAAAGTCATTACCTGAGATTGGGCTTACGAAAAATTTTGTAGCTTGTTACCTTAGCAACAGTGTCAAAAAATATTTTTACAAATGTGTCATGTATAAGGAGATAATTTGCTGATTATTTATAAGAATAACATAGATTACGATTATTGTATATAAAGTTAAGAAGGGTGTCACAAGCGGATTCATACTCCCGTTTCTTACGCAACATTTCAGACAATTCTTTCCAATAGAAAATTACTAACAAAGTTCAAACCATGATTTGTTAAGTTCAGAAATGGAACACTTTATTCATGCCATAAGAAATAAAATTACTGTTACTAAATTGAAGAAAAGCATATAATGTAAACTGAACTAAAGTATGTGTTCATAAACAAAGTATATTAAAAAAATACATAAATACATATATAGAGGACAAATGATCAAAATTTCGATGATTTTTGGTGTTTATTAAAAATAGATATGTAAAACAAAAATACATCCATACATCACTATTTTGAAGTTGCTTTAAAAATAATGAATATCTTTAAAATGTAATTACCTCAGACTAGTCTTACGAAATATTTTGGAGCTTGTTACCTTAGCAACAGTGTCAATTTTGAGAACAATCATATATACGAAGAAACTTATTATTTATAAGAATAACAGAGATTACAAATACTTTATATCAAAGTAAGAATCGGTTTCACAAGCGGATTATAATCACGTTTTATATGTAACATTTCATACAGTTCTCTATAATAGATAGTCTCTAATAAAGTTCAAACCACTATTTAATACTTTCTGAAACGGAAAAAATTTATCATCTCATAATGAATAAAACCAGTGTTGCTAAATTGAAGAAAAGAATATAATGCAAAGTGAACTAAGGTATGTGTTCATAAACTAAGTAAATTCGGAGAATTACGTGAATATATATAGAAGACAATGAAAATTTCAATGATTTTCAGTGTTTATAAAAATTAGGTATGTCAAGCTTAAAAAATCTATAAATCTCTATTTTGAAGTTGCTAAAAATCATGAGTGCCTTCAAAAAGTAGTTACCTCAGACTAGGCTTACAAAAACTTTTGGAGCTTGTTACCTTTGCAACAGTGTCAGTAATACAAACTGATCACGTCTACGTCGAAGATAGTCCGCTTATTATTCAAATTATTAATTAATCAAAATTTTATTTATGCCAAAAGAAATACAATTACTGTTACTAAATTGAAGAAAAGCATATAATGTAAAGTGAACTAAGGTATGTGTTCATAAACAAAGTAAATTCGGAAAAATACATGAATATATATAGAGGACAAATGATGAAAATTTCAATGATTTTTGGTATTTATAAAAAAATAGATATGTCAAGATTAAAAACATCCATACATCTCTATTTTGAAGTTGCTCTAAAAATAATGAATACCTTTAAAAAGTGTTCGCCTAAATCAAGACTTAAGAAAAATTTTGGGGATGGTTATTTTAGCAACAGTGTCAATTATACAAACTGATCACGTCTCCATTGAAGATGCTTCACTTATTATTCATACGAATAACAGAGATTACGATTATTGGCCATAAAAGCAAGAACCGGTGTCACTAGCAGATTCTGCTCACGTTTCATACGTGACTTTTCAGATGATTCCATTCTATAGAGAATCACAGACTAAGTTCAAATCACGATTTAACACATTCTGAAAGACAAAACTTTAGAGCTGTCGTAAAGAATAAAAATTACCGTCACTGAATTGAAGAAAAGCATATAATGGAAAATGAACTAATTTTTGCAGGTTGTTTCATAAAGTAAATAAATTCAGAAAAATACGTAAATATATATACAGGAGAAACGAAAAAAATTTCAATGATATTCGGCGATTATAAAAATTAGATATGTCAATCTTAAAAAAATCCGTAAATCTCCATTTTGAAGTTGATCTAATAACAATGTGTACCTTTTAAAAGTCTTTACCTTAGACTAGGCTTACGAAAAATTTTGTAGCTTGTTACCTTAGTAACAGTGTCAATTTTACAAACGTGTCATGTATAAGAAGATACTTTACTTATTATTTATAAGAATACCAGAGATTACGATAATTGTATATTAAAGTAAAAATCGGTGTCACAAGCGGATTCTATTTTATGTATCACACACGACATTTCACATTGATCCCTCATATAGAGAATCACTGATGAAGTTCACACCACGATTTATTACGTTCTGAAATGGAAAACTTTATTCATGTCATAAGAAATAAAATTACTGTTACTAAACTGAAGAAAAGCATATAATATAAACTGAACTAAGGTATGTGTTGATAAACAGAGTAAATTCGGAAAAATACATGAATATATATAGAGGACAAATAAAGAAAATTTCAATGTTTTCCGGCGATTATAAAACTTTGGTACGTCAAGCTTAAAAAGATCCATAAATCTCCATTTTGAAGTTTCTCTAAAAACAATGAGTACCTTTTAAAAGTCATTATCTGAGGTTAGGCTTACGAAAAATTTTGTAGCTTGTTACCTTAGCAACAGCGTTAATAAGTGTGTTTACAAATGTGTCATAAGAAGATAATTTGTTGATTATTTATAAGAATAACATAGAATACGATTATTGTATATAAAGTTAAGAATGGGTGTCAAAAGCGGATTCATACTCACGTTTCTTACGCAACATTTCAGACAATTCTTTCCAATAGAAAATTACTAACAAAGTTCAAACCACGATTTATTAAGTTCAGAAATGGAAAACCTTATTTATGCAAAAGAAATAAAATTACTGTTACTAAATTGAATAAAAGCATATAATGTAAACTGAACTAAAGTATGTGTTCATAAACAATATAAATTTGGAAAAATACGTGAATATATATAGAGTACAAATCATGAAAACTATTTTTGGTGTATATAAAATCTAGATATGTCAAGATTAAAAACATCCATATATCTCTATTTTGAAGTTTCTCTAAAAATAACGTTTATCTTTAAACAGTCATTACCTAAATCAAGACTTAAGAAAAATTTTGGAGATGGTTATTTTAGCAACAGTGTCAATTATACAAACTGATCACGTCTCGATGGAAGATGCTTCACTTATTATTCATACGAATAACAGAGATTACGATTATTGGCCATAAAAGCAAGAACCGGTGTCACTAGCGGATTCTGCTCACGTTCCATACGTGACATTTCAGATGATTCCATTCTATAGAGAATCACAGACGAAGTTCAAATCACGATTTAACACATTCTGAAAGACAAAACTTTAGAGCTGTCGTAAAGAATAAAATCACCGTAGCAGAAATGAAGGTAGGTATATAATACAAAATAGACTAAGGCACGTGGCAACCCCAAACTTAATGTTGAATTTTTTTTAAATAAAAAAATGCTCCCGGACCAGTTTCCGAAATTAAAGTTCCCAATTTATGTGTATACTTTTCATAACTGATACTGATACTTTACTGATACTGATACTGATTACGTAACTGATACTGATACTGATACTTTTCATAACTGAATGATTTCATAACTGATAACAGATTTTACATTTTTTTAAATGCTGACGATGTAAAGTGTTTCAAAAACAAAATATTTATTTCGAGGAAACAAATAACATATTTCATTTTTTTTTTACTATTTATAAAGTTAAGAAGTGAAATTTATAGAAATAAACTACCATAATTGAAGACATTTTTTACGTATAATTTTGACGTATTAATCTCTATCTGATTTGTCTATTTTATTCGTATAATGAAAATGCGTCTATCTCCTTTAATAGGTAAACGTATTTTCTTTTCATAATCAAATTAATGATCAATAGCATATATAATTCAAATTTAAAAAAAGCTTCAAAAAGATTTGATCATCAAGTTTTTTACACATAATTTTGACGTATTAATCTCATGTGTAATTTTAAAAATTATTTTAGATAGAAGGTGTAGATTAGAAAAATCTGTAACTTAAGAAAGAAAATTTATAGAAATAATACTGCCATAATTGAAGATATTTGGTGACTGTCTATTTTATTCGTATAAAGAAAATGCGTCTATCTCCTTTAATAGGTAGATGCATTTTCTTCTCATAATCAAATTAATGATCAATAGTATATATAATATAAATTTAGAAAAAAAGCTTCAAACGATTTGATCATCAACTTTTTCACGCATAATTTTCACGTATAAATCTCCCGTATAATTTTAAATATTATTTCAGATAAAATCTGTAGATTAAAACAACCCGTAACTTAATAAATAAAATTTATAATATTAATATTGCCATAATTCAAGATATTAGGTGATTTGTAAATTTTATTCGGCTAAAGAAAGTGTGTCTACATTTTGTAATAAAATCAAATTAGTGATCAATATATATATAATTCAATTTTTAAAAAAACTTCAAAAAGATTTGATAATCAACTATTTTACTCATAATTTTGACATATAAATCTCACGTATAATTCTAAAAAATTATTTTAGATAAAAGCTGTAGGTTAAAACAACTCGCAACTTAATAAATAAAATTTATTGAAATAATATTGTCATAATTGAAGATATTAGGGGATTTGTCCGTTTTATTAGGCTAAAGAAAATGCGTCTAACTCTTGCAATAAAATCAAATTAGTGATCAATAGCATATATAATTCAAATTTTACAAAAGCTTCAAAAAGATTTGATCATCAACTTTTTATGCATAAATTTGACTTATAAATCTCACGTATAATTTTAAAAATTATTTTAGGTAAAACTGTAGATTAAATCAACCCGTAACTAAAATAAAATTTTAAAAAATACTGTCATAATTGAGAACATTTGGTGATTTGTCAGTTTTATTCTGCTACCGAAATATGTTTACCTCTTTTAATAAAATCAAACTATTAACCGCGAGCATATATAATCCAAATTTAAAAAAAGTCAAAAATATTTGATCGTTCACTTCTTTACGTATAACTTTGATATATAAATCTCAAATAAAATTTTGGAATTATTTTAGATAAAAGGATTAGATTAAAACAACCCATAAATCACGCATGGATTTTTTTAAACGAAATATCACTTTTCATTTTATACTTTAAATTTTTATTTTTTAGCAATAAAGTAATCTTAGGAAAAATAATAATCCGAATATATAAGAATATAGTCAAATATTTGGTCCCTCAGGTATGTCTACAGGTGTATATCGACATTCACAGGTTAATGCCCAATATCGGTCATTCACAGTATTTATATGTTACTGTGAATGCTCGAAATTTTAGAATGTCAACATACACCAAATACTTCGGTGAAAGGCCAAATATTTTATTACATTTTTTTTATATTCGGACTATCACCGGTGTATGTCGACAATCCCCATGCACAGATGGTGAATGTTGAAAAAATATTTTTGTTACGTTTTTAAATCGTAGTTTAGTATTAAAACATATAATGATATATGTCAAAAAAGCACATACCATGAAGGAATACTCCAAAGTCCCTGTGTCCTTTCCAAAGGAAAGTATCGAAGAGGAGTTTCAAACTTCTACAAACCCTAACTAAGTCGCAGAAAAGTGGCCACAAAAGAAAATTTTTTAATGCATGCAATGAAAATGTTACAAACCTAAAACAAAAAAATTTCCTCCTGCTCAAATTGATGACACTGTGCTAATACAAGTCCCTGATACCCGAAATGTATTGGCGGTTGTTTTTGGAAAGAAGACTCCCACTTTTATACATTAGTAAAGAAAAATGGTACAGTTAAGCAACTTTATACGGGTAATTCCAAACCAAATCAACGCAAGGTTTCTACCTGACCCCTTCCAATTTTGATTAAATTTGGTATAGTAAGTGACTTCATGGTAATAAAGAAAATCCCCAAATCTTACGTTCAAATAATAATTGGTTTGGGAGTTATAAGGCTTTAAAGTTGCCAGATTTGTCTAAAAAATACACTATCAGTATACCTTTAAATTACACTCGCTACTCACCTAATTAAGCTAGAGATATGTGCACGGTGTTATTTTAAACCTTTTTTAATGGGCGTTCATATGATATACAACACATGATGACTTGCAAATTTTTGAAAAGTAGAAATTCTCAAAACACATAAAGCTTTCTACCAGTTTCAACTAAATAAGTAGCACCATCCATCAAAAGTACTGCACTTTAATGAGTTTTCTTCATTCTAAAATCTTCACAAATGTTAAATGTACTATTTACTAGTGTATATGTCGATAAGGTAGTGTGTAAACATTAATGCCATCCTATACAGCTGAGTTAGATTAAAAGTAATGAATGCATGTTCTCATTTTCGTTATTCCAATAGTAAATATATCAAACAAAAAACTTTTGTAGCTTGTGATCCCATTATGATCCCGACATGAAACTTTGAGGATTAATTAACAATAATATGAGCAATTTTTGAGATTTTTTTCAAAATTTTAAAAACTTGGCTTTTAGAGAAATTTAAATTTTAAATTTTAATTTTAATTTTAATTTTAAAAAACTTTTTCAAGTCATCATGTGTTGTATATCATATGAAAGCCCATTAAAAAAGGTTTAAAATAACACCTTGCACATATCTTTAGTTTAATTAGGTGAGCAACAAGTGTAATTTAAAGGTATGCCGATAGTGTATTTTTTAGACAAATCTGGCAACTTTAAAGCCTTATAACTACCAAACCAATTATTATTTGAACATAAGATTTGGGGATTTTCTTTATTACCATGAATTCACTTACTATACCAAATTTAATCAAAATTGGAGGGGGTAAGGTAGAATTTGTTCTAAAATTGCGTTGAAATGGAATAACCCATACCCGTAATCAGTTTATATTTTGTAAAGAAAAGTTACTCTCTATAGATGAGATTTCTTCTGCAGAAATGTCGCTGAGAGAAGCCGCTGCAACTAATTCGATAAGTGGAGGGCATGGATATAAACGCTGTCATTGCAAAAAGAAATGTTTCATAACTAAATGCCACTGTAAATGCAAGGGACTCTTGTGCAATTGAAATTGTTATAACAGTTTAAATAGTTCCAACAAATAAGATAGTATAACGTCAATCACATAATTAAGTTAATTTTTTGTACTATTTTCTGTTCTAAGAGTGTTTCAAGTTCAACAGTTACATTTGCTAGTTCAACATTCACCATTAGTGCATGGTGAATGTGGATATTTACCGGTATAAGTCAGAAATAAGGATATTTAGAAAATATTTCGGACATACACCAAACGACTACGTGAATGTTGATATTCACCAGTAAAAGTCGACATTCTCCAGACTCCGGTCTTTCACAGTATTATATATATATATATATATATATATATATATATATATACACACAATATTCACACATAAATATATATACACATATCACTTTCATGCCAAAGCAACAAGCGTTTAACAAGATAGCAAAGACCTACCATGATTACAGACTCAAACGCTTTTACTCCAAAACGAGTAAAAAAACCTTATTTGGCTTATAATCCCATGATGGGAGTGTTATGAAAGTTTTTTAGGTCGAGTTACTGAACAGAAAGTATGAATAATTCATAGAGCTTTACTTTGAACACGGAAACCACAAACTAGGATCGTGGTGTTTTTAAAGGCTTAGAATATGGGATGAGGTAGAAAGTGCTTCATTTCGTTGTCTTATGGGAAAGATAAATTGAATATTTAGAGTAGATGTTTATAATTTACTCCCGACTATATAAATATCGATTTTATGTTATAGGCCAATAATAAAATAGCAGAAAATTAAATAGTTTGCTTGTATTTTTATCTATTAGTGTTTGAAGGGGATTCCTATACATTATTCGGTTTACCATCCATTTATATATATATATATATATATATATATATATATATATATATATATTATATATATATATATATATATATATATATATATTATATATATATGTATATATATATATATATATATATATATATATATATATATATATATATATATATATATATATATATATATATTATATATACGTATATATATACATATACATATATATATATATATATATAATGTTACGAATTTGCGAAAATTGCTTGAGTTTAGAATAGGACTCTATGGGTATCTCGCCAAATTGGCGAGATATCGGCTCGTTGGCGACAGTTTTAGCAACCAATTTTTGTCGCCAAGTTCATCGCCAAATGTCGCCAAGTGTTACTAAATGTCGCCAAGTGTGACGGAAAAAATATCAATCATGAAATTTAACAATTTATCACATAATAAATAGTAAAAGTAGCATTTGTTTCTAACATTATGACGTCATTTCTTCAACCATATCCTTTAATCATTTCTTATTTTAAATTATTTAAATATCGTCGGCATTATTTTCATATATTTTATCGCTGAACTTAGATATTACGTAAATGATTTTCTTTTATATTTGTATTAAATAATAGATTAGGTAGATATGTGATAATTTTAAATTGAATCATCGATTAATCTTTGTTGCAATGAAAATTTTACCACTGGTAATAAATTCTTTTCATAAACGTCTAGGAGTCGATTTCAGGGACTCATAAATATCTAAGTTTAAGTTATATATTTTTGAAAATTAGGAAGTTCGTTTGTTTGTTATACATACCCACGTGGTTTGCATTCGATTCTCTCAATTTTGGACATCATTCACATATATACCGCCAAATAATCACTGTCAATATTAAACCCTCTGCTGTTCATCCTATCATGTAATATGAGAAGGTAAATCAAAGTTGTCAACTAACATGTGGTCAGTAATGATAAACAAATTATTAAGCGTGTACCAGATAATACTCAGATAAAATCAAATCATTTTCTTACCTGTATTATAGAGTACTTTACAATTCTAGAAAATGAAAAATTTTACTGATCCCGCTATATGACGGGCTATATGCTAGTAGTATTATATTCATACATATGTATAAAGATCATTTATTAATACATCAGCTTAAAACATATAGCAGTAACTGTATATGCTGAATTGCATTGCAATATATCAACATTTGCACACATTAATAATTTTTCAGACATAAAACTACTATTATGCTATTTTTTGCAAAAATGGCAAAGTTTAATGTGTCCTAGATGAAACTGCACATCTATGATGACGCTTGCTCTTCCGCATAGAACAAACGAAGAAATACTTTATTTTCTACAGAGATTCTATTTCGCATAGATAAATGCACTAAAAAAATAATTCATTATTTTGTGTTTGAAATAGAATTATACATTCTCTGATCAAAAATTACATATCGTATTTCATTTAAATAAATTTTATCCATGTCGTTACACAAGCAATTCTCCTTAAATATATTTGACTATTAGTCATTCTTTATTACAACTTTTCCGATTAAAAAATGCAATGCAATGTAATGATATACAATGGAAAGTAATGATAGTACATTAGAAGAATAATTCAAAAATGGAATATTTAAGTTGTAAATCAAAAGAAATATTGATTATAGTTATTTCTCAATTTCAACAGTACATTCTAAATAATCACTAAGAACGAAATTTAATCCATTTATTATTTTTGAACACATATAATTAGGGAACAATCTATATAATCTGCATTCGAATGTCTGAATTCTTAAAAATTTTGTATCTAAACTGAATTAAAATTTTGATTAAAATGGTATGTGAATCATTCTTTATATTTGGAAACTGATATATCGATACTGATCTAATCATTAATTCAATTGTTTTGTATTTAATGATTTATGAAAACTTATTTCTGATTTATTATCGTTATCACTTACTGAATATCGGATTTTGTTCGTATCTGAAAATATTTATATTTTTAGATATCAAGGCTACATTTATGAAAATGCATGCTATGTTAAAATGCTATTTGTGACAGTGCACAGGTTAAACCTTATTGTATTTCTACCTCCTTGGTTTTATTATTATTTATTTTATATGTGGCAACAAATAACACGTGAGTTCTACATATGTTCTACTATGGTTAGATCATTTTTTCCAGTCATTACAGGATTTGAATGGTCTAGGAGACACTGCTACTTTTTGGATTTGTCCTTATCAGGATTTGCTTTATTCTTTTGTATAAAATATCAGTAGTTTGGAAAGAAATTTTAATCAAAATTTAGGCTTCATTGAATATTATACACTAAAAAAATCCCGAGACTTCAGATATTTTATAAACAAACGTAGCATCGAAAAATGACTTTTCCACATTCTTATCAGACAAGTTTTATCATTATTTGTTTTATGCTTTTGTATTAAATATCAGTAGTTTGGAAAGTAATTTTAATCAATTTAGGCTTTATTTAATATTATACACTTAAAAAATTTCCGAGACTCCGGGTATTTTATAAACAAACGTCGCATGGAAAAATGACTTTTCTGAATTCTGATCAGACTCGTTTTGTCAGGATTTGTTTTATGCTTTTGTATAAAATATCAGTAGTTTGGAAAGAAATTAAGGCTTATAAAATTAAGACTTCATTTAATATTATACACTAAAAAAAATCTCGAGACTCCAGGTATTTTATAAACAAACGTCGCATGGAAAAATGACTTTTCCACATTCTTATCAGACAAGTTTTGTCATTATTTGTTTTATGCTTTTGTATAAAATATCAGTAGTTTGGAAAGGAATTTTAATCAAAGTTAAGGCATTATTTAATATTATACACTAAAAAAATCCCGAGACTTCAGGTATTTTATAAACAAACGTCGGATCGAAAAATGACTTTTCCACATTCTGATTAGACTCGTTTTGTTAGGCGAGTCCAAATCTGATTGGTTGGTTTGGTTTGGTTGGGAGTGCTACGGTTTATTTTTAGCACCACGAGGGCTAATGAGACTGGGATCTACAGCTTAAAGTAAATTCAAGACGGCAACGAACATCCATGCCATTGTGGGATTCGAACCCACGAACTCTGGTACCGAAGGCCAGCATCCTAACCAAATCGACCATCGTTCGGCGAGAGTCCTAATCAGATTCTCTGAGACAAACTGTAATACTATTACTTGTATTAAATTTAACATTTTACATAAAAGAAATATATGATAGTATAATTTATTTGTAGAAAATTAGAACAAGAAGTTTTGACTTACCTGATATGGCAGTTGTGAAGTTATTAGTCAGTGATTTGTTCACATAACCTGCAAAAAAAAATATATTGTTTTAGGTTCAAATGAAACCTATTTACATTTTCATTTCAAAATATGTACAATGAAAAAATAACACAAATTTACTAATTAACATATTGTGTGGGGGAACATTTCGCAGCGGAAATGTACCGGGAGCAGACGTTTTAAGCGTAAATTTAAATATTCAGTTAAATCTCAATAGATAGAAAATTATTTAACTTTTTAATGAACGTTCTCGTTTATAATTCTCGTTTTATATTGAAATATATGAACAAATATATAAATAGAAATATATAAATAACAACCATAAGATTTTTGTAAACAAAACATATATTTTTTAGTGGATAAATTTATAATAGCATCTTAAATATGAAAAATCAAATAGAAATAGTGGTATATAGTTTTAAATTTTTCCCGTTCTGTGGTTCCGCATCGACTGATGTAAAAACTAGTTTTTGTCTAAATTTTTCCAGAACCTGTGTAGTAGACAAGAACATTCGGCTTTCTTTTCTTGTCTATACCATTATTTTTGTACCCACAAACAAACCATGTTGTAACACTAACCCGTACTAGTACGTGAACCCTCGCTCAAGTATCAATCGTCAGAAAAAGTATAAGTACGTTTCCCGCGCTCAAGTATCAGTCTTCAGAAAATGTACTAGTACGTGTTCCGCGATCAAGTATCAATCGTTAGAAAACGTATAAGTATTATATTTTTGTCCTACAGACAAACCAAGTTGTTACATTAACTGGTACTAGTACGTGACCCGCGCTCAAGTATCAATCGTCAGAAAACGTACTAGTAACTTTCCCGAATACAATGTGTTACATAAATTAATTTAATTTAATAAATTTTAGTTTTAATAATTTAAGTTAATTTAATAAATTTAAATAAAAATAAAAAATAATTAAATATAAAAGACTACGTTTTTATAAATAAATAATCATCTTCAGGTATAAGTAATGATTACAAAAAGATTTTTTTGTGAGTGTGAAATGAGATTGTAATATATTTTAAAACTGAATTTACATGTATTAATTAATAATTATGGGAAATGTAATGCAATTGTGTTATACCACATTAATTATTCGCATGAGTTCCGCAATGTGTTAAAGTTTTAAAGGAAGAAATAACTTCCAATTGGAAGATTATAATTAAGTTACGAAAGATCAAAATTACAAAATAATTACTGCATTGAAACCTGTTTTTTGTCATACACACTTGTTTAAACTTTTAAAAATAATAATTGCTTGTCTTGTGCATTTTCGTATTAAATTAGTCCTTTTTAAAGACCCCTTCTCCGTATGGTCCACTGGAAGCTATTACCACTGTGTTTAGGGGGTATGGCCCATCGTGGCCGATGATGGCAGACTATAAAATGGTCTTGGTAGAGGATGGCTACAGAACTGGTTTTACTCCAAACATCAAACACAGCTAGCTGCACAACTAAAGTGCGCAGCAAAATCTGAATTTTGTATATCTGTATGTTTTTTCCTTTTATAATATTTTAGCAGCTTTAATACTAATTTATTAGCTTACTTTGCATTTTGCATATCTGTATATATTATTCATTTATATTATTTTAACAGCTTTAATAATGGCTTTAATACTTTATTAGCTCATTTTGTATTTTACATATCTAAATATTTTCTCCATTTATATTATTTTAACAGATTTAATACTATATTATTAGCTTACTTTCCATTTTACTTATTTCTATATTTTCACCATTTATATTATTTTAGCAGTTTCAATATTGGCTTTAATACCAATTTATTAGCTAACTTTGCATTTTACATATCTGTGTATTTTCTCCATTAACATTATTTTAACAGCTTTAATATTGGCTTTAATACTATTTTATTAGCTCACTTTGCATTTTATATATTTGTATAATTTCTCCATTTATATTATTTTAACAGTTTTAATACTATTTTTTAGCTTTCTTTGCATTTTACATATTTGTATATTTTCCCCATTTATATTATTTTAACAATTTTAATACAGGCATTAATACTATTTTATTAGCTTACTTTGCATTTCACATTTTTGTGTACTTTCTCTATTTACATTATTTTAACAGTTTTAATATTGGCTTTAATACTAATTTATTAGATAACTTCGTATTTTATATATCTATATATTTTCTTCATTTATATTAATTTAACAGCTTTAATACTAATTTATTAGCTAATTTTGCATTTTACATACCTGCATATTTCTTCCATTTATACTTTTTCAACGCTTTAATACTGTCTTTTAACAATTTTAATTTAATTCTAATAACTTTCTTTACATTTTACATATGTGTGTACTTTCTGCATTTCTAATAAAAGCTGTCATTTCTGGTTTAATACTTTATTAGATTTCTTTTTATTTTACAAAGCTGTATATTTTCTCCATTTATATTATTGTAACAGTTTTAAAATTTTGGCTTTAATATTATTTTATTAGTTTGCTTTACATTTTACTTATCTGTATATTTTCTCTATTTATATTATTTTAGGAGTTTTAATATTGGCTTTAGTACTGTTTTATCAGCTTTCTTTGAATTTTACATATCATTATATTTTCTCCATTTATAGTAATTTAACAGCTTTAATACCAATTTATTAGCTAATTTTGCATTTTACATATTTTCTCCATTTATACTTTTTCAACACTTTAATATTGCCTTTAAACAATTTTAATTTCATTTTAATAACTTGCTTTAAACTTTTAATTCTAATATCTTGCTTTACATCGTAAATACGTGTATATTTTCTCCATTTATAGTAACAGCTGTAATTTTGGGTTTAATATTTCTTTTATTAGCTTTATTTGTATTTCACATATCTGTATGTTTTTTCTATTTATATTATTTTAACAATTTTAAAATTTTGGTTTTAAAATTATTTTCATAGTTTGCTTTGATTTTTACATACATGTTTTTTTCTCCATTTATATAATAATAACAATTTATTATTGTGTTTAATATTATTTTATTAGCTTACTTTGCATTTTACATACCTGTTTATTTTTTCCATTTACATTATTTTAATATTTTAATATTGGCTTTAATATTATTTTATTAGTTTGCTTTTCATTTTGCATATCTTTATGTTTTCTCCATTTATATTATTTTAACAGCTTTATAAATTGGCTTTAATAGTAATTTATAATCTTACTTTGCATTTTACATACCTGTATATATTCTCCAATTATATTATTTTAACAGCTTTAATACTAAATTATTAGCTTACTTTGCATTTTACATATATGTATATATTCTTTATTTATATTATTTTAACAGTCTTAATATTGGCTTTAATACTAATTTATGAGCTAACTTTGAATTTTACATATCTGCATATTTTCTTTTTTACATTATTGTAAAAGCTTTAATACAATTTTATTAACTTCCTTTGCATTTTACATAACTGCATATATTCTCCATTTATATTATTTTAACAGTTTTAATATTGACATTAATACTGTTTTATTAGCTTAATTTTTATTTTGCTTTGCATTTTATATATGTGTATATTTTCTCTATTTATTTTATTTTAAAAGCTTTAATACTATGTTATTAGCTTACTTTGCATTTCATATATAGGTATGTTTTTTCCATTTATATTATTTTAACAGCTTTATTAATAGGATTTAATAGTAATTTATAAACATACTTTGCATTTTACATATCTGTATATTTTCTCCAATTATATTATTTTAATTGTTTGTAATTATATTTGTTTATTTATTTTTAAATCAAGCAAATTAAATGAAATGTAAATTAACAATTTTAATTCAGTGACTGTTATTTCAAAAGAGAAATCTCTCAGGTTCTATTTTCCTTCTATTGTTGCATTTAGCACTGTGTAATTGAAACGGAAATTCTTGGGGAACGTCAAACATTGCATATTAATTATTCGGGGAATCTAATGTGTCAACAGCATTATTTTCAATTCACTTACCATAATTCCCGGGATGCGTGAATTTTTCAACTATTTAGTCAATGCCGGAAAATACAATTCCGAGTATATTGCTCTCCAACTTTGTTACGGTTTATCTATTTGTCACCAAATAGGAAGTTTTAAATCTATTATATGCGGTTTATTTCCCAGCATTCAAATAATCCAAAAAGTCAAAGAAACATGGACTAGCTCACTCTTTCTGTCTATCTGTCTGGAAATTGGGAAGTTTAAAATTTTTGTATTTAGAATAGTTACATATCGAATAATTTCTATATAACGTATTTTAATGCTAAGTGGGCTCAACTCAGAAATAATTTGAGGAAAAATGTTAAAATATTTTATTTTCCCTTCCCCCTTTAACGAGCGTTTAATGCCATTATTTCAAGCCCTATTTTAAGTTTATGGCAGAAAGGTTATGGCATAAATTTATGTCCCTGGGCAGAGTTTATGGAATGTAAATACATGTGTAAAATGTAATTGGTTTAATTATGAAGTATTAGATAAGTACTAACAACGCGATGTAAAAATTGTGGTAGACGAACCATCCCATACGGGGATAAAAATTATAGATTGCAACAGTAAAATTATAAAGAAATCAATCACAAATTCTTAGAAATAACAAAGCAGTAAGGTAAATTACTATTAGGATATATTCAAGAACCGAAACATTATGACCACCTGTCAATAACGAGTTGGACCACCTTTGGTGCCCAACACAGATTCAACCCGCCATGGCATGGATGCCACAAGTCCTTGGTAGATGGCCGGAGACAGATTGTACCAGATGTTGAAGCAACGGTTACGCAAATCCGAGATATTATGAATTGGTGGTCTTTGAACTCTCAGCTGCCGTCCCATGACATCCCAAATGTGTTGTTCTATCGGATTGAGATTTGGTTAGTAAGGCGGTCAGGACATTAACTGGAATTCAGCATCATGTTCCTGGAACCACTCAAACACAATTGTAGCCTTGTGACACGGGGCGTTGTCCTGCTGGAACATTCCATTTCCAGCTGGAAAAACAGAGGACATGTAAGGGTGCAACTGTTCCGCAATGATGTTTAGCTGAGCCACTGTCTGGCTTCGGTTTTGCTTCACCATGCGAGACAGTTTCCGACGACCTTTTTCTTTGATAGTGTGTGGACGTCCAACCCCATGTCGTCTACTGCTGGTTTCCCCGTCATTCATCCACTTTGCGTAAGTACTAACAACTGTAGATCGTGAACTACCCACGAGTCGTGCAGTTTCGAAAGTACTTGTTCCCAGCCTTCGAGCCATTACAATCTGCCCTCTATCAAAACCGCTTACATCCGCAGCCTTTCCCATCACACACAGAAGTAAGTAAAAGAATGATTCTTCAAACTCTCCAGCAGCAGTTTATTACCACTTCCACCTGATCACGTGCCTTCCACGTCATCCAGGTAAGTTCATTGCAAAATGTAGGGGTGGACATAACATTTTGGCTCTTGAGTATATATCCCTTAATGTTAAAATCATTTGAATTTTTCTTGATTAAATGGTACTAGAAGTGAAAAAGTTATATGAATACCTTTCGGGGTTCAATGAATCAAAATATAATGAAAACATATATATTTAAAGAAACAATGAAAATGAAATTGTAATATTTTTTATAAAAATTTTTGCAACAAAACACACTTATGGATTTTTCTCATAAAATTAAATATACCACAAAAATATTTCGATGATTCCCTCAACAATTTCTATCTTATTTTTTTTCAATTTAACGAAAAAGAGACAACAGTTTAAAATAAAATAAATGAAAAAATAAATAAAAACAAGCATCACGGAAAGAATAAAACCCAAACACTATTGCTTCGCGTGCTTGCATTTTTTTTCAGTGCCTAATCATGCGAGAAAATTTTATTTTTTCTCTCTCTTTTACCGCAAATGGCAACGGTTTGTTTCTGGTAATGCCCGTTTTTCGACAGCTCTAAATGGAAAGGGAGATTTCAGTTTCGCATTTTACTGTCATCTGACGGCGCTCTAATCCTCGAAAAGGAGACTAATAGATATAAAACGTTTTTCTCGGCGCTCTTTTCGTGCATATCGGAGGGGAATAATGTATTTAGAAGATTGCATTTTGACGTTATAAAGATATATATGGACGTTTATGAAGGTGGAAAAGTTTTCGAAATTTAGGACTGAATATATATATATGTTTGTATGTATGTATATGTATGAATAAATGTAACAACGATGTAGATATTTTATATAACCCCCAATAACTATCTTCATTAAAGCCCTAGAAAATTCTGAGGGGGTTTCAAATCTTAAGCCAAAGGCAAAAAAACCCTGCATCCCTTTGCTTTTCCCTTTTTTAACCCCTAACCTAAATTGACCACTGATGCTACAGTTCAAGCTCTAAGGGAAAACGTCTAACCAATTAAAACTTTAAACTTCCTTATCGGCCAATTTAGGAAATTACAGAACAGAAAGGATATGTACGCTATCGAAGGCAGATTTTCTTAGAGATTTTGACTTATTTTGAATACAAATGTCGACCCAGGTGTTACTTATTCTTTTACATAGAACTTCATGTTAGCTGCTCTCTCAGTTTGTCCCGATGGTATATTGTATAAAACCCCAAAGGCAGCCCTCATTAAGAGAGCCTGGGGAAATTCAAAGGGGTTTTCACATCTTAAATCAAGGGCAAAAAACTCCACGTTCCTTTGCTTTCCCCTTTTTAACCCTGAAACCATCCACTAACGTTCTGCTAAATATATATATATATATATATATATATATATATATATATATATATATATATATATACATGTGTGTGTGTGTAATGAGACGGACTTCTCGATAGGTGGTTGTAGTCATGGACATAAAAATGATACTGTTTCAGCTAAAGATCTTTATAAAGATAACGTTGAAGGACGGATTCCCTCTTCATCATACGGACAGGAAAAACTGAAGTGTCAGCTGGCATGCAGTTATATGTACAAGACACGTAACACTTGGGTCAACATCTGTGGGAAAATATTTGCCTCCGACAGCGTGTATCTCCTTTATATTTGGAAATTTCCTAAATTAGCTAGGGCCATGTAGGATTATAATTGGTCAGTTTCCTTCTCCGAGGGCGTAAACTGTAGCTCCAGTGGTCAATTTAGGTTAGGGGTTAAAAAGGGGAATGGAAAATGACGCGGGAATTTTTACCTTTGATTTAAGTTTTGAAAACTCCTGAGAATTTTCCTTATATATATATATATATATATATATATATATATATATATATATATATATATATATATACACATATATATATATATATATATATATATATATACATATATATACATATATATACATATATACATACATATATACATATATACATACATACATATATACATAACATACATACATACATACATACATACATACATACATACATACATACATACATAACGTGTAAATTTTGCTCTCCAAATTACACTTGAATTAGCTCCTATTATGTCCTAATGGCTGCACTTTACTCAACATCGGCAACTTTAATAATTGGAGTGGTTCAAAATACAGTGCATATAAATATATGTAACGTGCACACATTACTCGTCAAATTTCACTTGAATTAGCTCCTATTATATCTGACTGAAACAGTGTCATTTGAATGGCCATGACTGAAACCTCCCTTCCAGAAGTCCGTCCTATTACCTACATACCTACCTACTCACCTACAAGTGAAATTTGACAAGTAAAATTTCCACATTATGTATATACACATGCAATGTATTTTGAACCACTCCAATTATTACAGTTGCCGATGATGTATAAATAGCAGAAAATAGGATATAATAGGAGCTAATTCAAGTGAAATTTGACTTGTAATATTTGCACGTTACATATATTTATATGCAATGTATTTCGAACCACCCCAATTATTAAAGTTTCCGATGATGGATAAATAGCAAAAATTAGGATATAATAGGATCTAATTGAAGTGAAATTTGACAAGTAATATTTAATGTATTTCTTCTTGCCCAGTAGCCCTGACAAGTAAAAACAATAGGGGCTACATAATTATTATGAGTAGAGGAAATAAATTATTACATATATAAACACATATATAATATATAGATACATACATACATATATATATATATATATATATATATATATATATATATATATATATATATATTATATATATATATATATATTATATATATATATATTTTATATAATACATATATATATATATTATATATATATATATATATAAATATACATATACATACATATATATATATATATATATATATATATATATATATATACATATATACATACATATATATATATGAATACATATATATACATATATATATATATATATATATATATATATATATATACACATACAAAAAATTTGCTTGATAAATTATGAAACTGTAAATTTTATATTTATTCATATTTTCAAAGATATAAAACGTGAATATTTCTAAATAATTTTAACCTTTGTCTGTGGTTTTGCTTTAAATAATATTTGTGCGGTATTGAAATTAACATTTAACATAATTTTTAGTAGTTAAATTGAGAATTGTTATTTGAGCATATGTATTCCGAATTTCATCTAGTCATGCACACTCATATGCATACATGCACATACACCTACATATTCATAATTACAGTTGATACATATTAATGTAGAATCACATGAAATATTCAGTTAGAAGAAGTATTACAAATATATATATATATAGACAATAAGAAAAATTACCTAACTAAATTTTGTACATTTTATTTTAACTATAACTTTCTCTTAAAATGATGTGTAAACTATTACAAACATATTTTACACATAGGTAAAAAGAAATATTCCATAACATTCAGGAGGTTTTACGCACGTGCGACAATAGTATATTTTAAATCAATTTGTTTACGTCGTTCTCTTTTGTATCAATTCTTGATCATCCTTTCATAACATTTATGACTAGCCGAAGCCATAGAAAACGTGGCTCTTAATAGTATAAACGTTTTATTGTGAAGCACTTTTTACTTTCTTATACAAAGTAAAAGAAGTGTTATAAATTAATCTTTCTATTTGGGTAGATAGAAAGAAATCACGAAGAAATTCAGGGTTCAGTTTTCAACGGAAATACATATTTCGATCATAGGGGAAATGAATGTCACATATTTCAGTATTACGTCTGTACGAAGCCACAAGGAAAATTTAATTTTCATCTTTTAAGTATTTATTTTGACAACCTCTATTTTCATTTTCAAGAAGTATCAGTTTCGATTGACTGACGAAGCTAAGACTAAAGTCCACTCTAGATTTGTTGTTGCTAAATTCCACTTGGATGCAACTACTCTAAAGTTAAGAGAATATGCAATCGATAACAAACTTAATTTATATACAAATTACAAAATGTCCTTTGACATGCAGGAGTTTCTTCCCCACGTCACAGGAATATATTTTTAATCAATTTGTTTACTTCTTGCTCTTTTGTATCAGTTCTTGATCATCATTTTATATCATTTTTGACTAGCTGAAGCCACAGAAAACCAGTCTGTTAATACTGTAAAAGTTTTATTGTGTAGCATTTTTAATTTCTTATACAAAGCAAAGGAATAGTTGTAAATTAATCTTTCTATTTGGATAAAGAGAAAGAAATCTAGAAGAAATTAAGTGTTTAGTTTTCAACATAAATAAGGTATTTTCATTATGTGGATTGAAAATTGACACGACTACTCTATGGTTAAAAGGGTATTAATCGATTACAAACTTATTTTAAATGCTGATTAAAAGAATTATCTCGTAACATGCATGCGTGTTTATGCACATGTCACAACAGTGAATTTTAATCTATTTGTTTACTACCTGCTCTTCTGCATTTATTATTTATCATAACATTTATGGCTAGCCGAAGCCATAGAAAATGTGTCTCTTAATACTATAAACTATTGTAAAGCTATATAGCTATATTAATTGTAAAGCGCTTTTCACTTCTTGATACAAAGTAAAGGAAGTGTTGTAAATTAATCTTTCTATTTGGATAAAAAGAAAGAAATCTAGAAAAAAATCAGTGTTCTGTTTTCAACTGAAATACGGCATTTTGATCATGCGGATTGAAAATTGAAGCGACTACTCTATGGTTAAAAGAGTATGTAATCGATTACAAAATTATTTTAAACGTTGATTAAAAGAATTATCGCTTTATATACATGAGTGTTTATGCACATGTCAGAGGAGTATATTTCAATCTATGTGTTTATACCCTGCATTTCTGTATTCATTATTTATCATAACATTTATGGCTAACCGAAGCCATAGAAAATGTGTCTCTTAATACTATAAACTATTATAAAGCTATAGCTATATTAATTGTAAAGCGATTTTCACTTCTTGTTACAAAGTAAAGGAAGTGTTGTAAATTAATCTTTCTATTTGGATAAAAAGAAAGAAATCTAGAAAAAAATCAGTGTTCTATTTTTAACTGAAATGCGGCAGTTTGATCATGCGGATTGAAAATTGACGCAAATACTCTAGGGTTAAAAGGATATGTAATCGATAACAAACATTTTATATGCTGATTAAAATAATTATCTTGTTACATGCATGAGCGTTTATGCACATGTGACAGGAATATATTTTAACTTATTTGTTTACTCATCTGTATTCATGGTTTATCATAACATTTATAGCTATCGAAGCCATAGAAATGTTGTCTCTTAATACTAGAAACATTTTATTATGAAGCGCTTTTTACTTTCTTATACAAAGTAAAGGAATTGTTTTAAATTAATCTTCCTATTTGGATAAGGAGAAATAAATCGGGAAGAATTTCAGTGTTCCGTTTTCGACGGAAATGTGGCATTTTGATCATGTGGATTGAAAATTGAAGCGACTAATCTATGGTTAAAAGAGTATGTAGTCGATTACAAAATTATTTTAAACGTTGATTAAAAGAATTATCGCGTTACATACATGAATGTTTATGGACATGTCAGAGGAGTATATTTCAATCTATGTGTTTACACCCTGCATTTCTGTATTCATGATTTATCATAACATTTATAGCTAGCCGAAGCCATAGGAAATTTTTCTCTTAATACAATAAACATTTTATTGTGAAGCGCTTTTTACTCTCTTATACAAAGTAAAGGAATTGTTTTAAATTAATCTTCCTATTTGGATAAGGAGAAATAAATCGAGAAGAAATTCAGTGTTCAGTTTTCGACTGAAATGTGGCATTTTGATCATGTGGATTGAAAATTGAAGCGACTAATCTAGGGTTAAAAGAGTATGTAGTCGATTACAAAATTATTTTAAACGTTGATTAAAAGAATTATCGCGTTACATACATGAATGTTTATGGACATGTCAGAGGAGTATATTTCAATCTATGTGTTTACACCCTGCATTTCTGTATTCATAATTTATCATAACTTTTATAGCTAGCCGAAGCCATAGAAAATTTTTCTCTTAATACAATAAACATTTTATTGTGAAGCGCTTTTTACTCTCTTATACAAAGTAAAGGAATTGTTTTAAATTAATCTTCCTATTTGGATAAGGAGAAATAAATCAAGAAGAAATTCAGTGCTCAGTTTTCGACGGAAATGTGGCATTTTGATTATGTGGATTGAAAATTGAAGCGACTACTCTAGGGTTAAAAGAGTATGTAATCGATTACAAAATTATTTTAAACGTTGATTAAAAGAATTATCGCGTTACATGAGTGTTTATGCACATGTCAGAGAATTATATTTCAATCTATGTGTTTGCACCCTGCATTTCTGTATTCATAATTTATCATAACATTTATAGCTAGCCGAAGCCATAGAAAATTTTTCTCTTAATACTATAAATATTTTATGGTGAAGCGCTTTTTACTTTCTTATACAAAGTAAAGGAATTGTTTTAAATTAATCTTCCTATTTGGATAAGGAGAAATAAATCGAGAAGAAATTCAGTGTTCAGTTTTCGACTGAAATGTGGCATTTTGATCATGTGGATTGAAAATTGAAGCGACTAATCTATGGTTAAAAGAGTATGTAGTCGATTACAAAATTATTTTAAACGTTGATTAAAAGAATTATCGCGTTACATGAGTGTTTATGCACATGTCAGAGAATTATATTTCAATCTATGTGTTTGCACCCTGCATTTCTGTATTCATAATTTATCATAACATTTATGGCTAGCCGAAGCCATAGAAAATTTGTCTCTTAATACTATAAACATTTTATTGTGAAACGTTTTTTATTTTAGTAAAGGAATTGCTTTAAATTAATCTTCCTATTTGTATAAGGAGAAATAAATCGAGAAGAAATTCAGTGTTCAGTTTTCGACGGAAATGTGGCATTTTGATCATGTGGATTGAAAATTGAAGCGACTAATCTATGATTAAAAGAGTATGTAATCGATTACAAAATTGTTTTAAACGTTGATTAAAAGAATTATCGCGTTACATGAGTGTTTATGCACATGTCAGAGGAGTATATTTTAATCTATGTGTTTACACCCTGCATTTCTGTATTCATAATTTATCATAACATTTATGGCTAGCCGAAGCCATAGAAAATTTGTCTCGTAATACTGTTAACATATCATTGTGAAGAACTTCCTGATACAAAGTAAAGGAAGTGTTTTAACTTTATCTTCTTATTCGAATAAGGAGAAAGAAATCTAGAAGAAATTCAGTGTTCAGTTTTCAACATAATTAAGGTATTTTGATCATGTGGATTGAAAATTGACACGACTACTCTAAGGTTAAAAGGGAATGTAATCGATTACAAACTTATTTTAAACGGTGATTAAAAGAATTATCTCGTTACATGCATGCATGTGTATGCACATATCGCAGGAGTTTATTTTAATCTATTTGTTTACGTCCTGTTCGTCTGTATTCATTATTTATCATAACACTTATGGCTAGCCGAAACCATAGAAAATTTGTCTCTTAATACTAATAAACGTTTTATTGTGAATAGCTTTTCACTTCCTGATACAAAGTAAAGAAAGTGCTATAAATTAATCTTTCTATTTGGATAAAAAGAGAGAAATCGAGAATATATCCAGTGTTCAATTTTCAACGGAAATACGGCATTTTGATCATGCGGATTGAAAATTGATGCGACTATTCTATGGTTAAATGGATATATAATCGATAATAAACATTTTATATACTGATTAAAAGAGTTATCCCGTGACATGCAGAAGTGTTTATGCACGTGTCACAGGAGTATATTTTTAATCAATTTGTTTACTTCGTGCTCTTTTGTATCAATTTGTAAACCTACTTCCATAACATGAGTGGCCGAAGCCATAGAAATATGTCTCTTAATTCTCCAGATATTTGATTGTGAAGCACTTTTTACTTCTTTGTACAAAGTAAAGAGAATAATAAGCTAAATTTCCTGTTTTGTTAATTAGATAGAAATTGGGAAGAAACTCAGTGTTCAGTTTTCAACGGAAATGCGCTTTTAGATCCCGCTGATTGAAAATCGGCGCTACTACTCTATAGTTCACCTTTTAACTGTCATGCCCAAGATAATCTCGGGCACAGCACTGGTATTTGAAAATGTCACGCCCGAGTATTACTCGGGGTAATTTTTTATCAATGCATCGTATTGTTATACCCGAATATATATCATGTACTTCAAAATATAAATTCTTAACTACTAAGTATAATTTATTTTGTTGTAAACATTTGAGTTTTGCAATAAAAAAATTTGACAAATTGTGTACCCAAATCATCAAAATAACTTGACAGTTAAAGGGTTAAAAGGATATGTAATCAATTACAGAATTATTTTATATAAAGATTAAAAGAAGTATCATGAGATATTTAGTAGTTTTAAAGCACGTATCAGAGTCTATTTTTAATCAATTTGTTTACTTCGTGCTCTTTTGTGTCAAATATTCAACCTCCTCACATAACATTTGTGACTAGCAGAAGCCATAGAAAAAGTGTCACTTAAATGTGTAAACGTTTCATATTGTGATGCACTTCATACTTTCTTATACAAAGTAAAGAAAGTGTTGTAAGTTAATGTTTCTTATTGGTAATTAGTAAGAAAATCAGTGCTTGGATTTGAATGGAAATACGTACTTTTAACATGCGGGAGTCAAATTTGATAAATTTATCTATTATATCGGTACGTAGCTACAAGGAAAATTTAATTTTCCAATTTTAAATATTTGGTTTGACTAATGCTTTGCACATTTTGAAGAGTTTTCCCCACATCATCCCATCTTTACATTTAAACCATAAAAGTTCCATTATGTTTGAGGAATACTTTCGTGTTATTGACTACCTCTACAGAGTTTGTTCGCACATTTTTAGACGGTTTTCGTAAGGGTTATTAAAAATCGTTCGTTGCAAAATAAAGAGCTGCAATTGTATTATGTTTTTAAAAGTCACGATTATCGTCTGCGGCTTGAGATGTTTGTTTTTAATCAAAATGGCTTTTTTAACGAAGCAGTGGTTCGAAGACTATATTTATGCTCTTTCCGAAGAGAAGTATACATATTCCATTATATAAAAACGATGTGAGAGTCATGGTTTCGTGATATCTAAAGCATCGATAGGTAATACCGTCAAAAAGAAAGAAAAAAAACCTTCAAATTAGAGCCTCAAGTGGGACAAAAATTCCAAACCAGTATCCAAGGAAAAAACGAACATCTTCGACTATTGCAAAGGTACGCTGTTTAATGTTAAAAGAAAATCCAACGTCCAAGGACAGTTGCAGAATCATTAAATCTTCGGTGTCTGCTGTAAACAAAATGATAAACGTTGATATAAATCTTAAGAAAGAAAAAAAACGCAATGTGCATCGTTATTCTCTAAAGCATACGGCTGAACGCAGGACACGCTGCAGAATTCTGTATAAGAAACATTTATCCAAAGAAAAATGGAAATAAATTGTCACAATAGATGAGTCATGGGTGTATTTAAATGATTGCAACAAAAAAGAGCCATTTATTATTATAAAATGGGAGAAAAAATTAAGTACATGGTTAAAAAAATCGAAAGAAATTTTCTCTAAGGGATCCATGATTGTTGCTGGTTTCTCATATAATGGCAAGTTAAAAATAAAGACAGTTGATAAAACGTCAAGATTGACTTTAAATACTATCAGAAATATACTTTATAGCCAATTTTTCTGAATGAAAAGCCATGGCTATATCGCAGTGCCATCCATCTGTGAAGCTTCATCAAGACAAAGCTAGCAGTCACACATCAAAATTCACTGTAAATTTCCCAAAAGAAATGGAACCAAAAACCGGTATCAAGGTCATACCCGTCACCTATATCCCTACTAAATCTCCCGATGTATCACCTATGGATTTTCATGCTTTCGGACTTTTAAAATCTGCATTATCCAAACGTCGTCCCACAACCCTTACAGGACTCTGGAAAGCTATTCAGGAGGAATGGGATAAAATACCTCTTCTGACACTTCAAAAGTCATTATCATCCTGGAAATTAAGGTGTCGCAAGATAGTTCAGAATAAGGGCTATCAAATACAACATTTCAAACAGATGAATTTTATGTAATGTAGGATTGTGACTACAATATATATCATCTAAAAATATGAGAACAGCTTCTGTAGATATACACATGTTTAGAACCATTTACAAAAATAAAAGTCGTCTTACCAGTCAAGAGAACATGTGACCAATAGAAGGAATTACCACAATATTCATTACTATCAAATTTAAAATTAGTATACATTACTTCACTTTAGAAAGCATTTAATACAAAGAAAAAACTATACAATTTCATTAAACGTTTTATAATGAAGCTGGCTAATGTAAAGACATCTAACATTTTAAAGAAAACTTTCCTGTATACTTGAAAACAACGGAATTTATAAGAATATGTTTAAAATTAACATTTTAAACTAAGTTTTTTTCCTTACTCCAAATAAAAGATCATTATTCCACGGCTGGTTAAAAAATATCAGCAATTAAAACGTCTACATGACAAAGAAAGTAATTTTGTGTAGTGCCGGTATTATAGTAAGTACATAGAACGATCGAGACAAAAGCTTTGTCCGTAAACAAATTAATTCTGCCAGCGTTATTGTAATTTTTTTACATAAAGGTTTAGTTTTTCAGTAGTTAACGCATAAGAGTCTCTTTCAGGTTTTTCTATTAACTTTTAAAAGAATTTATCCCCTTTGTAGCTTTCTTTTGCTTTCTCTTAACACTGTTTTAATGAACTTTGTGGTGATTTAAAAATAAAGTTCCTTGTAATTACTTTTTTTTATTTCCACTGTAGTCTTTGATTACATTTTTTTCCTATTATTTTTTTAGGAAATTTAAATGTTTCAAAGAGTTTTTTTCAGCTGACCAGAAAACAGAGATATTTGTTAGAATGTGCTAAAAATCTTGACATAATAAAATTTTTTTCACGTGTTTCTAACGAGAAGTTATTTTTCATAACTATTTAAAAAGAACTTGAAAAAAATGTACATAAAGAAGAAAAAACAATTTTTTTACCGTAGTATTATCTTGAATACATGGAAAAGATCAAGATAAAAGTGCTCTTTACAAACAAATTAATTCTTAAAGCTTTATTGTGAACTTTTAAGTTAAAGGTTTATTTTTTCAGCAGTTATTGTAAAAGTGTTTCTTAAGTTTTCCTATTAATGTTTCAAAGAGATTGTTCTATTTGTAAGTTTTTGTACTTTTTTTTATTATAGCGTCGTTTTAAATTAACTTTGAGAAACTTAAAATGTTCTTTCGAAATTTAAATTTTTTATTATCACTGAGGAATTGAGGACTTACTTTTAACACTGCTTTAATTGAATTTTGAAGTATTGTAAAAAATTCTCTCTACAATTACTTTCTTTGTTTTCCCTGTAGAAACTGAATGTAATTAATTTACTATTGTTTTTTTCTAGCACTTTTGAATATTTGAAAAAATTTTTTGAAGTTTATAACAGAAAGAAGAGATACTTATTAGAATGTGCTAAAAATTAATTATTACCTTTATATGTTTTTATTTGATTCTAATGACAAGTCGTGTTTTCATATGCTTTCAAAAAGTCTTCTAAAAAAAGACAAAAACATACACAAAAACACACATACACACAAATTTCTCTGGCGTGGTATTAGGGTAAATACATGGAAATGATCAAGATAAAAGTGCTCTTGCCAAACAAATTAATTCTTAAAAATTTATTGTGAACTTTTTACTTAAAGGTTTATTTTTGCATCTGTAATTGCAAAACTGTTTCTTAAGATTTATATTAATGCTTAAAAGAGATTATTTCAATTGTAGCTTTTTGCCCGTTTTTTTTGTTTGTTTCACCGTTGTTTCAAATTAACTTTGAGAAACTTAAAATGTTCTTTCTAAAATTAAATTCTTTATTATCAATGAGGATCTGAGGACTTACCTTTAGCATTGCTTTTATAGAAATTTGAGTTAATGTAAAAATTTTTTCTTTGCAATTACTTTTTTTTAATTTTCACTGTGGAAACTGAATGTCATTAATTTAATATTGTTTGTTTCTAGCACTTAAATTTCTAGCATAGTTGAAGGAAACTTTTCAGATTTATACCAGAAAACATATATATTTATTAGAATGTGATAAAAACTTAACAGTATATATATTTTTTAATTTGATTCTAATAGCAAGCTATTTTTTCAAAGCCTTTTAAAAAGTTTTCTGTAAAAAAAGGGAAAAGCAATCTACACACATTCATACAAATTTCTTTGGCTTGGTATTATGATAAATACATGGAAATGATTATTTTAAAAAGAGCTTTATACAAACAAATTAATTCTTAAAGCTTTATTGTCAACTTTTTATTTAAAGGTTTAGTTTTAAGCAGTTAATGCAAAACTGTTTCTTTAAATTTTTCTATTTATATTTGACAGAGGTTTTCCCATTTGAAACTTTTTATGTTTCTTTTGTTATACCGTTGTTTCAAATTAACTTTGAGAAACTTAAAACGTTCTTTCTAAAATTAAATTTTTTTATTATCACCGAGGAACTGATGACTTAATTTTAGTATTTCTTTTAATGAACTTTGAGTTAATGTAAATTTTCTTCTTTGATATTACTTTTTTTAAATTTTCACTGTGGTACCTGAATGCAGTTAATTTAATATTGTTTGTTGTTTAGCAGTTTTAAATATTTGAAGGAAATTTTTCAGCTTTATACCAGAAAACAGATAAATTTATTAGAATGTGCTAAAAACTTAACACTATATACATGTTTTAATATGATTCTAATAACAAGTCATTTTTTTCATAGTTTTTTTAAAAGTCTTTTGCAAAAAGAAGGAAAAAATATACACAACACAAATACACACATTTGTTTTGTCGTGGTATTATTATAAATAAATGGAAATGATCATGATAAAAAAAGCTCTACACAAACAAAATAATTCTTAAAGCTCCATTTGAACTTTTTATGTAAAGTTTTAGTTTTCAGCAGTTATTGCAAAAGTGTTTCTTGATTTTTTTTTATTAATGTTTAAAAGAGATTGTTCCATTTGTAGCTTTTTGTACACTTTCTTTTGTTATACCGTTGCTTTTAATTAATTTAAAAAAATTTAAAATGTTCTTTCTAAAATTAAAATTTTTATTATCATTGAGGAATTGAGGACTTGCTTTTAACACTGCTTTTAATTAACTTTGATGTAATGTAAAAAATTCTCTCTGCAATTACTTTATTTTCACTGTGGAAACTGAATGCAATTACTTTCGTATTGTTTGTTTTTTAGAAGTTTTAAATATTTGAAGGAATTTTTTCTAGCTTTATACCAGAAAATAGAGATAATTATTAGAATGTGCTTAAAACTTTAACATTATAAATTAATGTTTTTCACCTCATTCTAGTAAGAAGACATTTTTTCACAGTCATTCAAATATTACTCTGCAAAAAAAAAAGTGCACAGCACTTTTTTGGTGCAGTATTATGATTAATACAAGGAAAAGACCAAAATAAAAAGAGAACTTTGCAAACAAATTATTTCTTACAGCTTTATTAAAAGTTTCCTATAAGGAAACTTTTACTTAAAGGTTTAGTTTATCAGCAGTTAATGCAAAGGTGTTTCTTTCAGTTTTATTAATGTTTGAAATACATTGTTTTAATTTATCGCTATTTGTGCTTATTTTATATTATAATGTTGGTTTTCAGGTTTATTCCAGAAAACAAATACTTATTAGAATGTTCTAAACACTTAACATTACATATTGTTTTTTCATTTCATTGTAATAACAAGTCATTTTTTCATACACTTTTAAAAAGTCTTCTGCAATAAAATGATAAAAATGTACACAGCAAACACACACACACACACAAACACATACAAATTTCTTTGGCGTAGCATTATGAAAAATACATGGAAATGATTATGATAAAAAGAGCTCTGCACAAACAAATTAATTCCTAAAGTTTCATTGTGAAGTTTTTACTTAAAGGTTTAATTTTTCAGCAGTTAATGCAAAAGTGCTTCTTCAAGTTTTTTCTATTAATATTTGAAAGAGATTGTTTCCATTTATATGCCTTCTGTATACTTTTTTTGTTATAACGTTGTTTTTAACAAACTTTGAGACTCTCTAAAATTAAATTTTTTACTATCTTTCAGGAGTAAATGTAAATACTTTCCTACAAGGTATGTTGTTTACTTACATACATTCAGTTTTATTCTTTTTGGAGTTTTAAATAAATTTATTATTTATGGAATTAATTTTTCGCTTACATAGTTTTGTATATACTCGGGCTATTTTTACGTAATTTTTGTTAAAAGATTTTGTACTGAAATCTGATATCAATAAAAATTCTTTCTGAAACTAAATTTTACGTGTATTTTGTTTCAATTTCGATTTTATTTAACTTTGAATTATTTAAAAAAATCTTTCTATGCATGAAAACAGGGAAAGCCTTTAAAAATTATTTTAAATTAGTGGTTTTGTTTACTTACTCAAAAAAAATCACTATCCAATGGTTGCCGAAAAAAATCTCTATAATTAAATCGTGTACATGATGAAGAAACAATTTCTCTCTACTGTCGGTATTATGATAAGTACATAAACGATCGAAATAAAAGCGCTGTTGATAAACAAATTAATTCTCCACGCGTTACTGTAAATTTTTTACATAAAGATTTTGTCTTTCAGTAGTTAATGCAAAAGAGCTCCTTTCAGTTTTTTGTTAACCTTTGAAAGAAACTCTTTCTATTTGTAGTTTTTTGCTTACTTTTAACACTCACTGTTTTAATGAACTTTGAGGTAATGTAAAAAATTCTCTCTGTAATTACTTTTTTATTTTCACTGTGGAAACCGAATGTAATTAATTTACTATTGTTTGTTTTTAGCACTTTTAAATATTTGAAAAAAAGTTTTCAGCTTTATATCAGAAAACAGATATATTTATTAGAATGTGCTATAAATTCAACATTATTTTTTCCATTTGATTCTAATAACAAGTCATTTTTTCATACACTTTTAAAAGGTCTTCTGCGAAAAAAACGACAAAAATGTACACAACACAAACACAGACAGAATTTTTTGACGTGGTATTATGATAAATACATGGAAATTATCATGATAAAAATACCACAAACAAATTAATTCTTAAAGCTTCATTTGAACTTTTTACTGTAAGGTTTAGTTTTCTGCAGTAATTGGAAAAGTGTTCCATAAGTTGTTTTTTTTTTATTAGAGTTTAAAATAGTTTATTTCATTTTTAGCTTTTCGTATATTTTCTTTTGTTATAGCGTTGTTTTTAAATAATTTTGTGAAATTTAAAATATCTTTATAAAATTAAATTTTTTATTATCACTGAGGAATTGAGGACTTACTTTTAACACTGCTTTTAATGAACTTTGAGGTAATGTAAAAAATTCTCTCTGCAATTACTTTTTTTTTAATTTTCACTCTGAAAACTGAATATAATTATTTTCCTATCATTTATTTTTTAGCACATTTAAATATTTGAAGGAATTGTTTTAGATTTATTCCAGAAAATAGATAATTATTAGAATGTGCTTAAAACTTTAACATTACAAATGAATTTTTTTCACATCATTCTAATAAGAAGACATTTTTTCATAGTCATTTAAAAATTACTCTGGAAAAAAAAAGTGCACAGCTCTTTTTTTGGTGCAGTATTATGATTAATACAAGGAAAAGACCAAAATAAAAAGAGATCTTTGCAAACAAATTATTTCTTACAGCTTTATTAAAAGTTTCCTATAAGGAAACTTTTACTTAAAGGTTTAGTTTATCAGCAGTTAACGGAAAAGTGTTCCGTTCAGTTTTATTAATGTTTGAAATACATTGTTTTAATTTATCGCTTTTTGTGTTTATTTTATGTTATAACGTTGGTTTTGATTGATTTCGAAATGCGTAAAAAATATTTCTAAAATTAAATTTTTAATTATCACTGAAGTAAGAATATATGTATTTTTCCTACAAGATAAGTTGTTTTAATACATACATGAATATTTATTCCTTTTTGGAGTTTTAATCTAATTTATTTTAAGAATTAATTTTTCACTTACAAATTATAACAATCATTCTTGAACTACTTTTACGTATTTTTGTCATGACATTTATTTAATGAATTCAAATATTTTATTAAATACTCTATGAAACTAGTTTTATTTAATTTTTACTTCGAAAACTAAATATAAATATAGCCTCCAAATGTGTGTTGTTTGCCTATGTACATTACGATTTATTCCTTATATGGTTTTCATTTTATTTATTGTTTTAATAATTTTTTTGCTTACAAATTAACACAATCATTCTTGATCTGTAAAAAAACCTTATTGCATTTCTAAAAATGTTTGTTAGTTAAAATTATATATATATTTTAACACATTTAAACATTTCAAGAAGATTTTACAGCTAGATACCAGAAAACAGAAGTATGTATCAGAATGTGTTTAAAAGTAAATAATTAATATTTTATATGATTTTAATATAAAGTCATTTTTTACCAAATATTTAAATTTTTCTATATAAAAATTACTTGCAGATACAAAAGAAACTAGATTCTTTGGCATGATATTATGACAAATGCATAGAAATTATCGAGGTAAAAAGATGTTTTTAAATTAATTAATTCCTAAACCTTTTTTATACATTTTTTAATTAATGGTTTAGTTTTTCAGTAGTTAATGGAGTTAAGTGATTTCCTATCATTGATTTTTGACAGAGATTCTCACAATTTGTAGCT
>CM063497.1:23113695-23123695 GCA_032207245.1 Pardosa pseudoannulata
TCTCATCTTGGAGCAACAAGCGTGGAGTATATTATCAGCCCGAGTTCCCGCTCAGAACTGTATTTTTTGGCGTTGCTACCTAAGCAAAATTCCAAAGTCTACTTCCGCATCAGCTCTTTTACTCTGTACAGTTCCGTTTGAGGGTATGTCTTTCTCCTATTACGTTATATTTAATGAGTTCCACTATTTTAAATTATGACTCGCTTAATTCTAAACTCCCATTTTTAAACCTGACATTATATATATATATATATATATATATATATATATATATATATATATATATATATATATATATATAATTTAATTAATTATAATTTAAATTAATAATTACAAAAGGAATTTTTTCAAATTATAATAAAAGTTAAAAGAAGACTAATAGAAGAGTCTAGAATACTTCTAACTAATGAAAATAACTATTGAAATTATGATTTCCCTATGTAGATGATTATAGTATTACAATTATATGTTCATAAATTAAATTATAATGGAAGTAAATAATAGTTTAAATGTAAATTAAATTCTTCACAAAAATATAATTACAATAACTAATAATTAAAACATAATAATTAGAGGATAATAATTAATGTTATTACAATTTAATTATTAGAAATTGAATTTTTCTCAAACTACAATAAAAGGAGTAATATTAAAGGCTACTATTTTCATACATTTTCTGGATGATAATTATATATTTCAAAATTTAATTCTTGTTTTCTTAAATTTTAGTTAATCGAGCCCTTCTACATAGGGAAATCATAATTATAATTTCATGAGTTATTTTCATTAGTTAGAAAATTTCAGGTTCTAAAAGTTCTTTTAACTTTTATTATAATTTGAAAACAAATCAATTTGAAATAATTTAAATTATAATAGTAGTAATTATTATACTTTAATTGTTATATTTTAATTATTATTTGTTATAATTATATCACTATGCACTATTTAATTTCCATTTACACTGTTATTTATTTTTATTATTAATTTATGAATCTTTCACCTTAAAACTATGAATATCTACTGAATAAAAAAATAATTACCTTTTAAGTAGTTTTAGACTCTTCTCTTAATCTTCTTTTACCTTTTATTTTAATTTGAGAAAAATCCTGTTCTAATGAATAATTTAAGTTATAACACAATAATTATTATACTTTAATTGTTATATTTTAATTATTATTTATTATAATTATATTACGAACTGTTTAGTTTCCATTTATATGATTATTTTTATTATTATTTAATTTATGAACCTTATATCATAACAGTATAATTATCCACAAAGGAAAACATAATTATATTTCCCGTAGTTAGAAGAGTTTTAGACTCTCCTTTTATCTTTTATTAGAACTTTAAAACAATTATTTTTTAATATTTAATTTAAATTATAATAATAATAATTATGATATTTTAAATAATAATTGTTCTGTTTTAATTATTCGTTATCATATTTATATAATTATTAACTATTTATTATTTGCTTTTATACTGTTATTTATATTTAATATAATTTACTTTAGAACCTTTTATTATAATAGTATAATTATCTACATAGTTAAAAGTAATTATAATTTCAGTAGGTAGTTTCTTAATTTCCAGCACATTTGTGTTGACAATAATTAAATCACTTTCAGTAGAGGGTGTAGAGAATATCTGAGGTATATAAAAAATAGGAAAATCCGTTGCTATAACATTCTCAGTAACATGTTTATTATTGGTAACAATGTTTAAAAAAATTTTATAAAAGTACAATTAAGAAAAAGAAAGAAAAAATTATAACCATTTCTCTAAAATATTAAAGAAAGATTAAATTTTGTTTAATGTTAGATTAAATTTTGGAATATGCCTTTAGCATGTATAAAATTTATACAGAGCGTAATTTTTCACTCTACTTAATACAAGAATTAATTTTAATTTCAGTCGTTAATTTCTTCAATGTTAACATAACTTTGCGTTTAAAGTAAAATCTTTTCATTGCCAATTATCCCGAAGAAAACTACTAAGGTAAATTAAGATTATTTTACAAGCACGAATGGCAGCTAATGTTTGTTTTGCCTTTAATAACTTCCTTAGACAAAAAAAAATCTCCCAGGTGATTTATTGAAGAAGCTTGCAGTTTGTTTGGTCTTGGCGTAGTTAAGTAATTTTCGCGTTTTATTCAGCGATGGCCAACGCCTTAGGCTAATATTTGCCTCAAGTCAACGATCATAAGCTTGAAGAAGTTGTCTTGTATTAAATAAGAGCTACGGTTATTGATTTCTTTAAATATACCCCTCACTAGCGATTAAGATATAATTAGATACTTTAAACATGGACATTTTTCTGAACAGGCAGGTAGGTAGATTTAGGGGATATATCCTCTAAAGGAAATTACACGACTCATAAAATTAAAAAAATTATAAAATTTTTCACTTCTTCTAGCCTAAAAAATAACAGATTTGCGAGATAATTTTTTTAAACAAATTTAGAACAAATTATTATACAGTGGGTTCCACTTAATACGATCAGTTTGGGACACCGTCATTTTGATAAGAATAACCGATTGATAACAATAAACGATATGCAAAATGAGATAAATTTACCCCCCCCCTTTAACTCACATGTTCTACATTTCAAAATAAAATGAAAAACTCACATTATATTTATGTACTGTATATTATCCTTTAAGAAACAAGAATTGTTTATATAATAAAAAATAAGTGATCAATTGTTGACTGTCTACAATTCTTTCTAAGAAGCTCATTGATATATCGTTCGTAATCATAATGTTTTTTAAAGTCATAGGAGCGGTGTTGTACTCCACGTTTCAACACTTTCAATGCAATTCAGAAGCTGAGAAATGTTTAACTGCGCTGCAGCATTGCACTGACTCATTTTTTGGTAACCTGTCATAACGATTTAAAATTTCGATATTTAGTTTTAATGTCAAGTCATTTCGCTTTCTGGCTTCCATATCGACAAACTGCACGTAAGCGAGCAAGGCATAAAATGTGAACACGCTCCTTCTCAGTTCCGGATAGAATTTGTTGCTTTCTGCTTATCTGACTACTACTGACCACCAGGAGGGTGTGAGTATTTCTGAAAAATTCCAGAAACGTGTAACTTACTACTACTTTGTTTTTTCTCCTTTTCTCTAGGTGAAAGAGGGAGAAATCTCGGAAATTAAAACAAGAACAGTTTGTATTAATCTATTTTTTTTGCAATAATTAATACAGTGGACTCCGTTTAATGGGATCGTTTTGGACACCATGATTTTGATAACAATAACCGATTGATAACAAGAAACGTTATGCAAAATTAAATAAATTTACCCTCCTTTTAATTCACACTTACCAAATTTCAAAATAAAATAAAAAAACAACTCACCTTATATTTGTGTACTATATATTATCCTTTAAAACTTAATTGTATACATAATTTTAAAAATTGGTGCATTGTTGAATGTCTACAATTCTTTCTAAGATAAATTGTTCGTAATCATAATGTATTTTAAAGTCATCGGAGCGGTGTTGTACTCCACGTTTCGACACTTTCAGTGCAATTCAGAGGCTGAAAAATGTTTTACTGCACTGCAGCATTGTTCTGAGTCGTTTTTGGTAACCTGTCATAACGATTTAAAATTTCGGTCTTTTGTTTTAACGTTAAATCATTCCGCTTTCTGGCTTCCATATCGACAACCTGATCTAAGAGAGCAAGGCATAAAATGTGAAGACCATCCTTCTCAGTTCTGATAAGAATATATTGTCTTCTGTTTATCTGACAATCATGGACCACCAGCAGGGTGTGCGTATTTCTGAAAAATTCAAGGAACGTGTAATACCCCACTTCTTTCACCCTTTACCATTTCCCTGGGTGGACAAGGGACAATTCTTGTTAAATTAAAACAACAGCAAAGGGAAAGTAAAGATTGGGTTCTTTCTGAATATATTGTGATTATTCCTTTGCCAGTTAAAATGAGGTTCGAAAACGGATCCCATTAACCGATGTGACGATCCCATAAAGCGATCATTTTAACATACAAATGAATAGAGAAAATCGGGACCAAGTGATTTCGATAACAGTAAGCGATTGATAACATTAACCGCGATTACATTAAGCGGAGTCCACTTATATCCTTCATTTTTGAATTATAAAAAAGTTTACATAAAAGTTTATCAATGCCCTCTTTAGTTTTAAAAATAATCAAATCTATCGAAAAATAGTGTATTTAATATTAAAAGTTTCTTTTAGATTCTCGTGGATTGATAACCTCTGAGATAAAGAAAAGTTTCAAATTTGTTTATACAATAAATTTGAAAAGTTTGTTTATACTATTATACGAGGGTTGGAACTTTAATAGTGGCAACACTGTTGTAAAAATGCTACGCAAGAAAACCAACGAATATGGTGTATACCTATTCCACACGTAAGATACATACCTATCTTACCTCTTAGCAATATGACTCGTAATTCCTACGTCATACAAATGCGGAGTGAAACGAAGAACGGATCCTTGTATTAGCTTGCGGTGTAAAGTAAGTGTTGTCAGGATGTTCTCAAAACAAGAACAACGAAAATGGATAAAGATTCAATATCCCATAGGTCGTACATCACGACAATGTCATCTAGGACTTTAAGAGACTGACGGGGAATCTGCATTGCTTACGGAACTGTAGCAAAATGGGTAAAAGTCTTCAATGAAGGACGTCAATATGTGGCAGACATGCATCCTCCAAGTCGTCCTAGCGTCAGCAATGCAGAAGTGCATGCTGTTGCCACACTTATGGACAGTGATCGATGTCAAACGATTCTTAAGCTGGTCAGAAAGACAGGATTTGCTTATATGACTGTATTGCACATTTTGAAGGAACGCCTGAACGTGAGAAAAAATCTGCACTTTCTGAAGAAATCTCCTATCATTCTGCATGACATTCTTCGGTCACATACAGCGCAAGGGGTGACTGATATGTTCGATCGATAAGGCTGGGAAGGGCTTTACCATCCATCTTACTCCCTAGATCTAACACCTTGGGACCTAATTCCTATAATGAAGAAACCACTTCGTGGCATTCGCTTCACAACTATTCCAGATATTCTTACGCAATAGACCGTTCCATTCGAACTATCAACAGAACAGGCACTGCTACAGGTGTTCTGCGACTTCCACACCGTTGGAAAAGGTTTATACACAATGATGGCGACTATATTCAAGGACTGTAAAGCATGGTGACATGAATCACTTATGTTTTCCATGTAAATAAATAGTTGCCACTATTCAAGTTTCAACCCTTGTATATTTGTAAAATCGGTATAAAAATGTGCCAATGTACTTTTAATCTTTGAAAATAAATCAATCGGAAAATACAATATTTAAAATTAAAATTTCCTTTTAGATTGTCGTGGATTAAAGATCTCTAAGCAAAGATAAATTTTGAGACTTTATATACTTCTTTATATACTATATTGAACTTATATTGACTTTGTATTTGAAGACTATATATATTTCTTTGACCTATATATTGAGCTTATATTGAATTTATACACTTCTTTAGACTTTATATTCTAATCTAATATAAATCAGATCATAGTTCAACAGAGAGATATTTCACCGAAATTGCTGTAAGAATGATATAAATACCAATTTGATTGAATTTGAAATTATCTGCATGGTTTTGAAATTAGTTAAACTGATATTGGAAAGTTTCTGTTATAATGTACATCACTCTTCCTTTTATTAGGAAAATTTCATCTAATAAATCCTCCCACAAAAGTATTCCGTAAAATATGCATATATTTCATTGAAGCAGTTTTTAAAACTCAGGAATTTAACAAGCTATTGTCCAATTTTTTGTGAAATTGTCGATGTAATATTTTTCCTTCTACTGAGCTAATTCAGTTTAATATATAACTAAAGTTAGAAACTTTATTAATTTAATAGAAAAGTTGAAATTTGAGTGAAATCTGTAATTTTAAATACATAAGTTAAGCCGAACTGTCTAGAAATTCAATTGTTTAATTGTAATTCAGGTGATAAAAATAGGTTTCCATAACTCGAAAATTTTACAACTGTATTAAATAACGGGATTTATATTTTTACGGTGTTTAAAACCTACAGAAATATGATTAAAATATGATAATATATTTTAATAGTTTAGTCAAAAAAAATTTTTTTTACACTTTAATATTTAATTTTTATTTTATTAACACATTGTATGCGGGACACGTACTAGTACTTTTTCTG
Source organism: Pardosa pseudoannulata (assembly GCA_032207245.1). Lineage (NCBI taxonomy): Eukaryota > Metazoa > Arthropoda > Arachnida > Araneae > Lycosidae > Pardosa > Pardosa pseudoannulata. Next base: position 23,119,913 of record CM063497.1, read on the forward strand.
AGGATTGATACTTGAGAACGGGACGAGTACTAGTATGTTTTCTGACGTTTAGTGAGTTTTTCTTATTTAATCGCCGATTATTCTAATATATCTTTTGTATATGAAATTATACAATTTCGAAAAAAGTCATTAGATTTATTATATTTAATCATTAATTAATTTATTACTCCCATCGTATAAGAAATTATACAATTTCGAAAAGAAGATGAAAATGACTTATTTTTATATTTAATCAATGATTATTCTAATATACTGATTGTACATGAAATTATACAATTTCGGAGAAAGTCATTAGGTTTTCTACTATATTAAATCATTAATCTACTACATCCATTGTATACAAAATTACACAATTTACAAGAAAGTGATTAGTGAGTTCTTTATATTTAATTATTGATTATTCTAACAACTATTTTATAAGAAATTATGCAATTTATAAAAAAGTCTATAGATGTTTTATGGCTAATCATTAATTAATCTACTACTCCAACTGTATACAAAATTATTCAATTTCTAAGATAGTCATTAGATATTTTTATATTTAATCATTAATTAATCTACTACACCTATTGTATAAGAAATTACATAATTTAAGAGAAAGTGATTATAGAGATTTTTATTATTAATCATTGATTATTCTAATATACATATTGTATACAAAATTATAAAATTTCGAAGGAAATCATTAGATTTTTTTATATTTAATCATTAATTAATCTGCTACACCCATTGTATACGAAATTATACAATTTACGAGAAAGTGATTAGTGAGTATTTTATATTTAATGATTGATTATTCTAATATAACAATTGTATACGAAATTATACAACTACGAAGAAAACCATTCGATTTGTTTATATTTAACCATTAATTTATCTACTACACCCATTGTATACGAAATTATACAATTTACGATAAAGTGATTAGTTGGTTTTTTATGTTTAATTATTGATTATTCTAATATACCAATTGTAAACGAAACATACAACTCCGGAGAAAACCATCAGATTTTTTTATATTTAATCATTAATTAATCGACTACACCCATTGTATACGAAATTATACAATTTACGAGAAAGTGATTAGTGAGTTTTTTGTATATAATAATTGATTATTCTAATATACCAATTGTATACGAAAGTATACAACTACAGAGAAAACCTTTAGATTTTTATATTTAATCACTAATTAATCTACTACACCCATTGTATACGAAATCATACAATTTACGAGAAAGTGATTAGTGAATTTTTTATATTTAATCATTGATTATTCTAATATACCAATTATATACGAAATTATACAACTTTGAAGAAAACCATTAGATTTTTTTTATATTTAATCATTAATTACTTTACTACGTCCATTGTATACGAAATTATAGAATTAACGAGAAAGTGATTAGTGAGTTTTTTATATTTAATCATTGATTATTCTAATATACCAATTGTATACGAAATAATACAACTACGGAGAAAACTATTAGTTTTTTTTATATTTAACCATTAATTAATCTACTACACCCATTGGATAGAAAATTATACATTTCCCAATAAAGTTATCGGATTTTCGATTTCATTTTATTTATTTTACTATATACATTCTATACAAATTCATAAAATTTCCAAGCAATTATTTGTAACTTATTTTATAACTAATATTTATTGAATAAACAAAACACGTTGTTTAGTTGTAAAAAATTTTCCACAAGTTCAAATCCTTATTTAAAAATGTCTGTTCAGGAAATAGGGGAACATTTTTTAGAATATAAAACTATCAAATAAATAAATAAATAACAGAAGATGAAAAAAATATTTAAGCCTCAAAAAAAGTTCTAAATCCAGCTACAGGAATATATTTTTCAAAAAAACTACTACTCCCATTGTATACAAAATTATACAATTTACAAGAAAGTGAGGTTTTTTTTAATATTTAATCATTGAATATTCTAATATACTTATTGTACATGAAATTATACAATTTCGAAAAAAATCATTAGATTTTCTTTTATATTAAATCCTTAATCTACTACATCCATTGTATACGAAATTACACAATTTACAAGAAACTACGGAGATTTTTATATTTAATTATTGAATATTCTAACACAACTATTTTATAAGAAATTATGCAATTTCTTAAAAAGACAGATTTTTTATGGTTAATCATTAATTAAACAACTACACTAATTGTATACGAAGTTATTCAATTTAGAAAAAAGTGATTACAGAATTTTTTATATTTAATCATTAATTATTCTAATATACCTATTGAATACAAAATTATAAAATTTCGAAGAAAATCATTAGATTTTTTTAATTAAATTATCCTTACTTAACTCCATTGTATACGAAATTATTTACATAGAAATTCACACTTAGATTTTTATATTTAATTATTGAATATTCTAACACAACTATTTTATAAGAAATTATGCAATTTCTTAAAAAGACAGATTTTTTATGGTTAATCATTAATTAAACAACTACACTAATTGTATACGAAGTTATTCAATTTAGAAAAAAGTGATTACAGAATTTTTTATATTTAATCATTAATTATTCTAATATACCTATTGAATACAAATTTAGAAAATTTCGAAGAAAATCATTACATTTGTTATTTAATTATGAATTATTTTACTTCAGTTATTGTACACAAAATTATACAAATTCGAAGAAAATCACTAGATTTTTTATATTTAATTATTAATTAGTCTACGTTACCCACTGTATATGAAATTATACATTTCAAGAGAAAGTGATTAGTGAGTTTTTTATATTTAATCATTGATTATTCTAATATGCCAATTGTATACGAAATTATACAACTACGAAGAAAACCATTATATTTTTTATAGTTAATCATTATTTAATCTACTACCCCCATTATATACAAAATTAAATTTTTCCAATAACGTTATCAGAATTTTTAAGATTTAATTTTTATTTATTTTACTATATACATTCTATACAAATTCACACAATTTCCAAGCTATTATTTGTAACTTATTTTATAACTAATATTTATTGAATAAACAAAACACGTTGTTTAGTTGTAAAACATTTTCCACAAGTTCAAATCCTTATTTAAAAATGGCTGTTCAGGAAATAGGGGAACATTTTTAAGAATATAAAACTATCAAACAAATAAATATTATATATAACAAAATTAAAATTTTCAAAAAAGTTCTATCAGATAAGATTATTTTTACTACTACTCCCATTTTATACAAAATTATACAATTTACAAGAAATTATTTTTTTTATATTTAACTTATTTCTAATATACTTATTTATGAAATTATACAACAAAACATTAGTTTTTTTTATATTAAATTTTAATCCACTTCAATCCATTTTAAAACACAATTTCAAGAAATAGGGGAACATTTTTATATAATTAATGATTATCAAACAAATAAATATTTTATAAGAAGATGAAATTTCTTAAAAAAAAGATTTCTTATGGTTAATATATTTAAAACTACACTAATAGTATACAAATTATTCAATTTAGAAAAAGTTATTACAGAATTTTTTTTATTTAATCAAATTATTCTAATATACCTATTGTACAAAATATACAATTTGAAGAAAAGTCATTAGATTTTTTTATTTAATTATTAATATTTTACTAATCCATTGTATTCGAAATTATATACATTTATACACATTTACAAATTTACATTTACATTTATACTGTACATTTTATATTTAATTATTGATTATTCTAACACAACTATTTTATAAGAAATTATCCAATTTCTTAAACAGTCATTA
>CM063497.1:23128695-23131195 GCA_032207245.1 Pardosa pseudoannulata
TATTCGTGAACAGTGATGAATTGACGTACAAAATTATTCATGCGCAAGAGAGTGACGAATATATAAAAACAATTAAAAATTTATTACAAGCAGGCAAAACTTCTGAATTTATCTTGAATAACAATGTTTTGTATAAGGTTGTTAATGATCAAGAATTGCTGGTAGTACCAGAGATGATGCAAGTAGACATCGTGAAGAATGCACACTCTTTTGGACATTTCGCTGCTACAAAGACTGAGGACTTGGTGAAACGCAATTATTATTTCCCAGATATGAGAAAGTGTATTGAGAACGTGATAAGAAATTGTGTAGAGTGCATATTAGTGAATAAGAAGGCAGGTAAAGGAGAAGGTCTTTTACATCCCATTCCTAAGGAAGATTCGCCATTATCAACGTACCATGTCGATTTTATTGGACCATTACCAACAACTAACAAGAATTATAATCACATATTCACAGTGGTTGATGCATTTACCAAATTTACATGGCTGTACCCAACCAAAAATACTACAGCACAGGAAGCTATCGACAGATTAAAACTTCAACAGAAAACCTTTGGAAATCCGTCACGTATTATCAGTGATCGAGGAGGAGCATTTAGATCCAAGGAATTTGAAGAATATTGTACTAAAGAGAAAATTGATCATGTGCAAATAACTGCGGGAGTACCTAGAGGAAATGGACAAGTGGAAAGAATCCATAGAACCCTGATCCCAATATTAACAAAGATGTCCATAGATGATCCTGCGAAATGGTTTAAGCATGTCGACTCACTACAGCGTGTTTTGAATTGCAGTACGCCACGTAGTACTAAATATTCACCGTTTGAATTACTCATGGGAACCAGAATGAAGAATCCTGAAGAAACAGTTATAAGAAATTTGCTCGTGGAAGAAATTCAAGAACAGTTTCATCAACATCGTGACAACATTAGAAATGAAGCCAAGAAGAACATTTTAAAGATACAAGAGGAAAACCGTAAGACTTATAACAGAAAGCGAAAAGGAGCTCATCAATACAAAACCGGAGATTTGGTGGCGATATTGAGGACGCAGTTTGGAAGCAAATTGAAGCTAAGACCGAAATATTTTGGACCCTATCAAGTCACAAGTGTTAAACAGCATGAGCGCTATAATGTGAAAAAAATTGGGGACCACGAAGGGCCGAATGTCACATCATCGTCAGCAGACCAAATGAAACCATGGACTAAATAGTAGAAGTGAAAAGTGAACTCAGACTATTTTGTGTGGTGTTTAACAATTTGTAATCCAAGTTATTAATCTATGTGTTTTGTTTTGTTTTGTTTTTTTAGTTAGTATTTTAGATCCAGGACTGTTTCGTCAGTGAGGACACTGCCAGTCAGGATGCCCGAGCGGTTGTAGGACCGGTGAAGACCATTCGGAGACAGATGATAGATGGCGCTGCTGAGTGCTAGGGAAGGAGGCTGTCAGAGAGGGAGAGGGGGTCCGGAGGTCCGACGCGCAGGTCGACCATGAGACCGAGATAGATTAACCGGAGATAATCCTTTAATTATATTATATGTGTGTGTGTAACGTTAAGTGTTGTGTATTAAATGTGATTGTCTTCAGAAAAGTATCGTCGTTACTGTTGTCATTACCCCTAGACGCCGTCCTGCCCTACATATACATACATATATACACATATATATATACATATACATATATACATACATATAAACACATACACATACATATATACACATATATATACATACATATATACACATATATATATACATACATATATACACATATATATATACATACATATATACACATATATATATACATATATACACATATATACATATATACACATATACACACATACATATACACATATATATATATACATATATACATACACACATACATATATACACATATATACATACAAATATACATACACATATACACATACATATACATACATACATATACATATACATATATACATATACATATATACATACATACATACATATATATATGTATGTATGTATGTATACACACATATACACACTAGCATATAGCCCGTCATATGACAAGATCAGTAACATTTTTAAATTTCTAGAATTTGAAAGTACCCTATGAGCCAGGTAAAAAAAATATTTTGTTTTCTGGCTGAGAAATATCTAGCATTAATTAATAATCGATGACTAAATTTGAAATTATCACATATCTGCCTAATCTATTATTTTAACCAAATATAAAAAAAATATTTACGTCATATCTAAGTTCAGTGATAAAACGTAGGAAAAATAATGAAGACGATATTTAAATATTTTAAAATAAGATATGATTCAATGAGATGCTTAAAGGAATAACGTCATACGGTTAGAAAAAACGTTACTTTTATCTATAAAATTATGTGATAAATTGATAAATTTTATCACCTGCTATTAACCGGGAAAATAGGGCTTGAAATAATGGCATTAAACTCTATAAAGAAGATGAACGGGTAGTTTTTGAACGTTTGA
>CM063497.1:23143695-23166195 GCA_032207245.1 Pardosa pseudoannulata
TTTATTTAGGCAAACAGATAGAAATGAAATAGATATTTTATTGATATCCCCATTGCTGATTTTGTGAAATTTAGAACACATAGAGAGCAGGCCATATTTCTAATTTCTTATATTATATTTCGTTTGACCTCTATTTGTTTAAATTATTCACTAGTTTAATAGATTATATATATTTCAAACAATTGTATACATATACATTAGAAGCGAAAGTTGTCTAATCATACTCAATAAATTTTAATCTCATCTTCTTCTAAATTCATTCTAAAAATATCGATAGAAAAACATACGCCTACGACAAAATAAAATTTATTTCATTCTAGACAGAGACTTAAAAATATATTTTGTGCTAGAGACGTTACAAAAATTCTACGAGGAGAGGCGAAAAAATAAGAATAGAGCTCACTGCAATTTTGTATTTTTTCCGTAACGAGGCAATTTTTTGTAGTTCTCCAAACTAATGGGTTACTAAAAATATATATACGTAATAAAAAAAGAGACTGTTAAGTTAAATGCATTTTCCGGTGGTTATAGTACCTGGTAGCAGAAAATGTATTGGCTTTAATGAGAGGACAATTTTTTTGTTATTCCGATAGTCACATTTTTTAAAGTCAGTTAAAATTCAAATTTTTTTTATAGTTAATAACCATTAAATGCTTGTATGCGTAAATTTTTTACAGATTTTTTTTTTGATAAAATAGAAATAAACTATTCGAAAATAGAAAGTTTGTTTTCTATTTGTACAAGTTTATAAATAAATCTTTAGGATAAATGTGCTATTGGTTTACTGTTTAAATTAGAGAATCAATACGTATTTGCATTTTTACAATGCTCTATGCAAGAGACTAACTAGATGGGGTAAGGAATTCTTGCCAAAGATACAATTTTGTTTAGAGCAAATAAACTAAATACTAATTTACAATAAGGGATTAACGTTACATTTTTAAAATTATACTAAAGTGTGGATTTATTAAGTAATCAGATAAAGTAATTTTAGTATTGCTTATAATCTCGTAAATCTCAACGTATTACCTTGAAGATCTTTGTCTGCAAATTGCTTCGTAAGATAACATTCCGTTAACCACAATTCTACTAATTACTAATTTAGAAAAATGGTCTTATTACTTTTTTTACTTACTTATTCTTAGATATAGGTTTATTAGTTTAACAAATACTGTGAGTTTAGTCTAGCCTAGAGTCTCTAAAATATCAAATTTATTTTGCAACTGTTCATCTGCATATAATTTCGAAAGATACAATTTTGTTCAGAGTAAGTCTACTAATTAAGAATTTATAATAAGGGGTACAATGCTAATTTATTAATACTCAAATCTATTAGTTTGAGATATTTTTATATATATATATATATATATATATATATATATATATATATATATATATATATATATATATATATATATATATATATATATATATATATATATATATATATATAATGAATATATTTATAATTTTTTTTTATATATATATATTAAATATTTTTAGATTATTATTATATATAAAATATCTATATATAAATATTAAATATTTATTTTATTATTTATAATATTTTATTATTTTATATAAAAATATATATATATATATGGTATGATAAGTTAGAAGGAAAATCTGTATAAACTCGAAATTAAATCTCTAAAATAGTCTACTAAAAATATCGATAGAAAAATATACAGCTTCGACAAAATAAAATTTATTTCATTCTAGATAAAAATTTGAGAATATATTTTGTGTCAGACGTTACAAAAATTCTACGAGGAGAGGAGAAAAAATAAGAATAGAGCTCACTACAATTTTGTATTTTTTCCGTAACGAGGCAATTTTTTGTAGTTCTGCAAACTAATGGGTTGCTAAAAATATATATACGTAATAAAAAAGAGACTTAAGTTAAATGTATTTCCTGGTGGTAATAGTACCTGGTAGCAGAAAATGAGTTGGCTTTAATGAGAGGACAACTTTTTTGTCATTCCGATATGACACAATTTTGAAAGACAATGGAAATTCAAAATTTATTTTATAGTTAATGACAATTAAATATTTGTACGCTTAATTTTATTTTTATAAGATAAACTATTCAAAATTAGAAAGTTTGTTTTTTTATTTTATACATGTTTATAAATAAATCTTCAAGATAAATGTGCTTTTGTTTTAAGTTCTAAATTAGGAAAATAGTATGTATTAGTAATTTTACAATGATCTACACAACAGATTAAATAGATGGGGTAAGGAAATGTCAGAGATACAATTTTGTTAAGGATAAATCTACTAATTACTAATTTACAAAATGGGATTAACCTTAAATTATTTTAGGTCTAGATTTAGTAAGTTAAAAAATAAAGTAATTTTAGTATTGCTTATAATCTCGTAAATTTCAACGATGAAAATTCAAACATTTTTTTTTATTGACCATTAAATGTTTGTACGCATAAATTTTTTAATAGAATTTTTTTTCAATTAAAATAAACTAATCAAAAATAAAAAAAGTTTTTTTTCTTTTTTATATAAGTTTATAAATAAATCTTTAAGAAGAATGGGCTTTTGTTTCACAGTTTAAATTAGGGAATTTTTAGGTACTAGTATTTTTACAATGCTCTATGCAAGAGACTAATTAGATGAGGAAATGAATTATTGTCAAAAATACAAATGTTTAGGGGAAATCTAATTACTAATTTATAATAAGTGATTAACGTTATATTTTTAAATTTATTCTTAGGTGTAGCTTTATTAAGTTATCGGATAAAGTAATTTTAGTGTTGCTTATAGAATCTTAAATCTCAACTTATTACCTTGAAGCTCTTTGTCTGCAAATTGTTTCGTAAGATAAAATTACGTTTAGGACAAATCTACTAATTACTGATTTAGAAAAATGCCTTTAATATTATATTTTTTACTTATTCTTAGATGTAGGTTTATTAGTTCAATGTTAGTTTGAGTTTAATCTTGCCTAGAGTCTCTAAAATCTTCACTTTAAAATATTGCAGCTGTTCATCTGCATATTATTTCGAAAGAGACAGTTTTGCTTAGAGTAAGTCTAATAATTAAAAATTTAGAATAAGGGGTATAATGCCGTTTTATTAACTTTTCTGAAATCTCTTTATTAGTATTTATTTTTTTATTTTGATATTACTATTAGTTTAATTTTAGTTTATTATTGAAGTTTATTATTTTACCATATATATATATATATATATATATATATATATATATATATATATATATATATATATATATGCATGTATGTACTCAAAGGTATAGATAAGCGTTAGATGTGAATAATCTGTATAAATTTGTCGAACTGTATTGATTAAATCCTAAACTATGCATTTTTAAGTCTATTAAAATATCGATTGAAAATATACATCTACTACAAAATAAAATTTATTTCATTCTAGACAGAGAATAGTATTCAAGAGAGACGTTACAAAAATTATACGAGGGAGAAAATAATAAGAATAGAGCTCTCTGCAATTTTGTATTTTTTCTGTAACGAGGCAATTTTTTGTAGTTCTCGAAACTAATGCGTTGTTAAAAATATATATACGTAATAAAAAAGGGACTGTTAAGTTAAATGCATTTTCAGGTGGTAATAGTACCTGGCAAAGGGAAATTAGTTGACTTTAATGAGATGAAAATTTTTTTGTCATTCCGATATCTCACAATTTTGAAAGACGATGGTAATTCAAAATTTATTTTATAGTTAATGACATTTAAATATTTGTACGCTTAATTTTATTTTTATAAGATAAACTATTCGAAATTAGAAAGCTTGTTTTTTATTTTATACATGTTTATAAATAAATCTTCAAGTTGAATGTGCTTTTGTTTTAAGTTTTAAATTAGGAAAATAGTATGTATTAGTAATTTTACAATGATCTACGTAACAGACTAAATAGATGGGGTAAGGAATTGTTGCGAAAGATACAATTTTATTAAGGACAAATCTACTAATTACTAATTTACAATAAGGAATTAAAATTAAATTATTTTAGGTGTAGATTTAGAAAGTTAAAAATTAAAGTAATTTTAGTATTGCTTATAATCTCATAAATTTCAACGATGGAAATTCAAACATTTTTTTTATTGACCATTAAATGTTTGTACGCATAAATTTTTTAATATAATTTTTTAAAATTAAAATAAACTATTCAAAAATAAAAAAGTTTGTTTTCTTTTTTATTTAAGTTTATAAATAAATCTTTAAGAAGAATGGGCTTTTGTTTCACAGTTTAAATTAGGGAATTTTTAGGTACTAGTATTTTTACAACGCTCTATGCAAGAGACTAATTAGATGAGGAAATGAATTATTGTCAAAAATACAAATGTTTAGGGGAAATCTACTAATTACTAATTTATAATAAGTGATTAACGTTATATTTTTAAAGTTATTCTTAGGTGTAGCTTTATTAAGTTATCGGATAAAGTAATTTTAGTGTTGCTTATAGAATCTTAAATCTCAACTTATTACCTTGCAGTTCTTTGTCTGCAAATTGCTCCGTAAGATAACATTCCGTTTACGACAATTCTACTAATTACTAATTTAGAAAAATGGGCTTATTATTATGTTTTTTACTTATTATTAGATGCAGGTTTATTGGTTTAACGGATACTGTGAATTACGTTTTGTCTAGAGTATCTAAAATCTCAACTTCATTACTTTGCATCTGTTCATCTGCATATTATTTCGAAAGATATAATTTTTGTATAGTAAGTCTACTAATTGAGATTTTGAATAAGGTGCATAATGCTAATTTATTAATTTTTCTAAGGTATGTTTATTAGTTTAAATTAAAGTTTATTAGTTTAACATCATTATTAGATTCTTAGTTTGTTTTTAGTCTATATATATATATATATATATATATATATATACACGCAAAGGTATGGATAAGCGTTGGGAGTGAAAAATCGGTGTAAAGTTGTCTAATTTTATTGAATGAAGTCTAAACTATGTATTTTTTAAATCTATTAAAAATATCGATAGAAAAATATACACCTACGACAAAATAAAATTTATTTCATTCTAGATAGAGACTTGAGAATATATTTTGCGAGAGACGTTACAAAAATTCTACGAGGTAAGGAGAAAAAAATAAGAATAGAGGTCTCTATAAATTTGTGTTTTTTCTGTAACGAGGCAATTTTTTGTAGTTCTTCAAACTAATGGGTTGCTAAAAATATATATGTAATAAAAAACAGGCTGTTAAGTTAAATGCATTTTCCGGTGGTAACAGTACCTGGTAACGGAAAATGAGTTGACTTTAATGAGAGGACAATTTTTTTGTCATTCCGATATGACACAAATTTGAAAGACGATGGTAATTCAAAATTTATTTTATAGTTAATGACATTTAAATATTTGTACGCTTAATTTTATTTTTATAAGATAAACTATTCGAAATTAGAAAGCTTGTTTTTTATTTTATACATGTTTATAAATAAATCTTCAAGATGAATGTGCTTTTGTTTTAAGTTTTAAATTAGGAAAATAGTATGTATTAGTAATTTTACAATGATCTACGTAACAGACTAAATAGATGGGGTAAGGAATTGTTGTCAAAGATACAATTTTTTTAAGGACAAATCTACTAATTACTAATTTACAATAAGGGATTAACCTTAAATTATTTTTAGGTGTAGATTTAGTAAGTTAAAAAATAAAGTAATTTTATTATTGCTTATAATCTCGTAAATTTCAACGATGGAAATTCAAACATTTTTTTTTTATTGACCATTAAATGTTTGTACTCATAAATTTTTTAATAGAAATTTTTTTTGAATTAAAATAAACTATTCAAAAATAAAAAAAGTTTTTTTTATATAAGTTTATAAATAAATCTTTAAGGAGAATGGGCTTTTGTTTCACAGTTTAAATTTTGAATTTTTAGGTACTAGTATTTTTACAATGCTCTATGCAAGAGACTAATTAGATGAGGAAATGAATTGTTGTCAGAAATACAAATGTTTAGGGAAAACCTACTAATTACTAATTTATAATAAGTTATTAACGTTATATTTTTAAAGTTATTCTTAGGTGTAGCTTTATTAAGTTATCAGATAAAGTAATTTTAGTGTTGCTTATAGAATCTTAAATCTCAAGTTATTACCTTGAAGCTCTTTGTCTGCAAATTGCTTCGTAAGATATTATTCCGTTTACGACAATTCTACTAATTACTAATTTAGAAAAATGGGCTTATTATATTTTTTACTTATTATTAGATGAAGGTTTATTAGTTTAACGGATACTGTGAGTTAAGTTTTGCCAAGAGTCTTTAAAATCTCAACTTCATTACTTTGCATCTGTTCATCTGCATATTATTTCGAAAGATATAATTTTGTTTAGAGTAAATCTACTAATTGAGAATTTAGAATAAGGTGCATAATGCTAATTTATTAATTTTTCTAAGGTATGTTTATTAGTTTAAATTAAAGATTATTAGTTTAACATTATTATTAGATTCTTAGTTTATTTTTAGCCTATTATTAAAGTTATATATATATATATATATATATATATATATATATATATATATATATATACACGCAAAGGTATAGATAAGCGTTGGGAGTGAAAAATCGGTGTAAAGTTGTCTAATTTTATTGAATAAAGACTAAACTATGCATTTTTTAAGTCTATTAAAAATATCGATAGAATAATATACACCTACTACAAAATAAAATTTAATCTCAACTTATTACCTTGAAACTCTTTGTCTGCAAATTGTTTCGTAAGATAAAATTACGTTTAGGACAAATCTACTAATTACTTATTTAGAAAAATGGGCTTATTATTTTTTTATTTATTCTTAGATGTAGGTTTATTAGTTTAACAGATACTGTGATTTTAGTCGTTTCTAGTCTCTGAAATCTTAAATTTATTACTTTGCAACTGTTCATCTATATATTATTTCGAAAGATACAATAATTTTGTTTACTGTAAGTCTACTAATTAAAAATTTAGAAAAAATGGGTATAATGCTAATTTATTAATTTTTCTAAGGTATGTTAATTCGTTTAAATTAAAGTTTATTAATTTAATATTAATATTAGTTTATTTTATTTTATTTGCTTATTTTTAGTTTACTATTAAAGTTTATTAGGTTATTATATATATACAAAGGTATAGATAAGCGTTAGAAGTGAATAATCGGTATAAAGTTGATGAATTTTATTGAATAAAGCCTAAACTGTGCATTTTTAAATTTATTAAAAAATATCGATAGAAAAATATACACATACTACAAAATAAAATTTATTTCTTTCTAGACTGAGACTCGAGAACATTTTTTTCGAGAGACGTTAAAAAAATTCTACAACGAAAGGAGAAAAATAAGAATAGAGCTCTCTGCAAAATTGTATTTTTTCTGTAACGAGGCAATTTTTTGTAGTTCTCGGAACTAATGGGTTGCTAAAAATATATATACGTAATAAAAAGGAGGACGATGTTAAATGCATTTTCCGGCGATAATAGTACCTGGCAACGGGAAATGAGTTGGCTTTAATTGGATAATTTTTTTGTCATTCCGATATGACAGAATTTTGAAATATGGTGGAAATTCAAATTTTGTTTAGTGTTAATGATCATTAATTATTTGTATGCTGAGTTTTTTTTATAGAATTTTTTTGGTGAGAAAATAAACTTTTCAAAAATAGGAAACTTTGTGTTTTGTTTTTCACAAGTTTATTAATATTTTTTAGTTGAAAGTGATTTTGAGTTGCAAATTTAATGAGAAAATTTATATGTACAGTGCGGGAAAAATCATAAAGACTGGACTTTTCAAACTTCCGTTCATGTTTTGAAATCAACTAAATCTAGGCTGGAAGCTAACCAGGTAAAATACCTTCAATGATTCCCTAGTAGCCCTGATCTGAATGTATTAGAATGTAAATTTGGGGAATTTGAGAACGAAATGTTTACAAAAATTGAAGACAATGAAATTCGAAGTTTGAGGTATGCTAATAAAAATTTCTGGAACAATATTGATGCATGTAACTTTATGTGGTCTGTTAGATTCAAAGAACAAGATACTAGTCACAGAGAGTAAAAGGGTCTCACATCAATTATCGATGAAATACATACTTTATAATTTCTTTGTACACAGAGTCTATTAACGATTTGTTAATGTAGTTATTAATGGTTTTATTTTTTCTTTAGACCCTAGTAGCATATAATGTATATGACATTTCATAAATGTCTCATTTTTTTATTTATATTATATTTTCAAGCGGCTTTATAATTTTTTCCTCCATTGTATCAGTATTTTTACAATACTATATGCAATATATTATTTTAGTGGGGAAATATTATTGAGAATATAAACGTACAAACTTGAAGCAGCTAGTTTTAAGAAAACGTATTTTCAATTTCTATATAGATGTTTGCATTCATAAAAAACTGATTTTAAGGTGTCTTAATATAACTCCCGACTCAAAAACTTTATATAACGGCATTTTTTTGATTCATCATAAAATACTATGATCTTCAAATTTTATAATGATGATACTTTAAACTCTGTTAACTTAAAAAATTACCATCGATATTTCATTTCGATTATTTTCAATACCAAATGAAAAACATGTATGTTTAGCATAACTAGAATTTTTATACAAGTCTAAACAGCCTATTTATATGAATATATGAATATATATATTATATATATATATATATATATATATATATATATATATATATATATATATATATATATATATATATATATACACAAGAACGAACGCACACTCACACACACACACACACACATATATATATATATATAAAATACTTAAACACATATATATACACATATATACATATATATACATACATATACACATATATACACACATACATACACATATATACACACATATACACACATGTATACATATACACATATACATACACTTGTATGTATATATATATATATATATATATATATATATACACATACACATATATGTAATATAATTTTTAAATACCAAATGAAAAATATGAAATTTATTTACGTGCAAGGTAACTTTAGAAACATAAAAAAGACCGAATTTTGATATAGTAATTCAACACAGAAATCGAGTAGCTACTACTGACTTTAACTAGCGGTAAATTTATACGAATTCATTATATGTACATTTACAAATTTCCATTCTCGTCGTTTCTCTATGGTTTTCTGTATGGCCTCAGGCTAAGTCCACTGTATTGATGATGATAATCTGTTCATCATAAAATTACAAAGTGACAGTAAATGATTTAGAAGCACAGCATGTGAAATTTTCCTGCAACCTTTGCAAAACCTTTACCATTTCAATAACAAACAATGAACACGGGGAAAGATTATGGGTGTTGAACACAGCTCTGAGAATTAAACGTTTTGTAAAAGTCAGAATGTTGGTCAGTGAAGATCCTGGTCATAGAAAAAGGTGATATTGGTGGTATGTTTTTGAATTAAAAAATATCCGTCACGAATTTGCAGTACATTGTCAGATGGTAATCAGGTTTACCATAAAATATTTTCGTATTTCAAGAATCTTCTTTTTCCGAAGAGGGAAAACATTGTAAGAAAATGGGACTTCGCTGTTATATTGGGAAAATTTACCGATTCACGTGTCACAACTCTTTAGCAGTTATCTGCCAAAACATTAGACACTATTTGTTACGCCTAAAACCTCATCTCTGATGCTTGCCCATGTGAATTCTTTCCTGTTTCTCAAACATAAAATGACCTTGAAAGATGTAACCTTCATCCTGGAGCTTGACCCCGCACACTATTTCCTGTTTCACAAACATAAAATCACTTTGAAAGGTGTAACCTAAATTCTGGAACTTGAACCTGCAATGATTTTTCTGTTTCACAAACATGAAATCACTTAGAAGGGAGTTCCCTTCGTCCTGGAGATTGACCCCACAAATTCTTCTCTGTTTCACAAACATAAAATCACCTTCAAAGGATTCCCCTTAATACTTTAGCTTGACCCCGCAAACTATTCACTGTTTCACAAACATAAAGTCACTTTGAAAAGAGTAACCTTAATCCTGGAGCTTGACCCTGCAAGGTTTTTCTTATTTCACAAACATAAAATGACCTTGAAATTAGTCACCTTAATCTCTGGAGCTTGCTCCAGCAGAACTTTTTTCTGTTTCACAAACAAAATATCACCTTGAAAGGACGTGATTTGAAAGACATAGTAAAGTTTCGGGAACCGAGCAAAAGATTTGCATGACAAATAAAAAATCGAACCAAGCATACTTTTAAAACTATAAAAATTTTAGAAAATGGTATTGCCAATAAAGAAGACGATTTTTAAGGGGGGGAGTACTTATAAAGTTTTAAAATTAGAAATACTAATATTACAGGAAAAGTTTGTTTTAAACAGACATGTTATATATATATATATACTCTAAACTTTTATATCAAATTGAAATAAAATACTTTATTTTTTTAGACGACCCGACATACATTGTTCTGTTTTAACTCTGAAAATCCAAAAGTGGTAAAACGTTTTCAAATAAATCATAAATTGGACCGTTTTGATGGAAAAGTTAGGAAAAAATTATTTTAAAAATACTTGAAGCCACCACGCGTACAATCATCACAAATGTAATTAGATTAAATCAAAATTCCTCCATCGGCTGTAAGGAGATTCGAACCTGAGACTTCTCGTACTGAAGCCCGTTGCGCCGACCTATTGCCTCACAGATACGTTGGTAGTGAAAGGTTTTTAGTGGCATTATAATAATCTCGATAAATGCATTTTTAATTAAAAACATTTTCTATCGAATCAAATCGTAAATCTAAACCATTCTCTAGTCAACTTAATTACATACACAAAATTTCATCACAATCAGTCCAGCCGTTTAGAAGGAATTCAATAAAAATATATATGTATATATTTGCCGAATAATTCTTTTATCACATACTAAAATACCAATTATACACAAGTCTAAAAATTTAATGGATGGATCAGTGAAATAAAAAATGAATCAAGATTAATATGTGTGCAAATTGCCCTTTACTTTCGATTCGCAGATATATACATATAGATTTAAAGAATAATGTTTTTATCACATAAAGAGAACTAATTATACACGATAATTAGGAAATGTCCTTTTTTTAAAATGGACATAATTCCGTTTACTTTCAATGCCGAGATATATTCTATACATTTCCGGGATAATGCGTTTATCACATAATAAATAAGAACAAATTGTACACGATTATTAAAAAAAATGTCGTTTTTGTTAATGGACATAATTCCCTTTACTTCCAACGTGCAGATATATAAATATAGATTTCGGAAATAATGATTTTATAATGCAATAAAAGAGAACAAATTATACACGAATATTAAATAAATGTCATTTTTTAAATAGATATAATTCTATTTACTTCCGATGCACTGTTTATATATATATATATATATATATATATATATATATATATATATATATATATATACGAAATAATGATTTTATCACTTATTAAAAGAGAACGAATTATACGCAATTATAAAAAAATGTCATTTTATAAATAATTTTGATTCTTTTTACTTCCGGTGTACAGACATAATCATGTAGATTTGTGGAATAATGCTTTTATCACAATATAAAAGATAACTAATTATACAGGACTATTAAAATATATATTTTCCAAAAATTGTAAAAATTACCTCTAAATAATCCTACGGCTGATTCTTCGTTGTATACATACTTTTCTGGACTTCGAAAAGAAGTTAAAGTAAAGGGTTGTCCAACTATCAGCAAAGATCATCTCTGAAGGAATGGCCGAAACAATGTCACGGGAACATAAATAAAATAAACTAAAGTGAGCACTGCTCACAGCCCATAAGCGATAAAGATCATATAAATAAACTAGCTGATAACAGAATGAAAAAATTGAAGAAATAGCGTAAGTTCAAATATTACGTAATGCTAGATCCGATAAGTATGCTAAAAGTTATGAAATGCAGTTTGATTTCTCCAAGAAAGAAACAATGAACTTTCAAAATTATTTTATTTTAATGTAGATCAATCTGCTTCAAAACCTAGTATCTTTTTAGCAATTTATTTACGTCAAAGTAATTGGAATTTCAAGGTAAAATATAAATAATTTAAAAAATTATTTTCCCCAAAAATAGCATTACTTGAGTTTTTGAAATTTGACTTTATACAGTTTTCTCCTCTTTTTTTTCTATTGTTTTAAAATTTGTTTGGCATTTGTGCTAAAACATATTTAAACGTTTTATATATAACTGAAATTTTAAAGTTTATACAGTAAAAACAATATGTTTATTATAAAATACTTGATATAAATACAGGGCATTTTGGGATACGAATATTCCATATTACCTGTATTAAAGTTCGAATTAAAATTATACATTTAAATTAATTGTTCCCTTTATATAAAAACGAAGTAATGTTAAATTAAGAACAAATAAATAATTTCTTACATAAATTTTTTACGTGAAAAAATATTTGTTGCAAAATTTAAGAAGCGCTCCATATTACCCTTACTATTCCATCTTCATCAGATAAACTAATTGATATTTTTTAAAGAAAATTAATTACAAATTCAAATTTTTTCCTTAAAAGCAAGTTATAAGAAATTACTAAAAACACAGTTTAATCAACAAAAACATAATTAGTAAAACTATAAAACTAATATCTTAAATATGATGGAAGTAAAATTATAAAACTACTATCTTAAATATGATGGAAGTAAAATTATAAAACAATCATCTTAAATATGATGGAAGTAAAATTATAAAACTACTATCTTAAATATGATGGAAGTAAAATTATAAAACTACTATCTTAAATATGATGGAAGTAAAATTATAAAACTACTATCTTAAATATGATGGAAGGAAAATTATAAAACTACTATCTTAAATGTGATGAAAATAAAATTTAGTATTTCATATTACCCAAACTTACTCTAAATATGATTGTATAACATAGTACACCTTGATATTGTCCCAATTTTAAAATTTAGTATTTCATATTACCCAAACTTACTCTAAATATGATTGTATAACATAGTACACCTTGATATTGTCCCAATTTTAAAATTTAGTATTTCATATTACCCAAACTTACTCTAAATATGATTGTATAACATAGTACACCTTGATATTGTCCCAATTTTAAAATTTAGTATTTCATATTACCCAAACTTACTCTAAATATGATTGTATAACATAGTACACCTTGATATTGTCCCAATTTTAAAATTTAGTATTTCATATTACCCACACTTACTCTAAATATAATTGTAGAACATCGTACACCTTGATATTGTCCCAATTTTTACTAGCAAAACCTCTATCAGTTCGTTCTTATACAGGGGAAGAGTTCACTGTCATGATTTGGTGGAAATAGCTATCAGTTAACGATATAGCTGTATAATTCAAATTTTATTAGTATTTATATACGAACACATTAAATATGAAATTGCATTTCAAACATTTTTATATTCAAATAGTATTTAATTTTAAAAAAGGTGTGTGCAATAAACTTAGAGCTTATTTCATTTATTTCAACTTAAATGTACTTAGTGTCTTTTTAAATTTAATGTAGTGAAAAACTCTGATAGCTTAGTTATTATCCTTTTCTCTAGTCTAGACATAGAGAATGCATTATCTAATGACACCGTAATTATGTTTTTCAACAATATGTTGCCATTTAATGACGTTCAAAGCAGACATAAAATGAAAATTTGCATTGATACAATGTGCAATACACAGGGAATCTATTAGAACGTTACTTAATGCATTTTTAATTCGCATCATTCAAGGGGAGCTGATTATTTCTTTAAAGACACAAGGATAACGGCGCTGATAATAACATCAGTGTAACTTGGTATTTGTATTATCAAGCTGAAATATTTCAGGTCTTTTAGAATAGCGTAAAACAGGGATCAGCAGACTATTTCAAGAAAGGGACAGGTTATATAAAAAAATTTGACGTGAACAACTCGTGACTTTTTTTTGCACGTCTTTTACATATACTACTACTTTTACTATAGCATAGCTATGTATTAGCATATAATACTATATATCAATATAGAACTATATACTATAATACTATATAATCTTGGTTTTGATTTAGTTACTATCTGCTTCAAAATATTGTATATTTTTAGCAATTTATTTAAGTCAATGTAATTGGAATTTAAAGGTAAAATATTAATAATTTTAAAAATTATTATTTCACCAAAGAGAGCATTACTTCGTTTTTTGAGGTTTTTTGATTTTGTTACTATCTGCTTCAAAACCATGTATGTTTTTAGCAATTTATTTATGTCAAAGTAATTGGAATTTAAAGGTAAAAAATATCAATAATTTTAAAAATTATTAATTTCCCCAAAATGAACATCACTTCGGTTTTATATAAAGGAAACAATTAATGTAAGTGTATAACTTTAATGCGAACTTTAATATAGGTAATGTGGAATATTCGTATCCCAAACTTCCCTGTATTTATATCAAGTATTTTATAATAAACATACTGTTTTTACTGTATAAACTTCAGTTATATATAATACGTTTAAATATGTTTTAGCAGAAATGCCAAACAAATTTTAAAACAATAGAAAAATAGAAGAGAAAACCGTAGAAAGTCAAAACCAGGCTTATATTTTATACTTTATATACTACTTTAATAGAATTTAAATGTGAAACAAATAATAAACATATAATAATTTAATAATTAAATGTGTTATTATTTGAGAAAAAAGGCTTTAGAAACAAATAAATAATTTCTTACATAATGTTTTTACCTGAAAAAACATTTTTGCAAAATTTAAGAAATGTTCCATATTACCCTTACTATTCCATATTCCTCAGAATAAACTAATTTATATTTTTTAAAGAAAATTCATTACAAATTCAAATTTTTCCTCAAGAGGTTACTAAATCATATCCTATTTACCTAAAATATAATTAGTAAAATTATAAAACTACCACATTAGATATGGTGGAAACAAAATTTAGTATTCCATATTACGCAAAGTTACTCTAGATATAATTGCATATCATCGTACATCTTGATATTGTCCCAATTTTTACAAGCAAAACATAGTTCGTTCTTATACAGGGGAAGAGTTCACAGTCATGATTTGGTAGAAATAGCTATCAGTTAATGATATAGCTGTATAATTCAAATTTTGTGAATATTTATATACGAACAGATTTTATAAGGCATTGCAGTTCAAACATTTTTATATTCAATTACTATTTAGTTTTAAAAAAGGCTTGTGCAATAAACTTAGAGCTTATTTCATTTATTTCAACTTAAATGTACTTAGTGTCTTTTTAAATTTAATGTAGTGGAAAACTCCGATAGCTTAGATATTATCCTTTTCTCTATTGAAGACATAGAGAATTCATTATCTAATGACACCGTAATTATGTTTTTCAACAATATGTTGCCATTTAATGACGTTCAAAGCAGCCATAAAATGAAAATTTGCGTTGATACGATGTGCAATACATAAGGAATCTATTAGTACGTTGCTTAATGCATTTTTAATTCGTATCATTAAAGGGAAGCTGATTATTTCTGTAAAGACACAAGGATAACGGCGCTGATAAAAACATCAGTGTAACTTGGTATTTGTATTACCAAGATAAAATATTTCAGGTCTTTTGGAATAGCGTAAAACAGGGATCAGCAGACTATTTCAAGAGAGGAACAGGTCATATCAAAACAATATAATGAACAACTCGTGACTTTATTTGCACGTCTTTTACATATACTACTACTTTTACTATATTATAGCTATGTATTAGCATATAATACCATATATCAACATAGAACTATCTACTATAATATTATATAATATTGGTTTTTTAAAGGTGTTTTGATTTCATTACTATCTGCTTCAAAACCTTGTATGTTTTAACAATTTATTTACGTCAAATAATTGGAATTTAAAAGTAAAATATTAATAATTTTAAAAATTATTAATTTCCCCATAATGAGTAATAATTCGTTTTTATATAAAGGAAACAGTATAAGTGTATAAATTTAAAGCAAACTTTAATATAGGTAATATGGAATATTCGTATCCCAAACTGCCATGTATTTATATCAAGTATTTTATAATAAACATATTCTTTTTACTGTATAAACTTTAAAACTTCAGTTATACATAATACGTTTAAATATATTTTAGCAGAAATGCCAAACAAATTTTAAAACAACAGAAAAAAAGAAGAGAAAACTGTAGAAAGTCAAAACCAGGCTTATATTTTATACTTTATGTACTACTTTAATAGAATTTAAATGTGAAAAAAATATCAAACAAATAATAATTTAATAATTAATTGTGTTATTATTTGAGAAAAAGGTTTTAGAAAAAAATAATTTCTTACATAATTTTTTTTACCTGAAAAAATATTTTTGCAAAATTGTTCCATATTACCCTTATTGTTCCATCTTCTTCAGAATAAACTAATTGATATTTTTTAAAGAAAACTAATTACCAATTCAAATTTTTCCTCAAGAGGTTACTAAATCATATCTTACTCACAAAAAATATAATTAGTAAAATTATAAAACTATCACATTAGATATGGTGGAAATAAAATTTAGTATTCCATATTACCCAAACTTACTCTAAATATAAAAGCATAACATCGTACACCTTGATATTGTCCCAATTTTTACAAGCAAAACATAGTTCATTCTAATACAGGGGAAGAGTCCACAGTCATGATTTGGTGAAAATAGCTATCAATTAAAGATATAGCTGTATAATTCAAATTTCGTAAGTATTTATATACGAACACATTACATAAGGCATTGCATTTCAAACATTTTTATATTCAATTAGTATTTAATTTAAAAAAGGCGTGTGCAATAAACTTAGAGCTTATTTCATTTATTTCAACTTAAATGTACTGTCTTTTTAAATTTAATGTAGTGGAGAACTCTGATAGCGTAGTTATTGTCCTTTTCTCTAGACAAAACATAGAGAATGCATTATCTAATAACACCGTAATTATGTTTTTCAACAATATGTTGCCATTTAATGACGTTCAAAGCAGCCATAAAATGAAAATTTGCATTGATACGATGTGCAATACATAAGGAATCTATCAGTACGTTGTTTAATGCATTTTTAATTCGCATCATTAAAGGGGAGCTGATTATTTCTGTAAAGACACAAGGACAACGGCGCCGATAATGCCATCATTGTAACTTGGTTTTTGTATTACCAAG
Source organism: Pardosa pseudoannulata (assembly GCA_032207245.1). Lineage (NCBI taxonomy): Eukaryota > Metazoa > Arthropoda > Arachnida > Araneae > Lycosidae > Pardosa > Pardosa pseudoannulata. The sequence continues at coordinate 23,160,929 of CM063497.1, forward strand.
ATAAAATATTTCAGGTCTTTTGGAATAGCGTAAAGCAGGGATCAGCTGACTATTTTAGGAGAGGCATAGGTCATATAAAATTTTTTTTTTTGATGGGAACAACTGATGACTTTTTTTGCACGTCTTCTACTTATACTACAGTGGACTACGATTAATGTGACCAGTTTGGGACGCCATCATTTTGATAACAATAACTGATTGATAAGAAATAAATGATATGCAAAATTAGATAAATTTACCCTCCCCTCTTTATTTCTTATGTACTAAATTTGAAAATAAAGTGAAAAACTCAAATTATATTTATGTACTGTTTATTATCCTTTAAAACAAAAGAATTGTATACATAATTAAAAAAATTGATCAGTTGTTGATTACCTATAATTGTTCGTAAATATAATGATTTTTAACACTACATTGCCCGAGGTTTCTTGTATTCCTATATTGCCCCAAAACAGTCAAAATGACTGCATTGTGAAAAAATAACAAATATGTAAAGAAATTTGTTTAAAATTAATTTTTAATGTTATATAATAAAGGAGGTAGGAAGTAACTACAATTATTCATAAACCCATTTATATGTTATAGAAAAAGTCACCAAATTCTAAGAAATTGTGTCATTATATTTCATAATTGTTTTTCTAATTGAAATTAAAAAAACAGTCAAAATGACTGCCTTGGGCAATCTAGTGTTAAAGTCATGGAAGCGGTGTTGTACTGCACGTTTCAAAGCTTTCATTGCAATTCGGAAGCTGAGAAATGTTTAACTGAGCTACAGCTTTGCTCTGACTCATTTTTGGTAACCTACAACAACGATTTATAATTTCAATATATTGTTTTAATATTAAATAATTTCGCTTTCTGGCTTCCATATCAACAAGCTGCATGCAAGCAGGCAAGACATAAAATGTAAATACGCCCCTTCTCAGTTCCGAATAGAATTTGTTGCCTTCTGCTTATTTGAAAACGAATGACCACTAGTAGGTTGTGCGTATTTCTGAAAAATACCAGGAACGTATAGTACTCTACTTCTTTGATCATTCCCCATTTCCCAACGTGGAAAAGGGAGAATTCTGGGAAATTCAAACAGCGAAGTGAAAGAAAAGAGTGCGCTGATTCTGAATACATTGTGAATATTTCTTTGCTAGTTAAAAATCAAGTTCGAAAACTGATAACATTAACCGATGTATCGATCCCATAAAGTGATAAATTTATCATGTAAATGAATAGAGAAAATCGGGACCAAGTATTCTCGATAACAATAAGTGATTGATAACATTAACCGCGATCACATTAAGTGGAGTCCAATGTACTATATAGTATTCTATATAAAATGCAATATAAGTGTTAATGAGAGGCCGACATAGCGTCAAGGCCGGCCGTGAGTCTAGTGGTTTTTTTTTTAAACCAACTCTTCCTGCTGAATTTTGTTTATTAAATGTTAAATAAAGATGTAAATGGCAATAGATATATAAAATGGTTTTAGGGCTATGATGCCAAATTAACCACACTAGGTCGAAGATTTAACAAACATGGCGCCTTGATGAGAAAAAAAAAATGGTGCTCGAACTCTTGCAGAAGATCCAAAAATCCAAGCTCCTTCTCCTTTGCTCTCTCTCCGAGGGGGCCTGCAGATCTCTCTAAAAAAAGTCTTTTGGGCAGCGTTGCTGGGCCGAAGCGGGCTACTCCGCGGTTAGCAACCCCTCTTGACCAATAGGGTCGAAGGAGGGTCACTCCGCTTTCACCTCTAGGTTGGTTTCGCTCTTGTTTTGTCCAACTGTAACTCTTTGTTACAATAAGATAATAGAATTTAATACTATAAAGAAAATAATAATGCAATATTTATCAATGTATACTACTACTATTTTATTATATCACTATATCAACATTTACTAATGTATATTAATACTACAATACTATATACTATACTAACATATCTTTTTTTATAAAACTACATAATATATACCACGCAATCAATCTACTAATTGTAGAAAAATAGTTTGAAGTTTCATTGTGTAATACTGTTTGACATGGAGTAAAAGCAAAATATTGTAATCTAAAATTATTTCGAATTAGAATGTAATTATGTTACGAAATATTCCAATATAACGAATGTAATGCTTCGGGTCTCCACCAGAGAATATTGCAGTGTTCCCTCGCCAGTTCGAGCTTCTTTTTTTGCGGCTTCAGTGCTTCTCGGGTTTTTCCAAAATATTCATCAAAAAATAAAGAATAAAAAATGCAACCATGTCTGCAGACTTATTACGGAAAGGAGCGTTGTTTCATGTTGATACGCGAGAGAGAAGGGTCTGTGCATGCCAAACAAAGATATGAGTTGACTTATATATAGAGACTTATATATTGACTTATAGTTGACTGGATGTTGAAGGATGACTGGTTGATTGGACTGTTGAAGGATCTGTGCATGCCAAACAAAGAGATGAGTTGACTTATATATAGAGACTTATATATTGACTTATAGTTGACTGGATGTTGAAGGATGACTGGTTGATTGGACTGTTGAAGGATCTGTGCATGCCAAACAAAGAGATGAGTTGACTTATATATAGAGACTTATATATTGACTTATAGTTGACTTGATATATATCTGTGCATGCCATACAAAGAGATGAGTTGACTTATATTAGAGACTTATATATTGACTTATAGTTGAATTATATATTGACTTAGAGTACAAACTACGAGCTCTCATAAAGTCATTTCATTACTTTGGGGTGGAGATGGCGGTGAGGTTGACTGTCATCATAAAGAATGAAGGATTTGTCGACATGACAAAATAAGACATCAGCATCCTTATCGATTGCCACTGTGACCCACTGAACCGATGAAGATGAAGACTACAACCGATGAAGGCTACAACACAGGAAGACAGCGAAGAGGAAGATGAAGAAGAAACTGAAAAGCCTGATCTTACACTGGAGAATCTGCAGTAATTTGTGCAATATGGCAAAAGCGATGCACTAATTTGCACAAGACATTGACGGCAATATGGTTCGAGCTGTCGAGTTCAACAATCGCGTTGTCGGGGTTATGTCCATGTACAGGGGAATTTTGGAGGAAAAGAAAAAAAAACAAAGACAACAACTACCCACCACCATGTTTTTCTCCGAGGTAAAGTCCCCGGCTCTACCGTCAGCGTCTCCAGCAGAAGAGTCTCCGAGTGAGTCTAAAACTTCTACGAGTCAAGTGAGAGCCTCTCCTCCGCCATCAACAAGACTCTTTGCCTCTCTGAGAAATCAATGTCAACTAATGGTTATTATTGTATAAGGTTTTGTAATTAACCTTATTAGCACTGATACGTTGAAGTAAATGCGTTTAGTGTTGTAATTTTGTCTTAAATGTCTAATAAATACTGTTTACATACTTAAAACATTCGTGTAACCGCACACGAATTCCAACGGGCAAATCCTACTTCGCTGTTTTTCAGCGTTCGTGGAATGTTCTGGTCCCTATTATCCGCATAAAAGAGGGATCACCGTACTAAATTTCTTCTCATAACGCAGTTACTTTGAGGAACAATTTTTTAATGTGTTATCCAAATTCCTTCATGAAATTTTCATGAAAAAGTAAAGTAATATATATCTTGAACATAGCAAGATAAGGCTTTTATAAAATTGATAGTAAATATGGCACAATAATCTCTGTATACAATACAACAGAAAAGTAATTGTGACACTCCATTTCTTTCAAAATATACATTTTCAAGTAAGATTTCTAGAGGAAGTCTTGCTAAAGTAGTTTCTTTCTAAAGTGAAAAGACGCTAAGTTTAAGTAAAGTAAGATTAAATAGGGAAGACGAATTCTGGTGGCAGAACTTTAATTTTTGCAAATCCATAATTTAAATATTTCCCTTGATATTCGTTTGTTTACGTTTTGACGAAAGATTTCTAGAGGAAAAAAAAAGTCTTGTTAAACTTGTTTCTTTTTTTAGCTCTTTCTCCAGGGGGTGTTGAAGTCTATTCGGGATTTCTGGGCCGAAGGCCTATCACCAATTGATGAGAGATATGTAAATCATTAAAACAGTAACCATCTTTAAAATACAACAAATATATAAAATATGCAGGTCTTTTAGATAAATTGAAAATACCTAAGTTATAGAAATTATAAGTTAAGAAATAAGCCCGTAAGTATAATAAAATAATTAAAGAATGAAATAAAAATTAAAAAGGCTAGAAAAAAATTTAGGGATAGCAAAGGATTTTTACTTTATTATATCATTTTATTTTTTTTTAAATTTAATTTATTTTTTTTTTGCTCTTTTTATAGTGAAAAGACGATAAGGTTAAAGAAATAAAGAGTAAATAATTGAAGAGTAGTTTTGGTGGCAGAAGTTTAATTATCGCAAATCCATCATTTAAATCTTTCCCTTAATCTTCATTTGTATATTTTGTCAGCTTTGTTTGATAAGCTTTTTTCCGCACCCGTCTGCTGTCATCGCATGATTAGAAGCGTCTTTCAGAAATTTTCGTAAAACAGTTTAACGACATTTACTCTTCCGTTCTTACCGTCAATTCTCTCTTTTTCTCCACACCAATTTCGCCCGAGTAAATAACGCTGTCTCTAATTGGATTCATTAAGAGCAGTGCCATTGTCAAGATATGGTTAATTATGGGTGTACTGCCAGCGGCCACAGACTCAGTTAATGTTATTGTGACATGGATGGGACGGAATATATATACACGGAAACCCAATTACTGGATTCAGAATTTGAGAATCGCTTACTTTGCTTCATTGAGGAGCTTTGCCTCGGTTTTTTTTATTGCCTTCTATAATGTCAAAATAATAGTGCAAAGTTGTGAGACGCGGTTTATTCAATAAACTGCGATAAATATATTTTGTAGATATAACCATGGGAGCGGTTTTAAAGCATACTATACAAAATTTACAGAAATATAGATTATCATTTTTAAAATTTTTTAAATATCCCATTCTTGTCCAGATCGGGAAGGTTTATTAAATAAATTTAGATTTAATATTAACTTTTTATTTACACTTGCGAAAATGATGTTATATATGTATATGTATATTTATATGTTATATGCATATATATATACATATATATACACACACATATATATATACAGACACACATATATATATATATACATATATATACTTATATATATACTCACATATATATATACACATATACACACACGCATATATACATATTTATACACACACACACACACATATATATACATATTTATACACACACACACACACATATATATACATATTTATACACA
>CM063497.1:23181195-23183695 GCA_032207245.1 Pardosa pseudoannulata
TCAAATATCAATAATAATATAAAAATCATGAAACAAAAATTATCAAACTATTTTTTATTGGTGTACATAATGCTGAAGCAATTATTAACACATTTTCACGATTTTTTCAGAATGTAATACCCAAACCCAATCGGTTATATTAAATTATACCTAAAGCAACATACTAAAACATAATAGTATAAAAACATCCAACATCAGTAATAATAAAATAATCCATTAAATATAAAAACATAGTTTGGTGTTTTTAAGTGTATATACTGTGGAAATAATCATTAACAAAAAAATATCTACTGTTTTTTTAAAATATGGTACTCGAACTCTGTTACTTTAAGCATAATTTAAGACAACCAACTTAAAAATAATAGAATCAAACATCCAATTAAAAACATCAAGCTATGTTTTGTAGGTAGAAATATTATAGAAGCAATTATCCAATTGATTTCTACTGTTTTTCAAAATATGGCACTAGAAATCTCTTGCTATAAGCATAATTTAAGACAATCAACTAACTTAAAAATAGTATAAACATCAATTTAAAACATCAAGTTATGTTTTGTAGTTCGAAATTCTGTAGAAGCATTTATTAAATAATTAATTTCTGCTGTTTTTCAGAATATGGTACTCAAACTTTGTTGCTATAAATATAATTCAAGACAACCACCTAATTTAAAGAATAGTATAAAAACATCAAATGAAATACATCCAGCTATGTTTTGTAGGTCTAAATACTGTAGAAGGTATTGTTATCAAACTAATTTCTGCTGTTTTGCTTTTTTTTAAAATATGGTACTCAAACCCAGTCAGTTATCTTAAATTATTCCTAAAGCATTAATATAAAAACTATTTTAAAGAAAACTTGTTTAAATTTTAAATCAATTTGATTAAAAATATATTATTAGCAATAATTTTATATGAAGATGTCTAAGATTTCTGGGTAAAATATTTACTATTTTAAAAACTTTGTTTCATTATTTTTCGAACTTTGAGATTAAATTGCTTTTTTTACTTTGTACACAACAGCAAATAGAACCTAAGATATATTAGTAGAACTTTTCAGTATGTTAAGTATATGGTACATTTCCTCCACAAAAACCAATTCTAAAGCATGTAAACAGATTACAATGCAAACAGCAAACTTTCTCTAAATCTTTCCATGACAAACACTCGGGGAATTTAAACAAACCACTGAAAGAACGAATTAACCTACTTTCCAAATAAACGTAAGGAAATTTTTTTCATAGGTCTTTCTTGGATTTGAGAATGTTCCATAAGAGAAAATTATGAGATATGCTCAAGTAAAAAAACTTTTCACTAAGTGGAAAAGAAATGAGATTTCTAAATTTAGACAGAATTCTTTATTTAAAACCCCAAACTATAGAGAATTCTTTTTAAAAGCGAATATGTCAGAAATAGTCTAGAAAATTCCTAGTGTCTTCTTTTAATTTTTTCATCACTTTTGCAAAAAGTTACATCTTTGGTTATGTGAAGAAAACATTCGATCTACATCTATTTTAACTTCAGAATTCAACGTGCACCCTACGTGTATATTGCACAACACTTGGAATATTAGCGTTCTGTAATTAAGATCTACCCTTTTCAACTAAAGTAATTAACTGTTAAACACGTTCAACCCGATATTACAATTAAAATTATAAGTAAAGCATAATTAAAATTTCGCTATGTAAGGTTGTTTGGTATACTTTTTTTCTGAAAATTCTTCAACAGTTTGTATTAATCTATTTTTTGTTTTTGCAATAATTAATACAGAGGACTCCGCTTAATGTTATCAGTTTGGGACACCATGATTGTGATAACACTAACCGATTGGTAACAATAAACGATATGCAAAATTAGATAAGTTTACCCTCCCCCTTTAATTTACATGTATTAAATTTCAAAATAAAATGAAAAACTCACCATATATTTATGTACTATATATTATCCTTTAAACCATAAGAATTATATACATAATTATAAAAATTGATCCATTGTTGACTGTCTACAATTCTTTCTAAGAAGCTCATTGATAAATTGTTCGTAATCATAAGTCATCGGAGCGGTGTTGTACTCCACGTTTCGACACTTTCAATGCAATTCAGAGGCTGAGAAATGTTTAACTGAGCTGCAGCATTGCGCTGACTCATTTCTGGTAACCTGTCATAACGATTTAAAATTTCGATCTTTAGTCTGAATGTTAATTCATTTCGCTTTCTGGCTTCCATATCAACAACCTGATGTAAGACATGAAGGCATAAAATGGGAAAACGCTCCTTCTCAGTTCCTATAAGAATGTGTTGCCTTCTGCTTATCTGGCAACCACTGACCACCAGCAGGGTGTGTGTATGTCTGAAAAATTCCAAGAACGTGTAATACCCCACTGATTTGACCATTCCCCATTTCCTTAAGTCGGTGAGGGAGAATTCTAGTTAAATTAAAACAGCAGCGAAAGTAAAGTAAAGATTGGGTTCTTTCTGAATACATTGGGAATATTTCTTTGCGA
>CM063497.1:23188695-23198695 GCA_032207245.1 Pardosa pseudoannulata
TCCAGAGCGCTAAAGCAATTATTTCCATTTCTAGTCATAGAAACGGACTGGTCATACATAAAATATATTAAAATAACATTAAATTTTCAAATTGCTGACATTTGGAGGTTATAAATCCCCCCTCAATCTCTCTCTCCTTCTCTCTCACTCTCAATCACAGTCAGTCACTCTCTCAATATCAGTCTCTACAAACTCTGTCTCTACAAACTCTGTCTCTCCAATCTCTATCTCTCCAATCTCTATCGCTCCAATTTCTCTCTCTCCAATCTCTCAATCCCTTCTCTCTCCAATCTCTATCTCTCCAATCTCTATCTCTCCAATCTCTATCTCTCCAATCTCTATCTCTCCAATCTCTATCTCTCCAATCTCTATCGCTCAAATCTCTATCTCTCCAATCTCTATCTCTCCAATCTCTATCTCTCAAATCTCTATCTCTCAAATCTCTATCTCTCAAATCTCTATCTCTCAAATCTCTATCTCTCAAATCTCTATCTCTCAAATCTCTATCTCTCAAATCTCTATCGCTCAAACCTCTATCACTCAAACCTCTATCTCTCCAATCTCAATCCTACTCCCTCAATCTCTCTCAATTTATATCTCACTCTCAAAATTTCACCATCTGTCTGCTCTCTTTCTCTCAATCTCTCAAATCACTCTCCCAAATATCTCACTTTATCTCTCACTCTCAATCTCTCACCCTCTCAATGTCTGCTCTCTTTCACTCAATCTCTGCTCTTTCTCTCAATATATATCTTTCTCAATATCAGTCCCTCTCTCTCAACATCAATCTCTCTATCTCTCTCTCTCAATTTCTCTATCTCAATCTTTCTCCCAATCTCTCAATCTCTCTATCTTTCTTTTAATCTCTCACCATCCCAATCTCTTTCCCTCTCTGTCACTCACTCACTCACTCACTCACTCATTCACACTCTCTCTCTTACACGCATATACATAATCCATGTATGTCTTTAGTTTGGGCAAATCAGGTTGCATAATTAATTTTATATTTATTTGTTAATTTAAATAAGTTATTTGTATAACATTTATTTCACCTAACCAATAAACTTTAAGTAAAATAAAGCTTTTATTGTTAATTTGTTTGCTTTCAGGATTCTAGGTGCTTTTCTTCCAGCATTCAGTTTTGGGTAATGCAGGTAATATCCAATTGGAAATTTAAATTAGTTGTCATTAGTTGCATAACATTTATTTTGCCTCTACATTAACCTTTATGTAAATTATAGCTTTAACTGTTGATTGGCTTGGTTTGTAGCTGTTTCTTGCCCAGCCTCCAGTTTGAGCAATTCAGTTTCCGTAATGAAAGTAATATTTAACTAGAAATTTATATCAGTTGTATAACGTTTCTTTTGCCTAATCATTAACCTTTATATAAATCACAGCTTTTACTGTTAATTTGTTCGATTTCAGGATTCTAGGCGTTTCATTTAAGGTTTCAATATAGGCAATTCAGTTTCCGTAATGAAGGTAATATCTAATTGGAAATTCAAATTAGTTGTCATTAGTTGTATAATATTTATCTCGAATAATCATTAACCTTTATGTAAATTACAGCTTTTATTGTTTGTTTGGTTTCAGGATTCCATGCGTTTTATTTGAGCTTTCAGTGTAAGCATTTCAGGTTCCTTAATGAAGGCAACATTTAACTGTAAATTTAAATTAGTTATTAGTTGCATAACATTTATGTTGCCTAATCATTAACCTTTATGTAAATTACAGCTTTTATTGTTAATTTGTTTGGTTTCAGGATTCTTGACGTTTCTTTTACGCCTACAGTTTCGTTATTTCAGTTTCCATATTGAAGGTAATATCTAATTGGAAATTTAAATCAGCTGTCAATAGTTGCGTAACATTTATTTTGCCTAATCATTTAGCTTTATGTAAATTGCAGCTTTTATTGTTGATTTGCTTGGTTTCTAGGTGTTTCTCGTCCAGCCTTCAGTTTGTGCAATTCAGGTTCCGTAATGAAGGTAATATCTAACTGGAAATTTAAATTGGTTGTATAATGCTTCTTTCGCCTAATCATTAGCCTTTATGTAAATTACAGCTTTTATTGATAAATTGATTTGTTTTAGGATTAGGTGTTTCTCGTCCAGCCTTCAGTTTGTGCAATTCAGGTTCCGTAATGAAGGTAATATCTAACTGGAAATTTAAATTGGTTGTATAATGCTTATTTTGCCTAATCATTAACCTTTATGTAAATTACAGCTTTTATTGTTAATTTGTTTGGTTTTAGGCTTCTAGGTGTTTCTCACCCAGCCCTCAGTATGGGCAATGCAGTTTCCATAATAAAGGTAGAATCTAATTGAAAATTTAAATTAGTTGTCATTTTACTTGTATAACATTTATTTTGCGTAATCATTAACCTTTATGTAAATTACAGCTTTTATTGTTAATTTGTTTGGTTTCAGGATTCTAGACTTTCGTTTCCGCCTCCAGTTTCGGTAATTTTGATTCCGTAATAAAGGTAATAACAAATTGGAAATTTAAATTAGTTATCATTAGTTGCATTACATTTATTTTGCCTAATTGTTAACCTTTATGTAAATTACAGCTTTTATTATTGATTTGCTTGGATTCAATTTGTTTCTCTCCTAGTCTTCAGTTTGGGCAATTCAGGTTCCGTAATGAAGGTAATATTTTATTGGAAATTAATTTTAAATTAGTTGTATAACGTTTCTTTTGCCTAATCATTAACCTTTATATAAATCACAGCTTTTACTGTTAATTTGTTCGGTTTTAGGGTTGTATGCATTTCATTTAAGCTTTCAGTATATTCAATTCAGTTTCCGTAATGAAGGTAATATCTAATTAGAAATTTAAATTAGTTGTCATTAGTTGCATTACATTTATTTTGCCTAATTGTTAACCTTTATGTAAATTACAGCTTTTATTGTTGATTTGCTTGGTTTCAATTTGTTTCTCTCCTAGTCTTCAGTTTGGGCAATTCAGGTTCCGTAATGAAGGTAATATCTAATTGAAAATTAATTTTAAATTAGTTATAAAGCTTTTCTTTTGACTAATCATTAACCTTTATGTAAAACACAACTTTTATTGTTAGTTTTTTTTTATTCAGGATTCTAGGATTTTCATTTGAGCTTTCAGTATAGGCAATTCAGGTTCCGTAATAAAGGTAACATCTTAATGTAAATTTAAATTAGTTGTCATTAGTTGTATAGCATTTATTTTGCCTAATCATTAACCTTTATGTAAATTGCAGCTTTTATTATTGATTTGCTTGATTTGTAGTTGTTTCTCGCCCAGTCTTCAGTTTGGGCAATTCAGGTTTCGTAACGAAGGTGATATATCTAACTGGAAATTTAAATTGGTTGTATAATGCTTCTTTCGCCTAATCATTAGCCTTTATGTAAATTACAGCTTTTATTGTTAATTTGTTTGGTTTCAGGATACCAGGCGTTTAATTTGAGCTTTCGGTATAGGCAATTCAGGTTCCGTAATGAAAATAATATCTAATTGGAAATTCAAATTAGTTTTCCTTATTTGTATAACATTTATTTTGCCTAATCCTTAAGCGTTGTGTAAATTACAGATTTATTGCTGATTTGCTTGGTTTCTAGGTGTTTCTCGCCCAGCCTTCAGTATGGGCAATGCAGTTCCGTAATGAAGATAACATCTAACTGGACATTTAAATTAGTTGTCATAATTGTATAACATTTACATTGTCTTATTATTAACCTTTATGTAAATTACAGGTTTTATTGTTGATTTGCTTGGTTTTCTAGGTGTTTCTCGCCCGCCTTCAGTATGGGCAATGCAAGTACCGTAATGAAGATAACATCTAACTGGACATTTAAATTAGTTGTCATAATTGTATAACATTTATTTTGCCTAATCATCAACCTTTATGTAAATTACAGCTTTTATTGTTGATTTGCTTGGTTTCAATTTGTTTCTCTCCCAGCCTTCATTTTTGACAATTCAGGATCCATAATGAAGATAACATCTAACTGGACATTTAAATTAGTTGTCATAATTGTATAACATTTATTTTGCCTAATCATCAACCTTTATGTAAATTACAGCTTTTATTGTTGATTTGCTTGGTTTCAATTTGTTTCTCTCCCAGCCTTCAGTATGGACAATTCAGGTTCCGTAATGAAGGTAATATCTAATTGGAAATTAATTTTAAATTAGTTATATAACGTTTCTTTTGACTAATTATTAACCTTTATGTAAATCACAGCTTTTATTGTTAGTTTGTTTGGATTCAGGATATTAGGCTTTTCATTTGAGCTTTCAGTATAGGTAATTCAGGTTCGGTAACGAAAGTAATATCTAACTGGAAATTTAAATTAGTTATAAATAGCTGTATAACATTTATTTTGCTTAACTATTGACCTTTATATAAATCATAGCTTTTATTGTTAATTTGTTTGGTTTCAGGATTTCAGGCGTTTCATTTGAGCTTTAAGTATAGGCAATTCAGTTTCCGTAATGAAGGTAATATCTAACTGGAAATTTAAATTAGTTGTCATTAATTGTATAGCATTTATTTTACCTAATCATTAACCTGTATGTAAATTAAAGCTTTTATTGTTAATTTGTTCGGTTCCAGGATTCTAGACGTTTCGTTTCCATATTGAGGTTAAATAATTCAGGTTCCGTAACGAATGTAATATCTAATTGCAAATTTAACTTATATAACATTTATTTTGCGTAATCCTTAACCTTTAGGTTAATTACGATTTTTATTGTTAATTTGATTGGTTTCAGGATTGTAGGCGTTTCCTTTGAATTTCCAGTATAGACAATTCAGGATCCGTAAGGAACGTAATATCTTACTGGAAATTTAAATTAGTTGTCATTAGTTGAATTACATTTATTTTGCTTAATCATTAACTTCTATGTAAATTACAGCATTAATTTTTCTTTGTTTCCAGGATTTCAGTCTTCACGAGCTAAACTTTCAGTCTGTACAATTCAGTTTCACTATCGAAGGGTATATTTATATGTAAATTTAAATTTGTTGTAATATTATATTACCCAGAAATGTTTGATTAAATAACATTTATGTACCTCATATGTATAAAATCAATAAAATGTTTTATTTGATTTAGTTAATTAAATAAATAAAGGATAAATAATGATATTTAGTGATGCGCATTTAACAACACAAAAACTTGACGCGGACTTTAAAATATATTTCAAAACTACGATTTCAATATTGTCTACATCTGATGTATATTTCAGCGATTAAATTACTGCATATATGTTATGAGATTCCTCATCACAAAATACGGGATTTTAGATTACCTAGAAACATCAGAATTACACTGAAATCTCTCATGATGCTGAGACATCAAAATATATTTTGCATAATCCAATAGTAACTCGGTCCGATTCTGACGCTCGATGTTATTAATTATTTCATAACGCAATATAATTGCATAGTTATAAATCTTCTCCAAATTGCAGGACGCAGCGTATGTGTGCTTCAGTATATAGTTCAAATTGTAGAATTGTTTTAAATGAATGAAAAAGTTGAAGCTTCTTTTTAGTCCTTGAAAATTAAATACGGTTAGATCGATTTAGATATGAGATTAAACATAAAAGGTAAAACCTGCTAGATTAGAAACAAATATAATACTACTATCAGATAGTACAGTTCCAAAGATACCGCTAATATTTCGAGTTTGATGACCATTCGTTTACAGCAAACTATGGGGATATGTATAAAAGAAATATACAATACATTATGTATATGTATATGTATATGTATGTATATATATATATATATATATATATATAATATATATTATATATATATATATATATAAAATATATACACACACAAATATATATACACATACATATATACTTTACACATGCATATATATTATATATATATATATATATATAATATATATATATATATACATAGATATATACACATATACACACACACAACACACATATATACATGCACACACTTATACATACACACATTATATACATATATATATACTTCATATCTATCACATTTTTACATTACCTTTTCCACATTATCTGTTATTATTATCACTCAATATATATAACGAAAACTAAATAAAACACATCAAAATAAGCTTTTTCTTAGAAAACCACTGTTCCTTTAAAAATATGTTTCATATAAAAAATTCAGTACCTTCATCATTTTCAATCTAATAATATCTACCAAACATTATTTATCGTTATGTATTCTCCATTTTCTATTCTTCATTATCTGCTATTACCACACATTTTCTATTACCATTTTCACAATTATAAGCATAAATAAAACACAATTAAAATGAACTTTTTACAAAACGAATGTAACTTTAAAAATCTCTCTTAAGAAAATGAAATATTTTCACCATTTTTTTATCTCATATCTACTACACATTATCATTATATATTGTTCATTATCTATTCTTAATTATCTAACATTATCACACATTTTCTATCGCTAATTTTCAGAATTATAAACTAAATAAAGCAAATCAAAATGTACTTTGTACAAAATGAATGTCACTTTAATTATCTGTCTTTAAAGAAAAAAAACGTAGTATCTCCACATTTTCGTATCACATAATATCAGTCCCACATTTTTCATTATATTTTCCACATTATGTGTTATCACACATTAATCTATTACCAAACGGAATAAAACATAATAATAAGTTTTTTAAATTCACTGACCTTTTTAAAAATATGTTCTATATAAAACAGTTATCTTCATATTTTCTATCTCATAATATCATTCACACATATTTATAATTATATATTCTTCATTATCTATTCTTTATTATCTGTCATTATCAAAATACCAACTTCATTGGTTAGATCGTCGGTAATTTAATCTTTTTAATTCATATGGCATATGTTGTAAACCGTTTTTACCTTTTATCAGTAGGTCCATATCATTATTTTAAAAATTATATAAACCAAACCATTATCAAACATTTTTTATCACCATTTTCACATTAGAAACAAAATAAAACAAATAAAATGTTTTTTTTACAAAATGAATATAACTTTAAATCTGTCTTTTAATTATTTCAAAGTATCTATCATATGTATATTATAACTATTTCTATTACATAATTGTCAGTGTTCACACAGAGGACATTAATTATCTCAAAATAGAAAATGATATATTTTTTTAGTGTTTATTTTACAGAGATCCTATGTCTATCATAAAATAACAGAAATTAAAAAATATTTAAAACATCTTGTTAAATATTAAGAAAATTATATTATAATTATATATTTCTCATAATATCTATCAACATTTTCTGTCATTATCTACTTTATGTTTATATCCCACATTACAATATAAAAGAAACAAAAACAATCAAATAAGTTTTTTTAAAATAAATATCATTTTAAAAATAGTATCTTTACCATTTTAAATCTCATAATATCTACCACACATTATTTATCGTTATTTATTCTTCATTATCTGCCACTATCCCACATATTTTTTCACCATTATCACAATTATAAACAAAATAAAACAGGGTCAAAATAATCTTTTTACAAAATGAATGCCACTTTAAAATGCTGTCTTATGAAAACGAAGTACTTTTACCCTTTTCTATCTCTTAATATCTATCACACAATATTTATAATTATATATTATCTTTTTTTTATAAAACTACATAATATATACCACGCAATCATCACAATCAATTTGTTTGACATGGAGTAAAAGCAAAATATTGTAATCATTATCTTCACAATTACTAGTCATGAGTATATTTTACTAGTGTAGAGCTAATTACACCAAGAGCTGCAGTTTAAAGCCGATTTCGAGACGTTCATCAACAGTGATATTCGAAACTACAGACCAAATTTCGAATGCCAGTGCATTATCTATTCCTCAATACTCTGGTTTCATATAATAGAACATTAATATTACTGCATAAGGTATATATTAAACATGGGTCAGCACAGTATCACAATGTAATTT
Organism: Pardosa pseudoannulata; assembly: GCA_032207245.1. Taxonomy (NCBI): domain Eukaryota; kingdom Metazoa; phylum Arthropoda; class Arachnida; order Araneae; family Lycosidae; genus Pardosa; species Pardosa pseudoannulata. Next base: position 23,196,662 of record CM063497.1, read on the forward strand.
TTGACACAGAATAGATTTAATATCAATTGCAAGAATTCAAAGATTATATGCTTGCATACTCTTTTTTGCGGCTTCAGTGCTTCTCGGGTTTTTCCAAAATATTCATCAAAAAATAAAGAATAAAAAAAGCAACCATGTCTGCAGACTTAGTACGGAAAGGAGCGTTGTTTCATGTTGATACGCGAGAGAGAATTATCTGTGCATGCCAAACAAAGATATGAGTTGACTTATATATAGAGACTTATATATTGACTTATAGTTGACTGGATGTTGAAGGATGACTGGTTGATTGGACTGTTGAAGGATCTGTGCATGCCAAACAAAGAGATGAGTTGACTTATATATAGAGACTTATATATTGACTTATAGTTGACTGATGTTGAAGGATGACTGGTTGATTGGACTGTTGAAGGATCTGTGCATGCCAAACAACTTAAGGTTTAAAACTATATTCTACTTATTCTGAGAAAGCAATGTCAACTAATGGTTAAAATTTTTTTTTTAAATTTAATTTATTTTTTTTTTCTCAAAATGTGTTCTATATAAAAATTCAGTACCTTTACCATTTTCAATCTCATAATTATATATATGGATATTTATATATTATATATATATATATATATATATATATATATATATATATATATATATCCATACATTTATACATACATATATACATACATATATACATACATATATATACACATATATATATATACACATATACACACACACAGACACACACATATATATATATATATATACATACATACATATATATATAATATATATATATATATATATATATATATATAGATATATATATATATATATATATATATATATATATAATATTTGTTTATATATTTCAATATAAAATACGAAAAGTTGGTTAAAAAATAAAATAATTTTCGATATATTGAAAATGAATGGAACTTTAAATATCTGTCTTTTAAGAAAACGTAGTATCTCACACACAATGTGTTAGGGGTTTCATGAAGGTTTTTCGTGAAGAATCTAAAAATTAAATGCATTATCTTTTCCACATTATGTGTTATCGCACATTATCTATAACCAAACGAATTAAAAGACAAACAAAATAAGTTTTTTGGTAATCCACTGTCTAGGTTGAAAGTATGTCCTATGTAAAATAGCAGTATCATGACGAAAAAATTAAACACAATCAAAATAAGCTATTTACAAAATGAACATCACTCTAATAATCTGTCTTTTAAGAAAACGAAGTATTTTCACCATTTTGTATCTCATAATATCTTTCACACATTATTTATAATTATATATTCTCCATTATCTGCTTTTCATTATCTGTCATTATCCCAATCAATTTTTAAGTAGCTCAATGTCAGCTTAAAAATTCTGTACTATATGAAAGCACATCTTCACAATTACTATTCAAGTGTATATTTTACTAGTGTAAAGCTAATTACAATCCTTCTTTATCAGCATTTCGAGACGTTCATCACCAATTTCATTATAACAAATTAAAACACAATCAAATGTATTTTCTATGCCAGTGCATTATCTTTAAAAATACTCCGGTTTAATAAACATTAATATCTTCATTGCATATACCACAAATGCTATCACATAGTATTACAATCTATTTTTTATTATCAATTATTTTAATATCAATTGCAAATTCAAAGATGTTTTTATGATACATATCCATTTTAAAAAGTTATATATATGAAAACGCTATTTTACCTTTTTTTTTAATTCATATCTATCAATATTATTTATAATTTGTTTTCCATTTTTTTTCATATGTTTATCATTTATCTATCACATTCAATTTTTAATTGATGTTTAATATTCTATATATAAAACACATTAATTTTCAAAATATACTAACTTAAAAGCTAGATATTTATTAGTCTGTAGACAAAATGCGTTTTAAGTTTTTCATTGCACAAAATGATATTCGAAACAAAAAAATTAATGCCAGTGCATTATTATTTAATACTATGATATTTAACATTAATATTAAAGATAATGCATAAAAAATGTATCAGT
>CM063497.1:23203695-23223695 GCA_032207245.1 Pardosa pseudoannulata
GCAAACCGTGTGGTTGTGTATAAATAGATATTTTCTAAACAGATTTTGTAAAATGTAAATTATTTTGTCAAATTGTAGAGAGTTGGTTCGTGATTTAATTTTCCTTTTTTCCTTACTTTCTTTAAACATTGTATACTTTTAAAATTTTATGAAATGTATAGTATTTTTTCAAATCACAGATTTATGGTTTCTTATTTCCTTACTTTCTTTACTCGGCAATTAGACTTTAATCAGATACTTTTGACAACGTGAACGAATTGTTTTACGTAGTTTTATGTGTGGATTAAATAAAAGTTAAATTAGTTTAAAAAGAACACTATAAATATTTACCTTTTTGTGATTTAATATTTCTTATTTACTTACATTTTTACTGAGCAACTAGATATCCCACCACATTTAAAAATATACTTTTTCAAAATAGTTTTAATCTTTTTTTTTCTACTCAAATATTTACCTCATTTTGAGATTCAAAATTATACAGCGATATTGAATGTTCTATGAAGAATTTTTCATTCAAATAAATATTTACCCTTTTTCGAGATTTATGTTTTTTTACTTTCTTTACAGAGCAATTAGACATTAAACTACCTTTAATTATAGATATTTCCTAAACAGTTACAATCTTTTTATTTTCTATTCCAATTAAATATTTACCTTCTTTTTCGTGATTGTAATTCATTTTTTCCTTTCCTTACTTCCTTTACACAGCAATTAGATATCCCATCACCTTAAATTAACAAAGAAACCAATTGCTAGTTCTTTGGACTACTTCAACGAATCTCAAATATTTACCTTTTGTTACGAGATTTATGTTTCCTTATTTCGTTACTTTCTTCCTTCAGCAATGGCGAAAACATATGACTTACGAACATATGGTACAATTTCTGAATAGTTATCTTTTTATTTTTCAATAATATATATATATATATATATATATATATATATATAAATTAGACATCCCTTTACCTTTAATTAGAGATATTTTTTAAAACAATTACAGTCATTTTATTTTTTATTCAAATAAATATTTACCTTTTCTTCATGATTTAAGATTTATTTACTTAGCAATTAGATATCCCACCACCTTCATTAACAAACTTTTTCTAAATAGTTTTTTAATCTTTGATTTTCTACTCAAATATTTGCTTAGTTTTCAGATTTACAGCATTTAGATATCGCTCTACCTTTATTTATGATTTTTTAAAAGGTTTCAATTCTTTTGTTTTATATTGAAATCAATATTTACCTTTTTTCGAGATTTATGGTTCCTTACTTTCTTTACTGATTAATCGGATATCGTCTCTACCTTTAACTATAGATATTTTCTAAACAGTTACTGTCTTTTTATTTTCCATTCAAATTAAATATTTACTTTTTTTCGTGATTTAATATTTCTTATCTACTTACTTTCTTTAATCAGCAATTCCATATCCCACCACTTTTAATAATATACATTTCTAAATATTTTCAATCTTTTTTTTTCTACTCAAATATTTACCTTATTTTGAGATTTAAATATGCTTAATATCCTTACTGTCTTCTCTCAGTAATTATACATCCCTCTACGTTTAATTATGAATATTGTCTGAATAGTTTCAATCTTTAAATTTTTCATTCAAATAAATATTTACCTTTCTTTCGAGATTTATGTTTTCTTAGTTTCTTTACTGACCAATTAGACATTCCACTACCTTTAATTATAGATATTTCCTGAACAGTTACAATCTTTTTATTTTCTATTCCAATTAAATATTTACCTTCTTTTTCGTGATTTTAATTCAATTTTTCCTTTCCTTACTTCCTTTACACAGCAATTAGATATCCCATCACCTTAAATTATATATATTTTCTGAATAGTTTCAATCTTTTGATTTTCAACTCAAATATTTACATTTTGCTATGAGATTTATGTTTCCTTATTTCATTACTTTCTTCCTTCAGCAATTATACATACATCTACTTTAAATTATGAATGTTTTCTGAATAGTTCCAATCTTTTTATTTTTCATTCAAATAAATATTTACCTTTTTTTCGATACCTGCATATTATATATGTATCTATCAATTAGACATCACTTTACCTTTAATTAGAGATAGCATAAATCTATATTTAACCCCCCCACACGGATTATTTTTCATTCAAATAAATATTTACCTTTTCACTTTTTTTTAAAGATTTTCATTTTTATATGTATATAATATACTTTTTCTAAATAGTTTTAATCTTTGATTTTCTATTCAAATATTTACTTAGTTTTCAGATTTACAGCATTTAGATATCTCTCTACCTTTAAATATGATTTTTAAAAGGTTTCAATCCTTTTGTTTTATATTGAAATCAACATTTACCTTTTTTCGAGATTTATGGTTATTTACTTTCTTTATTGAGTAATTAGACATCCCCCTCCCTTTAATTATATATATTTTCTAAACAGTTACAATATTTTTATTTTCTCTTTGAATTAAATATCTACCTTTTTTTCGGGATTTAAGATTTCTTATTTATTTACTTCCTTAACTCAACAATTATATATCCTATCACCTTTAATAATACACATTTTCAAAATAGTTTTAATCTTTTTTATTTTCTACTCAAATATTTACCTCCTTTTGAGATTTAAATATTTCTAATTTTCTTACTTACTTCCCTCAGCAATTAGACATCCTTTACCTTTAATTATGGATATTTTAAACAGATTTAATCCTTTTGTTTTCTATCGAAATCAATATTTACCTTTTTTCGAGATTCAAGGTTTCTTACTTTCTTTACTAAGCATATAAAAAAATCTCTTTACCTTAATTATAGATCTTTTCTGTTTTTAAGTAGATTATATTATTTATTGAACGCTTCCCTCCCGTTGTATTGTAATTACATTCATTAGATTTACGGTTCAACCATCGCGTCGTTAATTAAAACGGAATTATAGGGAGGGAAGGAAATCTTTCAGTCATCCATTAGCATTACACGATGAGGTATAAGACAGTTCTCTGGCATGCGTGATCGAATGCATATATTAAACTTATCGCACATTTACAGCTACTGACGTATTTTGCATATGGAAACTGCAATGCATTTCTTACTAAATTGAATTATAATACAACGTTATAACTATTAAAGTAATGTATAGGCCACACAGCAATTACATGTCATTAAATACACAAATTATTTTTTATTTAATTAAAATTATGTTTAATTTATTAAATGTTAATTTTAATTTTACCAAATGACTGGCATTACCAATACTTGTCAAGATCATTTTAGGGTATATCGATATGCATAGTTAACACATTGACGGACACTTGCATCTATAGCCGTCAAAGCGATGTCCAATGTGGCATGACGGCAATAGCCGCTGAAACGAAACGGTCGTTTATTAACATTACTGCTATAGAGGCACAAATGTGCATTTACCGGCGTAATGTAGAAGCGCAGTGCCTTGTTTTAGAAACAATTTTTTTGGCTGAATTTCGTTTTCCACACCTAAAATAATGTGTAATAATTATAAAATTATAATAATTTTTTTTGTCATTTATTTATTTTTGTTTGATTATGAACACGATTATTTATAAAATTATTAATTATAATGAAATTATCAATTATTAATTATAATGAAATTATTAATTATTAATTATAATGAAATTATAATGATTATTAATTATAATGAAATTAATTATTTATGAAATTATTCGTAAATTATTATTATTTACGAAGGTAAGTAAATAAGATATGATTTCGTGTAAAACTCCCAAAAATAATTTGTTGTACACGAAAAAATTCCTTATTTGAGACATTAAACCTGTCATTTACGTGTAAAAAAACTTTTCACTAAGTGGAAAAGAAATGAGATTTCTAAATTTAGTCCGCTGGAGCCATGAAGGTTATAGCCACAACCTAATTAAAGGTGGTGAATTAATCAAAATTAAGTTTATTTTAGCAGAAAGAGTAAAACTGTACTTCTAATATTCTAAAAATTACCAAAACATATAGTGTTAATTTTCGAACTTCACTTTTACTTCGTCAGTGTATTAAATTTTGTGCTTTGAAAAATCACGAAAAGTTAGATATGAACCCTTACTCTGGACGTTGCGGTTCGTTTCGAACATTCGTTGTGACGTCACTTTTACCGCCATCTTGCGGACATTATGCGAGAAAATGACCAAGTTGACGTCAAAGTGACGTAACAACGAACGTTCGACCCAGCTTTCAACGTCCAGAGTAAGACCCTAGTCACCGAGATAAATAGAAAGAAAGACTAAAGTATGACTAAAGTAAGTAGCTAAACCAATGACTAAAGTTTGTGGAAAAGATGGAGCCTAGTAAACCAAAAAGTCTTCTGTGAGAAAACCCTAGTGGACCTAAACCTAGAGGATTGGTTTGGATTTGAGTCCTGCGGTTTACATTTTTGAAATACGAGAACAAATGAAGCCAGGACATTCTGCTTAATCCCAATTCCAAATGGCTACGAGCATCCATGCGAAAGTTGGATTCGAATTGACGAATTCCGGTACCGAAGATCAGCACCGTAAGCATTTGGCCATCGTTAGGTTCTAGACCCAGTTGAAGATCAAAGAATAGATGGACTGATCTAGTCGAATATAATTTAACCTCAGAGGACTCGCGCCGGTCCTCTGAAACTGGAGCGTTATAAAAACATTCCACACACAATCATCCAACAAAAATAAACTTCTAAGTTTTCAGTGGCTGTCTGACAGGTCTTCTAAACCCCAATACCATGCATTTCCGCAGTTTTCTCCGAATATTTTTCTCAGAGATACTTTTCCTTTATTCGGTGGTCCACAGGTCCATTGTATGCACATAAACTTTTGAATGTTTATAGGTTGTTTGGTATACTTTTTTTCATGTGATAAAAAATTTTAACCCATTAACGCCCAGCGTCCTCATTTGAGGACAGTCAAAAAATGGTTTGTAGAGTTTTTGTTTTCTTCAAACGATTCTTCCTTTTTAATGGAAATAGATATTAATCTTATGAATAATCTCCCAAGTTTTCAAATATGATCTTATCTATAACTTTGTCATTTCGATCGGCATTTCACGATTTTCAAGTTTAGAATAGGAGCGTATTATGACCGGTATTGTGAACGTATACCGGTCAAAATCATGGAGAAAAGCCATATCTGCAATAAGTCATCTCTTTTCAGTACTTTTCTCTTATATGATAGCAAATAAATCTTTTATCACGAAGTTTTTCTTTTTTTTAATAGACATCTTATGTTTTAAAACGACACCTCCTCACTAATGATGACTTGATGTCATATGTTTGTGCTTTCAGAATGCTAATAAAAATACAGTTCAAAATTCTTTTAAAAATTAATATTTTAAATAATCCGAAATACATTTTAAACTTTTAATCAAGTATTTTGGTAATATAAATTTTCTGCAATTCATAAAAAGCAATTTTATTGGTATTTTGCTGAAAAAACTTGCATTGTTGTACCCACGTTTCATTTCAACACTTTCAAATGCAATTCAGAGGCTGCGAGAAATGTTTAAATGAGCTGTAGCATTGCACAGGGAATTGTTGTTTTGTTTTAATCTTATATCACTTCGCTTTCTGGCTTCCAAGAACGATTTCAGTTAAAAATGAGTTTGTAAACTGATAACATTTACCGCTGTAACGATGACTTATGCTCAAGTGGGACCTCATAGTGTTGAAGCAGGTATCAAGTAGAAGACACTGTTGAAGCATAATGAAAAGCCGCAGATCACAAACACCTTTTATTGAAAACACCAAAATAAAAGAGAAAAATCAGGGAACAAGTGAGTTCCTGCGTCTAGCCAATCAAATTACAGGCAAAAACTAATTAACCACAGCCAGTCAAAACACAAAAGGATCAACTAAAGGAAACCTCGTACGTCAAAGAAAGCTATTACTTATATACAACAATAATCGGCCAAGTCGTCAAGTATGAGTGCGATTATATATTTTCAACAGACACATAGGCTTAGCTTGCAATCTCAAAATAGTTTTTGGTAACGGTCTACTTGCAACACGATAATGAGACTGGGACCTACTGCTTAAAGCCGATTCCGAACGGCTACGAAACATCCATGCCATAGTGGGAGTCGAACCCACGAATAATTTCGACCCCCTAGCCATTCCCACCGTTCGGCGCAATCTCCAGAGGTATTGATTGAGAACTTGGAGGACATTGTGACCACGAACCTATTTGACGTGCCCCAGTCACTCTAACCAATGATGGAGAATCTCAAGCAGGCTCGAGCTCCGAACCCGCAACCTTGCAATTACTAGAGTGTTGCATTTGCCGACTGATACCATGGTACACTAACTGGGAACTAAAGGCATCTAGTAGAGTGTAATGGTTTGGTTTGGTTTCGAGCGCTACGGCCTACAGATTTGCACACAAGGGTTAATGAGACCGAGACCTACTTCTTAAAGCCGATTGCGAACGGCTACGAACATGCATGCCCTCAGCGGGATTGGAACCTTTGAACTGCAGTTCCGAAGAGCAGCGCTCTACCACTCGGCCATAGTTTGTCTAAGTGTAATGGAAAAAAGTCTTAAAGGGCACTTTAAGGACTATAGTGCCAATGATGAGGTTGATGAACAATTAGCGGTTAGCTTTTAAATAACAATTGCTTGTTATTTAAGGGAAATTTTAGTCTTAAACCATAAAAATTCGATTTTGTCTACATTAAATTTTAACACATTGTATGTGGGACACGTACTAGTGCATTTTCTGACGATTGATACTTGAGCGAGTGTCACGTACTAGTACGGGTTAGTGTAACAAATATTTGTTTTGTACAAAAATAACGGTATATTAGGAAAAAAACGAAGCCGAATGTTTTGTCTACTACACAGATTCTGAAAAATTGAGCAAAAACTAGTTTTTTACATCATTCCATGTTGAACATAGAAAGGGATATATATAAATATATAAAATTTATATTATAATATTAACTTATATATATGTAATATATTAAATATATTTATATCTATCTATCTATCTATCTATATTTCTATCTATATAATATAAAAAAAAAAAAAACACAATATAATATATAATAAACAATATATAAATAAAAAAAAAAATATAAATAATTTATATATATATATATATATATAATAATATATATATATATATATATAATATATAATATATATATATATATATATATATATATATATATATATATATATATATAAATATATATAATATATATATAATAAAATAAAATAAACAAATATACACATAAAATAACAAAATATAATATAGATAAAAACAATATATATAAAAACTTATAATATAAAATAATATATATAAAATAAATATATAATATAAATATATATAATATCTAATCTATATATCTAATATCTATCTATATATATATATATATATATATATATATATATATATATATGTATATTTTATTATATTATAAATATATTTGTATTTATAGATCTATTTCTTTGTATATTTCAATATATACGAAAAAAAGTGGGTTAAAAATTGAAATAATTTTCGATATCGAGATTTAACTGAATAACTCATATTTTACTAGCAAAACGCCCGCTCCCGGTACAGTTCTGCGAAATGTACCTACATATAATGTGTTATATTATATATATATATATATATATATATATATATATATATATATATATATATATATATATAACATTTAGTAAATCATAAATAGGAGTATAACTTTATAAAAATTATTTAGTTTTATCATTTAAAACAATGTTTTAAGAAACACAATATGTAAAAAAATCATTCTAAGAACTGTCGAATATTTAATAATATAATAAAGTGATTAATATATAATTTTATAATAAATATAATAGCTAGTGATTTAGTAGTTCATTTTATTAGATATATATTACGTAGAATCTGATATTTACTGATATTTTTCTCGAAGTCAAATGTTCTGTGCCCCTTTAAATAAAAGTTATTTTATTATTTTTTATTTACATATAATAAGTAGAGAAGTAAATAAGTTAGTAATTGTTTATTTTTATTTCTTTCGAAGAAATTAATGAAATTTTAATAGGTCACATGTCACCTAGGTTTTGCCAATTTTTTGTTCACCTACTGATCTTCAAATATGTGCACTCAAAAGCAACGCACTTTGGGTCCTTAACCCATATTCTTTCGAACGTCTTCTTGGACGGAAGTATTCTAAGCACCATTTAGTGGGAAAGTAATGGAGGAGGGGGCGCCCATAAATCCTTGAAAACTAAGTTCGAATAATGCTTATCGAATTCTATCATTGCCTTTCGATATTAAGATCGCTCTCGCAGACGATTCATTATCTGTGAAGTACATGGCCTCGTAATTAAAGAGGGCGGGAACAATTTGCTGAAATATTCCTCCGCATTCGAGACGCAGACGATATTTCGGGGTTTTGCGCGGGAAACTGGAGCACCCCCGGCCCATGTGCCACAGACGAAATCGATCGTCCTGCGCTCTCTGCGGCACCCCTGTTTGCTATTTTTAAACATTTTTAACCACAGATTAAAGGAGGGGGCTAGCATACAAGGTTTGGGTGCGGCTCAAACTTCGAAGGAGCATTTTGTGCGGGCTGCGTTCGAACAGCGTGTAAATAAATGAACAAGCCAACAAATAATGACACCCAGGGATTTTTAAACTGCTTTGCTTTCTGTAATTTTCCCTTTTTTCGTGAGAGTTTAATGGTTAAATGATACTAATAGCGGAACGAGAGAAGTTATGTACGTAGAAGTATGTACATTACTGTATATATAACTCGGTGCATAAAGTATGTATTAAGAAAGAATATTAAATGAAATTTAAGCTGTAAAGGTGAAGACGAATTTAAAATTAAAAAAAAAATATTCATTATGTGATTAATATTTTATAAATAGCTCTTAATACTAGAAATAACTTTGAAAGTACTCGATATGTTATGAACCGCTTTAAATGTTAAAATGCTACGTAATGTTATAATTGTTACATAATTTACGTAATGATACATTATATAATGTTATATTATGTTACCTAATGATACATTATATAATGTTATATTACGTTACGTAATGTTACATTATATAATGTTATATTACGTTACGTAATGTTACTTTATGTGATCTTATATGACATTACGTAATGTTACATGTAATGTTATATTGTTTTTTAATGCTATGTTACGTAATATTAAAGAATATTAGTTATTAACTAGAAAAAAATACATAGATATAACTTTAAAACTCTACTGAAAGTATAAATTTCAAATACATTTCCTGGAAAAATACATTTTGAAATTTCTATATTAGTAACTAATACTTTCGAACAAGCAATACATGATATTACGGAATGTTACATTATGTAATGTTATTTTACATTTCGTAAATTTACATTATGAAATGCTATATTACATTACGTAATGTTATACTATTATTTAATGCTATAAAAATTAATTACTAACTAGAAAAAAAAATACATAGATATAACTTAAAATCTATACAAAGTAAAAATTTCAAATTTTCACTTCCTGGAAAAATACATTGTGGAATTTCTCTATTAGGAACTAATACTTTCAAATAAACAAAAAAAAACTAGTTATCATTTTATTCTGTGAAACTGAATTCATTAATATAAGAAAAATCTTTTAGTTTATAGAATGATAAACAATTTATTCTTCGTATTTTTACTATTCCATCAAAATTTATGAATTTAAAATGCAAAATACATTAATGTATGAGTTTGTTGAATAAGGCAGATATTTTACATCAGTTTGATATAAATATTTAGTTTGTAATGTGCATACTTGAAAAGTTATCTCGCTGATCTGTGAATTTATTTTATGTTTTTCTGTCTTTGTGTATATTTTATACGTCACTTTATGTACGTACATATATGTGTGTATGTGTATTTAATAGCTATTTCTGTATTAAGAAAGAATACTAAACGATTATTGAAAATTAATATAAAATTCAACAAAATTAATCTTTCGTGGTTAATATTTAATTAATATTATCTATAAGGTATTAACATTATACAACATTAAAATAGGAGATAGCAGGTGTCTAGCATAAAGTATTTTATTATACCAATTTATTTTTAACCATTTATTAATTGTCTTCTCGATTTAGAATAAATTTTTTCTTTCAGCATTAATAAGAACCACGATAAAATTTTAGATTTTTACTATAAATCAATATAATTATAAAATTTAAAATATACATACTAAGTGAAAAATAATTTATCTTTTATATTTAATATTTTATAATAAAATATAGGTGAAAAATAAAACGTTTTAAAATTTGTATGTTAGAAACTATTACTATCATTACTTAAAGAATAATGAAAATGAATTGAAACTTCAACGAAATTAATCATTATGTGGTTAATATATTATTAACTAGCATATAGCCCATCATATGACGGGATTAGTAAAATTTTTAATATTCCAGAACTGTTAAGTACCCAATGAGGCAGGTAAAAAATGGTTTGTTTTTTGGCCGAGAATTATCTGGTTCACTCTCAATAATTTATTTATCGTCATACTCCTCTAGAGTCTCCCGATCCTGTAATGCAGTTTAGAATCACATTGAATTCATTTAGTCAAACCGTGTGGTTATGTATAACAAACACACAAACGAACAAACTTCTTAATTTCCAAATATATATAAATTAAAAGTTAGATATTTAGTAGTCCGTGAAATAGACTCCTAGACTTATATGAAAAGAATTTATCGTGAATACCGATGATAAAATGTTCATCGCAACAAAAAATAATCGATGATTCAATTTAAAATTATCACATATGTACCTAATCTATTATTGAAATCAAATATAAAAGAAAATCATTTACGTAATATCTAAGTTCAGTGGTAAAAGATATTATAATAGTGTAAACGATAATTAAATAGTTTAAAATATGAAATGATTAAATGAGATGGTTAAAGGAATGACGTCACAACGCTAAAAAAATTGTTATTTTTCTTATTTATCAAGTGATAAATGGTTAAATTTAATCGTCTGCTCTTAACCGTGGAAAATAGGGCTTGAAATAACGGCATTAAACTCTCGAAAAGGGGTGAAGGGGTGGATTTCGAAAGTTTCAAAGAGGACAGTATTTTTCGCTGTGATATGTAGCATATTTATACAAATTTATTTTAGAATCGGATCGATAGTTTAGGAGAAGATAAACTTTATACGCTTTGAATGGATGACTCTATCCATTCCAGGTCCAACCGCTTCATAAATTGGAGGACAGATAACTTAGGCTATTATTATATAGGGGATACTATTTATTTATAATATATCAATATTTTACAACGATAAATTATATAATTAAATGGAAGATAGCAAATTTCGAGCATAAAGGATATTATTATAAAGGATTTTTTATAAATTGCCTTCTCCCTTTAGAATAAAATTTTTCTTATACCATTAATAAGAACAACAATAAAAAAATAGTTTTTTACTATAAAACAATATAATTAAAAATTTTAAATTTATATACCAAATAAAAAATAATTTGTCATTTATATTTAATATTTTATAATAAAATATAAGTGGAAAGTAATACCTTTTAAAATTTGCATATTAGAAACTATTACTATCATTACTAAAAGAATAATGAAACTGAATTTAAATTTCAACGAAATTAATCTTTACGTGGTTAATATTTTATTAATACTATTTATTTATAATATATCAATACATAAAAAATTGATTTTTTCCGGGTTTAATATATATATATATATATATGAACATTCCCTTTAGAATAAAATCTTACACCATTAATAAGAACACAATAAAAAATTAGTTTTCTTTACTATAAAACAGTATAATTATAAAATTTAAAATATATATACACCAAGTGAAAAATAACTTGTCATTTAATATTTATTATAAAATTTAAGTAGAAAATAATAAATTTTAAAATTTGTATGTTAGAAACTAATACTATATAACAAAAAGAATCTGATTGTAATTTTATTTTGTTAATCTCAATTACATTATTAAAAGTATTTCAGTTTTAGCATGAATATTTTTTAAATTCAGTTTATACATGGTAAATATTTAAACTTTGAATTTTTTTCCCATTTGTTCAATATTTATAATTTTTAACTGTTAAATACATTCAAGTATACCGAATAAAACATATTTCGCACCAGTTTGATATAAAAATTTAGTTTTTAATATGGATACTTTAACAGTTATCTTGTTGCTAGGTGGAATTTATGCTTTTCCCTCTTGGTGTATATTTTATATGTTCATATATATATATATATATATATATATATATATATATATATATATATATATATATATATATATATATATATATATATATATAGTGTGTGTGTATGTGTATGTGTATTTAATAGCTGTTTCTGTACTAAGTAATAATATTAAATACAATATAAATTATATAGATGAAGAGGAATTTGAAATTCAACGAAATTAATATTTACGTGGTTAATATTTTATAAATAGCATAAATTATATATACATTCATACAAATAAATATATATACATACAGATACATACACATATATATATATATACATACATACACATATACACACACATATATATACATACACACATATATACATACACGTATACCTACATACACACACATACACAAATATACATACATACACACACATGCACACATATACATACATGCATAAACACACACACACACACACACAGATACATATATATACATACATTGTATTTTTTAATATAATAATTTTAATGTAGGATTCATAATAATGTAAATTGGCAATGAGTGTAAAATTTATTTTTGAATACACTGACTTTTTTTTTACTTTTCTACGTACATATATTTGCAGTTTCCATGACTGCTCCCATTTTACTTAACACATTTATACCTTGTTACTTTCTTGTACAAAGTAAAAGAATGTTTATAGTAATCATGATACATTTCATAGCTGTTTAAATTTCACTTAACCCATATACATCATGTTACTTCCTTGTACAAAGTAGAAGGAAGTAATGTAATTTCGAAACATTTCAGAATTGTTTACAAATTACTTATCATATTTATACTTTGTTACATCCTTGTACAAAGTAAAAGAATGTATAGTATCATGATACATTTGGGAGATGTTTAGATTTCACTTAACCCATTAACATCATGTTACTTCCTTGTACAAAGTAAAAGGAAGTAATATAAAGACGAAAAATTTCAGAATTTTTTACATTTTACTTAACCTATTTATATCTTGTTACTTCCTTGTACAAAGTTATAAGATGTATAGTAATCATGATACATTTCAGAGCTGCTTAAATTTCCCTTAACCAATTTACATCATGTTACTTCCTTGTACAAAGTAAAAAAGTAATGTCATGACGAAAAATTTCAGAATTGTTTACAAATTACTTAACCTATTTATATCTCGTTACTTCTTTGTGCAAAGTAAAAGGAAGTAATGTAATGACGAAACATTTCAAACTGAATAATGCAAATAATGTGTAATGAAATGTAATATATAATTTATTACGCAAATAATATATAAATTTGTTACGAAATTTAGGTAATGTGAAAAATGTTATTTCACTGAAGTTATGTTTTGAAGAGAAGAGTGAGATAGAGTAATGAAGGCACTTAAGAAGGGTGAATAAGTGGGAGAAGGGAGATGGATAATGGAGAGGAATGAATGAAAATGAAGAAGCATAGCATAGGTATAAAGAGAAAGAAAATATGACAAGATGAAGAGAAAGTGTGAGAAAGATAGAAGAGAAAGAAAGCTATGTATAGGGTACATGTGATAAAAGGGATATAGGAAAAGATAAGAACACAAAATCAACAGAGAAAAAGGGATCTAGAGAAATAGATAGAAAAGAGGAAATACAAAGTGAGAGAGATTAAAGAGAAAGAAGGGGATACAATAAAAAGTTAAGGAGGAGGAGCCAGTAAATGAATATAAAAGAAAGGAGTTTGGAGAAATGAGAAGGCTTTGAGAAGAGAAATCTTTGGTTTACAGAGAAAGAGGGAGAATATTTAGGATAGAGAAAAGGTGGAGAAGAACAGGTATAGAGAAAGGAAAAACGGCTATAAAGAACAGGGAAAGACAATGGTATATAAAAAAGGTTAAAATAAGAGATAGACAAAATGAGAAAGAAAGAGTAATAGAGAATGAAAGAGAACGTTATATAGAAAGAGAACGAAGACTATCATAAGAGAAAGAAAAACAGTGATACAGAAAAAAGGGAAGATTTTATATATATATATATATATATATATATATATATATATATATATAATGAATACAGTCAAGAAAGAAAGATGTTAAAACAGGATAGATAGAAAGAGTAGAAAAGACAGGAAATAGGGAAAGAGAAAGACAGGCATGAAAAAAAGTTTAAAAAAGGTTTAAAAAAAGAAGAGGAACACAAGTACAAAGAGAAAGATGAAGAGTTTTGAAGAAAAAGATAGAAGAGGGTAAAGACATGAGAGATCTAAAGAGAAAGATGAGGCTAAAGAATAAAGAGAGAACGGCTGGGATAAGAAAAAAACGAAACAGTGATAGATGGAAAGGGAGAGAAAGAATGGGTATGACAGGGATAAAGAAAGAAGGAGAAAGAGAGTACAGTGATAAAGTAAAGGAAAATGGAAAGAGAGAGGTATGAACAGAGAGGAGGGGGGGGATAGAATGGGATTGAGAGTAAGAGGGAGAAAAAAGGCAGGGATAAAAATATAGAATGAAAACAGTCACCAAATAAAGATTGTAAGAAAGAACAGAGAGAAAGTGTTGGAAATACAGAAACAGAGAAAGAAGGTATGGGAAAAAAAGGTGAAAACAAATAGGGAATACAGGTACAGAGAGAAAGATAAATGCAGGTTCTAAAGAAAGAGATAGAAAAAGGTAAATACATGAAAAGAGATAAAGAGGAAGACCCGGGCTATAGAATTAAATAAAGAGTGGGATAAGAAAAACATGAAACAGAGATAGAGAGAAAGACAGGGAAGAAAAGAATGATTAAAACAGGGATAAAGAAATGAGGAGAAAGAGAGAGGCAGTAATAAAGAAAAGAAGAATGGAAAAAGGACATGGACAGAGAAAAAGAAGGAGAAAGACAGGCATAAAAAGCAAGAGACAAAAAAAAGGTAAGGATAAAGAGTAAGAGGATACAAAGAGAACGTAAAGAGAGGAAGAGAAATGGGGAAAGAAGGAAAGAGGGGTAGCAGAAAACAGAAAGATTCAATGAGTAAGAGATAAGGACGAAAGAGCAGAAGATCTCAAAAAAGAAAAGAGAAAGCAATGTCGAAGTAAAGAAAAAAGTAGGGAAAGGAAGAAAACGATTAGACACGAGAATAAAAAAAGAGAAAGGAGAGAAAATACATATAAATAAAACTTAAATTTATCCACTCATTTATCAATAAGTTATGAAAACATAATTCCATTGTCCTTTCACATCTATATCCTTTTATTTTCGGATGCACTAGATAAATTTTACAATCACATTACAATCTTTTGTTAAAAATATACATGTCGCAGCGTTCACATCACAATATGGTAACAGTCATTATCACTCTACTTATACAACGGTCTCCGTGATTTACGCAGTAAGTTTAGCTCCAACCTAATTTCCACCAACCCGCACGTTTTATTACATTACTCATATTACGAACCTGCTACTAATCTACATCACCTAATCTGGAATAAAGACCCAATATTACGCAGTATAATTGGTCGAAAGTCTAAGTAAATAATGAAAGCCGATTTCGGGGTGTACCGCTAATTGTTACAGGGTTGTCACGCGAATTGATAACTTTCTAGTACAGTGTACTAGAAAGTTATCTACTAGTATTACAGCAACAGGGATACAATATTTGAAATGCACATTACTTAGTTTTTTATTATATAAATCAATATATAATATTACTAATACTAATAGAAGAAAATACTAATAATAGTATTTTCTTCTATTAGTATTAGTAATATTATATATTAACTTAAAATAATAAACTAGCTAAAATGTAACAGCGAAACAACGTTACAGTAAACTAATAATAATAATGAGTACGAATCCACTGAATTGTTGATTGACAAAACAGAAAAATGTCTAACATTTGTATTGTGAATATTGCTGACTTTAATAAAATAGTTCACTGATAAAAAATATTGCATCATGAGAGAACCAGTAACAAAGCAGTAACAATGCAACAATTTAACAATGTACCAGTAATAATGAACACAAATCTACTGAATTACCGATTAACAAGACAAAAAGATTTTTATAAAGATATTGTGAAGTTCACTGACTTTCTGTCACAATTTGTGTTTTCATTTTGGATAAGTTGTATTATGAATATGAATTTCTAAGAAGTAGACTATAATTAGCATGAATTTTTTTATTAAATTTGACTACTGATTAACAAAATAGAAAAAAAATATAATATAGATATTGTGAAGGTTACTGATCTTAATGAAATATTTCATTTAACTATGAAAACAATCTTGCATTATCAAAGAATTAGTAAAAAATTAGTAATAATGTAACAATGAACAAGCAACAATATACTACTGAATAACCGATTAACAACATAGAAAAAAAATCGAATATTGATAATATGGAGGTTACTAATCTCTATGAAATTTTGAGCTAAATAAAAAAATTATTCTCGCTTCCTTTAAGAACTTCTAATAAAGTAGTCAAGATGTCATAGTGAATCAATGTTACAGTAAACTAGTAATAATGAAACGAGTCTGCTGAATTGTTGATTAACAAAATAGAAAAAATTCTAACAATATTGTGAATATTGCTGACTTTCATATTAATTTAATAGTGCACTGAAATAAAAAATAATAATATTGCATCATGAGAGAATCAGTAACAAAGTAGTAACAATGCAATAATTTAACAAGGAACTAGTAATCAAGAACACGAATCTACTGAATTACCGATTAACAAGAAAAAAAGATCTTTTATAAAGATATTGTGAAGTTCACTGACCTTCTTTGGTCATAATATTTTTTTCTTATTTTGGATGAGTTGTATTTAGAATATAAATTTCTAAATAGTACCCAACAATTAGCATGAATTTATTGATTAACTTTGACTACTAATTAACAAAATAGAAAAAAGTATAATATAGATATTGTGAAGGTTACTGACCTTAATGAAATATTTCATTCAACTAAAAAAAAAATCTTGCATCATCAAAGAATTAGTAAAAAAATAGTAATAATGTAACAATGAATAAGCAACAGTTGACTACTGAATTACAGATTAACAAGATAGAAAAAAAATCTAATATTGATAATGTGGAGGTTAATAATCCCTAAAAAATTTGAGCTAAGTTAAAAAAATATTAATCTCGCTTTGTTTAATAATTAGTAATAAGCTATTGAAAATGTCACAGCGTAACAGTGTTAGAGTATACTAGTAAGAATGATACTAGTAACTGCTGAATTGTGAATTAACAAAACAGAAACATTCTTAATATTAATATTGAGAATGTTACTGACTTTAAGTAATAGTGCACTGAAATAAAAAATGCAAAATATAGCCCCATAAAAGAACCAGTAGAAAAGCTGTAACAATGCAACAATTTAACAATGAACTAGTAATAATGAACATAATCTACTGAATTACTGATTAACAAGATAGAAAAATTTCTAATAAAGATAATGTGAAGTTCCCCGATCTTTTCCAAATATTGCACTGAACTAAAAAATAATATTCTTGCATCAGATATGAAGTAGTAATAATCTAGTAATAATGTGACAATGCAACAATGTCGCAGAAAAATTGTAATAATTAGGATTAACAAAATAGAAATAAATCCTGATATAGAAATTGTGAAGAGTAAGTGACATTCACAGTGTACTGAAATAAAAAATTCATAACCATCACATCAGGAAGAAACAAGTAACAAGTTAGTAACAATGCAACAGTTTTACAATCAACACGAGGCTTGAATTTTTGGTTAAGAAAATAGAAAATATTTTAATATAGATAATGTGAAGGTTTTTCACCTTCATCAAATTTGCACTAACTAAAAAAATATCACATCATTTAAGAACTAGTAATAATCTAGTAACCAATGTAACAATGTTACTGTAAACTAGCAATAGTGAGAACGAATATATACAGAATTTCCGACTAACAGAAAATGTAATATAGAGATTGTGAAGGTTATTCACCTTCATGAAATAATGCACTTAAATAAAAAATAGTAACATTGCATCATAAAATAACTATTAACAACATAGTAACAAGCCAACACTTTTATAATAAACATATATCAATGAACATCACTCTACTGAATTACTGACTTACAAGTTAGAAAATTTTCTAATATAAATAATGTGAAGGTTACTGACCTTCTTGAGATATTGCACTGAACTAAAACAAATAATATATCCTCAGTTGAGAACTGTAACAATGTTGCAATGAATCAGCAATAAAGAGCATGAATCTGTTGAATAACCAATTAACATATTAGAAAAATTTCAAATATAGATAATGTATAGGTTTCTGACCTTTTTTGTAACATCTCATTGAACTAAAAAAAATCTTACATAAGGAAAGAATTAATAACAACTCTTTCCGAACAGGAATTATCTCCAAGTATCTATTGAATTACCAATTAACATATTAGAAAAATTTCAAGTACGTGTAATATAAAGATGATTGACCTTCATGTAATTTCTCATTCAACTAAAAAAATCTCACACCTGTAAGAAACTAAAAACAACCCTTTCAGAACAGGAATTATCTCCAAGAATCTATTGAATTGCCGATTAACATATTAGAAAAATTTCTAATACAGATAATGGAAAGGTTACTGATCTTCGTGAAATACCTCATTGAGATAAAACAAATCTCACACCAGGAAATAACTAATAACAACCCTTTCAGAACAGGAATTATCTCTAGGAATCTATTGAATTACCAATTAACATATTAGAAAAAATTCAAATACAGATAATGTAATGGTTACTGACTTTCATAAAATGTCTCATTAAACTAAAGAAAATCTCACACCTGGAAAGAAGTAATAACAACACTTTAATAACAGGAATTGTCTCCAATAATCTATTAAATTACCGATTAACATACTAGAAAAATTTCAAAAACAGATAATGTTAAGGTTACTGACCTTCATGCAATATCTCATTGAACTAAAAAAAATCTCACACTCGGAAAGAACTAATAACAACCCTTTCAGAACAGGAATTATATTCAAGAATCTATTGAATTACCGATTGGCATATTAGAAAAATTTCAAATACGGTTAATATAAAGATTATTTACCATCATGTAATATCTCATTGAACTAAAAAAAAAACTCACACCCGGAAAGAACAGAACTAATAACAACCCTTTCAAAACAGGAATTATATTCAAGAATCTATTGAATAACAATTAACATATTAGAAAAATTTCTAATACAGATAATGTAAAGGTTACTGATCTTCGTGAAAAATATCATTGAGCTAAAAAAATCTCACACCAGGAAATAAATAATAACAACCCTTTCAGAACAGAAGTTATCTCTAGTAACCTATTGAATTACCAATTAACATATTAGAAAATTTTAAAATACAGATAATGTAAAGATTACTGACCTTTATGTGATATCTCATTGAACTAAAAATAATCTCACACCAGGAAAGAACTGAGAACAACCCTTTAAGAACAGGAATTATATCCAAGAATCTATTGAATTACCGATTCACATATTAGAAAAATTTCAAATACAGATAATGTAAAGGTTACTGACCTTCACGTAATATCTCATTCAACTAAAAAATAAATCTCACACCAGGAAATAACTAAAAACAACACTTTCAGAGCAGGAATCATCTCCAAGATTATATATAATTTGCTACAAGTGGCAAAGAAATTACGCTCATTACTTTAGTTTTCCTTGGAAGTCAAACATAGAAACGGAGAAATATTTTTTTTCCATACTTCTAATGGCTTTTCCTATAAACTTCTATTTTCGATTTTTCCTTTCCACGAGCTTAAAGGAAATTGGAAATATCTCTAAGAAAACC
>CM063497.1:23228695-23243695 GCA_032207245.1 Pardosa pseudoannulata
ATATAAAAGAGAAAATAAAGGGAGAAATTCAGCCTCCTCTATCTATTTCTATTTCAATTATCGAATACAATGAAAAGAGTCGTTCTTCGAAGAGAGAATGAATCTTTCATCTATTAACACCTTTTTTCTGAGAGTGATTCTTCCTAAGGAGAGGGGGGATTGAATCAAAATTTTTGGAAAAAGAATCCTCCATAAGCTGCTCCAGACATAAAGAAAAAGGGTGAAAAAAACTGAAAGGCATTTTCATTATCGTGTAGCTATGGTGTGAAAAGAACCAAAGCACCGTTTGTTAAAGGAAGCGCTTTGAATATGAGAAGCTTCAAGTGAACAATGAAATCCAGTCGGACAAAGGGTTAGGGATAAACAAAGGAATATAGTTCGATCCTTTTCCGAAAATAATTAAAAAGGATATGCAGCTGAAATTAAAGTTTGAAAAATGGAATACATCGAAGGAAATTGGAAAATTTTCTGACAGATTGTGGTACAGATTACGAAAAAAAACCTACTGGTAAAGACTTACGAACTGTTCCTGTTCATTGACACAAAGTAGATATTTAAAACTGGACAGATATTTAAAAGTATTCAGATATATATAACCAAAAGCCTACAATATACGTAGAAATATGACTGAATATTTCATAGAACTATAAAATATAAATAAGAATCTACATCAATCACTTGAATTATTTCATCCATTTTTCATCAGTTATTCTATAATTTTCATTAATGCATTATTACATAGATTATTATTCATCCATCCACCATCCATCAATCAATCGTTATTAGAGAGGATAATTCGTATATGACTTGAAATACGATAAAATTCCATGACTCGCATAATAGTATATAGCATTTACTTAACACAGAATATTATTGATTATCTCCAATAATCATCGTATAAACATGTATGCCTATATACATATATATATACATATATATATATATATATATATATATATATATATATATATATATATATGTGTATATGTGTATATATATGTATATATATATATATATATATATACATATATATATACATACATAAATACATATATATATATATATATATATATATATATATATATATATATATATATATATATATGTATATATATATATATGTATATATATGTATATATACAATCGCATAAGTCATTTAATATAACTAATTATTTAAACAATAATAATACGTTCTATAGATAATACAACAATATACATCCAGAAAAAATTTAAAATTATCTATCGAGTAGAATGTTTTAAATCTCGAGGTGTGTAGAGAGGGTAACAGAGTTA
Organism: Pardosa pseudoannulata; assembly: GCA_032207245.1. NCBI lineage: Eukaryota > Metazoa > Arthropoda > Arachnida > Araneae > Lycosidae > Pardosa > Pardosa pseudoannulata. The sequence goes on from CM063497.1 coordinate 23,229,989, forward strand.
CGATTTCTTCTGAATTATTCTATGTTTTTAAATGTGACTCATTAAGAAATTCTAATATTTGCTAAAATTCTAGATACGCATTAAATTTATAACATTCTATTAGAATTGTACATGAAATCATTCATGAGTAACTCAAAAATTTTCATATTTTTATTAACTATTAAGAAATTTACGATAGGGGAAATTAAATAAACTTTTAACTTGCATTGCCCTCATCTAGAATATATAGAATTCTTTAGATAAGATGATTTTCAAATTCCTAGAATATATTGCTTTCATTTCAATAATGCTCTAACATTTTTCTTTATATTTCAGATATCCATGCTAACATACGAAATACAGATATACATATGAAAGAAAACAAAGTAAACAGAGCGACTGCCTACTCTATCTCATTCTAGTTCTTCCTATTGAATACAATGAAAAGAGTCGTTCCTCTAAGGGTGAATGAATCTTTCAATTTAATCCCTTAACCCCATTTTTCTGAGCAGGATTCTTCCAGAGAAGAGGGGGGATTGAATCAAAATTTTTGGTAAAAAGAATCCTTCAAAAGCTGCTACAGCAATAAAGAAAAATGATGAAAAAACTGAAAGGCATTTTCATTATCATGTAGCTATGGTGTGAAAAGAACCAAAGCACCGTTTGTTAAAGGAAGTGTTTTCAATATGAGATGCTTCAAGTGAACAATGAAAACCAGTCGGACAAAGGGTTAGGGATAAACAAAGAAATATAGTGCGATCCCTCTTTCGAAAATAATTAAAAAAGATCTGCAGCTGGAAATACGACTGAAAATTTCATATTTTTTCCTTAATGAACTTTAAAATATAAATAAGTATTAAAGAAAAAAAAATTAATATCTATAATTTTAATCTATCTCTTCGATTATTTCATCCATTATTCCATCAGTTATTATGTAATTACTATTGATGCATTATTACACCTATCATTCCATCAATTATTATTCATTCATCCACCATCCTTGAATCATCATTACTAGTGAAGATAATTCGTATATGTTATGACATGTGGTAAAATTATATGACTCACATAATAGTTTATAGCATTTGTTTAACACAGAATATTGGCAACTTCATTACAGATTATGTACAATAATCATCTTATAAACGTGTTGCCTATGTATACACAGTGTATACACACACACACACACACACATATATATATATATATATATATATATATATATATATATATATATATATATATATATATATATATATATATATACATATATATATATATATATATATATATATATATATATATATATTATATATATATATATATATATATATATATATATACACAATACCATAAGTCATTAAATATAAATATTTCTTAGAACGATATCAATTCGCTCTATATATAACACAACAATATACATACAGAAAAAAATTTAAATTATCTATCGAGTAGAATTTTTTAAATCTCTAGTACAGTAGTATAACATAGTCATGATTTCTTCTGAATTATTCTATGTTTCATATTGCAACTGATTAAGAAATTCTAATATATATTAAAATATATATAAGTATTCAATCTATAATATTCTTTTAAAATTCTACATGAAATCGATCCGGAATAACTCAAATTTTCATATTTTTAGTAAGTATTAAGAAATTTACCATAGGCGATATCAAATACACTTTCAGTATGCATTGCCTTCATACAGGCTATATGGAACTATTTAAATTAATACGATTTTTAAATTTGTAGAATATATTGCTTTGATTTCAACAACGCTCTAACATTTCTCTTTATACTTCTGATATCCATGCGAACACACGGAATCCAGATATACATATGAAAGAGAACAAAATAAAGAGACTGCCTCCTCTATCTCATTCTAGTTCTTCCTATCGTCTACAATGAAAAGAGTCATTCTTCGAAAGCCGAAGGAATCTTTCAATTTAATCCCTTAACACCATTTTTCTGAGGAGGATTCTTCCGAAGAAGAGGGGGGGATAGAATCAAAAATTTTTGAAAAAAGAAGCCTCCGTAAGCTGCTGCAGCAAGAACGAAAAAGGGTGAAAAAAAATGAAAGGCATTTTCATTAACAAGCAGCTATAGTGTGAAAAAGACCAAAACATCCTTTGTTAAAGGAATCGCTTTGAATATGAGATACTTCAAGTGAACAATGAAAGACAGTCGGACAAAAGGTTGGGGATAAACAAAGAAATATAGTGCGATCCCTTTCCGAAAATAATTAAAAAGGATCTGCAGCTGAAATTAAAATTTGAAAAATGTAATCAAAGGAATGAAATTAGAAATTTTTCTCATAGAATGTGGTAGAGAATACGAAACAAAATCTACTCGTACAGACTTAGGAACAGTTTCTATTGAAAATTACAACGTATATCGTTAAAATTTAACAAGGTATTCAGATATTTGTAACCATTTGCATACACTGTATGTAGAAATACGACTGAAAATTTCGTATTTTTTACCACCATGAACTTTCAAATATAAATAAGAATCAAACGAAAAATTTTAATATCTATATTCTAAACCAATCCCTTCAATTATTTCATCCATTATACCATGAGTTATTATATAATTACCATTAATAGATTATTCCACCTATTATTCCATCAATTATTTTTCATTCATCCACTATCCATCAATCTTTATTACTACAGAAAATAATTCGTATATGACTTGAAATGTGATAAAATTCTATGACTCAAGAGTTTATAGCATTTACTTAGAGCAAAATATTGGAAAGTTTATTATGGATTATCTACAATAATTATCTTATAGACATATATGCCTATGTAAATACTATATATATATATATATATATATATATATATATATATATATATATATATATATATATATATATATATATATATATATACATATATATATATACACATACATATATACATATACATACACATACATATACATACATATACATAAATATATATACAACATCATAAGTCATTAAATATAACTCTTTCTTTAAACGATATTAATTCGATCTATACATAATGCAACAATTTGCATCCAGAAAAAAAATTTTATATTATATATCGAGTAGGATATTTCAAATCTCGAGGATAGTAGTATAACAAATTATTCTATGTTTTTATTGTAACTGATTGAGAAATTCTAATATCTACTAAAATTCTATATAAGTATTCTATTTATACTATTCTATTCAAAGTCTACATGGAATCATTCGTGAGTTTTCAAATTTTTTTTTAAGTATAAAGACATTTATGATGGGCAAAAAGAAATACACTTTCAGCATGCTTTGCATTCATCTAGGATATATAAATTTCTTTAGATTAAGGCAATTTTCTAATTCGTAGAGTATATTGATTTCATTTCAATAACGCTCTAACATTTCTTTTTACACTTCAGATATCCATTTGAATATACGATATCCAGATATACATATGAAAGAGAACAAAGTAAATAGAGTGACCGCTTCCTCTATCTCATTTAAGTTCTTCCTATCGACTAGAATGAAGAGAGTCGTTCCTCGAAGGGTGAATGAATCTTTCAATTTAATCTCTTAACACCATTTTTCTAAGCAGGATTCTTCCGAAGAAGAGGGGGTATTGAATCAAAATTTTTTTTGAAAAAAGAATGCTCCATAAGCTGCCGCAGCAAGAACGAAAAAGGGTGAAAAAACTGAAAGGCATTTTCATTATCGTGTAGCTATGGTGTGAAAAGAACCAAAGCGCCGTTTGTTAAAGGAAGCGCTTTGAATATGAGAAGCTTCAAGTGAACAATGAAATGCAGTCGGACAAAGGGTTAGGGATAAACAAAGGAATATAGTTCGATCCTATTTCCGAAAATAATTAAAAAGGATCTGGAGCTGAAATTAAAATTTGATAAATGTAATCCATGGAATGAAATTCGAAAAATTTCTGATCGAATATGGTAGAGATTACGACACAAAATGTACCGGTACAGACTTACGAACAGTTCCTGTTGAATAATAGAAGTAGTTATTTAAAACTTGACTAAGTATTCATATATCCGTAACCAAAAGACTAAACTGTACGTAGAAATATGACTGAAAATGTCATATTTTTCATATCAATGAAATCTAACTAAGAATCAAAGAGAATCATTACCACCAGAGAAGATAATTCATGTATGTATTCGTATATGTTACATTTATTTAATTGGTAACATAGAATCCACATCAGAACCTTAATTTTAATATTAATATAAAATTATAAACAAGTGATTAGACTTTTACTGTTTTTTTTAATATATAATTTTAATAGTATTAAAAGATGTGATAAAAAATATTAAAATATTCTAATAAGTTTATAATTTTATTTAATTCGTAATGTAGAATCCACATCAAACCTTAGATTTAATATTAATCTAAAATAATTTATTAGTAAGTAATTAGTTTTACTCATTAATATTTTAAATAGTAAGAAAAATATATTCTAAGCAAAAAATATCAAAAGTTCATTTTTGAATTTATCAAATTATAAATTACTTTAGTAATATGTTTTAAATACTTTTATTTTATGCTTGAAAGCAAATTTAAAGTTATTTTTATTTAATTGGTAGTATAGAATCCATAGAAAAATCTTAATCCTAATATTAAATAAATTATAAGCAAGTAATTAGACTAACTATTATTTTCAAATAAGTAATTTAAACAATAATAAAAATATATAATCTTAAAAATATTTAAAGTTCTTTTCTGAAGTCGATCAAAAATTACGGCTCACTTTAGTAATATATTTTAAATAATTATTTTTCTACTTTATGTTTGAAAGGAAATTTCATGTTAGATGTATTTAATTAATAACCTGCAATCCATTAAAAAACTAAAGAATAATTCTTCAATAGAGACCATAATCATTTTCAATAATTCAAATTCACTTACTTCCGATATATTAAAATATGCTTGATTGCTTTGGCGGAAAAGTAATTTTCATTTTTCTATGTGATTTCACCTTTAATCTCTTTTCTTGTGAAATTCTGCATTTGATTACATGCCAAGTATCGCAGTTTAATGCCAAGTTAGTTGTATTCGCCTTGACCTATTAGATATAGATTAGTATTTTCAAATCGATACACTTTTTTGTAAAGTTAAATGTTTTACTTTAAAATAAAAAAATGATAATAATTGAGATTTGAGCCGCTCAGACGCCAATACGGTTAAGTCCATTTTTTGATATTTTCTGAATTTTGGAAATTTTGATGAAATAAATAATAATCTTAGTTATTAAAGTATTTACTCGTTGGTTACTTTTTTCTAGGTTAGACAGCCCTATTTTAATAGCTTCTGAATATATTGTGTAATAATTTCAGAAGCCATTGTGAATAAGTCCACCTTTTATTAATATTTTTTTACATAGACTTTGAAATAAAAATTAAATTATTATTCTTCTTTCTATATTTGTTGGTAACACTGAAAAACATAAACATAAAACTTATAAGCTAAAAATATTAAATGACAGATAAACTTATAAATGACAATAAATGTTATTTTATTATTTTTATATAAATTTCTTATCTTTTTCAGCTGCCAAAAGATATAAGTCCTAAAATTTTGAAGATGCTGTCATTATTTCAATAAATACTCACATTTTTATTTACGCATCCTGTACATATATTGTTTTTTTTGCGGAGTTTTCACCTCGAAAAAGACACTTTTCTAATTAAATTAATAAATCAAGAATTTTAAAAACTAATGTATCAAAAAAAATTAATTTTCTCAATTTTTGTGTTCTGGACTTAACCGCATTAGCTTCTGAGAGGCTCATTTATCAATGTCTAAACAAGAGAAAAGGTTTAATTTTTAGGTTAAATAGAAGTTGTATAAATTAATTTTAAATGATGATTCTTATTGAAATAGTTAACTGCATTAGGATCTAAACGCCGTGAAGAAAATAAAATATATTAATACGAAATTAAAACTATTACATATATTAATCGATCAAATAAACTTTCAATCAAATAAATTTTATTTAATTTTGTTATTTTTAAGTGTTTATGCACACATATATATAAATACTAAATGATCCGACAGAGGTTGTCCTTTTTTAACACTGTAAATCCAAAAATTATAAAATGTTTTAAAATAAAATATAAATTGGGCCGTTTTGAAGGAAAAGTAAGGAAAAAATTATTTTTAAAATACTTGTCACCACCACGCGGGCAGTCATCCCAAACATAATTAGATTAAATTAAAATTCACACATCGCCTGCGCGGGGTTTCGATTCTGGAATATCTCATACTGAAGCCCGTTGCGACACACTGCGCCATAGATACGTTGATAGTGACGGGATTCAAACGGCATTATAATAATCTCAATAAACGCACAATTCTGGATTTCTTTATAATAGAACTTTTTTTGTCGGATCCAATTGTGAATCTACTACATTTTCGAATCCACTTAATTATATAAAAAAAATTTCATCAAAATCAGTCCAGCCGTTTAGGAAGAGTTGTCTTACAAACACATGGCGTTTCTAAAATATTAATGAATCTAAAAAATTTTAAGCATACCAACAGTAGCCAATCAGTAAATTAGCATTGAGTAAATTAAACTAGAAATTTAGGATACAGTGATACAATTACTGTTACCACCTGTATTGTATCACAAAATTGTTTCAAAAACTACTTAACCCTCTAAGTGGTTCGAACGTACAATTCCGCCAAGCCCATGATGCTTTCAAAGCGGTTTCACGTATAATTTTCGACCTCCAAAAACGTTCCGAAAATGGATGTAATGTACATTTCTGCCAGTGTTTCCCCCATGGAGTTTTGAGATAGGACGGTCAGGTCGATTGTTTTGGAACTGCACCCCTCTTTCACTGACATTTATTGAGTTATGCACCCCTACACCCTGAGGCACAAAGACGCTGATAGCTTTTGCAAATCTTAATTTTGAAGTATTACATTTGCGGTAACAGATATATCTCTAATTGCACCCCTTAAATAGCTTGGATGACTTTCGTAAAAAAATATAAATAATTATCTTAAAGAATATTTTTATTTGTACTTTTAGAATCCATTATTTCTTATGGAATGATCTTCGACACTTGTCGAGCTTTATGTGTATTAAAAATTAACAATCTACAATATCTATTAATATATTTATAACCGGTAGTAAAGGGACAATAACGAGTGTGGGTTTCCCGTATTCCATTCTAGTTGACAAAGGTTGAAGTAAAAAATCATAGAACGCTTTCGCCACTGACACAATAAATCTTTAGAGTATTTTTGGAGACTTTTTTTCCTCGATGTGTTCCACTCGGAGGGTTAAATAGACTGAAATGTAGTGATTGTACATAAATCAAACATATAAATAATGGTCGTTTACTGCATAAGTCTTGTCTCCAAGTTCCCTAAACGCAGTTTTATCTTTTTACTTCACCCATTCCAGAAATGCCACTTATCTCTCCTGAAAGGTGTGTGTGCTCTGTTCTGAAACACGAATAGTCTTTTAGTAAATTCCCCAACGGTAGTTTTAAACGAGGCATCGTCTGCCGAGATGGGAAGACATAAAATTTCCCAAAGTAGAATCTTCTCGTCCAAGAAAAATTTCATTATCCCCCCACAATGCCTCCCGCTAATGAAAATGGAAGCAAATTCGTTTGCAGAGACGGATTCTTAGACGTATTTTTCAGGGATGGAACATTATAGTTCTCGAGACGGAATTATTGATAGTGGAGGAAAGATATACTTTAATAATTGGCTTTTTTGAGACAATAATGATATACCATTATTGCTCAATTTGGAGTCGGCAGTAGTTGGTAAGTTTGATATATTGATTAAGCACAAATTGAAAGGTGAAGCAAAGTCATTTGCAGAGACTAACTCCTAGACATATTCTTCGGAAATGGAGCGTTGTAGTCATCTAGACGGAATTAGTGATAGTGGAGGAAAGGTATACTTTAACTACTGGCTTTTTGAGACAGTAACGATATTCCATCACTGCTCAATCTGGAGAAGATAGTAGTAGGTAAGTTTGTGATATTTGATTACTCTCAAATCAAAAGGTGAAGAAAATATATTTGAAGAGAAAAACTCCTAGATATATTTTTCAGAAATGGAGCATTATAGTCATTTAGACAGAATTATTGATAGTGGAGGAAAGATATACTTTAATAATTGGCTTTTTTGAGACAATAATGATATACCATTATTGCTCAATTTGGAGTCGGCAGTAGTTGGTAAGTTTGATATATTGATTAAGCACAAATTGAAAGGTGAAGCAAAGTCATTTGCAGAGACTAACTCCTAGACATATTCTTCGGAAATGGAGCGTTATAGTTTTGACGAGGTGATTTAGATAAGTATATAATGGATTAATTAATAAGAGAAGTAAAATGTTTGGGATCTAAATCTGACCTCACCACATCTTTTGTAAAGGGGAGAGGACGATAAAAATATTTCAACAGTTTTTCGTCTTGTGCGGGATTCTCGGGCGGGGTTCTTATACCAGTCCCAGATTAGAATCGCGTCTCCGTACATAACACTAAATAAGAAAGTACCTTTGAGGAGTTATTTATGAGTCCCTAAGGGACAGTGCCCAATTTGAAGGGATAAGGTTTTTCACGTTGGCGGTTTCAAGGCAGGTTTAAGGAGACCAATTGGACGAAAAGAACTAAGAGGGGAGAAAGATGAAATTAATATAAAATAAGAAGTCTGGAAAGAAAGGGGTGTTCTAGAGTGGAGTCGAATCGAGGAGAGCAGGGAGGTCACAAGTTGGAGGAGACGATTGTGACAGTGAGACTTCGGGTGTCCAAGGAGAATAGCCTTAAGTTCGACAGAGACTCCGGAAACGTTTGGAATATCTCACGACTACCAGCAGTGTTTCTGTGTCAAATATTACGGCCACACCTCAAATACTCAGAAGGAAGCCCCTGACCGGACAGACGGAAGATTGAAATTTACTACCACACATACCCAGTCCTGATTAGCTCTCAACCAGCAGTGGTCCTGGCACACCACATTAACCCACAAAGGTACTCATTTTTACATATATTTGAAATTTAGATTAAGTCCTCTCTCTTAGATATATATATTTACCTAATTGATGGAAAATTATTGTCAGACCTAAATTAGTGTGACACCTAAATTTAATGTGTTGAAAAAGTAAATTTTATGAAGATTAAATCAGATTGTTTGTATATATATGTATATATGTATCATTATAATAAATTTGCTTTTTTTTATTTTAAGCTGATTTCAGTTACTTTTAATTTAGCTTTTTAGTTTATATTCTGATTTAAAAGTCTGTAGTCTCTCAGAACCTGTGGTTGAATTTAATACTTAAATATTTTACACAACGAAACCAAAATAAATACCATTATTCATTTGATCATAAATTAATACCTAAATATAATCGAGAGCTGCATCACAATAGTGATCTAGACGGAATTATTGATAGTGGAAAGACATACATTAACAATTGGCTTTTGAGACAGTAACCATATGCCATTATTGTTCAATCTGGAAAAGGCAGTAGTTGGTAAGTTTGTGATATATTGATTACACTCAAATTGAAATGCCAAGCAAATTCATTTGCAGAAACAAACTACCAGACATATTCTTCAGAAATGGAGAGTTATAGTGATAGACAAAATTAGTGATAGTGGAGGAAAGCTATGCTTTAACAATTGGCTTTTTGAGACAGTAACGATATGCTATTATTGCTTTATCTGGAGACGGTTGTGGTTGGTAAGTTTGTAATATATTGATTACACTCAAATCGAAAGGTGAAGCAAATTTATTTGCAGAGACAAACTCCTAGACATATTCTTCAGAAATGGAGCTTTATAATCATCTAGGCGGAATTACCGATAGTGTGGAAAAGATATACTTTAAGGTTTGTTTTGGAGTGCTACGGTCTACTTTTTGCAACACGAGGGCTAATGAGACCGGGACCTACTGCTTAAAGCCGATTCCGAACGGCTACGAACATCCATGCCATAGTGGGATTCGAACCCACGAACTCTGGTTCCGAAGGCCAGTACCCTAACCATTCGGCCATCGTTCATCCCGATATACTTTAAAAATTGGCTTTTTGAGACAGTAATGATATGCCATTTTTGCTCAGTCTAGAAAATGCTGTAGTTAGTTTGTGATATACTGATTACGCTTAAATTGAAAGATGAAGCAAATTCATTTGCAGAGACAAACTTCTAGATATATTTCCTCAGAAATGGAGCGTTATAGTTATCTAGAAGAAATTGAGAGTGTAGGAAAGATACTTTAACAACTGTTCTTTTGAGACAGTAACAATATGCCATTATTGCTCAATATGGAGAAGGCAGTAGTTGGTAAGTTTTTTATATATTGATTACGCTCAAATTAAAAGGTAAAGCAAATTCACATGCAGAGACACTTTCCTAGACGTAATCTTCAGAAATGGAGCGTTATAATCATCTAGACAGAATTATTGATAGTGGAGGAGAGGTATACTTTGAAAATCGGCTTTTTGAGACAGTAATAATATGCCATTATTTCTCAATCTGGAGAAGGCAGTAGTAAGTTTGTGATATACTGATTACACTCATATTGGAAGGTGAAGCAAATTGATATGCAGAGACAAACTCATAGACAGTCTTCAGAAATTTAGCGTTATACACATCTAGACGGAATTATTGATAGTGAAAGAAAGATATACTTTAACAATTTTCTTTGAGACATTAACTATAAGCCATTATTTCTCAATTTGGAGAAGGCAGTAGTTTGTAAGTTTGATATATATTTATAACACTCCAATTGAAAGGTGAAGCACATTCATTTGCAGACACAAACTCCTAGACATATTCATCGGAAATTGATCGTTATAGTCATCTAGATGGAATTATTGATAGTGTAGGAACGATATACTTTAATAATTCGCTTTTTGCGACAGTAACAATATGACATTATTGCTCAATCTGGAGAAGGCAGTAGTTGGTAAGTTTACACTCAGAAACACACACACACACAAACACACACACATACATATATATATTATATATACACAAATACCTATATATACTTATCCATACATATGTATACATATATATATACATATTCACACACACACAGTTTAATCAAATTGTCTTGGAACCCATAGATAATTGCCTATTTCGCCTAATGCGTAATCCGGTACGGTTCGAAGCTGACATCAAAACTTAAGAAAATACCGATGAAAAAAGTTTAGTAAAAAAATAAAAAGTATTATACAGTAAACATTCATCTGTAATTATCGTTTGCTCCCGCGTTTATCAGTTCCAGTTTCAGTTGACATCTTTCCTTCCATCTACTGCACTTAACCCTGGAAAAGAGAAAGGGAGACGATCGCAATTTCCTGCCAGACCCCTATCGATCCCGATCAATCCCACCCAGGTTCAGCTGAAGGGAAGGATTCGAACGTTCCTAGCCAGCTAAAATGGGGGATGGGTCTCCAGAGATAAAATATATGACGGAGGAGAATTTTAGTAATATTTCGCAGCAAAGCAGCAGACGATTTTTTTTCTTTTTTTTTTCTTTTTGAACGCATTATTTTGCGGTAAGTGATATTTATCGACAATCTGTCTCTAGAACTTTCAGAGTGGAATTAAAATTGTTAATAACCGTGATGTATAACGGGGGCGAAAATGCTGAGCTAATAACAGCTTTATATACTTGCACTCGTCTGCACTTGGTGTGTGGAAGAAATGATGGATGTTGACAAGAAAGACAATTTAATCTATCGGAAGAGAGAAAAGATGACCAATGCTTGTGACAGAAATAACATCGTTTGTTTCACGGTGACATCGCATTATTAGTCGACGAGTGAAATAGAAAAGAATTGAACGTATGACTGGCTTAGGTGTCAGAAAATAAATTATTTGTTACCATAAGTAAAACCTTCCGAGCAAGTGTTATTCTTTCTATAAACAATGCAGTACAGTATAGTAAAATCATTATCATTTCCAAATATACAGGTAAAATATCTTTTACCATAATGCTATGAAATTCTACAATTTAAATTCAAATAACAGTACTATAATATAATGAATGAGTACAGACTTATTCTAACAAATTTATAAAATTTCAAGTGGACATTATACATTTGAATAAAACTCACTTTGTGCTCTCGCAAGTCTGAGGACAACGTGTCAGAAAGATTTAGGAAATTATATACAATTATTGTTTACAAAAACGTAAAATTAATAAAACTCACTTTGTGTTCTCGGAAGTCTGAGGACAATGTGTCAGAAAGATTTAGGAAATTATATAGAATAATTATTGTTTACAAAAATGTAAAATTTATTAATAAAACTTACTTTGTACTCTCGCAAGTCTGAGGAAAATGTGCCAGAAAGATTTATGAAATTATATACAATAATTATTGTTTACAAAATCCTAAAATTTATTAAACAAATTCACTTTGTGCTCTCGCAAGTCTGAGGACAATGTGTCAGAAAGATTTAGGAAATTATATACAATAATTATTGTTTACAAAAACGTAAAATTTATTAATAAAACTCACTTTGTGCTCTCGCAAGTCTGAGGACAATGTGTCAGAAAGATTTAGGAAATTATATACAATAATTATTGTTTACAAAAACGTAAAATTTATTAATCAAACTCACTTTGCGTTGGTGCAAGTCAGAGAGCAATGTGTTAGGAAAATTACGAAATTATATACAATAATTATTGTTTAGAAAAATGTAAAAATGTTTAATGAAACTCACTTTCCGTTGTTGAAAGTTTGGGGACAATGTGTCAGAAATATTTAGGAAATCATATAGAATAATTATTGTTTACAAAAAGTAAAAATTATTAAAGAAACTCACATTGTGTTGTTGGAAGTCTGAAGAAAATAAGTCAAAATATTTAGGAAATTATATAACAATTATTGTTTACAAAAATGTAAAAAGTTTTAATGAAATTACCTGTCTGATGTTGCAAGTCTGAGAACAATATCTCAGAAAAGTTAAATTATATACAATAAGTATTGTTTACAAAAAAGTAAAAATTCTTAATGAAACTCATTTTGTGTTGTTCAAAGTTTGTGGACAATGTGACAGAAAGATTTAGAAAATTATATAGAATAATTATTGTTTAGAAAAAAGTAAAAATTGTTAATGAAACTCACTTTCTGTTTTTGCAAGTCTAAGGACAAAGTGTCAGAAATTTTTGGGAAATAATATACAATAATTATTGTGTAGAAAAAAGTAAAAATTATTAATGAAACTCATTTTGTGTTGTTAAAAATTTGGGGACAATGTGTGAGAAAGATTTGGGAAATTATATAGAATAATTATTGTTTAGAAAAAAGTAAAAACTGTTAATGAAACTCATTTTCTTTTTTTGCAAGTCTAAGGACAAAGTGTCAGAAATTTTTGGAAAATAATATACAATAATTATTGTTTAGAAAAAAGTGAAAATTGTTAATGAAACTCACTTTGTATTCTTGCGTATCTGGGGATAATTTGTCAGAAAAATGAATTATTTTTTTAAAAAAAGAAGCTTTTCATATGTTACTTTTAAATAATACGTGTGCAACCATGTATGAAAGATAGGAAATGCTAGAAATCTGATAAGTGTACGGTAAAAATTCAAAAAAGTATTAGTTCAAATAAGTATCTCATTCTCACACAGTTGTATTCAACATTATCTTTATTTTTATTTTATAAAAGAGTTATATAAGCTTTTACATGTAACAAATAGTATTTTTTAAATTGTTTTTTATATTCACGATACTC
>CM063497.1:23251195-23256195 GCA_032207245.1 Pardosa pseudoannulata
TGTTGTATGGTGTCATATCGGCGTCGAAAATGCAACGCTTTGGGCTTTCACTAAAAACGTATATGTTCAGCAAACGTAGCACCACATGGCGCCCGCCGCTGCGGTGCCTCACCAAGAGGTTCATCGGTGCCCATAAAACCAAACGTCTATTCCACGTTCAGAGGATTTCACTGCACGCTGACACAATAGAACGAACTGTTTCTTGTTCGGTCAGTGGATTAAATTGTGTTTATGAGTTATTTTTAACATTAGGAAATCATATACTCTGCGAAAAACATCTTGACAATTTTTAAAAACAAAACCAGGGATATGGTATTACAGATATAACTTATATACTGTCTGTAAGACACCGTGAATGGTAATATTTGGATTGTTCTGTTAAAATTCGTTTCTTTAAAACAAAACAATATTGTTTTTCAGCGAATTTATATATATATATATATATATATATATATATATATATATATATATACAGACATAAAAACATACTTATACATATATCTGTGTATATATATATACACACATTTTATATAGATATATACTGTATTATATATATACGTATACACACATATATATATTAAATTAAATTTATATATTTATATATATATATATATATATATATATACATATATATATAACGTGATTAAAAGTATTACATGAGTTTCAAGAATTAAATTGTTCTTAGCTGTTCAATTTATATGAGTACAAAGAGTCATAACTCGAGGTAAATAATTTACAGCAATTCTTTATATCGTTTGAAGTCATCTTAATAATTGCCATGAAAGTATGAGCACCACAAAAGCATTTATTAGCAGCTGTTACTGTATTGTGAACTTCAGTTGTTATATCGCTCAGTGAAACAACAACTAATGATTAAAAATATTACATGATTTTCAAGAATTAATTTTTTTTTAGCTTTTCAATATATATGAGTTCTAATTTTTCATAACTTTGAGTTAATAATTTACTGAAATTTTTTATAACATTTGAAGACACCTTAATAATCGCCATAAAAGCAAGAGCACCACAAACATATCTATTAGCACCTGCGACTATTGTGGATTTCAGTTGTTATATCGCTCAGGGAAACAACAATTAGGATTAAAAGGTATTACATGATTTTCAAGAGTTTTTAAATTATTTTTAGGTTTTTAATTTATATGAGTACAAAGATATATAACTCGAGGTTAATAATTTACAGTAATTCTTCCTATCGTTTTAAGTCATCTTAATAATCGCCATGAAAGTATGACCACCAAAAACACATCTATCTGCAGATCTGACTCTATTGTGAACTTCAGTTCACAATAGAAACAACAGCTAATGAGTAGCATTGAGTTAACTCAATGAAACAAAAGGATTAAGAGTATTACATGAATTTCAGGAATTATATTTATTTCAGCTTTTCAATTTATATGAGTACAAAGTTTCATAACTATGATTTAATAATTTACAGCAAACTTTCACAACATATAAAGTTACTTTAATAATCCTCGTCAAGGCATGAGCACGAAAATTCCTGACGTTCACATTCAATTGATATCGACATCCGGAAAAAAGACATTAAAAAGCCTGATGATGATGAATACTCTTCTTAGGTTGGATATTATTGTTCAGCTGACGTTACGCTATAGCACCACCATCTTCTATATAATCATCATCGGATGAAGATGAAGAATGATATCTTCGATGTATGTGTAAAAATAATGTTAGGTTGGCCTAATGTTTGAGAAAGAAGAAATTAAATCTCATGAAGAGACATATGGTTTGGTTTTTGGTTTTGGATTTGATTGTTTGTTTTTGGAGCGCTACGGTCTACTTTTTGCAACACAAGACCGAGTCCTACTGCTTAAGCCGATTCCGAACGGCTACAAACAGCCATGCCATAGTGATATTCGAACCCACGAACTCCGGTTCCGAAGGCCAGCACCCTAACCATTCGGCCATCGTTCGACGAAGAAACACGTGGAAAATAGGTCTTGAATAAATGATTTTATACAATTAAATAAATGCCTAAGGAATACAACTGTAATCAACTTATCATTTGTAGATATCGAAGACTGCTCTCTAGTCGGCGTCGGCCTTAAAACACAATATGGTGTTGATTTTTTTCAAAAGGTTTATCCTGCAAGACGTGGGTACCAGCCATTCACCTTCTACGCTTCTGGTAACAAACTTGTCCGCTCAAAAAATCCCACACTTCGCGGAAAAAAAGGATTCCACACCAGAACTGCGGGGTCAAAATCCCGCAAACCAAATGACACTTCTATTGGTTGGGAGAAATCCGAAGTTTCTTTCTAGTTCAAACCGGTCCTGTTCTGGTATGTCCTGACGATGACTCACGAGAAGAGGTAAAAAAGAGCTGAACCGAATGTAACTTACTGTTACAGTATAAAAAATATCAAAATTATTCCACTTAAAATATCTACCTAAATTCCTCCCTTTTACCTCTCTCATTCTTTACTACAATAAAACGTCATACTTAAAAGGGACACCGACTGGAATTCTTTTTACCCGTCTTCCACAACTAATGTTAGAATAAATGTTTTTTTTTTGTCGACTGATAGCATTTTTAAGCTGTCCCAGGAAAATAGTTTTACTCCCCCAAAGTCTAAATTGCTGCATAAGTGGTTTTCGAGATGACTTAAGGGGTCATACAATTATTAAACAGCTAAAAAATTGGATTTTTCATAAAACATATGTGAAACGGAATTCATTTCTAAATATTGTATAACAATCAGTGTGAATAAAATCCAATATTGAGAGAACTTATAAATAAAAACAAGTCAGCTGTTTACTGTAAACAAATTTAAAAGTTACAAAACTTTGACCTGATTTTTTTCAAATTGTGTTTTTTTTTATGTAACGCATATGTTATCTCAAAACATTTTTAATATTTTTTATGAAATTTCTACAGGCTAAATACAACAAAATTTTTATTCGAGTGAACCTAAATTTCCTTGTATATTTCTCAAAATATATTTTTTTTGCAATGATAAATTTTGAATTGTTAAGAAAAAAAACTCACTTTTTAAAAATATTTTATATCTATTTATACGTATGTATGTATGTATGTATGTATATATATATATATATATATATATATATATATATATATATATATATATATATATATATTATATATATATTTATACGTATGTGTGTGTGCGTGCGTGTGTGAGTGAGTGAGTAATATGATTGACACCACTCTGGGTGGTTGAAGTCATGGCAAATAAAAATGACACCGTTTTAGTTAAAGACGTTTATTAACAGAACTTTGGAGGACGAGTTCACACTTCATTATAGGGACAGGACAAACTGAGGGGTCAGCTAACATGAAATTATAAGTAACAGGCCCTTACCACCTGCATCAACATCTCAGTCAAAATCTGTGGGAAAATCTCTAGGAATATCCACCTCCGATAGCGTGCATCTCCTTTTTGTTTGGAAATTTCCTAAATTGTTTGATAGGGCAATGTAGAGTTATAATTGGTTAGACCAATTATAACTCTACAGATTCTCTGAGGACGTAAACTGTAGCTCAAGAGGTCGATTGAGTTTAGGGGTTAAAAAGGGGAAAGCAAAAGGGCGCGGTATTTTTTGCAATTGACTTATTATTTTAAAAACCCTGAGAATTTTATAGGGGTGTGTTAGGGGTTTTATTCGCAATGCCTAAATTACGTTCCCGATCTAGTTTACTTTTCCTTACATATATGAATTTTTAATTCTTATTAATTAATATATAAAAATAGGTTCAAAGTTATTTTGAGTTACTGCAGTATGTTTTAAGGCAGTAAATTTGTCATAAATTTAATTATATTTTTAGTAATCATGAGGGTTAACTTTGATAAAATATTTGTTAGCAAGAAAGTGTCTCTTATTTAATATTTTCTATATTTTTATGTTAAAATTCACTTTTTAGAAATATTTTGTAAAAATAGATATATATCTTAAATATATATAAATTTAAGTTCTAAGTTATTTTGAGATATTGTATAATTTTTTTTAACAAATTTCTTTTAACTAAATTATATTTTTATTAAACATGAGCGTTAGTCCTGATATCATTTTTGTTAACAAAAAAGTGTCTTATCAAAATTTTCTAACAAAAATAATTTTTATGTTTCAAAAATGAATGAGATATGTGTGTAAAGATAATTTGCTCTAACTATGTTTTTAAAAATATATACTTGTAAAACTGGGAATTTTTATGTATAACAAGTCGAATACTTTAATTGTTTATGCATTTTTTCAACTTTTAATAGTCCTATGACCTTTTAACACTTCGCTTGCGGGAAACGTATTTTTACGTTTTTGCAGTCAGTCACTAGAGCGCGGGTCACGTAAAAATACGTATTTAGTAGATTTGCGGTGGATACCCGCTAACCACCACAAATCTGCTAAATATGTATAGTTATATGTATGTCTGATGTTATATGCGTGTTGTTTGCGTTGTTATGCAACGCTTTGCATATTTTCTTTCCACAAGTTATGATTGTCGAGTGACTCGGCCTTTTGTTGCGTTATTTCGTCTACAATCGAATTCTTGGCTCCAGAACGTACAAGTCGTATGTTGTCAATTTGAATCTTGGTTTTTTATTGTTGAATACAAAATTGATAAAATGAGCCGTTGACAAAGAAAGTGATGAAAAAATAGGCGCTGACAGATTATCGGACTATAATTTTAAAAATCGTTTATTTTTATAATTTCGGAAAAATATTGTTTATTTTTTGTTAAATAATCATACAGTATATATTAAAGTGTAAAATAAAAAAAGTTTCGTTCATGAAAACAAAAAAGTTTCGATTGACTGTGATTTTTATGAATAACTACACTTTCGTTGGATTCACGAAAAAACGCCCGCGACAGGCTTAAGTTCGCTGTGATGTATACCCGCATGCCAAGTGTTTAAAGATCAAAGTTCATTCATGACTGCCAATAATGCTTGAGAAAAAATGCATGTAATCACTCGCTATTGGATCCGATTTATGGTAAAGGC
>CM063497.1:23271195-23281195 GCA_032207245.1 Pardosa pseudoannulata
ATTTTCAAGTTGGAAGTTAAACACATTTAATCTTACAGTTTATTAAATACTAGATTTACATTATTCAAGAAAATATTTAGTAGTTTATAATATGTTTAACATAATATTATAGATTACTTTTTATTTACTCAGGAATAAATTTGTTTACATTCCATTTGTATTGTAGAAACTAGTAAAACTTTTACCATAAATGACTGGACAAATTATCTATTCAAGGGAAAAATTTTCTATAAAATTAAAAGATATTTGTCACGGTTAAAAGGATAAATGCTTATCTTGAAAAGCTTCAAAAACGAAAAAGAAATTTTATGAGCGGTTGATAAACTTTGAGAAAGCTAATGAATATTTTGAATCAACTATATAAATATAAAAATATTACTTAAACCTTATATTTATACACACGCATATATATATACATATATATATATATATATATATATATATATATATTATATATATATATATATACACATATAAGGTGTTTATATATTTTATATTTTCATGTTTTGGTTTGGAGTGATACGGTCAACTCTTTTGGAATACGAGGGTTAATGAGACCGAGACCTACTGCTTAAAGCAGATTCCGAATGGCTACAAACATCCATACCACAGTAGGATTCTAACCTACGAACACTAAAACCAAAGACCAGCACCTTAACCATTGACCATCGTTCGGCGAGAAGGGAAGATAGAGAGTGAAATAAAGATGTAGAAAGAGAAAAAGAGAGAGGAAGAGGAGAAAGAAATATATACATGTACACACACACATTATATATATATATATGTGTGTGTGTGTGTATATATATGTATATTTATATACATATATATATATATACATATATACATGTATATTTATATATATATATATATATATATATATATATATATATATATATATATATATATATGCATGTTGTATATGAGAGAGAGGGGGATAAAGAGATAGAGAAGTGATAGAGATATAGAAAGAGAAAGACAGGGAGAAAAGGAGAAAGAGAGGTGATTGAGAAAAGAAAGAAAAGAGAGATAGAGAGGGAGGTAGATAGAGATAGAAGGATAGAGATAGAGTGAAGAAGATAGAGGTAGAGGGTGGAATATAGAGATAGAGGGAGGAAGATAGAGAGAGCAGATAGAGAAAAAGAGTTACACAAAGCGAAAGATAAATAGAAAACATAACAAATGTATAAACAATTTGAGAGCCAAATAAATTTAATCGTACAAAGCACTAAATAATGGCTTTTACACTATTTATAAAATAATTTACTAATAGTTGATAATACGTTTAACATATCTAAGATTACTTTTTATTTATGCAGGAATAAATTAATTTGCATTACATTTTTATTGTAGTTACTACTAAAACTTGTTACCATAAATGACTGGACAGTAAAAAAATTATCTATTCAAGGGGAAAATTCTCTATAAAATTAAAATTTATTTGTCACGGTTAAAAGGATAAACGCTTATCTTGAAAAGCTTCAAAAACGAAAAAGAAATTTTATGAACGGTTGATCAACTTTGAAGAAAGCTAATGAATATTCTGCATCAACTATATAAATATAAAAATATTTATACGTGGGTTTCTGATATTGTTATGGTTCAATCTATTTTGAGATGTGAATTAATAATGTGAATATATTAATAAATGAGTTCATTAAAGTAAAAATCTAATTTATAATATTGGAGATGGATAATAATTTTCATCTAATATCTAATATTTAGCTTTATTATTTACCGAAAATAAAAGGAAAATTTTAATATCACAAAATATGGAATTAATTCATTTTATATTATAAATGCATTTTTTAAAAATTTGGAATATTTTTGGTTCGTAGTTTGTTATGTTAGTATATGTAAAACAAATCCTGTTATAAATCATATACATAAACACACACACACACATATATATACATATATATATACACATATATATACATATACACACACATATACACACACACACACATACACACACACACACACATATATATATATATATATATATATATATATATATATATATATATATATATATATATATATATATATATGAAGAGAATAACAATTTTATTTTATACCATGAAGTGTAAATATATATATATATATATATATATATATATATATATATATATATATATATATATATATATATATATATATATATATATATATATATATATATGCACTCATAGATTGAGAAAAAGATTTTATATATATATATATATATATATATAAATTCTATGTCTAAATTTATTTAATATGTACATTTTCTTATTTATAACAGCAGTTGTTTAAAACATCAGATGGTTTTTTTTCTTAATTCATTAATATATGACATTTATTAAATATCAAAATAAATATATATGTGCAAACATGGAAAGAGAAAAAGATGTATATATATATATGAAATCTATGTCTAATAACATTATTATTATTTATTTAATAAGTACATATTCTTGTTATTTTTTTATAACTGCTTCTTTTAAAAACATCAGATATTTTAATGAATTAAGAAAAAAACTAAGACTTTAAATATAAAAAAGAAATTACGTTATTAGACATTGTATATATATGTATATATATATATATATATATATGTATATATATATATATATAATGTATATACATGTTTGTGTGCAGACATATTTTCTTATATACATTTATATACACACTCACATTATATATTAGTAAAGATACAAAGATAAAAATGAATAAGCACATCTCTACTAATTTATTTATTATTTTATAATTACAGCTATTGAATATTTGAGATATTTTGTTTATTTTTGAAATAAACAAATCAATATTAATCTTTTAAAATTATGATTTCTGAGTTGCAATGGTGCATTATTTCAAAATGTAATTATTTCGCAGTTATATCAAATAAATTCAACTGGATTAACAATTAAAGTATTACTTATCACTATATTTTATCGTTTTCAAACAATCTAAATTCTTTGTTCATTGCATTACATATAGTTGCATTGAGTATTATTATATAATTTACAGGTGAATTACTTAGATCTATACTTAGAAAGTTAACAATTACAAATTTAAGCAGCATATTAAATCTATATCATGTAATGTTGTGCCGTTTACAAGTACATTTACATCTGATGCTAGTTATAATTCAACCAATCATTCTAAAGTATCCGTTGTATATTAAAAGATAGTAGAACTTTAAAAAATATTAACAGTGATGCATGCAATAATAATAAAGATAACCCCGTAAATGTTGAATATATTTTTAGTTGAATTCTGATGAATTATACAAAGGAATAATTCGCCTTGATTATTTTAATAGTAAATATATGTACATATATATTGCTACTCTGTCAGAATTCGGAATTTTATAGCGATTTGCGAAAATCCATGCTATGGAGACTAGTAATTATAGTTCTACTTAACATTAATTATAATAGCATATTAAATAATGTTAGACAACTTATAAATTTCAATTGGTAACATTAGTTAAATTTAAAACTACTACTATAATTAGATAAGCTACTGTAAAAAAATGTTTATGGTAATTTCTACAAAATTGAATATGAATCTGTGAAATTAATACATAAAAAACTAATCAATAACATATTTAATTGCATGTATAATTTACATCAATAATCCGAGCTCATTTTTGCATACTGTTCCTCAGATATCTTAGTGTTTATTTATTCATTCATTCATTTGATAAAAAAATATTTAGTTATTGAAACAAATTTTAATCAGTAGAGAAATTTTCTCCTGCATAAACCAAAGCATTTTATTACATGTTGCGGTAAAAATCCGAACCAATTTTTGCATACATTCCTCCAATATCTTAGTATTTATTTATTCATTCACTTATTTGATAAACAATATTTCATTAGAGTAACAAATGTTAATCGGTAGAGCAATTTTCTCCTGCATAATCCGAAGCATTTTATTACATTTTACAGCAATAATCCGAACTAATTTTGCATACCATTCCTCCGATATCTTAGTATTTATTTATTCATTCATTCATTCATTTTATAAAAATATTTCATTAGAGTAACAAATTTTAATATGTAGAGAAATTTTCTCCTGCATAATCCGAATATAATTTTATTACAACTTGCAATAATAATCCGAACTAATTTTTGCATACGATTTCACTAGTATCTTAACACATAGTTATTTGATAAATATACCTGGTTAGTGTAACAAATTTTTATCACGTAGAAAAATTTTCTCCTGCATAATCCGAGTATAATTTTATTACAACTTCCGAATCATTTTATTACATCTTGCAGCAATAATCCGAACTAATTTTTGCATACCATTTCACAGATATCTTAGTACTTACTTATTTATTCATTCATTCATTCATTTATTTATTCATTCATTCGATAAAAAATTATTTCATTAGAGTAACAAATTTTAATCAGTAGAGAAATTTTCTCCCCCATAATCCAAAGAATTTTATTACATTTTGCAGTAATAATCCGAACTAATTTTTGCATACCATTCCACCGATATCTTAGCATTAATTAATTCATTCATCCATTCATTCATTCAATCAATTATTTGATAAACAAATATTTCATTAGAGTAACAAATTTTAATCAGTAGAGAAATTTTCTCCTGTATAATCCAAAGCATTTTATTACATCTTGGAGCAATAATCCGAACTAATTTTTGCATACGATTTCACTAGTATCTTAATACATACTTATTTGATAATTCGTTAGTGTAACAAATTTTTCATGACTTAGAGAAATTTACTCCTTCATAATCCAAAGTATTTTATTATATTTTACAGCAATAATCCGAACTAATTTTTGCATAAGATTCCACTAATAATACATAGTTATTTGAAAAATATACCTCATTAATGTAACAAATTTTTATCACGTAGAGAAATTTTCTCCTGCATAATCCAAAGCATATTAGTACATTTTACAGCAATAATCCGAATTAATTTTTGCATACGATTCCATCAGAAACTTCATAATATTTATTTGATAAATATATTTTGTTTGTGAAACACATTAGAGAAATATTCTCCTGCATAATCTAATAGGCGCATACGTTTAAACGTAACTAACTGGCATATCTTTAAGATTAAAAACATAAATATTTATAGGTAGACCATATACAGACACCAACGCGCATTCATGCAATACAAAATTCAGAACTTCGAACTCTATAAATAGAAACCGCCCACTTAAAACGAGTAGCAAAGATACAAAATTTATGAATGGAGGGAGGAGACACTGAGGCAGAATAAGAACTTGGAGCGGGAGTGCATGCACTGATACAACTATACTTAGTTCACTTAGTTCATCCATTTCACTGAGAGATTAAACGGGGAAACTTTGTACTTACCTGAAGCAGAGACTAATCTATCAAAACACAAAATGATTTTGTTAGCTCAAATAACCTTTTAAAAGATTCATTTGGTAGATGAATATTTAAGATTTATAGCACAAATACACAAAAAATCTTTCAACGCATTTATCGACGTCAAGTCGTCTGCTCGATGATGATTGGAAGAATATGTATTAATGAGAGTCCTTTTGCACGAAATCACTTTGACGAAGTTTGTAATTTAGCATTTGTGTGTGCATAGTTTATGGAGGACGTGACACTGACACAAAATGAGGGTTGGTAGCGGGGATGCATGCAACACTGATACATGTATTTATCCATTTGAGTGATAAATGAAACAGGAATTTTGATACTTACCGGAAAAAAATCAGACGATATTTACTAAGTATTTATCTATACACAAAATCAATACGATTTCTCAGATATAAGTATAGTTTGAATCTGAATTAGCTATTTATGTACAGATATTACTTTTCACACCACTGATATATTTCAGAATTATGTTTTATGATATTAGTACTTCCTGTACTCAAATCCACTTTAATGAAGTTTCTTATTTAGCTCTTGTGTAGCTGTAAGGTTGAGCCTTTTTATATATATAACACAATAAATATGTTTATTTTCAGTTTTGATACTGTTTGTGCTATTTACACAAAAAGTCTATTTTGTTTTTCTTCCTTCAATCTTAAATATATATATAAAATCGTCTGTCAAATACTCTCTTCACTCTCGTAAAATACTTCCTTAGAAAAATTTTATTATATGTAAACTATTGCCGTGTTTGTTTGTTTTTATATATATTATACAATACAAAGTTCTTGATAAGATGTTTTTATGTCAAATAGAAGTTATTTTCAAATTTTTTGGTTATTATTTCTTTCAAAAATATTCCTGAAGATGAATAAGAAACAGTGTTGCGATAGAATCTCGATGTTATTGCGAAATTAGGAAATTATCTGTTTATTGCTCTGTTTTATTAGCCGATGGGTCGAAGAGGGGGGGTCCTCCGAATCAATAATAGTTCGGGCACTCGAATTCGGAATTGATTTGTGAAGGATCACAATTCACTGTAACACAAAAGCGACAGGAAATCAAATAAAACCTCTTATCGCTCCACCAACACACACCACTGACACAGACTTAAAAACACGATTCGAAAAAGAAAAAAAAAAGCGAAGAGAAGTAACTGTTCTGGAACTTGGGAGAGTAACAGCTGCCCCTGTCAAATCATATCGTCTGCCACTGCAGCGGTTGTCACACTTCTTTTACTCCGCCAGACGATAAGTTCCACAGAACGTCCCGAACAAGGCTGTGTCGAGATTAAAGTGTTCCATCGGTATGTGTTCACAGAAACAATGAAGGGAGAAGGAAGGATTGGAAGGATTTAGAGTCTGCGACGAATTGTGTTCATGTTCCAAATTCGAGATCGTCTGCCCGAGCGTTTAGTCGCATCGACCCGGTGTGGCGGCGCTGCAGTCGAATGGGGGGTGAGTTACCAAAGAGGATGCGTTCGAGTTTTCGGACTGTCTCATTCCCTCGGCGGGGTGTCGCGGTCCTGTACGAGGAATTCTTTTTAATTTCGAAAAGTGCAGGAAAAGATTTCTGTTGAGTTAGTATCGGATTCGGTGAGAGGGTGTTACAGCCTCCTTATTTCCTCCTTCTCCTGCTCTTGATTTCCCGCATCGTGTTTGCAGTTCGGAGAAAGATTTGGAATAGGCAGGAGTGTTTTTATAAACTATGGGAATTTATTTTTTCGGAAGTAATCGTGAATTATGCATTTCGATAAATCCCATGAAAAAGTTTATAATACGATGTAATTTTTTTTCATTCGCACGTTTTAAAGAGGATTCTCAACCAATTATTTTCCCCTGAAATACGTGCTTATCTAGATTATTTTGCATAATATAATTTCTGATTTTGTTTTAATTTTAAAATGACATGCAGCCTTTTTATATTTATGGGAAAATTAAGTATTGCAGTGAAATACTGTAATGGTACTGCCTTATAGAACCCTATTTAAAAATAAAAGATAAGCATCTGATAATTTATCATGAGTTTTCACTGAAATACAGACTTATTTAGAGTTATTTGCAAAAATAATTCCTGTTTTTAATTATAAATTGACATGTTAAGATTTTATATTTAAGAAAAACTTAAGTACTGCAGTGAAAATCTGTAATGGTATTGTCTTAATGAACCCTATTTAAAAATAAAAAGATAAGCATATGACAACTGTGTTTTCAACTGAAATACAGGCTTATCTAGATTTATTTGTAAAACATAATTACTGTTTTTAATTTTAAATTGACATATTACCATTTTATATTTAAGAAAAAATAAAATAATGCAGTGAAAAACTGTAATGGTACTGTCTTATAGAACCCTATTTTTAAAAAGGGATAAGCATCTGACAATTTATCATGAGTTTTTTACTGAAATACAGACTTATCTGGATTTATTTGTAAAAAAATATCTCTTGTTTTTAATTTTAAATTGACATATTATTTTATATTTAAAAAAAATTAAGTACTGCAGTAAAAACTGTAAATGTACTGTTTTATAGAATATATTTTTTTAAAAGGATAATCTTTCAATTTACCCTGAGTTTTCACTGAAATACAAGCTTATCTAGATTTATTTGTAAAAAAATAATTCCTATTTTTAATTTTAAATTGACATATTACCATTTTATATTTAAAACAAATTAATTGCGGCAGTAAAAACTGTAATGGTACTGTCTTATAGAACCTTACTTTTAAAAACAGTTAATCATCTGACAATTTAATCTGTGCTTTCACTGAAATACAAGATTATCTAGATTTATTTGTACAAAATTCTTATTTTTTAATTTTAATTGACATATTACCACTTTAAATTTAAGAAAAAATTAATATTGCAGTAAAAACTGTAATGGTACCGTCTTATAGAACACACTTTTTTAAAAAGGATAAGCAAATGATAATTTAAATTAAGTTTTCCATTAAATACAAGCTTATCTAGATTTATTTGCAAAAAATAATTCTTTAAAATTTTAAATTGATATATTACAATTCAAAATTTAAGAAAAAATTAAGTACTGCATTAAAAACTGTAATGGTAATTTCTTATAGAACCCTATTTTTTAAAAGGACAAGAATCTGACAATTTATCAGGAGTTTTCTCTGAAATGCAAGCTTATCTAGATTTATTTGTAAAAAATAATCCCTGTCCTTACTTTTAAATTGATATATAACCATTTCATATTTAAGAAAAAATTTAATACTGCAGTGAAAAACTGTAATGGTACTATCTTATAGAACCCTATTTTTAAAAAAGGATAAGCATCTGACAGTTTATCATGAGTTCTTTTACTGAAATACAGACTTATCTAGATTTATTAGTAAAAAATAATTCCGGTTTTTCATTTTATATTGACATATCACTTTTTTTTATATTTCAGAAAAAAGTAAGTACTGCAGTAAAAACTGTAATGGTACTGTCTTGTCAAACACTTTTTAAACAGGATAAGCAAATGATAATTTATAATAAGTTTTCCAATAAAATACGAGATTATCAGGATTATTTTGCAAATTATAATTCCTGTTTTTAATTTTAAAATGACCTATTACCCTTTCACCTTTAAAAATATTAAATACTGCAGTAAAAACTGTAATAATACTGTCTTATTGATAACTTAATGATAGTATCCCTATTTTTAAAAAAGGATAAGTATCTGACAATTTATAATGAATTTTCACTGAAATGCAGGATTATCTATATTTATTTCTAAAAAATAATTCCTGTTTTTAATTTTATATTGACATATTACCATTTTATATTTAAAACAAATTAAATGCTGCAGTAGGTACTGTCATATAGAACCCTATTTTTAAAAAAGATAAGCAGCTAACAATTTATCACGAGTTTTCACTGAAATACAAGCTTATCTAGATTTATTTGTAAAAAATAATTTATTTTTAATTTTAAATTGACATATTACCATTTTAAATTAAAAAAAAATTAAGTACTGCATTAAAAACTGTAATGGTAATTTCTTATAGAACCCTATTCTTTAAAACAAGCATCTGATAATTTATCATCAGTTTTCACTGAATTACAGAATTATCTAGATTTATTTGTAAAATATAATTCCTGTTTTTAATTTTAAATTGACATATAACCATTTCATATTTAATAAAAAAATCAGTACTGCAGTAAAATCTGTAATGGTACTGTTTTATAGAAACCTATTTTTAAAAAAGATTTATTTTTAAAAAAGAATAATTTTTATCATCTGACAATTTATCAGGAGTTTTCACTGAAATACAAACTTATCTACATTTATTTGTAAAAAAATGATTCCTGTTTTTAATTTTAAATTGGCATATTACCATTTTATATTTAAAACAAATTAATTGCTGCAGTAAAAACTGTAATGGTACTGTTTTATAGAACCCTATTTTCAAAAACAGATAATCATCTGACAATTTATCCTGAGTTTTCACTGAAATACAAGCTTATCTAGATTTATTTGTACAAAAATAATTCTTATCTTTAATTTTAATTGACATATCACTTTAAATTTAAGAAAAAATTAATATTGCAGTAAAAACTGTAATGATACTGTCTTATAGAACACACTTTTTTAAAAAGAATAAGCAAATGATAATTT
>CM063497.1:23286195-23291195 GCA_032207245.1 Pardosa pseudoannulata
CCGAACATGTTTATTTTGTAATGTATCATTAAAAACCACTAAGTCAGATAATGTATTATTTAGAGTTTAAGATTAGATGTATTTTCCACATCACAATGAAATCATTGAATTATAATGAGGTTGAAGCATTGTAATTGGAGGATTAACTTCATCTAAAAGAACGAAATTTCTTGCTTACCAAATCACCTATAAAGAAAAATTTGACCTTAATAAAATTATACGACTAGTTAGATGTTTTGCAAGCTGATATAATTTGAAAACTACTGGTTAATGTTTTTCAAAAATCGCCAAATTTGATTTAGTAACGTAAACATCAAGTTGTGTGAATTTTAATAACTGATAGCTTTTTTAGAGAAATTTTAAAAACAACTTGAATAAAATATATTGACGTCCATTTAACGACTAATTAGTTTTTCATTGTACTTTCGTTTAATCTTAGAATAAATTCTGAGGTGGATGTTTGTATTAGAATGAATATGTGACCAAAATTCAGGAATCATTTTTCAAGAAGAAAGTTGTGTCTTGTATAACTTTCTATTTAATTTTGATATTTTGTTTTGAAAATCAGAACATTTGTAATCTAATGTATTATTATAAAACAACAAAGACTCCTTATTAATTATTTGAAATTTATACTAGCTATTGTTTCTCTAAATGTTCGATATCACATCGGAAACCTCTAAAAATAAAAAAGTTCAGAGAATTATTAAAGCAGGAATAACCTTTCATCTCAATAAAAGAAATTCGGAAAAAAAAAAAAAAAAAAAAACTCAAAAAAAAAAAAAAAAAAAAAAAAAAATAAAAACAAAAAAAAAAAAAAAATAAAAAAAAAATAAAAAAAAAAAAAAAAAAAAAAAAAAAAAAAAAAAAAAGAAAAAAAAAAAAAAAAAAAATCCCTTATCAGAACGAGTAAAATTTGACCTTACCAATCATACGACTAATTAGATGTTTCACAAATCGTTGTACCTTCAAATAAATTGGTTAAAATTTTCAAAGATAGTCAAATTTGATATAATAATGGAAACATCAAATTGAGAATTTTAATAAGCTAGAATGGTTAAAGAACTTTAAAAAAATTCTTGGTATTTGTATGAAAACATAATTTTTCAAGATATATTACGGTTCAAATATACAATTACAAATCTCAAAGATCTATAAAAAAATATTTAGAGTTTAAATTTAGAATTTTTTTCTAGAAAGTACTCCACAACACTACGAAAACATTTAAAATATAATGAAGTTTGAAGAATTATAATTTAAGGACTAATATTTCATACACATAAAATTCTGATCTCCTTCCCACAAAGAAAAATTTTTAACCTTACTAATTATATAACTAATTAGATGTTCCTCAAATCGATGTTTTTTTTTTAAATAAACTGATTAATGTTATTTAACATACTCAGATTTGATACAGTAAGGTAAACACCAAGTTGTGAATTTTAATAAGCGAAAATGGTCAGAACTCCTCTAAAAATGTCTAAGTTCTTTAAAAAATAATTAGTTGTCATCGCATATCTACATATGTGTTATTATAAACCACAAACACTTCTTGTTAATTATTTAGATTTTATGTATAGAACTTTTTTTCCTAGAAAATGTCCCACATCACAGAGAAAATCTTAAAATATAATGAGTTCAAAGAAATCTAATTGCAGGATTCACATTTCATCTAAACAAACTAAATTCCGAATCTCTTCTCCCAGAGTAAAATTTGACCTTACCAATAACACGACTAATTACATGTTTCTCAAATTGTTGTACTTTCAAATAAATTGGTTAATATTCTCAAACATAGTTAGATTTGACCGAGTAATGTAAACATCAAGTTGAATGAATTTTAATAAGCTAGAATATCCAGAGCTTTAAAAATGTTTTGATATCTTTTAAAAAATAACTAGTTTTCATAGCATATCTACACTGTAATATATCATTACAAAAGACAAAGACCTCATACCAATATATTTGTTTATATATTTCTCGGAAAGTTGATTAGTGTTTTTCTTTCTATTGATAAACAGTTAAATTGACCCAAAAGGTTTTACAATATTATTTCGCACTAATGTGTTAACATATCGTCTAAATAAACTAATTTCCAAATTTATCCACCCATTATGGGAAAGTTTTAACCTTACTTATCTATACGACTAATTAGATGTTTCGCAAGTTAATTATACTTTGAAATAAACTGGTTAGTACTTTTCTAAAACGCCAGAGTTGGTATAGTAAAGAAAACTTTATATATGATTCTTTAAACAGTGTGTGCGGGTACATTTCGTAACGAAATTGTACCGGGAGCGGGAGTTTTGAGCGTAAATTTAGTTATTCAGTAAAATCTCAATAGATCGAAAATTATTTAATTTTTTAACTAACTTTTCGTACTTTATATTGAAATATATAAATAATTATATAAGTAGAATTATATAAATAAAAACCATAAGATTTTTAAACAAAAAATATATTTTTTAGTTTATAAATTTATAACAGTTTCGTAAATATGAAAAATGAAATAGAAATAGAAGTATATAGTTTTGATTTTTCGAATTATATTACATATAAATAATTTTACATTATAAAAAAATGAAAAGAGCAATCATAAAACTAATAATGTATAAACTACTTTTTATTTGTCTGATTTTTTCCAGAATCTATGTAGTAGACAAAAACATTCGGATTCGTTTTCCTGTATATACCGTTATTTTTGAACTTACAAACGAACCATGTTGTTACACTAACCCGTACTAGTACGTGACCAGCGCTCAAGTATCGATCGTCAGAAAACGTACTAGTATGTGCCTCACATACAATTTGTTAATAAAGTCGAACGTTTAGAGCAGCTTTAAAAATACTTGATGGCCCTCATATATCATCTAAATGAACGAAATTCCAAGACTCATCCACCCATTACTGAAAGTTTTGACCTTGTTTAACTATACGAATAATTAGATGTTTCGTAAGTCGATAAACTTTGAAATAAACTGGTTAATATTTTTCTAAAACTACTTTTCTAACGTACAAAGACCTCTTATCAATTATTTACAGTTCATGTTTAGATTTTCTTTCCTAGAAAAATTTCCACATCACATCGTCAAAAACCTTTCAACACAAACCTTAAAATATAATGAGTTCAAAGAACTTGCAGGATGAACATATCATCTAAATGAAGGAAATTCCAAGACCTGTCCACCCATTGCTGATAGTTTTGATCTAACTATACGACTAATTAGATGTTTCGTAAGTCGATATACTTTGAAATAAGCTCGTTAATACTTTTGTAAAACTACTTTTCTAAACTACAAAGACCTCTTATCAATTATTTTCAGTTAATATTTAGATTTCCTTTCCTAGTAAAGTTTCCCCATCACAGCCTTAAAAACCTTACAACACAAACCTTAAAATATAATGAGTTCAAAGAACTTGAACGATCAACATATCATCTAATTGAACAAAATTCCCAGACCAATCTACCCATTACTGAAAGTTTTGAACTTACTTAAATATACGACTAATTATATGTTAGTCAATATACTTTGAAATAAACTGGTTAATACTTTTCTAAAACATCAACTATGATATATTAAAGTAAACTTCATTTTTTGTGAATTTTAATAAGCGAAAATGTTCAGAGCAACTAAAAAAATTTTTGATGGTCTTTAAAAAATAGTTTTATCCCATATTTACACTTTAATATATCATTATAAACTACAAAGACCTCTTGATCATTTAGAGTTCATGTTTAGATTTTGTTTCTAGTAAAATGTCCCCATCACAAACTAAAATCCTTACAACACAAACCTTAAAATGTATAATGAGTTCAAAGAACTTGCAGGATCAATATATAAACAAAATCCCAAGACCCATCCATCCATTACTGAAAGTTTTGAACTTACTTAACTAACGACTACTTAGATGTTTCGTAAATTAACATGCTTTGAAATAAACTGGTTAATACTTTTGTAAAACTACTTTTCTAAACTCTTATTAATTATTTTCAATTCATGTTTAGATTTCCTTTCTTAGAAAAGTTTCCCCATCACAACCTTAAAAATCTTATAACACAAACCTTAAAATATAACGAGTTCAAAGAACTTGCAAGATCAACATATCATCTAATTGAACAAAATTCCCAGAACCATCCACCCATTACTGAAAGTTTTGACCTTACTTAACTATACGACTAATCAGATGTTTCTTAAGCAGATATGCTTTGAAATAAAGTGGTTAATAGTTTTCTAAAACTACTTTTCTAAGCTACAAAGACCTCTTATCAAATATTTATAGTTCATGTTTAGATTTTCTTTCCTAGAAAAATTTCCACATCACAGCATTAAAATCCTTACAACACAAACCTTAAAATATAATGAGTTCAAAAAACTTGCAGGATCAACATATAAACAGAATTCCAAGACCCATCTATCCTTTATTGAAAGTTTTGACTTTACTTAACTATACGATTAATTAGATGTTTAGTAAGTTGATATGCTTTGAAATGAACTGGTTAATATTTTTCTAAAACGTCAGCTATGATATAGTAAACTTCAAGTTGTGTGAAATTTAATAAGCGAAAATGTTCAGAGCATTTAGGAAAGATTTCAATGGTCTTTAAAAATAGTTTTATCGCATATTTACACTTTAATATATCATTATAAACTACAAAGACCTCTTGTTCATTTAGAGTTCTCGTTTAGATTTTCTTTCCTAGAAAAATTTCCACATCACAACCTTAAAAACCTTACAACACAAACCTTAAATTGTAATGAGTTCAAAGAACTTGCGGAATCAACATATAAACGAAATTCCAAGACCCATCCATTCATTACTGAAAGTTTTGACTTTACTTAACTATACGACTAATTAGATGTTTAGTAAGTTAATATGCTTTGAAATGAACTGGTTAATATTTTTCTAAAACGTCAGCTATGATATAGTGAAGTAAACTATACGAGTAATTAGATGTTTCGTAATTTGATATGCTTTGAAATGAACTGGTTAATACTTTT
>CM063497.1:23296195-23311195 GCA_032207245.1 Pardosa pseudoannulata
TGAAAAAAAGATTTATATAGCATCACCTGTAAAATAAGTATATCCATAAATTAAGGATAATGAAGTTCAGGCAAAGAAAGAGACAAAAGCAAAACAAATTTGACTTATTTGTAAAGTCTATTAATTAAACAAAAGGTAAAGAGCAAAAAAGATGCTATATGTTTGACATAATTAATAAAAATTGAGATTTTTACTCCCTGGAGCAAATTTCAAAAAAGAACCTATTTACAGAAAACAGTATAACATGGTTAGTATGATGGTTAATACGGAGTATGTCTCCCGGACGATGCAATACAAGCGTTACAACGCCTACGCATGCTGAGTATCAGATTATCAATCTGATCTTGGGGAAAATTACACCACTCATCAAGCAATGCCCTCCGAAGTTCCGATAGACAGTTGGGAGGGGGTTGACGGGCTGCAATTCGTCGGCCAAGCATGTCCCACACATGCTCTATTGGATTCAAGTCCGGTGAGTATGCTGGCCAAACCATACGGGTAATATCCTCCGATTGAAGGCATTCGTCTACAATGTTTGCACGGTGAGGTCGGGCGTTGTCATCCCTACACAGAAATTCAGGACCCATGGCGCCCCGAAACAAACGTACATGTTGTTCCAGAATGACATCCCGATAGATGTGGCCTGTCATCGTTACACTCTGAACATGCAGGTCAGTTCTGGAACCAAGAATAATTCCTCCCCAAACGAGCCATCCTGCACCACCGTAACGGTGTCGTTCAATGGTGTTCTCTTGGTGGTAACGGGTACCTGGCGCTCTCCATATGAAAGTCCGGCGAGAATCAGAATGTAAACTGAACCTGGACTCGTCGGAAAACATCGCACAAGACAACTGTTGTGGTGTCTACAATGCATGCTCTCTAGCCCAGCATAATCGCAGGCGACAGTGAGTTGCGGTAAGGGGAACACATCTGACAGGCCTACGAGCATATAGACCAGGGGTCTCCAAACTACTGCCCGAGGGCCACATCCGGCCCGCGGACAGATTTTGTCCGGCCCGCGGAGAGCTAGCATACTTGAAATCTCCTTTTAGAGAACATATTTTTTATAGCAAATTAAATTTAGTTTACTTAAGTATTCTAATTTTATGTTGAATAATTATTAATATGACATATACATTGATATGGTCATGGGCTAACTACTCATAACATTGTTGTAGGCTTATTGTTATTGCTTTTGTGATAAGTTGAATAAAGAAACAGAATTGTAATGAGTAAAGACATGTATAATATGCAGAAAATTTAACTTCAGTATATAATAACTAACAAATTATTGAAATGAATCCAACTAACATTTTATACATTTTATGAATAATTATTAATATGACATCTACATTGATATGGTCATGGGCTAACTACTCATAACATTGTTGTAGGCTTATTGTTATTGTGATAAGTTGGATAAAGAAACACAGAATTGTAATGAGTAAAGACATGTATAATATGCAGAAAATTTAACTTCAGTATATAATAACTAACAAATTATTGAAATGAATTCAACTAATATTTTATACATTTTAAATAAAAACATAACTTATAACAAGCATAATGACATATGAAATACTAATGAGATTTATGTAATTGAGATTTTCCACTGACAATAGTTTGTAGTTGTGGACTAATTTTACTTGTACCATTTATTAAAAGAGATTTAAGATGCTCATCAGTTAATTTAGATCTTTAAACATTTTTTGTGTACTTCATTTTGGAGAAGGTCTTCTCACACAGATAAGTAGTACCAAAAACAGAAAACAGTCCACGAGCAAATTTATGCGAATTATCAAATTGTGTCAGTGGAAGTCTCTTATAAAATTCCAACAAAGATGAGTTTTGATATTTGTTCTTAGTTATATCACTGCACTGTAGATCAATATTTTCCATTTGAAGTTCTGGGGCTAGGGTTTCAATGTCAGTATCAAAAGGATTCTGAAAAATCTTAATTTGATTCGCAAGAGAAACGAGTATCAAAATTTATTTTCAAAGCACTCAAAGTTTCGATTGCAAAATCGATAGGAAACTCAGTCTCAGTGGTGTGGCTGAATATTTCACATGTTTTAAAATGTGAAAAACATTTACTTCGTAGATGTGATTGAAACAGTATCAATTTCTTCCGGAATGATTTGATATTAGTGTATAAATCAGGAAGATGCTGGTTTTCTCCTTGCAATCTCAAATTCAGTTCGTTCACATGTTTTGTCAAATCAACATAGAATGCTAACTTTCACAGTCATGCGTTGTTTTGTAATTCAGTAAGAGGGCGATGCTTTTCATTCAAAAAAATTTCGATCAAAAAAGCGCTGAAGGACTTTCCCACAACTAAGCCAACGTACGGCAGTATGATAAGGTAAGTTATTTTCTCCAATCTCTTCAATAAATTGTCGGAATTGTCGGGGATTCAGCCCAAAAGATCTGATAAAATTAACAGTTGATATGACTGGTTTCAGAACTTCAGACATATCCAAACATTTTCCCCACAGACTGTTGATGAAAGATACAATGTAAGACTAATGGTTTTGAACCACCGTCATTTTCTACAGCCTTTGAAACAAGAGCGACAACTCCTTTATCATTCCCACTCATGTTTTTGCCTCCATCAGTTGTAATACATTTCAAGTTTTTCCATCGAAGGTTCTTTTGATTAATGGCCATTTCAACTCCTTTAAAAATATCTGTACCAGTAGTTGTGCCATGAATACTATACATATCAAGAAGTTCTTCATGCACTTCATAGCTTTTATCTACTCCTCTAATATAAATCAACACCTGAGCAGTATCTGACACATCCGTTGACTCATCCAAGGCCAAAGAAAACCACTCAATATGTCCACAATATACAATACGAAAATTGGATTAAAAAATTAAATAATTTTCGATCTTTTGAGATTCAACTGAATAACTAAATGTACGCTCAAAACGCCCGCTCCCGGTACAATTCCGCTGAAAATATACCAGTACCCAATGTGTTAACTAAATAGAAAAAGTAAAAAATAGCCTTCATGTTATAAAATAAAATATATTGCTTGAATAAATATAACTGAGGTTTATATATTAAAGACGATAATTAACCTTACTTAGTAGGAAAAGTAAAAAATAGCCTCTATCATGCTATAAAATAAAATATTGCTTGAATAAATATAACTGAGATTCACATATTAAAGACAATATTTAGCTTTACTTAGTAGAAGTAGCCTTTATAATGCTATAAAATAAAATATTTTGCTTGAATAAATATAACTGAAGTTCATATAATAAATACTATAATTAACTTTACTTTATATGAGAAGTAAAATATAGCCTTTATCACGCTATGAAATAAAATATATTGCTTGAATAAATATAACTGAAGTTCACATGTTAAAAATGATAAATAACTTTACTTGGTAGGAAAGTAACTTTTTAATTTACAATTACAAATGTTATTCTGTTAGTTCTAAATTACACTGAATTTTCTGGACACTTGAATTATATATTTCCCCTCTTGTTTTATATATTTTACGTCTTTTTAAATTGTATTGCTTTATATGACAAAGCTAAAATATTTTATAAAGTTAGATGCTTATTAATGATTCCGAAAAAGTTTATTTCTAAACAAAGATGAACACACAATAAGTAATCAAAATTCGACTGTTTTAATGTAGATTTATCTCAAAAGCTAATCATGTATTTTCTTACGGCTACATTTGATCAGTCTGATACTTTTGTAATTCTAAATGCTTTCTCTATACAATTCACTGATCCCCCGAAGAATTTATGCCCGAGTCATCTATGCCGATTCCATATCGATGCATATCTTAAATTCAAGTTATTATAAATTTCACAGAGTAAAATAAGTTTAAACAACTTTGAATACTACAGCACATGTGATGCTATATAAATCTAAGCAAGTGATCAGATATAGTTTTAATATCATACGATGCCATTCATGAAAAAGGAAATACGTCATGAAAAAAAGATTTATATAGCATCACCTGTAAAATAAGTATATCCATAAATTAAGGATAATGAAGTTCAGGCAAAGAAAGAGACAAAAGCAAAACAAATTTGACTTATTTGTAAAGTCTATTAATTAAACAAAAGGTAAAGAGCAAAAAAGATGCTATATGTTTGACATAATTAATAAAAATTGAGATTTTTACTCCCTGGAGCAAATTTCAAAAAAGAACCTATTTACAGAAAACAGTATAACATGGTTAGTATGATGATTAATACGGAGTATGTCTCCCGGACGATGCAATACAAGCGTTACAACGCCTACGCATGCTGAGTATCAGATTATCAATCTGATCTTGGGGAAAATTACACCACTCATCAAGCAATGCCCTCCGAAGTTCCGATAGACAGTTGGGAGGGGGTTGACGGGCTGCAATTCGTCGGCCAAGCATGTCCCACACATGCTCTATTGGATTCAAGTCCGGTGAGTATGCTGGCCAAACCATACGGGTAATATCCTCCGATTGAAGGCATTCGTCTACAATGTTTGCACGGTGAGGTCGGGCGTTGTCATCCCTACACAGAAATTCAGGACCCATGGCGCCCCGAAACAAACGTACATGTTGTTCCAGAATGACATCCCGATAGATGTGGCCTGTCATCGTTACACTCTGAACATGCAGGTCAGTTCTGGAACCAAGAATAATTCCTCCCCAAACGAGCCATCCTGCACCACCGTAACAGTGTCGTTCAATGGTGTTCTCTTGGTGGTAACGGGTACCTGGCGCTCTCCATATGAAAGTCCGGCGAGAATCAGAATGTAAACTGAACCTGGACTCGTCGGAAAACATCGCACAAGACAACTGTTGTGGTGTCTACAATGCATGCTCTCTAGCCCAGCATAATCGCAGGCGACAGTGAGTTGCGGTAAGGGGAACACATCTGACAGGCCTACGAGCATATAGACCAGGGGTCTCCAAACTACTGCCCGAGGGCCACATCCGGCCCGCGGACAGATTTTGTCCGGCCCGCGGAGAGCTAGCATACTTGAAATCTCCTTTTAGAGAACATATTTTTTATAGCAAATTAAATTTAGTTTACTTAAGTATTCTAATTTTATGTTGAATAATTATTAATATGACATATACATTGATATGGTCATGGGCTAACTACTCATAACATTGTTGTAGGCTTATTGTTATTGCTTTTGTGATAAGTTGAATAAAGAAACAGAATTGTAATGAGTAAAGACATGTATAATATGCAGAAAATTTAACTTCAGTATATAATAACTAACAAATTATTGAAATGAATCCAACTAACATTTTATACATTTTATGAATAATTATTAATATGACATCTACATTGATATGGTCATGGGCTAACTACTCATAACATTGTTGTAGGCTTATTGTTATTGTGATAAGTTGGATAAAGAAACACAGAATTGTAATGAGTAAAGACATGTATAATATGCAGAAAATTTAACTTCAGTATATAATAACTAACAAATTATTGAAATGAATTCAACTAATATTTTATACATTTTAAATAAAAACATAACTTATAACAAGCATAATGACATATGAAATACTAATGAGATTTATGTAATTGAGATTTTCCACTGACAATAGTTTGTAGTTGTGGACTAATTTTACTTGTACCATTTATTAAAAGAGATTTAAGATGCTCATCAGTTAATTTAGATCTTTAAACATTTTTTGTGTACTTCATTTTGGAGAAGGTCTTCTCACACAGATAAGTAGTACCAAAAACAGAAAACAGTCCACGAGCAAATTTATGCGAATTATCAAATTGTGTCAGTGGAAGTCTCTTATAAAATTCCAACAAAGATGAGTTTTGATATTTGTTCTTAGTTATATCACTGCACTGTAGATCAATATTTTCCATTTGAAGTTCTGGGGCTAGGGTTTCAATGTCAGTATCAAAAGGATTCTGAAAAATCTTAATTTGATTCGCAAGAGAAACGAGTATCAAAATTTATTTTCAAAGCACTCAAAGTTTCGATTGCAAAATCGATAGGAAACTCAGTCTCAGTGGTGTGGCTGAATATTTCACATGTTTTAAAATGTGAAAAACATTTACTTCGTAGATGTGATTGAAACAGTATCAATTTCTTCCGGAATGATTTGATATTAGTGTATAAATCAGGAAGATGCTGGTTTTCTCCTTGCAATCTCAAATTCAGTTCGTTCACATGTTTTGTCAAATCAACATAGAATGCTAACTTTCACAGTCATGCGTTGTTTTGTAATTCAGTAAGAGGGCGATGCTTTTCATTCAAAAAAATTTCGATCACTGCTCGAAGTTCAAAAAAGCGCTGAAGGACTTTCCCACAACTAAGCCAACGTACGGCAGTATGATAAGGTAAGTTATTTTCTCCAATCTCTTCAATAAATTGTCGGAATTGTCGGGGATTCAGCCCAAAAGATCTGATAAAATTAACAGTTGATATGACTGGTTTCAGAACTTCAGACATATCCAAACATTTTCCCCACAGACTGTTGATGAAAGATACAATGTAAGACTAATGGTTTTGAACCACCGTCATTTTCTACAGCCTTTGAAACAAGAGCGACAACTCCTTTATCATTCCCACTCATGTTTTTGCCTCCATCAGTTGTAATACATTTCAAGTTTTTCCATCGAAGGTTCTTTTGATTAATGGCCATTTCAACTCCTTTAAAAATATCTGTACCAGTAGTTGTGCCATGAATACTATACATATCAAGAAGTTCTTCATGCACTTCATAGCTTTTATCTACTCCTCTAATATAAATCAACACCTGAGCAGTATCTGACACATCCGTTGACTCATCCAAGGCCAAAGAAAACCACTCAATATGTCCATTTTTGTCGAACAGTTGAGAGGATATATTTTCAGCGATGTTTTCTACCCTTCGAGCCACAGCGTTCGCTGACATACTGACAGTTTTTAATAAATTTACCTTTTCAGGGCATATTTCTTCGGCTACTGCAATCATACATTCTTTGATCATTTCTCCATCGGTGAATGCTTTTCCACGTTTTGCAATTTCAAGAGCCACACGAAAGCTGGCACGAGTTGCAGCTTCTTGTTTAGTTTTGAGTTTTGTAAATGAAGATTGCTGCGATTTCAATCCGCGCTTCATAGCTTCGAATTTTTCTGTCCGCAAACTTCCTGTATATTTTGAGTAATTTTGAAAATGTTTTGTTTCATAATGACGTTTAATGTTATATTCTTTGAGAACGGCTATGCTTTCATTGCAAATCAAACATAGCGCCTTGTTACTGGACTCAATTACGAAATACTGAATGTTCCACTGATCTTTGAATTTTCTGCATTCACTATCAATTTTTCGCTTCTTTTCCATACTACTAAATCACACACAAAAGCAACAATTCAAATCAAAATACTGTTACATAGATGTCTTAAACTTAAACACGCACAAACACGTTTTAAGGAGGTACGCACTATTTTATTTTACAACAGTGTCATAGGAACTGACTTGTGGTTGCGCCACTAGCCTTCTTATATATTCCAATTACTGCCATCTAGAAGTGAGTGGAAGACACCAGAACTTTCTCGAACCAACGAGATTATTCTGTACGTGCTATCAGCGCCATCTGTTAGCGATAGAAGGTACTACCTATTTCCACTTGTGTCCACCAGATGATTACTGCCATCTAGAAGTGAGTGGAAGACACCAGAACTTTCTCGAACCAACGAGATTATTCTGTACGTGCTATCAGCGCCATCTGTTAGCGATAGAAGGTACTACCTATTTCCACTTGTGTCCACCAGATGTCGTGTCACGTTACTCCTCATGGCTCGTACTCTACGACTAATCTAGAAATTACAGATAATGACAGGAAAATTAATAATATGCAGTGTTGCCGTTTTGCTGACTTTAGTCCGATTTGCAGCCTTTATTAAACGTTGTGTACTTTTTGGGACTTTTTTTTCATCAGTGGACTATTTCACTTTTTACCACCGGCAACAATGATAATATGGTTTTGGCCCTCGGAACTTACTGGAGTAATCAGTATGGCCCTAAGTCTGGAAAGTTTGGAGACCCCTGATATAGACCAATGTTCCCTAAGCGTCTGTACACGGTCTGCCTTGAAACTGTCGTACCGGTAGCTGAAGAGAGCTGACGACACAGGTCTGATGTTGTGCTCCGTCTGTTTCTTTTGGCAGTAACTGCCAAATACCGGTCATCATTCGGCGTAGTAAGTCGGGGGAGACCTGTGCTGTAACATCTACTCATATTACCATCATGTTTGAATCGTTGCCAAAGCCTGGAGATGACACTCTGGGTGATTACAAGTTCCTCGGATACTTCCAGCTTAGTACGTCCACATTCCAGTCCTCCGATAATTCTACCACGTAAAAAATCATCCAAATGCTTTCTTTGTGCCATAACTATGCGGTTATTGCACTGAAAAGCTTTAAAAGCGCTTGTGAACAATTTTACTTCTTTGCTACCATTCCTTATATACCCCTTTCATACACTCTCTTCATTGTGACATACTATCCGCGCCATCTGGTGGTTTCCTGCAATTTGCATATTCTTCTTCAAGATGTGTGTGATAATTCTACAGGTGAAAGTTTTATTTTAGTGCTCAATTTCTGTGTGATTCTGAATTATCCTTAATTTATGGACATGAGTGTAGATAAAGCAATGGTCATGATTTCAGTCTGTGAACGTGCCGAAAAAGTAAATTCGTATGCACAGTTCTAAAAATCAATTTAGTGTCGATTCAAAAGGAAAGTTTATAAAAAAAGTAGAAATTGTTTCAAATTTTTAGTAGATTCTTTGAAACACATTGTGTTCTGGTACATTTCGCAGCGGAATTGTACCGGGAGCGGGCTTTTTACGCTTAAATTTAGTTATTCATTTAAATCTCGTTTAATCTTTTAACCAACTTTTCGTATTTTATATTGAAATGCATAAACAAATGCATAAATAAAAATATATAAATAGCAACCATAAGATTTTTGTAAACAAAAAATATATTTTTAGTTGATAAATTTATAATAGTATCGTAAATATGAAAAATCAAACAGAAATAGTACATAGGTTTAATATTTTCGATTTATGTTATATATAACATTTTTACATTCCAAAATCTATGTAGTAGACAAGAACATTTGGCTTCGTTTTCCTGTATATACCGTTATTTTTGTACCCACAAACAAACCATGTTGTTACACTAACCCGTACTAGTACGTGACCCACGCTCAAGTATCAATCGTCAGAAAACGTACTAGTACGTGACCCACGCTCAAGTATCAATCGTCAGAAAACGTACTAGTACGTGTCCCGCACTCATGTATCAATCGTCAGAAAACATACTAGTACGTGTCCCGCACTCATGTATCAATCGTCAGAAAACATACTAGTACGTGTCCCGCACTCATGTATCAATCGTCAGAAAACATACTAGTACGTGTCCCGCACTCATGTATCAATCGTCAGAAAACATACTAGTACGTGTCCCGCACTCATGTATCAATCGTCAGAAAACATACTAGTACGTGTGCCGCGCTCATGTATCAATCGTCAGAAAACGTACCAGTACGTGTGCCGCGCTCATGTATCAATCGTAAGAAAACGTACCAGTACGTGTGCCGCGCTCATGTATCAATCGTCAGAAAACGTACCAGTACGTGTCCCGCACTCATGTATCAATCGTCAGAAAACATACTAGTACGTGTCTCGCACTCATGTATCAATCGTCAGAAAACATACTAGTACGTGTCCCGCACTCATGTATCAATCGTCAGAAAACGTACTAGTACGTGTTCCACATGCAATGTGTTAAAATTAATCTCTACATACTATCAACTCGTTCTAAGAAAATATAAAAAAATCTACAAGCTATTTTTTAGCGAAAACAAAGTTATGACAGGCCTTAATGGGTTAAACTTAAGTAATGTACTCCAAAATAAAAAAAATTAAGTTAAGAAACAAATATAAATTCACAGAGAATAATTTACAGATAATATCTAGAAAAAGAGTATTAAAGTTTTATTTTGCGCAGTAAGCATTAAAACGTAAAGTTTTTTCTGTCTGGAAGTCCGAAAATTTATTGAGTTATTTTTCATCACTCAACAACAATATTTCTTCGAAGCAGATAATATCCGACTTCTGAAACATTTGAAATTCAAATCAGGGTATTATGAAGAACTGAACAATTTCAGCTGAATCATTATAGTAAACTCTGTCTTTGGAAGTCAGTTAGTAATTCAGTGACTCTTAGACGGTAGGGAAAACAAACAACTGCATAAAAGAAATAATACTGATTAAAAAAACATTTGCACTTATTCTACAACAAAATAACAGATATGGGATGCAGAACATTTAGAGAAGTAATTTTAACACATTTTATGCGGGACACGTACCAGTACGTTTTCTGACGATTGATACTTGAACGTGGGTCACGTACTAGTACGTTTTCTGATGATTGATATTTCAACGCGGGTCACGTAACAGAACGGGTACGTGTAACAGCATGGTTTGTTTGAGGGTACAAAAATAACGGTATATACAGGAAAAAGAAGCCGAATACTCTTGTCTACTACATAGATTCTGGAAAAATTTAGACACTTAGATTTAAAATTAAATTTTTATTTATCCTTGCGAAAGTATATGTATATTTATTTAGTATATATATATATATATATATATTTGTATATATATATATATATATATATATATATATATATATATATATATATATATATATATATTTGTATATATATATATATATATATATATATATATATATATATATATATTTGTATATATATATATATATATTTGTATATATATATATATATATATATATATATATATATATTTGTATATATATATATATATATATATATTTGTATATATATATATATATATATATATATATATATATATATATATATATATATATATATATATATATATATATATATTTGTATATATATATATATAT
This sequence comes from Pardosa pseudoannulata, assembly GCA_032207245.1. Lineage (NCBI taxonomy): Eukaryota > Metazoa > Arthropoda > Arachnida > Araneae > Lycosidae > Pardosa > Pardosa pseudoannulata. Next base: position 23,307,137 of record CM063497.1, read on the forward strand.
ATATATATTTGTATATATATATATATATATATATATATATATATATATATATATATATATTTGTATATATATATATATATATATATATTTGTATATATATATATATATATATTTGTATATATATATATATATATATATATATATATATATATATATATATATATATATATATATTTGTATATATATATATATATATATATATATATATTTGTATATATATATATATATATATATTTGTATATATATATATATTTGTATATACATAGCTGTATATATATGTATGTATGTATATTTGTATGTATGAATATATGTATGTATATATATATATATATATATATTTGTATATATATATATATATATATATATATATATATATTTGTATATATATATATATTGTATATATATATATAAATATATATATACATATATATATATTTGTATATATATATATATATATATATATACACACATATATATATATATATTTGTATATATATATATATTTATATATATATATATATATATATATATATATATATATATTTGTATATATATATATATATATTTGTATATATATATATATATATATATATACATATATATATATATTTGTTAATATATTTCAGTATAAAATATCAAAAGCTCATTAAAAAATGAAATAACTTTCGATCTATTGATATTTAACTGAATAATTAAATTTACTCGCAAAACACCGGCTCCCGGTACAATTCCGCTGCGAAATATACGCACACACAATGTGATAAAAGTGGTTCCTACAGGCCAATAAAACCAAAATGTACAAACAATACAAAATACATTAATATTAAATGAGAAAAATATCTTTAATACATATTATGTGTATATCGCTATGAACTATAAATTTGAAAACTCTAAAATTTTGTTTAGAGTTTAGAATTTGTTTAGTGAAACTTCTTCAAACTATTTTAGTCTAACTTTTTATGTTGTCATTAATAAAGAATTCGCACAAATCACACAATCTGAAATACTGAGATTGTGAAATAGTATCTCTAAAATAATAGAATTAGAAACATTCATATTAAATTAAATATCAAATATTAAAACGTTTCACTTCCAATGTTTAAAAATAATTCACAATACTTTATATGTCTGAAAAAATTATTTAACGTCTTAGAAATTATTACCTCCTTTAAAGTATTTTTTCTTTGGTATTTCTTTAAATAAAGGCCTAAAATAGTGACGATAAAAAGTTATGCAAGATTTTTCTATCGCGATCAATAAAGAATCCACACAAATTACTTCTAACCCGAAGCAGACGATTTTCACCTTTCTTTTTTCTTTCGTGTGCCATTTTGTTCACTACTTATGCTTCCTTTGAATGGCGGAAATTTCTATTTAAATCTTTTCGGTTTAAATAATTAGAAATGAATTTTATTTTGGGTAACACGTTATAAGTTATTTTAATTCTTTATATCTTTCATCTTAATTCTTTATTCTTTCATCAATTCTTTATTTCATTCATATTTCATTGGAGTTTGTAATAGTTTTATATTGTAATTATTGTTAACACTAGATTTACGGTCCGAGTCAATTTGACTCAATAAAAATTTGATCACTATATACCTGGTGGCCATAATTAAACTGACAGTGCTCACGGTGTTCTGTAGCACGATCTATTTGCGAGAATGACGCCACATTTTGTAGGAAGATTAAACAATAAGGGGAAGAAGGATTCCGCAAAAAAACAATTTGTACCGAAAGTCACATCTAGGGGAATATTTGGCGCTGTGTAATAGAAAATAGAGTGTTAACAACTGCAAATCAATACGGAATTTAATTTTTTAACTGTGCAGATGGATGTAACGTGAAATTTGAATAAAGAACTTCTTCTGCTCACCGTACGTGATATTGCAGATCACGAGACTTTATCGGTGCTTAAGGAGATTTTATGCTTTTTTAAAAGTGTTGCCATGTTGTACTTGAACTAAATCAGGAAATGTGTATAATAAAAGGTAATTTTATTCCGTATTAATTTTCATTTGTTAACACTATTTTCTATAACACAGAGTCAAATATTCCCCTTGCGGCGACATTTGTAACTAATTTGTTTTTTCGCAGAATCTTTCATCCCCCTTCTTGTTTAATCTTCCGACAATATTTGGCGCCATTCTTACAAATAGATCGCGCTACAGGACGCTGAGAGCACTATCAGTTTAATTATGGCCATCCGGTATATAAAACTTTAACTTCACTTTTCAAAAACATAAGTTGGTTTTTAGTTAAGTAATAAAATATATGTAAACTTTCATTCCTCTCCCCAGCAGACCCCTTCATTTTGCATTATCCAATGGAGTATACCTATTTTCACGGTGGTGAGCCAATTTGACTCATAGAATGGTTTAACAGTTAATCGCAGAACATGAAATTTATTGGTCCTATCAGGCATGGGCAACAGTCAAGATTTATTTCCCAGTTGACTGAAGAGCTAAGAAGTAAATATAGAGAAGAAGTCGAGAACACTTCCAATCCAATGACAGAAATTCATGCTACTGACGCACGGAAGAATTGTCAAGTTCAACAATCATGCAAAAGAAACAGATGCAGAAACCATTGTGCTCAATGTAATAAAAATGGTTGCGGAAAATGTGTTTCAAAAATAGATTTCATACGTAAAAAATATTTTCCTTGAATTTTTTGACAATAAACATTTTATTTAAATTAATTTGGAACTATTTTCTTTACAAAAAACTTCAATTTTCTTGTAGGTGTCCAATTGGCTCACTTCAGTAAAAATAGGTATATGATCAACATCCGTAAATATAGTGTTAAAAATGTAAATATTTAATATAAGTGTTTTTCACTTCTTTTATATCCCTCCCTCTGTAGTTACTAACAAAATATCTTATGATTTCGATTCATACATCATTTCAAAGTTCAGAATACTTTCTTTAAGATAAAAGCTTTTATAAAATTGTAAAGCATATCCCTGATATTTTACAAACGTCTGAATAATAGTTCTTTTTGATCACGGATATTAAATGCATTTTATAAAATGTAATATTGATAAAGATGCACTTAAAAATGTTTAGAAGTTTATATGAGTAGAAAATTAAAATATCTCAACACTTCTAAAATTATGTCAAAGAGACGCGAATTTTATAGAGAAAATTACATAAACATTTTTACATTTTTATTTTATCTCTTGTTTTGACTTTTATCCATTAAACGAGATGAATATAAATTGAAGCCTATTTTCTTTAACAGATTGTGTGCCGGTACATTTCGCAGCGGAATTGTACAGGAAGCGGGCGTTTTGCGCGTCAATTTACTCAGTTAAATTTCAATAGATCGAAAATTATTTCATTTTTTAACCAACTTTTCGCATTTTATATTGAAATATATAAACAAATATATAAATTGAAATATATAAATAACAACAACAAGATTTTTGTAAACAAAAAATAATTTTTTTAGTGGATAAATTTATAATAGTATCGTAAATATGAAAAATCAAATAGAAATAGTAGTATATAGTTTTAATTTTTTCGAATTATGTTATATATAAACATTTTTACATTATAAAAAAAATGAAAAGAGCAATCAAAAAACTAATAACGAAAAACAAGTTTTTATTTGTCTCAATTTTTCCAGAGTGTATGTAGTAGACAAGAACATTCGGCTTCGTTTTCCCGTATATACCGTTATTTTTGAACCCACAAACAAACCATATTGTTACTGTAACCCGTACTAGTAAGTGACCTTCGATCAAGAATGAATCGTCAGGAAAGATACTAGTACGTGTATTGCATACAATGTGTTAAAAGTACAAATTAAATTTACCCATACTGATGATGCAATTTACACGTTTTTACATTATTCAATCGGAAAATAATTACTTTATATATTCTATATCAGTCTCTCGCTTTTTCAATTTTTTATATGGTAGTTTTCTATTTTTTGTATAAAATTTTTATCTGTAGATTTTTTTAACCAACAATTAGCCCCCCGTATTTTTGCTTTTGTTTGGAAACAACGGATTTTGAGCTTATTCTATCGACGATTACTTTCAAAATTTTCAAG
>CM063497.1:23316195-23328695 GCA_032207245.1 Pardosa pseudoannulata
ACTTTGTACACTTGCCCCTGCACATCGACAATGTTTCACCGTAAACGTTTTGGCTCGCATTATCGGTGACGTGTTGACTAGTCCTTACCTTCAATGTGTGGGGACACATGAAGACCATGGTGTACAAGACACCCGTAACATCGGACATGGATCTTATCGCCAGGATCGCGGAAGCGGCAGCACGTGTCCGTGACACTCCTGGACAATTTGAACGGGTTGGTGAATTCATGCGCCGACGTTGTGAAACGTGCATTGTGGCTAAAGGAAACAATTTTGAGCATTTGCTGTCATGTAATTCTCATTTGAAGTAAAAATCATATTAACACCGCTGTCGGTATTATTTTTTTCTCCTGCCCCACACCCTTGATCATAGCGCTCTAGCGGTCGCAGTTTGCATTTTCAGAGACAAGTTCCTATGTAAATTTTGTTCATCGTGATATGACAGGCCAGCGTGTTAAGATTGTAAACAATCTTTATATATATATATATATATATATATATATATATATATATATATATACATGCATACAGAGTGTTTCGAAAATGATCTATATATATATATATATATGTATATATATATATATATATATATATATATATATATCTATATATATATATATATATATATATATATTATATATATATATATATATATATATATATATATATATATATATATATATATATATATATGTATATATATATATATATATATATATATGTATATATATATATATATATATATATATATATATATATATATATATATATATATATATATATATATATATATATATATATATATATATATATATATATATATATATATATATGAAAAATTCAATAAAAACTAAACGAACAATGATAGAAATACACAGTTTATTGCAATATTGCTTGGGACAATATTGAATTTACAGGCAGACAAACTTTCAAAATTAGTTACAAAGTTCCACAACAGATGACACTGCAATCTGGAAAAATCTAAACTACGATAGGCTCAGCAATAATATGGCGTATTCTAAAAATAGAAATTATCAGAAACTCGTGTAAACGTCGCAGGCGGAATGGCTTCACATGCAGTGCTGATCCAGTTAAACAATTGTTTCTGGATACTGGCGGTACACCCGGACTTTTAAAAGTCCCCACAGAATAATATCAGTGTTTAGATTTTTTTTCAGACTACAGTGCCATCTGTTGTTGAATATTGTAACTAATTAAACTAATTTTGAAAGTTTGTCTGCCTCAAAATTTACTATTGTTCCAAGCATATTGCAATAAACTATGTATTTCTATAACTGTCCGTTTAGTTCTTATTGATTTTTAAAACATTCCGGTCACCATTAGTGTTAAACTATACTTAGACTAATTAATAATGGGATTAATTGCTCTAAAAATTGAAGTCAGATTTACAGAAATTTCCGATAAAAGATATGTTATGTAAAAACACTTATTCTAGTTAAATATATACTATACACATATATACATATATATACATTTATGTATATAAATGTTTATATATGCATACTGAAATATAAACATTTATATACATGTATATATATTACATGCATATACATGTATATATGCGTGCATAAATTATATATATATATATATATATATATATATATACATATATATATATATATATATATATATATATATACATATAAGTGTGTGTATATTCATTTATAAACCTTAATATACATGCATGTATATATACACACATGTATATATATATATAATATATATATATATATATATATATATATATATATATATAAATATATATTTATATATATATATGCACATATACATAAATTTATATATATATATATATATATATATATATATATATATATATATATAACACATTTATGTTTGAATATATGTATATAAATGTTTATATTTAAATATGTATTTATAAACATATAGATATATCATACATATGTATATGTATGTATATATATATATATGTATGTATATATATATATATATATATATATATATATATATATATATATATATATATATATATATATGTGCGATCTAAATAACAACTAATAGATAAAAATACACAAGTAAAGATAAAATATGTTATATAACAATACAAATTAGTTAAATTAGAACACAATGTACTATTCCTGCTCACCAGTACTGATAAAACTGCACTTAGACTAATTAATAACTTGATCAATAGCTCTAAAAATTATAGTCAGATGGTCAAAAAATTTCCGACACAAGATATTTTATGTAAAAATACTAATTCTAGTCTTGAATATTACATGTTGTAAATATACTTATATTTAATAAAAAATAAAGATATAAAAGGTTGAACATTTTAGTATAAGTTTTACTGTATATTTTACAAAATATTAGGATCTTAAAAAAATTTAGATCCTTAAATATCATTTAGAGATTAAAGTAACATCAATAATTATCCTTGTAATCTTAACGTAACATAAGCTAGAACAACATTTAAGCTGAAGACACGTTTAATGCTATCAAACAGAATTTATTACAGAAATCTCCCTTTCTAGACAGTGAGTAGACAGTCTCTAAACATAATTTCGTTTCAAATCGCATTTAAATTGTAGATTTAAAAAATTAAACTTCTGGACTCCAAAAGCGCTGAAACACCGTACTTGAGACAGAAATCACATTTCGTGAAATTAATGATTCTTGTAAATATATATATACAGATATATATACCCACATATGTATAAGTTTATACATATATATTCATATATATACACATATACATATATTCATATATATACACATATACATATATATACACATATATACACATATATACACATATATACACATATATATATCACATAAATTGTAGATTTAAAAAATTAAACTTCTGGACTCCAAAAGCGCTGAAACACCGTACTTGAGACAGAAATCACATTTCGTGAAATTAATGATTCTTGTAAATATATATATACAGATATATATACCCACATATGTATAAGTTTATACATATACACATACATATATATACACATATATATATACACATATATACATATATATACACATATCTACATATATATATATACATATATATACACATATATACATATATATATATACACATATATATATATATATATATATATATATATATATACATATATATACATACATATATATACATACATATATATACATACAATTATATACATATGTACACATTCAAATATAAACATTTATATACATGTATATACATTCATACATAAATGTGTTATATATATATATATATATACTGAATAACAACTAATAGACATAAAAATACAAGTAAATATAAAACAAGTTATGTAACAGTATAAAATGCCGCACTAAATCATTTAGATCCTAAGATATCCTTTAGAGATTAAAGTAGCACCAATAATTATCTTTGTAATCTTAAAGTAACATAAGCTAAAGCAACATTTAAGCTGAAGACACGTGTAATGCTCTCAAATACAATTTATTAGCTAAATCTCCATTTCCAGACAGTGGGTAGACAGTCTCTAAAAATAATTTCGTTTCAAATCGCATTTAAATTACAGATTTAAAAAAATTAAAATTCTAGACTCCAAAAGCACTGAAAAACCGTACGTGCGACAGAAATAACATTTCATGAAATTTATGTTTCTTTTTCAACTCTTCTTAGACCACTCTCCTGATTCTAATCATGGATCTTATTGGTGCTTCAACCACATTTGGCGAAATTGGCGTGCTTGCAGCTTGCGTGCGTGGTGTGCTTGCAGCGTGGCGTTTGAAATCTGGCGAGGGGATCGTAACTCAACAAATTGATACATAACCAAAAACAACATTTTGAGGAAAAATTTTACAAAAATTGAATATTTAAAATCTAATTGAATTAACAAAGAAAACACAAAGGAAACACATAACATTTATACTAAATAGACTGAAACATTCACTTAATCACAAATTAAATAAACTGAGTGTGATTTTCATCACAAATTTGTGATTTAGAGTAAATTGTAAAATTAATTTAAACAAAAAAAAGAATACTGTATTTTGAGTGGAGGTTCAAGAGGAGTTGTAAAATTGAAAATTTTTTTTCAAATCTCTTATAAATATATTAAAATGCTTAGTAACAGAATAGATACGATTGCTATACATAAGAGTACTATAAACGCAAAAAAATTTATTAGCAAGAATAGATGATTAAATTTCATATTTTTAAATAGTTTTTAAATGTTAATTTTAGTTCAGATAAGTACTTTTTCACTACTAGAAAGATTATGCTTTCTTAAAATGTAAAACATTTTCTTCACAGTTTATACTTAAACTATATAGCTTGCCTGAAAATTACTATTCCCCCAAAAATATTGCAGTAAACTGTATTTCTATGACTGTCCGTTTAGTTTTTATTGATTTTTCAAATTACTGGTCATTTTTAAACACTCTGTATATACACATATATATATATATATATATATATATACATAAAAACAGAAAACCAAAGAAGATAACAGTTTCAAAATTGTAAGGGTAGACCTCTTACGTTTACTACAAATTGCAGTTCAACCCTTTATCTGAAATGTTTTCCATTACACCACACTTAACTTTTACAAATTGACTGTATAAAATTGTAACTAAGTAAGTTTAGATTAGTAAATAATATTTTCTCTTTTAAATATCATTAGTTGTTTTTAAATTCACAAAAGTTTCATTTCCCTCCCTAAATTTGTAATTTTTTAAATATAAAACCACAGGAAAGTTATTTGGTCTTCTTCTACCATAAACTACAGCGATCTATTTATAGATCACCTGTTATAGCAGCTGCTAATTATGGAGAATTTATACAACTTCATAATTACTCTATGATGTATGAAATGTAATTTTAAAATGTTTTTCAAAAATATCCATTTTAAAATAATTTGAGCGTTAACCCCTTAACGGTTTTTCCCGAGCTGAATTCGGGCAGGCGATATGTACCATCCTGGCTCATCCCGAGTATAGTTCGGGCACTGTGAAATTTTATACTGTGCAATCAGTCTTTCCCGAATTATCTCGCATAGTCTTTTAATGGTTTCGAATGCTTTTGTTTACTTTTCTGGCTACTAGATTATTTGCTGCTCAAAGAGAGACAGCAAAGGGAAGAAGGTAAGGAGAGAAACAAGGTTCTACTGTCCAGATTGCGATGTTGAACTCTGTGCAGTACCGTGTTTCCAATTGTATCATACACGACCAAATTTGCTGTTCAAAGAGAGACAGCAGGAGGAAGAAGGTAAGGAGAAAAAACAAGGTTCTACAGTCCAGATTACGATGTTGAACTCTGTGCAGTACCGTGTTTCCAATTGTATCATACACGACCAAATTTGCTGTTCAAAGAGAGACAGCAAAGGGAAGAAGGTAAGGAGAGAAACAAGGTTCTACTGTCCAGATTGCGATGTTGAACTCTGTGCAGTACCGTGTTTCCAATTGTATCATACACGACCAAATTTTGATCAATAATTTCATAATTATTTATGTAAATGAATAGGATATTAATAAAATTTAATTCAAGATAAAAGCTAGGTATTCTGAGTTTTATATTTATAGTTAGTGTGAATTGACTCCAAAGTCTAATGATTTCTGCATTACAGAAAGCCAACTATACATGTAAATTACTCATTTATTTAAATTGATTTTTTTACATTAATTTTTAGGAAATTTTGTATGCGAATGATGCTATTGTGTTTAAAATGCTATGTATGTATGAAAATAAGCATAAAAATTTGACTTTTTTTTACCCATAATCGCGAGATAAAATGATCCTGGAAGGGGTTAAAAGGTTAATTAAATGTACTTGTATTCGCTTTCGAAAACAATTGTGCAGGAATTGTAATCGAAAATATTTGCATTTTTTCTATGCACAATTATAAACGTAACTTCCCTGTTTGGTTTACTAAGAGAGAAAAAGTGGAATACATTTTTAACTTTCTTTAAAAAAGTTATTATACATGCTTAAAATAATCAAATACATTACTTTTAAAATAATCAAAAACATTACTTTTAGTAACATTTTACAGCTTACAAACGTAAAATAAACAAAAAATATGCAATAAAAAATTGTGACATTTTTTGGATGGAATTCGTGCAAAAAAAATGAAACTTAAGGGGTTAATGCTCCCAAACACAATTTATTAGCTAAATCTTCCTTTCCAGACAGTGGGTAGACAGTCTCTAAAAATAATTTCGTTTCGAATAGGATTTAAATTGCAGATTTGAAATTGTAAAACTTTAAACTCATTGCTTAAAATTTAAAGGTGGGACAAATATCATTCGATGAAATTTATGACTCCTTTGAATATAAGAATCTGTTTAGTATCAAAATAGATTTCATTTCTTTACACAAGAGAACTGTACAAAAGGAAGTTTTATAATTACTAAAGAATACCATAGTTTAAATACAATGGACTCCTCTTAATGTGATCAGTTTGTGACACCGTGATTTTGATAACAATAAAGGATATACAAAATTAGATAAATTTACCCCCTCCGTTTAATTCACACGTACTACATTTCAAATTAAAATGAAAAAACTCACCTTATATTTATGTACTGTATATTATCCTTTAAGACATAATTGTTTACATAATAAAAATAATTGATCAATTTTTGACTGTCTACAATTCTTTCTAAGAAGCTCATTGATAAATCGTTCGTAATCATAATGTGTTTTAAAGTCATCGGAGCGGTGTTGTATTCCACGTTTCGACACTTTCAATGCAATTCAGAAGCTGAGAAACATTTAACTGCCTGCGCTGACTCATATTTGGTAATCTGTCATAACGATTTAAAATTTCGATATTTAGTTTTAATGTTAAATCATTTCGCTTTCTGGCTTCCATATCGACAAGCTGCACGTAAGAGAGCAAGGCATAAAATGTGAATACGCTCCTTCTCAGTTCCGATAATAATGTGTTGCCTTCTGCTTATCTGATAACCATTAACCACCAGCAGGGTGAACGTATTTCTGAAGAATTCCAGGTCCTTTGTTTTTTCTCCTTTTCCCTAGGTGGAAGAGAGAAAATTCTCGGAAATTCAAACAAGAACGAAGGAAAAGAAAAGAATTGGTTCCTTCTGAATACATTGTGAATATTCCTTTGCCAGTTAAAATTAGGATCGAGAACTGATAACATTAACCGATGTAACGATCCCATAAAGCGACCATTTTAACATACAAATGAATAGAGAAAATCGGGACCAAGCGATTTCGATAACAATAACCGAATAATAACATTAACCATGATCACTGTGGAGTCCACTGTAGAATTTAACGTTAATTTATGTTGCTATTTTATAACTATTATAATATTAGGTTATGATGCTTGAAGAGCATAACTAAACGTTTATGTAGACATATGAGGGTACGTGGAACCTAGATTCTAATCCTCTATATAATAACAGCCTAAATTATCAGTCCGTACGTCCTCGAATTTATGAAGCGGTTTGATCTGGAATGGATAGTGGCATCTATTTTGGATTCTTGATGAGTTAAGGTTAGCAAAATGCAAAGCAAGTCTTTAAAACATTCGAAATCCCTCCTCCCCCTTTTCGAGCGTTATTATTTCAAGACTTCTCTGGTTAAGAGCAGGCTATTAAGTTTATCATACAATTAAATGGTAAACTATCGATCCGAACCTAAAATAAATTGATATAAATATGCTTCATATCACAGGGGAAAATACTTCTTCAAAACGTTCGAAATTCAACCCTTCCAATCTTTTCTAGCATTTTATGTCATTATTTCGAGACCTGCTTTCCCCAGTTAAGAGAGATTAAATTTATCAATTTATCACATAATATATAAGGTTAAAAAAATAATATTTTCTAGCATTATGACGTCAGTCCTTTAACCATCTCATTGAATCATTTCTTATTTTAAATTATTTAAATATCGTCTGCATTATTTTGATAGTTTTATCACTGAACTTAGATATGACATAAATAATTTCGTTTTATATTTGGCTTAAATAATAGATTAGGGACTTATGCTATATTTTTAAATTTAACCAGTGATTTATTTTTGTTGCAATGAAAATTTTATGACCAGTATAACCAACAAATTCTATACCTCCAGGGTGTAGTGGAAATGATAGTTTCATTCCTTTACTTTCATTAATTACTGTGGAAAAAAAATGCGAAGAACTTAGCGATAATTTCGACGGATATAAGAAAACCTTGAATTATCTTTCTAAATGAATTCAACGTGATACTAAACTGCATTCACAGTATCGGGAGACTTTAGAGGAGTATGAAGATAAATTATTAAGTGTGTATCAAAATTCTCGGTCAAAAAACAAACCATTTTTTTCTGCTTCTTACAGTACTTTACAGTTCTGAAAAATAAAAAAAAAATTCTGATCCTTTCATATGACGGGCTTTATACTAGTTTGACAATATTTATAAATATTTATAATTTTAAATAAATAATTATTATCCATTAAGAAAATTCTCTCTCTGTTTAAAAGTTTGTAACAGTTATAAAAAAATTCTTTAATGATCGTCACAGCTAGTTCCTTATATTATTAATGACTAACCATACTGTGAAATATATATTAATTATATAAAAGCATAATATTATCTGTATGTTTAAATAATATAATTCATTCTTTACTTCATATTATGATAAAATTAAAAATAATAGTTCTATAGTTTTGATAATTTCGCTATCTAACATAACATAAGTAGTTACTTCTGAAAAGAACATAGTTAAATATAGTGTAAAATCTCTCTAAATTATAAAAAAAACATATATAAAATTTTTATATATGTATCTTTAATAGTTTAATCTCTTCTTTACTTCACGTGATGACTATTATAAAAATATTTTTATAATTCTAGTATTACGTCATACAACATTACATAAAAATTTACATTAGGCACGGATTCTTAAAGGAACAAAATCCTAGATTTAGCACACACTTCCAAAAGTTAAGCACGAAGATGAAAATGCTAATTTCCGGAAGCCAGTCAGAATTGAAGGAGATGCAATTCGCTGCAGAGGTAGATGAAAGTATGAAAATATGTTAGTTAACAGCCAATCGCGGTGTCATGTCAAGAAATATTAAAAAAGGTCAGTCTTTTAAGATGCCAGTTTTATGAAGGGTTACAGAAGTTGATTTTAAGGGCTAATAGAAGGTGTTTAAAACTTTCGTACAATTTGTTTTCAAGACATACGTGTTTCTATGACTTCCAGAAGACGAATGGAAGATTTTGAGCTCTGGTCTGGTGTGGGGCGCATTGAAGCAGGCAGACGATCCCAGATGTTGCTTTTTTCTTCGGCGTTCATCATTCTGTAATTTCACGTTTATGGAAACAATTCCAAACCGCACAGAGCCGGTTGTCCAAAAGTTACAACCTCCGCGGAAGATCGATACATTACTATTTTAACCAAGCGGAATCGCAGAGTGACCTCCACACGTGTGACATCTATGGTTACAGCGCCCACTGGTAAGGCGATATCTGCAGCTGCTGTACGAAGATTACATACAAGTAGACTATACGCCCTGGTACCTCGAGTTTATGTTTTTCTATCAGCTCAATCAAGAGGGACATGATTAAAGCGGTGCCTGGAACATGCCAATTGCACTGTGTCTGAGTGGGGCAATGTCATGTTTACTGAAGAGTCAAGATCTGCTCTGGAGCCAGATGAAAAGCATATAAGGATATGACTTTCACAAGGAACACTCAATCAGCCCAAAAACATTCCCGAACATCACGCATTTCGAGACGGAAGCATTATGGTGTGGGCAGGGACTTCATTTGGATACCGCACCGACCTGCACATCTTTAAACAGGGTTCTGTGACGGCTGTCCGGTATCGAGATGAAGTCCTAGAACCTACTGAGATTTTAAGCTGAAGCAGTGGCCCTAATTTTGTTTTAATGGACGATAACGCACGTCCCCATAGAACTGACATCGTCGATGACTACCTGGAGAGTGAAGGGATTGCACGTATGGCGGGGTCAGCATATTCGGCCGACCTTAATCCCATTGATAATCTTTGGTATGTTCTTGGCCGTGCTATATCTTCACGTTTTCCACCTCCAGCCACTCTTACTGATCTGGAAACTGCTCTATAAGAAGAACGGTGATTGCTTAATTCTGCGGATATTTACCACCTAATTGAAAACATGGTCACAAGATGTAAACTTTGTATATGGATGAGGGGGGGATCACATAACCTATTAATGTTTTTTTTTTTCATTTTATGCTGTTTATTTTCACTGTATACACAATTATGTTGAAGTCTCCAGTATGTCATTATCTGTTAACTTACAAAAATTTAATATTGTTTTCATTTCTGTACATAATTATTGATTTTGTTTTATGCATAAATATATATGCTACGTTCCTGCCGAATTGTATGTCAATCAAAGCAGTATTTATTGACTTTTTTGTATTTTACATCTTCGTGCTTAACTTTTAGAAGTGAGTGTATTATTAAAAACATTGATTGACGGTTAAAATTTTCTTAAATAATTTTCTTTTTCATTCAAAAATTACTTAATTGTAACATGTTATCTCAAAATATTATTTAAGATTTTATCGAATAATCGAACGATGGCTGAATGATTATTGCGCTGGTCTTCCACACCGGAGTTAGTTCGAATCCCACCGTGGCATGGAGTTTTTACCCGTTCGTAATCTGCTTCAAGCAGTAGGTCCCCGTCTTCTGAGCCCTCGTGTAGCAAAACAGTAGATCGTAGCAGTTCAAACAAAACCAAGACTTCTACTATTTTTTTCTTCTTTTGACACTACAACCCATTTTGGGATAACGACACCATGTAATATAAAAAATCTTAAATCAAATCGTAATATCAGAAATGCTGCTTGACGTCTAAAAGCTTCAAAAATAATTTATATTTCTCTTAAAAACTTTTATTATGGGGTTTTACATGTTTCATCTTAAAACTATTACTTATGATTCTTTTATTAACAAATAAATTTTGAATATTTTAGAAACATCTTAAATCAAATCGTAATATCAGAAGTGCTGCTTGACGTCTAAAAGCTTCTAAAATAATTTGTATTTCTCTTAAAAACTTTTATTATGGGGTTTTACATGTTTCATCTTAAAACTATTACTTATGATTCTTTTATTAAGAAATAAATTTTGAAGATTTTAGAAACATACATTACGGGAATTGCTTATAGGTGTTACAAAATACACCGTATGCTGAAATAGTTTAGATTCTAAGATACTTTTAAGAGATTATTAAAGTAGTATCTAAGATAACATTTGCGAACTTAAAGTTAACTGAAATAGCATAAAGAGTGAACTAAACAGCAGACGCTTTTATTTCGATAATTATTTTATTTATTCGGGTAAATCCTCAAATTTAGACTTAAGTGTAGACAGTCTAAAAATAAAACTTTCATAAGAAATAGGGTTTGAATTTTAGATTTTGAAACTTAAAATTTCCACGTTTTGGTTTCAACAGTGGCGTGCGGTAGGTTTTCATGCAGGGTGTGCAGAGAACATGGATTTCCAATAAATCTTTAATTATTGAGGCATCCGAGTTCTCCATTCTGAAACGGCTTATTTATTATGAATATAAATTTAAGGATTACAATAAATAAAATATTTACCTACGTGTAGTCGAGTTATAACTATAAAAATAGCTAAACTTATGAGAATTCTAGTAGCACTGAAGCATAAATTATGTCTTTTGTTGTATGGTATCATATCGGAGTCGAAAAAGCCAAGTTTCGGGCTTCTACGAAAAACTTATCTGTTCAGCAAACTTAGCACCACATGGCGGCCGCCGCTCTGCTGTCTCATCCGGATGCTCATTGATGCCGATAAACCGAACGTCTATTCCACGTGCAGAGAATTCCACTGCACGCTGGCACAATAGAGCGAACTGTTTCTCGTTCGGTCAGTGGATTAAATTATATTTATTAATTGTTTTTAACATTTGGAAATCATATATTCTGCGAAAAACATCTTGACAACTTTTAAAAACAAAACCAGGGATATGGTGTTACAGATATAACTTATATACTGTCTGTAAGACACAATGAATCGTAAAATTAGGACTGTTTTATTAACATTCGTTTCTTTAAAACAAAACAACATTGTTTTTGAACTAATTATTACAATAAATATAATACATCACCGAAATTACTTTACCACACTAAAACATTTCCCTTTATATTGATGAAATACTTCTTTTATATTTCCATGAAAACAAAATCTTACAATATATAAATTTAAACATTAACAGTCTGCAAAATCGTATGGCCAGTTAATCAGTTAAAAAACCAAAATCGCTTCAGCACGTAAGTCCCCGCTCTAATACAACGCTTAATAAACCGTACCTTCGGATGATTCTGAATGTCAAGTGCAGGAAAAATAGCTACACTTGCCTCTGTGCTATAGTATGCTGTGCTTCTTCAGTAGTCCATACATATAAACCGTGATTTTCAATTTAGTGGGCAGTACGTACACATCAGAACTTCCTATATTCGTTTGCTTTTGAACGAGC
>CM063497.1:23333695-23428032 GCA_032207245.1 Pardosa pseudoannulata
AGTTTGGTTTGGTTTCGAAAGCTACGGCCTACCCTTTTGCAAAACTGCGATTAATAAGACCGGGACCTACTGTTTAAAAGCAAATTTTGAACGGCAACGAACAACCATGCCACAGTGGAATTCGAACCCCCGACTAACAATTAACGATTGACTTAATTACTGGGTCATCGTTCCGCATTTTTAATAAGCGTTTAAAAAAAGTTGTCTTTCCCAATTACTGATTTTTATGGCTAGATAATCCTTTGTGAAAACTGTTTTTAAGCAGATATTTCCTCAGCCATCTGCATATTTTGTATCAAAGTTAATTCATGAATGTCAGATAGTTTTGATAAAAAAATACGACATATTTTATCGGCTAAACTAGCTTACGTTTCAATTTAACACTCAAGGCAACGTATTTTTACGTTTTTTGCAGTCTGTCACTGGAGCGCGTGTCAAGTAAAAATTCCGTATTTTGTAGATTTGTGGTGAATACCCACTAACCACCACAAATCTACTATACGTATAATTGTATGTATGTGTGACATATGCGTGTAGATTTCGTTGCTATGCAACGTTTTGCATTTTTTCTTTCCACAAGGTAGGATTGTCGAGTTACTCGGTCTTTTGTTACGTTATTTCGTCTTCAATCGAATTCCTAGCTACAGTATATACAAGTCGTGTTTTGTCAATTGGAAGATTGGTTTATTATTGTTGAATACATAATTGATAAAATGAGCCGTTGTGACAAAGATAGTGATGAAGAAATAGGCACTGACAGATTATAGGACTTAAATTTTAAAAATAATTTATTTTTGTAATTTCATAAAAATATTGTTTTTGTGTGTTAAGTAATCATACAGTATAAATTAAAGTGTAAAATTAAAAAAAGGTTTCGTTTATAAAAACAAAGTAGTTTCCGATTGACTGCGAGTTTTCTGAATAACTAAACTTTCACGGGATTGACGATAAAACTCCCGATCGAAGCTTAAGTTGGCTGTAAAGTATACCCGCTTACCAAGAGTTAAATACAAACGATAGTAGCTGATTTACCATTTTTATGTAAATTCTGAATATTTTGAAGTAATTGACGTTTTGAAGCTATTAACACACAAGTACACATATTAACTTTATTTTTTTTTCTGAAATTCTTACTTTGATATACTCTTATACTGCATTTAAATTAATTTGGTTCACGACGGGAACCGGAAATGCTGACTGAGGAGCCGAAACTAAACGTTTAACCTATGCATAGACAGGTGGTAAATTTCTATAAGATTACAATTCAAAACTTAGTATACGTCCGTAAGAAAAAAGATACATTTGTTCTCCTGTAAAAAAGTCTTGAACAATCCTTGAAACAGAAAATTCCTTCTGGGTGAGTGTTGTCCTGTTTAAAGATAAGCTTTTAAATGTCTTGAAGGAAAGAAAAGAGTGCGGGATATAACACTTAATACTTGGCATGGGGGTATATTTCACCGCTAAATTACGCGTGCAGCGGTCGTCTTTTCGTGAATCGCGCTAAAATTTAGTTATTGAGAAAAAACGCAGTCAATCGAAAACTACTTTGTTTTTATGAACGAAACTTCTTTTATTTTACGCTTTATTATATACTGTATGATTATTTAACAAAAAAAAACAATATTTTTATGAAAACACAAAAATAAACGATTTTTAAAATTGAAGTCCGATAATCTCTCAGCGCCTATTTCTTCATCACTATCTTTGTCACAACGGCTCATTTTATCAATTTTGTATTCAACAATAAAAAACAAGCTTCGAATTGACAAGACACGACTTGGAGCTAGGAATTCGATTGAAGACGAAAGTAAGCAACAAAAAACCGAGACACTCGACAATCATAACTTGTGGAAAGATAAAATGCAAATCGTTGCACAACAAAGCAAACACGGATATAATGCCACACAAACATATAACTATACGTATATAGTAGATTTGTGGTGGTTAGCGGGTATCCACCACAAATCTACTAAACACGTATTTTTACATGACCCGCGCTCCAGTGACAGACTGCAAAAAACGTAAAAATACGTTGCCCGCACGCGAAGTGTTAATTGATGTACCAGATGCTGTTATGATTGAAGAGAAGTTGCAGATTATCCATAATACTCAATCTCACTCCAGGCTTCAACTGAGAATATTCGTCCAATATTATGTCTAATAACGTATTCCAGAAGGTTGCATTTCCCAGCAGAGCATCTCGTATACAATCATCATGATGCCACAAATCAAAGCGGTATTAGTCAGAAAATTGAATGTGTTGCCTGACTGCCTACCATTCTCTATGTTCACGAGTTCATTGCAGCCGAAGACGTCGATGGGGTGCGTGAAGGGGATAATGTATAAAGAAGCCATTGCACACAGTCTACGATGCAGCAGACGAAACACAGTGATACAGTTGTAGAAGTGGACCAATGAACTGTCTTCTCTCGTGGTAAAGATATACAATTCATCATTTCCATTCCTACAAGTTGTCTACCATTGCACTTTGAAGTTACTTGTAAGCGTTAGTCCAATATTATGTCTAATAATGTATTCCAGAAGGTTGCATTCCCCAAAGCATCTCTTATACCACCATCATGATGCAACAAATCAAAGCGGGATTAGTCAGAAAATAGAATGTACTGCCTGACTGCCCACCACTCTCTAGGTTCATGGGCCCATTGCAGTCGAAGACTGCGATGGTGGTGCGTGAAGGGTATCCTGTAAAAAGAAGCCCTTGCTCACAGTCCACGATAACGAAACACATTGATACAGTTGTAGCAATGGACCAATGAACTGTAAACTCTCGTGGTGAAGATGGTGACAGTCCATTTCCCTGGGGACCAGTTCTGTTGCATCGAAATTTGAAGACACCTGTAAGCGTCCAGTCGTGAATTTCGAGGAGTTCTCTATATACGACTGTCTACTGCTTCCATATCTGCATCGATGTGATTCTTTTACGCTGAACAGGAGTTGCCTGTTTCAAGATCGGAATATCTTCCTTCACGAAGTTCGATTATTGTTCCCTATTCAAACTCCATATGTTATTAAAGTATTGCGCAGTTACGTCATACCTAATGATTACCACTAGCAGTACGGCCGAACTCTGGCCGATTGATTAGGGCTCTGATCGTCGATACCAGAGTTCGTGGGTTCGAATCCCACTATGGCATGGATGTTCGTAGCTGTTAGGAATAGGCTTTAAGCAGTAGGTCCCGGTCTCATTAGCCCTCGTGTGCAAAACTGTAGACCGTAGCAAACCAAACCAAACCACTAGCAATACCTCTGTGATGTGGAGGTAAAGCACGCGACTACAGATTTCACTGACCGGATTAGATTCCACTCACTTTTTTCGTTTACTACTAGAAGATAACTGCAGATAACTATATAATATTTTTAACGTCAGGTCTATTAAAGACGTTTTACCAGCAGTACGGTGTGTAGTCACACATATTTAATAGAAATTTGCATAATACTTAGAGCTGCCAACGAGGAATCTAGCTGTGCACACTTTATGCTGGTGTTTTGGGATACCCTGTATATATGCTTGTATATATAAATAATATACCAACATATCCACGTGTTTAAGCAGAAACTAAGTTCCTAACAAACTAATCAACCAAGTGTTTCTTATATCGATCGGAAATAATTTGTAAAAATAATCTCTTATAACATTATCACATTTGTGTTTATCGAAACACAATTAATGTGAAAAAATATCATTATGATTTCCATGTAGTAAATGAATTCTTCTCCCCTTACATAAACCTTTTTTTTCTTTTTATACTTTCGTTTTCCTACAAAGTTTCTCGTTCACGCTAATTTATCCTCCGGTACATCGAAATTGAATAAACTAATTAGCGAGCAAAAATGTTTCGTTTATTACACAGAATGGAATTATGAGCGTGCTTTGAAATGGTATAAAATTGCTAATCATCTTTCCTTTATTTTATATATATATATTTATATATATATATATATATATATAATATATATATATATATATATATATATATATATATATATATATATATATATATATATATAAATATAATGTGTGTGTATATATATGTATATGTGTGTGCATATATGTATATATATGTGTGTATATACGTATATATATATATATATAAATATATATAAAATCTATGTCTATATATGTCTATATATATAATATCTATGTCTATATGTCTATGTCTATATATATATGTCTATGTCTATGTGTCTATGTCTATGTGTCTATGTGTCTATGTCTATGTGTCTATGTCTATGTGTCTATGTCTATGTGTCTATGTCTATGTGTCTATGTCTATGTGTCTATGTCTATGTGTCTATGTCTATGTGTCTATGTCTATGTCTATGTGTCTATATGTCTATATGTCTATGCGTCTATATGTCTATGCGTCTATGTCTATGCGTCTATGTCTATGCTATGTCATGTCTATATGTCTATGCATCCATGTCTATGCATCTATATGTCTATGCATCCATGTCTATGCATCTATATGTCTATGCATCCATGTCTATGCATCCATGTCTATGCATCCATGTCTATGCATCCATGTCTATGCATCCATGTCTATATATCTATGTCTCTGTCTGTATATATATATATATATATATATATATATATATATATATATATATATATATATATATATATATATATATATATATATATGTGTATATATGTCTATATGTCTGTCTATATGTCTGTGTCTGTCTGTGCACGCGTGTGCGTGTGTGTGTGTGTGTGTGTGTGTATTATTCAAGGATATACATATGTACACACAGAGAAATACATTATTTTATTTATAGAAAAACACACACATATATTTCTAAATTTCATATATATTCCTCGTTTGGAGTACATAAAAACTGCCTAAAGAAGAGTTCCAGTAAGATTCATAGTTTACGAGAAAAATACGAAAAACAAAGTATGACGTCACTTCCGGTGCAAGAAAAAACACTTTATTGAACATATCAACAGCAGTATATGCACTGGCATACTCCCTAACAGTTCGTAAGGCATTTCCATTACATCGGCCGTACATCAGGTACATGTCGCAGTAGTCACGAACCGAATACATGGCCACCATACGAAGACTACCGGTAGCTGCAAGATGCAGCCTTTTAAATACCAGTTCAACGGCGGCTTAATGTCATTCCATAGCGAGCGCGCATGCATAAAATGAAATGAAATGCGCGACGAACGTTTTATAAATTATCGTGGAAAGACATGCAAATACTGTTGTGGATAAGTCCAATAAAGTGTTTTTTCTTGCACTGGCAGTGACGTCATACTTTGCTTTTCGTATTTTTCTCGTAAACTATGAACGTGCAGGAACGCTTCTTTGGTCAGTTTTTGTATACTCCCAACACGGAATCTAGCTGTGCAGAGTGTATGCAGTCGTTTTGGGACACCCTGTATACACGTATATCAAAATTATTACCTCTAAAATATCAATTTAAAATCCCCCCTTTACCCCATTGCATTTTCAGTACCTAATTTCCGAGAAGTAAAACGTTAGGTAAAGGAGTATCCTCAGATTTCAACTTTATTTTTTGTTCGATCTCTGAACACTAACGCTGCAATAAGAAGCTGAATCGAAGACCGAGCGAATAATGGGATTTCATTCCCATGATACTTTGATTATTCAGCGTTTTTTATGAGTCAAGAGTGAACTTTGATCATTTAAGTTCTATCGAAAACTACATAGGCTTAAATTTACTTCTTGGATGAGTGAAATTGTTTTCCTGGGAACAGCTTCATTTTTATGATTGTATATAAATAAAAAATATATAGCACGAAATATAATACAGTTCGGGTATTCAAAATCACTGCAGAAAATAAAGTAAACATGCCCTGATATAGGCAAAAAATTTTTGTAAAAAAGTATAATCGTGAACAGAATTTTTTCAAATTTATTGTAAAATATAGAGCATGTAAAAAAAGAGTGGGTTCTACTTTCATTAAAATTCATTAATGGTGTTAGACCTTCTAAAAACAGAGTTATTTAAAATTATTTATTATTAATTATTTTAAACAATTATAAATTATTTAATATCCAAAAAAGGTGAAAATAAAAAAATGATTTTATGAACGTTTCAAAAGAATGACTTTCATTACATCAACATTTTATAATTAATAAAATTAATAAAAAACCACACAATTTCACTCCAGAAGGCAAAAAATTCGTGTAAAGAAGTATAATCGTGAACAGTATTTTTTAAGTCGTGTAAAATAAAGTCCATGTAAAAAAAAAGAGTGGGTTCTACTTTCATTAAAATTTATTAATGATGTTACAATTTCTAACAAAACAGTTATTTAAAATTATTTATTATAATTATTTTAAACAATTATAAATTTATTAACATCCAAAAAAGTTGGAAATTAAAAAAATGATTTTATGAACGTTTTAAAAGAATGACTTTCATTACATCAACATTTTATAATTAATAAAATTAATAAAAACCTCGCAATTTTATTCCATAGCAGAATGAGTTTTTTATGTCAAAAATTGAAAGCTTTATGTATAACATCATAATCACTTTTTTAAAACCTTTTTTAGATCACTTTTTTATTAGGAAGTATTAAAGCTTCTGCTTTAGGAAATGTGAATATCTCTCAGGAATTACTGAATTTTAAATAAAAGAATACACTTTTTTATAAGAAAATGGCAACATTATATTAAAATAGCATCATCCATAAAAAAATGTCGAGCGGTTTTAGATTAATTATAAATTTATGATGAGGCTGCATGTAGTTTTTTAGTCGTAGAGAAATGTTTAAAAACTCTTTAATGAGCATGCCTCTTAGATTCTACTTTTTTATTTGGTATATATTCCTTTATTAAATCTGTTACATAAGGTAAAATGTGGTGGCCGTAGTCTATATTTTATATTCAATATCTGATATATATATATATATATATATATATATATATATACATATATATACATACATATATATATACATACACACCAATAATATCTTTTCTATTGGGTTGGCAACTAAGTAATTGCGGATTTCACTCATAGATGGCGTTAGTTGAATTTTTAGGTTTCCAGATGTAGTACAAATGTAAAACACATTTTGTTATTTGAATTGTTATTTGTTTTGGCAATTCAACTGTCAATTAGTAAAAAAAACTTTTTTGATATGTTGCTTAGTTTTCGCTTGGCCTTCGTTGAAGAATGGAAAATCAAAAGGAACATTTTCGTTATATTTTGCTTTTTTATTTCCGCAAAGGGAAAAACGCATCGCAAGCTCATAAAAAGTTATCTGGTGTTTATAGTGACGAAGCCTTAAAAGAACGGCAGTGTCAAAATTGGTTTATCAAATTTCGTTGTGGTGATTTTTCACTCAAAGATGAAAAACGCTCTGGTCGTCCAGTTGAAGTTGATGACTCTCAAACCAAAGCAATAATCGATTTGGATCGTCACAGTACCACACGTGAGATTGCAGAGAAGCGTCATGTATCACATGCTTTGAAAATCACATAAAACAACTTGACTATGTTCAAAAACTCAATATATGGGTTCCTCACGAACTGAAAGAAACGCATTTACCGCAACGCATTAACAGCTACGATTTGCTAAAGAAACGTAATGAAAATAATCCATTTTTAAAACGACTGATAATTGGCGATGGAAAATGGATTGTTTACAACAATATCAAGCGGAAAAGATCGTAGAGCAGGCCAGGTGAACACACTCAACATCAAAAGCTGATATTCATCAAAAGAAGGTTTTGTTATCAATTTGGTGGGATTACAAAGGAATTGTCTACTTTGAACTCTTACCACCCAACCGAACGATCTACATTAAACAACTAACGAAATTAAATAATGTAGTTGAAAAAAAGCGGCCCGAATTGACAAATCGAAAAGGTGTTGTATTTCATCATGACAATGCAAGGCCACACACATCTTTGGTCACTCGGAAAAATTATTGGAGCTTGGTTGGGATGTTTTGCCACATCCACCATATAGTCCTGATCTTGCACCATCTGATCACTTTTGTTTCGATCTTTACAAAACTCCTTGAATGGTAAAAATTTCAATAATGATGATGATGATGTCAAATCGTACCTGATTCAGTTTTTTTGCTAATAAAAACCAGAAGTGAACGTGGGATTATGCTGCCTGAAAGATGGCAAAAGGTCATTGATCAAAATGGGCAATACATTACAGAATAAAGTTATTTATTTCCATGAAAAAACTGTCTTTGATTTTCTAAAAAAAATCCGCAATTACTTAGTTGCCAACCCAATATTTTTCTATACCTATTTCTCTTATTATAGTTTCAATTTTTTCTCGTTCTGTGGTTCCACAACGACTGATGTAAAAAGTAGTTTTTATTTGTCTATATTTTTCCAGAACCTATGTAATAGACAAAAACATTCGGCTCCGTTTTCCTGTATACACCCTTATTTTTGTACCCACAAACAAGCCATGTTGTTACACTCACCCGTATTAGTATGTTACCCGCGTTCAAGAACCAAACGTCAGAAAACGTACTAGTACGTGTTCCGCATACAATGTGTTAATGATGATTAGTTAAACACGTGGATTTAACCACTTGCGCTACAAAGACGTGCCAGGCACGTCGAGATGCTTTTGTTACAGAACCGAAAGCGACGTGTATACCACGTCGATAGTCATTTCGCGCAGAAACAAATGCGACGTGAATACCATGTCGATAGTCACTTCGCGCAGAAACAAATGCGACTTGTGCGTGGTACCTCGGCTAATCGTAAGAGTTCAGCCGTTCATTCTTCCAGCTACAGTTCTACAGTGAATAACATCGCGTGCTGTCTTGAGAATATACCAGAGTTGATACGGTATGTTGTACGATTTTTTTACACGAGAATTCCTTTAGTTTTTGAGATATCTTACTATAATGCTGAAAAATTGAATGAAGTATTTTTTGAAGTATTTTTTCAAAAATACTTCAAAAATTTTTTAATGTCGCGGAGCGCGGCGCGGCCACCGGCAGTTAAATCGTAGCGCAAGTGGTTAAAAAGCTTCTACAGAACTTTTTAAACACACGTATTCAACTAATCTATTAATTAACTATTAACTAAAATCTAATTAATCTATTAACTCACTTATTTAACTATTTTAAAGACATCGTATTATATTTCTGATAATTTCAAGTTAATTTTTAAAAACTCCCTTCCGTGTAACATATGATATTGGTCTAAAACATGACTCTACTTTAACTTTGAACGAACTTCAAGAAACTTAGTATATTTAAATGATTTTTATCTCCCACTTGTACGACTCAGACGACTTTTTTTCAGGTCCCATAACAGACGTACAAGTGAAATATCACGATATGTAACAGAAGTAGATTTAAATACATGACATTCAAGGATTTTAAAATGGTAAGGTACAATTATTTTTAATTGAAAATTATTAAAAAGCATTTTAATTTATTTTACTCTTTATCACTCTTTCTAATGACAAGAAAAAAATCATAAAGCATTTTAACGGTAAACTCAACGAAGTTATTTATAGAAATTTTTTTTTTCTCGTACTCACATTTCAGTCGAGCCGAAATCGTCTGCGTGACCTTCAGATGAATGCCTCATATATGTCACTCTTTTCAGCTTCATGTACACAAGGAAAAACACTGGTCAAAAGAGAAAAAAAATATGACATTTACACTTTTCTATTATTTTTATTGGTAAATACGTCACCATAGAAAGAAAAAAATGTCATATTTTGCGCGTGCTTTCTGAATGATTTTCAGACTTTTTTTTGTATCATTTTCAGTGAAGTCCCCCATTGAATATTTTCAAGAATTTGACCTTCATATTGACACTTCAAATGTTTATTTTTTATGCTTCATACAGACATACAATACCCAGAATTGAATAGCGAATTTTCAAAAATAATTTATTTTCTTCTTTGACATTTCACTTGAAAATTTAATGTTTTCAGCAATATATTTGAGTGAAAGTGTGTTCAATTTCGAAGTTAAATCTTAATAATTTTAAAAGTTTATAAATACTAATTGTTGCAGAAGGAGCTTTGCTGTAAACGTTCCATGCGCTTTACATGAGATTATTTTTTTATAAAATAGCTTTTAGGCCTTGAAATAAAATTCAGCTGTTATATTAACACTTGGCATGCAGTTATACTTCACAACCAACTTACGCGTACTTTTTTCGTGAATCGCGAGAAAGTTTAGTTATTCAGAAAAATAGCATTAAATCAAAAACTACTTTATTTTTATGAACGAAACTTTTTTTATTTTACACTTTAATATATACTGTATGATTACTTAACAAAAAAAACACAATATTTTTACGAAATCACAAAAATAAGCAATTTTTAAAATTAAAGTCCGATAATCTGTCAGCGAATATTTCTTCATCACTATCTTTGTCACAACGGCTCCTTTTATCAATTTTGTATTCAACAATAAAAAACCAAGCTTCAAATTGACAAAACACGACCTGTATTTTCTGGAGCTAGTAATTCGTTTGAAGATGAAATAACGCATCCAAAGACCGAGTCACTCGACAATCATAACTTGTGGAAAGAAAAAATGCAAATTTTTGCATAATAACGGAAAAACACACATATAATGTCCCACATACATATAATTATATTTATTTAGTAGATTTGTGGTGGTTAGCGGGTATACACCACAAATCTACTAAATACGTATTTTTACGTGACCCGTGCTCCAGTGACAGACTGCAAAAAACGTAAAAATACGTTGCCCGGACGCGAAGTGTTAAATATTTGCTTATAATATAGTTATGTAAAAATACATTAATAACATTTAAATTTATTAACATTTTCAAGAACTTGACCTTCATATTGACATATCAAATTTTTATTTTTACTGTTTAATACAGACATACGATTCCCAGAAGTGATGAGTGGATTTTCAAAAATAATTTTCTTCTTTCACATTTGGCTTGAAAATTTAATATTATTAGCAATATATTTGAATGAACGTCTGTGCAATTTCTAAGTTAAATGTTAATTTTTAAAGCTTGTAATTACTAATTATTACGAAAAAAGCATTGGTGTAATACTTCCAAGAAATTGTCTTCGGTTACGAAATCACTTTTTTTATAGAATAGTTTTTAGGCTTTAAAATAAAATAACTTCATTTTCTATGGTTTGATAAGTCACTGACGATAACTTTTCATTATGCGATGCATATGCTGAAATATTATTTGCAGCAGATAAAATGAATTATAAAACCATGCTAGATGCAATTTTTTAAACAGCATGCATCTCCTTTTTGTTTGGAAATTACCTAAATTGTCCTCTAGAGCAATGTAGTGTTAACATCTCTTATACCTCTTCTCTGGGCGTAAACTGAAGCCCTAGTTGTCGATTTATTTTAGAAGTTAAAAGGAAGGAAAAAAAGTGGAATTAGGAGAATTGTTAGGAGATAATTTAAGTGCAATAACTTTGATATATTACATATACATGAGTGTATGTATATATATGTATGTATATGTGCCTATATGTATGTATATTATGTATGTATATATATATATATATATATATATATATATGTATATATATACATATATATATATATATGTATATATATATATATGTATATATATATATGTATATATATACATATATATATATACATACGTGTGCGTATATATATATACATACGTGTGCGTATATATATATATACATATGTGTGCGTATATATATACATATATACATATATGTGCGTGTATATATATATACATATACATATGTGTGCGTGTATATATATACATATACATATGTGTGCGTATATATATATATATATATATATATATACATATGTGTGCGTATATATATATATATATATATACATATATACATATACATATGTGTGCGTATATATATATATATATATATATATACATATGTGTGCGTGTATATATAATATGTGTGCGTGTATATATGTGTGTGTATGTGTGTATGTATATATGTATATATGTGTGTACGTATGTGTGTGAATGAATAAATGTGTGTACATATATATGTGTGTATATATATATATGTGTGTGTGTGTAGTTGTAGCTTTTTTGCATGCATGCAGTCCATTTTCATGTTTTAACCGTTTAGTTAACACTAATTTATGTTATTCTAATCTTTCTATCAAACATTTTTACATACTTTTACATATTTTTACATACAACTCATGTGTTCAAAACGTTTCTTTAAAAAATAAATAACAAATATAACTATAGTGTAACGACTCTCCGAAATCATTTTATTAATTGCATTGGACAATAAATTGGATTTAAGAGCGATGCTTTACGTAAACCTATATGTATCAAAATAATAAGCAATATACTAATCCATTTTTGTCTTATACAATTTACAACGCGCCGGCTCATGTGATGAAAATTCTTTCTGCTAGCGGACGGTTAATAGAATTGGATGATACATCTCTTCTTAAAGTCTGTGTTTATATTAATTAACAAAGGCAACATTGAAATAGAAAGCGTTTAAGTGAAGGGTAATTACCCAACAAAGAGTTGCAGTTCAAACTTTCCGAGTAAGAAAAGTTACATAAGCATCGATGTTAATGAAGCTAAATAAGAGGGAGAGAGAGGGAGAAGGGCTTATAACGTTCAAAATTTAGAACAGAAATTATAACATCTGTTAACCGATTGCTTATTTCCTGAACAAAGCCGCACGATATTTTCAGATGATCACGTGACTGCATCGCGTGCATAGGCCTTGTTCCCTTCCGTCCTTGGCATTCAAACTAACACAGAACTAATTAAACAGAAATGAAAGTTCCTAAAGCACTTTGTGTTTTTAAAGGGTTTGTTTTTGTGTTATTCACGCCACCAGTTTACTGTTAGAAATGCAGTTCAGAAACACAATCCGTTCGTGTAGTGTTTTGGTTTGCTTACAGCTCTTTATTTTCTGCTAAATCAATAACCACAGTTTATAAAAAATGTTTATTTTACATAAGGAAATCTATGTGGGGAAAATTAATTCAGTTCTTCAAAAACTTTATGCAATATATTTTTATTCTTAACAAATAGTATGAGGCACACGTACTAGTACGTTTTCTGACGATTGACACTTGAGGGCGGGTCACGTACTAGTACGTTTTCTGAAGATTGTTACTTGAGGGCGGGTCACATACTAGTACGTTTTCTGACGATTGATACTTGAGGGCGGGTCACGTACTAGTACGTTTTCTGACGATTGAGACTTGAGGGCGGGTCACGTACTAGTACGTTTTCTGACGATTGAGACTTGAGGGCGGGTCACGTACTAGTACGTTTTCTGACGATTGAGACTTGAGGGCGGGTCACGTACTAGTACGTTTTCTGACGATTGATACTTGAGCGCGGGTCACGTACTAGTACGTTTTCTGACGATTGATACTTGAGCGCGGGTCACGTACTAGTACGTTTTCTGACGATTGATACTTGAGCACGGGTCACGTACTAGTACGTTTTCTGACGATTGATACTTGAGGGCGGGTCACGTACTAGTACGTTTTCTGACGATTGATACTTGAGGGCGGGTCACGTACTAGTACGTTTTCTGACGATTGAGACTTGAGGGCGGGTCACGTACTAGTACGTTTTCTGACGATTGATACTTGAGCGTGGGTCACGTACTAGTACGTTTTCTGACGATTGATACTTGAGGGCGGGTCACGTACTAGTACGTTTTCTGACGATTGATACTTGAGCGCGGGTCACGTATTTGTACGGGTTAGTGTTACAAAAATATTTTCCATGAATTATTTGTTAACCCCTTCCGGTAAAATGACGAGTCTAGCTCGTCATTAGTTTTTCATTCCATACCGCACAATGACGAGCTACACTCGTCATGCGATTAAAGTTACTGTTAAATATGATAATTAATTTAGTTTAAAATTTCTAGTGTACTGAATTTGGAAACACTTTTATCACTTGTGAAAATCACAAGTCACTATTGCATATTGTTTACTTGGTACAAGTCATTGCCAAATTAATGAGTCAGAATAAAAGTAAACCTACTAAGAAATGCCGTGTGTGTTACAAGAATCAAATTAAAAGTGAGACTACTTGGCGGTGTAAACAATTAAGAATTCCTTTGCACTTTGTTTTGAAAAGTACCACTAGCTTGAAGACTATTATCTGTATACCTTATTAATGTTTTGCTTTGATATTTTCTTAATTTTACTGTTTCTGATATTATTTAACACTATGTAAAAAGTGGATTTTAATTAAGAATATGTAAGAATTGTAAAATGAAACAAGTTTTTTTTAATAAAAATTAAATGGTTATTTCATGCACAGTTTTTCATTATTAAATCATACCGGAAGGGGTTAATAAACATTTTATTTAAATTAATTTGGAACTATTTTCTTTGCAAAAAACTTCCATTTTCTTGTATGAGTCAAATTGGCTCACTACAGTAAAAATAGGTATATGATCAAGAACCGTAAATCTAGTGTTAATATACATGACGGAATTTTTCTATTTT
Source organism: Pardosa pseudoannulata (assembly GCA_032207245.1). Lineage (NCBI taxonomy): Eukaryota > Metazoa > Arthropoda > Arachnida > Araneae > Lycosidae > Pardosa > Pardosa pseudoannulata. The sequence continues at coordinate 23,348,162 of CM063497.1, forward strand.
TGTAAGTTACACTATGATTGTAAAGTGCGTGTCATACGTGACAAAGAAAATGTTTCAACAAAGCAATTTTTTCTATAAACATATTCAAAATTTAGAAATTTAATTCTGTAAATATAAAATCAAATGTTGAATAAAATTAAGTGTTTAGTTGTGAAGAAGTAAAGTATTTATGTTGAAAGTATTTTTTCCTACTTAGTACATTGTATGCGGAACATGTACGTTTTCAGACGATTGATACTTAAGCGCGGGTCACGTACCAGTACGGGTTAGGCTAACAACATGTTTCGTTTGTGGGTACAAAAATAACGGTATATACAGGAAAAAGAAACCGAATGTTCTTGTCTACTACATAGATTCTGGAAAAATTGACACAAATAAAAACTAGTTTTTACATCAGTCGATGCGGTACCACAGAACGGGTAAAAATTAAAACTATATATTACTATTTCTATTTGATTTTTCATATCTACAATACTATTATAACTTTTTCCACTAAAAAATACATTTTTTTGTTTACAAAAATCTTATGGTTGTTATTTACATATTTCTATTTCTATATTTAATTATTTCAATATAAAATACGAAAAGTTGGTTAAAAAATGAAATAAATTTCGATCTATTGAGATTTAACTGGATAACTAAATTGACGCACAAAACGCCAGCTCCCGGTACAATTCTGCTTCGAAATGTACCCGCACACAATGTGTTAACTACTGGAAGGGGTGTGGCTCCTGGAATGATGTCATTCCGGTAACCGATCACTTCACTTTAATTACTTTTAGTGTATTCTAGAAGATATAGTACGTCACAATGCGCGGGAAAAATGAATCAATAGAGCTGAATTTCTAAATTCAAGGTGCCAGGAAAGTGTACTCCGCCATTATTACGAAATATGTGTTTCAGAATTTGTTAATAAGGAATCTAGATTTTCAATGGAAAACAGAAAACATTAATTTAGGATTTATTATATTATTATTATTAATATATATATATATATATATATATATATATATATATATATATATATATATATTATTATATATATTAATATATAATATATATATATATATATATATATATATATATATATATATATATATATAGTGTGTGTGTGTGAGAGAGAGAGAGAGAGAGGGAGAAAGAAAAAGATAAAGAGAGAGAGCAAGAGTGAGAGCAAGTGAGAGCGCAAGACTGAGAGAGAAAGAAGGGAGAGAGCAAGAGGGAGAGAGTGAGTGTGAAAGAAAGGGAGTGAGATAAAGGGAGTGAGATAAAGGGAATGAGAGAAAGGGAATGAGAGAAAGGGAATGAGAGTGAGAAATAGAGAATGAAAAAGAGGGGGAAATTGAGAGTGAGAGAAACAGAGAGAAATATTGAGAGTGAGAAAGAGAGTAATGAAAAAGATGAGAAAAGAGAGAGTGAGAGTTGAGATACAGAGAAATTGAGAATGAGAGAGAAAGAGAGAAAGAAAAAGAGAGAGAGAAAGAATTAAAGAGATAAAGAGAAAGATAAAAGAGAGAGGGAAAGAGAGAAAAAGAGAGTGAGTGAATGAGTGAGTGTGCGGGTGTGTGTGCGTACATAGTTCTTATACACATAATGAAAATTTGAAACTAACTTTTCAAAGAAAATTTTAGACTACCAGTACTTCCTAAATTGAGAATTTTTATAGAATTCTGTAGTCTTAAACAATTCTACAGCCCCATCTGATACCATTAATTTTCTGAATAAAAAACCTCCAGCAGGGAATTGAGACGAATCTCATGCAATGAACTAGATAATCGAATCCTGGAATGAAGAAAATTTCCGCCTAACTTCAGGTACGGGAATGTCTTAAAACTACTTTATTCGCAGTTTCTTTTCCATAAAATAAAGTTCGCAGTAATTCGAAACTTTATTTTCAAGGAGTGTAATTTTAGAAAGAGTTTGAAAAACTAGAGACTGGATTTTGAATAATTCTCCTAGTTTTCTTAAATCAACGAAATTCAGTCAAGATTGGAGAATGCTGAAGATACATGCATATTTTTTATTCTATGAAATTGTATATAATAAAGTGAAAAAGTTTCGATATAAATTGGAAATTAGAGTTTCTGTATATTATATGAACTTTGGGAAATTTCAACTATGATGTATACTGTGACGTCCTGGAGTAGGGGTAGGCGAAGCCGTCAATGATACAGGCTAGACAACTGTTTACTCTGGATTAAATACTTTATTCGAGTGAATAATTTATGTACAGATATGTACAGGTTTCAGTAGATTCTAAATCTTCTGAGATCTCGTGCTGAGATAACATTAACACCATTAGTTCTTGTCGACTACTGCAACAGTTCTCTAATTAGTGCCGGTACGAAACGCTGACACTATAACCTCCGGAATGACGATTAGTACAGTCGGCTTTCACACCAAGGTTCAAACGTTCAGAGTGGGTATCACGCTGGAGTTCGTTGTGGAAACACAGGAGGCAAGACGAACCAAATGAGAGTAAGGGTCACTCTCAGCGACCTAATTCTATGCACGAAGAAAAAAATATTAAGATAACAGGAATGAGATCCCAAAGGCGAAAGTCGACTTCTTAGCAAAAGCAGAGACGCTGGCGGTCTTTAAAGCAAAGCAAGCTCCGGAAATAGGAGAGACGAGTGGACTGCTCTAGAGCTCCACAAAACAGCTCCAAAGAAATCTCAAGAAAAAAAGCCCTGTTTTTCGACATCGCACTGGAGCTCTCTTGTCTGACTTCCCTGGATAAGCCCTCTAAGCCAGAAGTACTGTAATTGCATGGTATGAGAAGTAACGGAGATATCACAAAAAGATAATGAGGACCAATAATCTAATTAATGTTAGGAGATATAAAAATTAAAGTTAAGTTTAAAGTACAAGCAAAGGTTCACGAGTTCAGTGAAGGCAAGAAAAACACATAATTAAGTTGAAGTTGACAAGATTATACTAAAGTTAGGTATAACACATTAGGAAATAATCATAATAGGTTACGATACGTTATTACTAAATTGATAAATATTTTTTTCCATTAATTAAGTCAAGAAAAAAGAAGCATACGAGATGTTAAGTAAAACAGAGCTGTTAAATCTGAAGAATCCAGCTAAGCGCTAGGATGAATTTGGTTGGTTCTAAGGAGCCAATAAATTTTGTGCAACAGAAGGTAACAGAAATATATCCAGAGTTCAGAATCACACGCTTGAGCGTTAGAGATTCAGCTTAGATGAGAGAGAAAAGATATTGGCTGTTGTGCACCAATGATATTCATTCATGGCTTCTATTAAGAACGGCTAAATGCTTCAGTCAATCTTCTTTTATAGGGGTCCCGGTTACTTTCACGTAATACTTTCGGGACTTTCCAAACACAGGGTGACGCAATCTTGAGGTCAAATCCCCGCCTGGATCAGCTGATCCGTTTTCAGATGTGGCCGAAAGGTCGTCTTTAAGTCAACCGACCAAAACAACTGAAATTCATTCGCGGTAAATTAAACTTAAATTCAGACGCGCTGGCTAAAGCGTACCGACAGTTTTCTATTACGTCCATTTAAGTGTAAGTCATGAGTTTGTTGACGGGGTCTAATACACAACGCCAATTGTTGGAACCACACTTTTCTACCTGCCGCTAACCGTAATTGTCCGTTGCAAATGGTCACCTTCCGCTCTTCTTTCGCTAGGGTCATGTAACGGATACAATATAATCAGCTGTAAATGTGTATAAAATTATAGTCATAAATTAGTAAGTATCCAATGTATAAAATAGTGTTGGTAATTATCATCCCCTATGTAATAACAGCCTCAATTATCTGTCCGTCTGTCCTCGAATTTATGAAGCGGTTGGACCTGGAATGAATCGAGGCATCCATATTGGATTCTTGATGAGTTAGGGTTAGCAAAATTTAAAGTGAGTAAAGTTTTTCCTAAAACTAACCTAAACTACAGATCCGATTCTAAAGTAAATTGGTATAAATATGCTTCATATCACAGTGAAGAATACTGTCATCTTTAAAACGTTCGAAATCCACCTCTTCCCCCCTTTTCGAGCGTTTAATTCCATTATTTCAAACCTTATTTTCCCCGGTTAAGAGCAGGTGATTAATATATCAATGTCACATAAAAAATAGGTAAAAAAAAAATTCCAGCATTATTTGTGCTATTTGTATCTTATTACGGTCAGATGATTATTAAATCGACAAATTCGATTTTTCAGGAAAAGTATATGTGAAAAGGAATTCAGTTTTGAACATTTTAAAACAATCCGCGTAAATATGTATAATTATAAACCACAAATACTTCTTGTGAATTTGGATTTTATGTTTAGAACTTTTTTCTTACAAAATTGTTCCACATCCCAACGAAAATTTTAAAATATAATGAAATAAAAAAATCTAATTGCAGGATTAACATTTCATCTAAACAAACAAAATTCCGAACTTCGTCTCTGAGTAAAATTTGACCTTACCAATAATAAGACTAATTATGTTTTTCAAATCGTTGCTTTCAAATAAATTGGTTAATATTTTCAAAGATAGATTTGATGCAGTAATGGAAATATCAAGTAGTATGAATTTTAATAAGCTAGAAATTTCGGAGTTACTCTAAAAAATGTTTTGATAATGATTGGAAAGAATAATTTTTATTGCATATTTGAACTGTAATGTATCATTATACACCTCAAAGACAACTTATCAATTATTTAGAGTTTTCACATACAATTTTTTTTACTAGAGAGTGATCCACATCACACTGAAATCCTTAAAATATAAGGTGTTTGAAGAAATCTAATTGCAGGATTAACATTTCATCTAAACAAACAAAATTCCGAACAACATCTCACATAGAGTAAAATTTGACCTTAATAATAATACAACTAATTATATGTTTTAAAATCTTTGCTTTCAAATAAATTGGTAAATATTTTCAAAGATAGATTTGATGCAGTAAAGGAAATATCAAGTTGTATGAATTATAATAAGCGAGAATGTTCCGAGTTGTTGTAAAAAATGTTTAATATCCATTTGAAAGAATGATTTTTATCGCATATTTGAACTGTAACATATCAATTTAAACCTCAAAGACATCTTATCAATTATTTAGAGTTTTAACTTACAATTTTTTATTCTAGAAAGCGATTCACATCACACCAAAAGCCTTACGATTTAAGGTGCAAAGTAAAAATCTAATTTCAGGATTCACATTTCATTTAAACAAACAAAATTCGGAACCTCGCCTCACATAGAGTAAAATTTTATCTTACCAATAATACGACTAATTATATGCTTTTCAAATCATTGCTTGCAAATAAATTGGTTAATATTTTCAAAGATAGATTTGATACTGTAATGCAAACATCAAGTTTTTAATAAGCAAGAATGTTCAGAGTTGTTGTAAAAAATGTTTAATATTCATTTGAAAGAATGATTTTATTGCATATTATAACTATAATGTATCATTATAAACCTTAAAAATATCTTATGAATTATTTTGAGTTTTAACTTACAATTTTCCATTCTAGAAAGTGATCCACATCACACCGAAAGCCTTACGATTTAAAGTGCAAAAGTAAAAATCTAATTGCAGGATTAACATTTCATCTAAACAAACAAAATTCTGAACCTCGTCTCACATAAAGTAAAATTACACCTTACCAATAATACGACTAATTAAATGTTTTCCAAATCGTAGGTTTCAAATTAATTGGTTAATATTTTCAAAGATACATTTGATGCCGTAATGGAATAACAAGTTGTAAGAATTTTAATAAGCAAGAATGTTCAGAGTTGTAAAAAATGTTTAATATTCATTTGAAAAAATGATTTTTATCGCATATTTGAACTGTAATATATAATTCTAAACCTCAAAGACATCTTATCAATTATTTAAAGTTTGCACTTACAATTTTCTTTACTCGAGAGTGATCCACATCACACCGAAAGACTTAAAATATAAGGTGTTTGAAGAAATCGAATTGCAGGATTAACATTTCATCTAAACAAACAAAAATCGGAACCTCGTCTCACATAGAGTAAAATTTGACCTTACTAATAATACGACTAATTATATGTTTTTCGAATTGTTGCTTCAAATAAACTGGTTATTTTCGAAGATAGATTTGATACTGTAATGCAAACATCAAGTTGTATGAATTTTAATAATCGAGAATGTTCAGAGTTGTTGTAAAAAATGTTTAATATTCATTTGAAAGAATGATTTTATTGCATATTATAACTATAATGTATCATTATAAAACTTAAAAACATCTTATCAATTATTTGGAGTTTTAACTTACAATTTTCTATTCCAGAAAGTGATCTACATCATACCGAAAGCCTTACGATATAAGGTGCAAAGTAAAAATCTAATTGCAGGATTAACATTTCATCTAAACAAACAAAATTCGGAACCTCGCCTCACATAGAGTAAAATTTGACCTTACCAATAATACGACTAATTATGTTTTTCAAATCGTTGCTTTAAATTAAATTGGTAAATATTTTTCAAAGATAGATTCGATAGAGTAAGGCAAACATCAAGTTGTATGAATTTTAATAATCAAGAATGCTCGGAGTTACTCAAAAATGTTTTGATATTAATTTGAAAAATGATTTTTATCGTACATTTGAACTGTAATGTATCATTATAAACCTCAAGGAATCTTATCACTTATTTAGAATTTTAACTTAGAATTCTCTATTCTAGAATGTGATCAACATCACACCGAAAGCCTCAAGATATATAGTGATTGACAAAATCTAATTGCAGGATTAACATGACATCTAAACAAACAAAATTCCGAACCTCTTCTTAAACTAGCATGTAGACCATCATGTGACGTTATCAGTAAATATTTTGATTTTCCGGAGCTGTAAATTACCCCATGAGGCAGGTTAAAAAATGTTTTAGCGTTTTGGCTGAGAATTATTTCGTACACACTTAATTATATGTTTATCTTCATACTCCTCTTAAGTCTCCCGATACTCTAAATGTAGTTTAGAATCGCGATAAATTCATTTAGAAAAATAATTCAAAGTTTTCTTATATCCGTCGAAATTATCGTCAATTTCTTCTCATTTTTTTGCCACAGTAATTAATGAAAACAAAGGAATGAAACATTTCCACTGCATCCTGAAGGTAGAGAGAATTTATTGTTTATATCGGTGATAAAAATTTCTTTGCAACTAAAAATAATCGATGATTAAATTTCAAATTATTACATATGCACCCAATCTATTATTTAAGCCAAATATTATTTACGTAACAACTAAGTTCAATTATAAAAGGTATGAAAATAATGCAAGACGATATTTAAATAATTTAAAATAAGAAATGATTCAATGAGATGTTTAAAAGAATGACGTCATAATAATAAAAAAGTTATTTTTACCTATTTTTGTGATAAATTGAGAAATTTAATCACCTGCTCATAACCGGAAAAATAGGGCTTGAAATAATTGTGTTAATTGCTAGAAACAGGGGTAAAGGGTGGATTTCGAACGTTGCTAACACTAAATCATCAATCAACAATCAAATGGATGGTTTGTTTTTTTTGGCTGAGAATTATCTTGCACCAAAATTTAATCTGTAATTAAATTTAAAATGATCACATATATACATAATGTATGTACCCTGAATCAACAATCAAATGGATGGTTTGTTTTTTTTGGCTGAGAATTATCTTGCACCAAAATTTAATCTGTAATTAAATTTAAAATGATCACATATATACATAATGTAACATTTAAGCGAAATAAAAAAAATTCTATACGTCATATCAAAGTTCAGTGATAAAACATATGAAATTATGCAGACGATATTAAAAGAAATTATAATAAGAAATGATGCAATGAGATAGTTAAAAGAATGACGTCTTAATGCTAGAAAAAAATGCACATTTGACCTACTAATGGGATAAATTTAATCGCCTGCTCTTATACGGGGAAAATAGAGCTTGGAATAATAGAATTAAATTCTAGAAAAGGGGGGAAGGTGTAGATTTCGAATGTTGCTAACCCTAACTCATCAAAATCTAATATGGATACCTCTAACCATTCTAGGTCTAACCACTTCATAAATTCGAGGACAGACGAACAGATAACTTAGGCTATTATTATATAGGTTATTATTACAGTGTATGAATGATACTTGTATATTCATATCAGAATCCGATCACATCAATTTGACGAAGGGGGAGAAACCCTTCATCAGGGAATTTAGATTAATCCTTTACGTAGTCAGGGAGATTAGAATCCTGGGATAGAAAAATTCGCCACTCGCATTAGAGAACGGATACAAGAGTTTTAAAAATATTATTCAAAGTTCCCAGTAACGACGTTTCCAGAAAAAAATAAAGCTTTATTTAAGAAAAGTAATTTTAGAAATTGCTGAAAAACGAGAGACGGGATTTCACATAATACCTCAGAATACTTTATTCTTGAAAGAGGAATTTCTCTTAAGAACGCATGGTATTCGAATAGTATGCTTCATTCTACACTTAAAAGTCTATAATCTGTCTAGGAAATTCCTAGATTACGGCACCAAGGGAGATTTAATCTCAACTTTTTAAAGATTCTACGTTTAAATGTATTTTACAAATGTACATAAATAATGCTGTAATAAAAGTTGTATAAAACATTAAATCAACAATGAAAGAACTTTTGATTTGAATTAAAAGCTAATGTTGTCTTTACAAGAAACCATTTTACTCCTATAAAAATTGCATTTTTTTTAAAATTTGAACTGCATGATGCGTCATCAGAATTATTATTTGCGCATATCTTGAAAATTTCAAAATAATTTTCTCTTCGATATGGTCTAAGTAGAGCTTAAGTATTAGAAACTGGATGAGTATAAATAATGATGTTACAATAAAACTAATGCAACATCACATGACACCAATATATACATATAAAATTTGCATATTTCTTTAATTTTAAACTGCATCATGCGTCATCAGAATTATCTTTTACGCATACCTTTAAAAGTTCAAAATAATTTTCTCTTCTATACGGTCTAAGTAGAGCTTAAGTATTAGAATTTAGATGACTATAAATAATGCTGTTACAAAAAAAAATAATATAACATCACATGACACCGATTTATGGTTATAAAAATTGCATACTTTTTTCATTTTAAACTGCATGGTACGTTATCATAATTGTCATTTACGCATACCTTTAAAAGTTCAAAATAATTTTTTCTCAGATACAGTCTAAGTAGATCTTAAGTACTAGAATATAGCCCGACATATGTCGGGATTAATACAATTTTTAATTTTCCAGAATTGCAAAATACACAATGAGGCAGGTAAAAAAATGGTTTGTTTCTTTGGATTCGAATTATCTGGTATAAGCTCAATAATTTGTTTATCTTCATACTCCTCTAAAGTTTCCCGATACTGTGAATGCAATTGAGAATCACGTTGAATTCATTTAGTCAAACAGTGTGGTTATGTATAAAAAACAAACACACAAACGAACAAACTTCTTAATTTTCAAAGATGTATAACTTAAACGCTAGATATTTATTAGTCCGTGAAATAGACTCCTAGACTTTTATGAAAAGAATTTGTTGTTAATACCGGTGATAAAATTTTCATTGCAACAAAAAATAATCGATGATTCAATTTAAAACTATCACATATGTACCTAATCTATTATTTAAGCCAAATATAGAAGAAAATTATTTACGTGATATTTAAGTTCAGTGATAAAATGTAGGAAAATAATGCAGATGATTAAATAATTTAAAATAAATGATTAAATGAGATAGTTAAAGGAATGACGTCATAAAGCTAGAAAAAATGTTATTTTTACTTATTTCTTATGTTAAAAACTTAATCTCCTGCTCTTAACCGAGGAAAATATAGCTTTATATAATAGCGTTAAACTCTCGAAAAGAGAGGAAGATGTGGATTTTGAACGTTTTAAAGACTTTCTTTGAAGTTTTCTAACCCTAACTCATCAAGAAATTAATGTGAATGCCTCTATCCATTCCAGGTCCAACCACTTCATAAATTCGAGGACAGGAGGGCAGATAACTTAGGCTATTATTATATAGGGCAGTATTTCAGTGTATGAATAATACTAGTATATTCATAGCAGAATTCGATGACATACTGGGATAGAAAAAATCACCTCTTGCATTAGAGAACAGATGCGAGAGTTTTAAAAAATATTATTCAAAGTTCCCAATAAAGACGCTTCCGGAAAAAAATAAAGCTTTATTTACGAAAAGTAATTTTAGAAATTGTTGAAAAACGAGAGACCGGATTTCACGTAATTCCTCAGAATACTTTATTCTTGAAAGAGAATTTCTATTAAGAACGGATGGTATTCAAAGAGTATGCTTTATTCTATACTTAGCAGAGTATAATCTGTCTAGGAAATTCCAAGATTACGGCACCAAGGAAGATTTAATCTCAACTTTTTAAACATTCTACTTTTAAATGTATTTTTAAAACAGCATAAATAATACTGCAATAAAAGTTGTATAAAGCATTAAATCAACAAGGAAAGAATTTTTATTTGAATAAAAACATGTTATCACATGACACCATTTTACGGCTATAAAAATTGCATATTTTTCTTTTAAATTTGAACTGCATGATGCGTCATCAGAATTATTATTTGCGCATATCTGTAAATGTTCAAAATAATTTTCGCATCGTTACGGTCTAAGTAGATCTTAAGTATTAGAATTTGGAAAAGTTTATATAATGATGTTACAGAAGTTCTACAAGACAAAAAATGAAACTTACAATAAAGTACCCTAAAGTACCCTAAAGTAAAGTGAGGAAGGTAAAAAAAAATTATATTTTCTTTAGGAATTAACTTGAAACAAAAAAAAAATCGATGATTAAATTCAAAATTATCACATGTGTAAGTAATCTATTATTTAAACCAAATATAAAAGAAAATTATTTACCTAATATCAAAGTTCAGCAATAAAAAGTATGAAATAATGCAGATGATATTTAAATAATTTAAATAAGAATTGATTCAATTATATGGTTAAAGGAATGACGTTTTCATGATGGAAAAAAAGTTATTTTTAACTATTTTTTTAGTGATAAATTGATAAATTTAGTCGCTTGTCCTTAACGTGGTAAAATAGGTCTTGAGGAAATGACGTTAAATGCTAGAAACAGGGGTAAAGTGTAGGTTCCGAACGTTGCTAAACCTAACTCCTCAAATATCTAATATGGATGTCTTTATCCATTCCAGGTACAACCAATTCATAAATTCGAGGATAGACAGACGTATAACTTAGGCTATTATTTAAGTGTATGAATGATACTTATATATTCATAGCAGAATCCAATAACATCAATTTGATGAAGGAGGAAAAACATCCATCAGGGAATTTAGATTAATCCTTTACGCAGTCAGGGAGATTAGAATCCTGGGATAGAAAAATTCACCCCTTGCATTAGAGAACGGATGCAAGAGTTTTAAAAAATATTATTCAAAGTTCCCAGTAATGAAGCTTCCAGAAAAAATAAAGCTTTATTTAAGAAAAGTAATTTTCGAAATTTTTGAAAAACGAGAGACGGGATTTTTCATAATACCTTAGAATACTTTATTCTTAAAAGAGAAATTTCTCTTAAGAACGGATGGTATTCGAATAGTACGGTCTATTCTACGCTTAGCAGTGTATAATCTGTCTAGGAAATTCCCAGATTACGTCACCAAGGGAGATTTAATCTCAACTTTTTAAATATTCTAAGGTTAAATGTATTTTTAAAACGAACATAAATAATGCTGTAATAAAAGTTGTATAAAACATTAAATCAACAAGTTGAGAATTTATTATTTGAATTAAAAAATAATGTTTTCTTTATATAAAACCATTTTACGCCTATAAAAATTGCATATTTTTTTTAATTTGAACTGCATGATGGGACATTAGAATTATTATTTGCGCATATCTTTAAAAGCTAAAAACTATTTTCGCATTGATACAGTGTAAGTAGAGCTTAAGTATTAGAATTGGGATGAGTATAAATAATGCTATACAAAAGTTGCACAAGACAAAAAAAAAGTGAAACTTACAATAAAGTACTAAAGTGTAAAGTACCCTCTGAAGAGAGGTAAAAAATTATTTTGACTAGTAATTATCTTGAAACAAAGAAATAATCGATGATTCAATTTAAAATTATAACATGTGTACCTAATTTATTATCATTTAAACCGAATATAAAAGAAAATTATTTACATCATATCTCAGTTCAGTGATAAAACGTAAGAAAATAATGCAGACGATATTTAAATAATTTAAAATAAAAAAAGAATAAATGAGATGGTTAAAGGAATGACGTCATAATGCTAGAAAAAAAATGTGTTTTTTACCTATATATTATGTGATAATTTAATAAATTTAATCACCTGTACTTAAAATATGGCTTTGTATAATGCCATTAAACGATCGAAAAGGAGGGAATGGGTGGATTTCGTGCGTTCTAAAAGACGACAGTAGTTTTCCTTGTGATATGCAGCATATTTATTCCAATTTATTTTTGAATCGGATCGATAGTTTAGGATAAGATAAACTTTACTCGTTTTGAATTTTGCTAACCCTAACTCATACAGAATCTAATATGGATGCCTCTATCCATTCCAGGTCCAACTGTTTCATAAATTCAAAGACAGACGGACAGATAGCTTAGGCTATTATTATATTGGGGATATATTCCGATTACAATAACATAGGATATTATACTGGGGGTATATTCCGATTACAATAACATAGGATATTATACTGGGGGTATATTCCGATTACAATAACATAGGCTGTTATTATATTGGGCTTATATTCCGATTACAATAACATAGGCTATTATTATATAGGGGATATATTCCGATTACAATAACTTATGCTATTATTATATTGGGGATATATTCCGATTACAATAACGTTGGCTATTATTATATTGGGGATATATTCAAATTACAACAACTTAGGCTATTATTATATTGGTATATTCCGATTACTATAACATAGGCTGTTATTATATTGAGGGTATATTCCGATTACAATAACATAAGCTATTATTATATTGGGGATATATTCCGATTACAATAACTTAGCCTATTATTATATTGGGGGTTTATTCTGATTACAATAACATACGCTATTATTATATTGGGGGTATATTCCGATTACAATAACATAGGCTATTATTATATTGGAGATATATTCCGATTACAAAAACTTCTGCTATTATTATATTGGGGATATATTCCGATTACAATAACAGACTATTATATTAGGGATATATTCCGATTAAAATAACATAGGTTTGTGTGGATGGCTTCGGCCGGGACAGGGTGTAAAACACTTACAATAACATAGGCTATTATATTGGGGGTATATTCCGATTACAATAACATAGGCTATTATTATATTGGAGATATATCCGAATTACAATAACATAGGCTATTATATTGGAGATATATTCGGATTACAGTAACATAGGATATTATATTGGAGCTATATTCCGATTACAATAACATAGGCTATTATTATATTGGGGATATATTCCGATTACAATAACAGACTATTATATTAGGGATATATTCCGATTACAATAACATAGGCTATTATTATATTGGAAATATATTCCGATTACAATAACTTTGGCTATTATTATATTGGGGATATATTCCGATTAAAATATCTGCTTTACGTCGTAACAGGAAATAATAAAACAAAATGAAATCAAAATTATACCTGAAATAGATTTATATATTTTTTTAACAATGGACTTTAAATGCAGTATTCAATTGTGCGTTTATAGGTACATTCTTGTTATATTGATGTAGACAAAAGCTAGAACGGTAGCTTTAAAATCTTTTGCATTGAAATATCCCTTTGGTATTGAAATATATAAATTACTGATAGCAGTTTAAAAAAAGCACACAACTAAATGTTACAATAGCCCTAACAGGCTGGCAGTGTTGTCTGCGCACAAGCTATCTGGCGGCAACCAAAAGCGTTTATATATGTTATTAGATTTGTGTTCTATTTTAGAGACATTCGATTCAAACTTTACATTTTTGGAAACAAAATTTTTGTCATTACTATGGAGAAACATTGTATTATGCATTCAATATAATTAAATTTAAATATATAATTAAATATAATTGAATATAAAATTTAGAAAATTATACACTATCTACAAAAGTCTTTAACACAACTTTTGAAGATGTCATAAATTTGACTGTATGTACATTTAACAAAAATAAAGTATAACTCTAAACTACTTCTATTAAACCTTTGACAGTTTCATTTTCTTCCAGAATTCGGTAAAAAAAATGTCACATTTTTTATTCATTTTACATTAAGTAAAGATATATCATTAAAACTAACATTTCTAATATTTTAAAGCATTTATTACATTTTTTTTTCTATGAAAGCATCACAGAACTGAAGTTTACCTTTAGTCTCATCGATCAAGTTAATTTTTGGAAATTCCAGTGAAAAGAAATCTAGGAGACGGATCCGAAAGATCATCACAACTAATTTTAAAAAATTGTCTTGCTTGACTGATTCCATCTGTACTACTATCAGAGTCACTACTATCCAGGTCATCTAGTAAACTTTCGCTACTATCATTTACAGATAATTCAGTTTCTGATTCCGAGTCACAGTTCGAATCACAAGAAATTAGATCCATACGCTCTGAATTATCCATTATTTAAAAGTAAAAATATATTATTCAACTCTTACATCAATAAATTTATCAGGCGGTTAGTAAAATATAACCAGAAAGCTATACACTGAAAGATAACAATTCGTCTTCTGATACAAAACATGTGAAAAAAACTCTTTTTATCCAATCAGAGTATAAAATACAATAAACTGCAAACTATCATTAACTGGACATCTATACGAATAATTTGTTACTAAAATCGGAAAAAATACGGCCGAAACAGTGCAAGCGAAATAGAAATCAAATTGCCCGTACGCTGTAGGGGCAGATCAGTAAAGGCCCGAAAGCTGTGCCCGTAAGCCGTACGGGCAAAATAGGGAAGGGGTTAATTATAGAAAAAATAGAACCAACACTGTTTATTCTACTCTAAGCTTAGTGGTTTGTTTTGGAGTGCTACGGTCTAATTTTTTTCAACGCGGAGGATAATAAGACGGGGACCTACTGCTTAAAGCCGATTCGAACGGCTACGAACCTCCATGCCTCAGTGGGGTTCGAACCTACGAATTCCAGGACCGAAGATCAGCAGCTATTCCGCCATCGTTAGGAAATTTTCACTTTGATTAAACTTTAAATTGAGTAATAGAAATAATTTTGACTTTCATTTTTAAAATAATCTCATTAAAAACGCGATGAATCTCTCTTATAAAATATCTATTTTATATTTTTTCAATTAAAATAGAAGTTCAAAGTACTAAAAGATTAGAAAAATATTGTTTGCTAAGTAAAACATAAGTTTATGATATAAAAATCTACCGGAACGCAGACGTAAATGCAAAAGCGGTATTAAATTCTTTTCTTTATAAAATTATAATAATACATTTGATTTAATGGGTAATAAAAAACTTAAATTTTTGCATGAAGAAGACAGTAATGGATAAATTTTATTACAAAATGTGCAATATTTCTAAATGTTAATGACGTTCTTATCGTAATTTCACCAAAGCAAAAAGCACTTTAAAAAATCATCTCCTTTATTGCCTACAAATACAAAAAATGGCAAAAGAAGTAATAGGAATATTGTTGTTCTTTATAGTTCTTAATATTTTCTAAACTGTCAGAATTTCTTAAATTGTATGATAAGCGAATTGATACTGTTGTCATTTTTCACAAATGTTTGTTTCTAGAAAATTCGGAGACAATGTAGAGAATCGATATATGGTCTCCTATAGGCTAAAGAAATTAGGATTGATGCAGCAAATGCATGTATTTTGAGGTATTATATGTTTCTAAATACTAAATAGAATGATTAAAAAAATGTGAGATATTTCAGATTTATTATATCTTTTAAAAAGTTTTGAAATGAATCCTATTGATTACAATAACTACAGATTTAATTTTAATAAATTAATAAGAATTATTTAATGATATTATAAGATGGACAAGAATTACGTGCATAAATACATGTTTCCATCTGCAAAGAAAGAAATTTAAGTTTGTACTTCAGAAATAGTCATATAAAAGATACTAGTAGTAAAATTTTTAAATGAATTTGCTTATAATTTTTTATTATTGCTATCTTACAAATACTGCTATTTTTCTTTAAAATATTGATTTTATAATTTTTTATATGACAGTTTACTTGAAAGATTAATAGCTACATCTAAATTTTAATTTGAAATGTATCCAAAAATAATTAAGTTTTGAAAGAAGCTTTAAAAAAGTTTTGAAGACACGTTTTTTTAGGTGTTATGAACATAATTAAATGTCTTGACATAATTTAACACAGAAAACAAATTTTTGGAAACTTGAACTGTAAATATACACCATAAATTACTGTTTGAAGTGTTAAAAACAAAGAGTTAAAATAGTCTAATATAACAATTCCGTTAAGACATTATGTAACACCTGCAGTAATTATACAGCAGGATAAAGCAATGATGTTTGCTCTGAATATAAGATATATTAATAAGTAATTCAACAGAAAATGCGTAAATTGTTGATTCTCAGTGTGCGCAGAGGGATATTAATAAAGCAGGTATAATAATAAGTTCCGTAATTATTCAGTAAGCAACTGCATAATTAGCTCTTCACATACTGTGCGTTTCGGAAGAGTATCAATGCAAATGCCATAATTTTAATCAAACGAATCCAAAGAATAACTCTTGGTTAAAAAAATTAGGGGTAGAATAGAAATATAATTTACACAATACATAACATAATCATTGATTTTAGATAATTTGTCACCGATTTGAGAAAAAATTAATTAAAAATTATTGCCTGAAGCTTTAAAGAACACAAAGAGAAGAGTATATTATAACACAACTTAAGAGTTTTTGTACCACGTGTAATAATTATACGGCAAGGTAATGTAATTATGTTTCCACTGATTACAAGATATATTAATAAGTCATTCGAAAAAAATTATATAAATTGTTACTTGTGAGTCTGTGCAGAGGGATATTAATAACACAGGTATAAAAAGTAGCGTAATTATTCCGATAACTACATAATTAGCTCTTTATATATTGTGCGTTTCGGAAGAGCATCGATGCAAATTCCAAAACTTTATTCAAAGAACTGGAAAGAATTTCTCTTAGATAAAAACTTAGGGGAAAATATAAAAATAATCTACGAGGATGATAACATAATCATTGACTTTAGTCAATTTGCCTCACATGAGAAAATACTAAGTCAAAAATTGTCTGTAGCTTCAAAGAACACAGATAAGAGTATTTTATAAAAAATCACTTCAAAAAGAGTGTATAATCTGTAATTATTACATGGTAAAATAAAGCAATTATGTTTGCTCTTAATATAAGATAAATTAATAATTCAACAGAAAATGCATAAGTTGTTACTTCTGAGAGATATTAATAACGCAGGTATGACAATAAGTTTCGTAATTATTCAGTGTGCAACTGCATAATTAGCTTTTCACATACTGTAAGTTTCGGAAGAGTATCCATGCAAATTCCATAATTTTAATCAAAGGAATCCAAAAGTAACTCTTGGTTAAAAAGTTAGGAGTAAAATATAAATATAATGTACACAATTCATAACATAATCATTGACTTTAGACGAATTGTCACCGATTTGAGAAAAGATTGATTAAAAATATTGACTGGAGCTTTAAAAAACATAGATAAGAGTATATTATAAAACAACTTAAACAAGAGATTTTGCACCACGTGCAAGAATTATACAGCAAGATAAAGCAATTGTGTTTCCTCTGATTACAAGATATATTAATAAGTCATTCGAAAGAAAATATATACTTGTGAATCTGTGCAGAGAGATATTAATAACACAGGTATAATAAGTAGCGTAATTATTCAGATAACTACATAATTAGCTCTTCACATATTGTGCGTTTCGGAAGAGTATCTATGCAAATACCAAAATTTTATTCAAAGGACTGGAAATAACACTTAGATAAAAATCCTAGGAGTAAAGTATAAATATAATTTATACAAATCATAACATAATCATTGACTTTAATCAATTTGTCACACATATAAGAAAATATTCAGTCAAAAATTGTCTGAAACTTGAAAGAAAACATATAAGAGTATGTTATAAAACAAGAGTATATAACTTGCAATAATTATACGGCAAGATAAAAATTTTAAAGATATAACAAAATAAATGTTTTATAAATTTTTATTATACATATTCTAATTATTTTTTTTTGTTTTGTGTTTTTTTATTTAGTTTTTTTGCAAATGCCTTTTTTTTGAATGAGAAGAATAACTCTTGTTTAAAGATTAAGGGTATATATATTCTATTTCATATTGTTTTTTATTGACTCATTTGAGAAAATATTTTAAAAATTAATGTCTGAATTCAAAGATTGTATAAGAGTATATTATTGCATATAATTTATTATTCATATGTGTTTGTATCATTACAATAATTATTCGGATCATATTACCTCTTAATATATATATTTTCGACCGAATTGTTACTTGTGTTTCTGAGCAAAGGGATATTAATAACTGGTTAATAATAAGTTTTGTTTGTTGTGAGGAATTGATAATTATTCTTCTTATACGTTTGGAAAAGCTTTGATGCATACGCCTTTTGGGGGGTTTTTTAGGGAAAAGGGTTGCATTCACTTGATTTCCATGTTTTTTTTTTTCGATTTGAGAAAATATTGAATTGAACTGAAGCTTCAACGAGGTTTTTTTTTCACTAAGCAGTTTGTTTTTGTTGTTTAAGTAGGTTCTTTTTTTTTTATAATTCAACAGAATATTATTTTTGTTTTCTGAGTCTGTGGATTATTAACAAGGCAGGTATAGTATATGATCGTAATTATTTGATGGTTTTTCGGAGGTTTCTATGTATTTTTTTTATGTCCTTTTTAAAAGCTTAGGGTAATCTAATTTTTTTGATTTTTTTTTTTTTCATAGTATTTTTTAAAACCCATAGTTTTTTTTTGTTTTTTGTGTTATTTATTTTCACTGTTGTTTATTTAACTCAACATAAAATGCGTAAATTTTTTGAGTTGATTTATAATTATTGATAATAAGTTCAGCAATTATTTAGTGATTTTAGGTTTTTTTTTCTTTTGGACTTTTATTCAAGGCTTTTATTCATTCTTTTTATAAATTCTTTTTTTTTATTGATTTTTTTTTTTCATTTTTTTCATTTGTTGAGTTTTTTCTATTTTTTTTTTTTTATTTTGTTTATTTTCAGTAATTAAAGATTAATTAATGCTGAAAAATACATTATAATTAATTCAACATAATACAGTTAGTACTTCATTATTAGCTTTTCAATGTGTTCGGAAGAGTTTTCATAATGCCTATAATCAAATGAAAGAAAAGAATAATCTTGGGTAAAATTAGGGTAAAAGTAAATATAATCATAACATAATGTTTGACAAGTCAATTTAGCATTTGAGAAAATATTAAATTAAAAATTAATGTCTGAAACTTCAAAGATCGCAGAGATAAGAGTATATTATAACAAATCACTCATAAAAAGAGTTTGTATATTACCTGAAAAATTATACAACCGGATAACACAATGATATTATCTCTTAAAGCAGGATATATTAATAAGTAATTCGACAGAAAATATATAAATTGTTCCTTGTGTTTTTGTGCAAAGAGATATTAATAACTGAGGTATAATAATAAGTTCCATAATTATTCAGTGAGGAATTGCATAATTAGTTCTTCCCATATGCGTTTTGGAAAAGCTTTGATGCATACGCTGTAATTTTAATAAAAGGGCTGGAAAGAATAACTGCTAGTTAAAAGCTTAGGAGAAAAAATAAAAATAATCCAAACGGCCTATTGCATATCACTTGATTCCATGAGTCATTTTTTCATCTATTTGAGAAAATATTGAATTGAAAATTATTACCTGAAGCTTCAAGAACACCGAGGTAAAATAGTTTATTTTTAAAACACCCATAATTCTGTGTTTGTGTATCATCTGCAGTAATTAAAAGACAGTATAAAGCATTTATATTTGCTCTGAATACAAGATATATTAATAATTCAACAGAAAATGCATAAATTGTTACATCTGAGGCAATGCAGAGGATTATTAACAAGGCAGGTATGATAATAAGTTCCGTAATTATTCAGTGATCAACTGCATACATGGTGCGTTTCGGAAGAGTTTCTATGCAAACGCTGTAATTTTATTCAAAGGAATGGAAAGAATAATTCCTTTTTAAAAGCTTAAGGGTAAAATATAAAAATAATCTAAAAGGCTTATAACCTAATACTTCAATTCATGAGTCAATATTTCATCGATTTGAAAAAAACAAATGAATTTAAAATTATTACCTGAATCTTCAAGAACACCTAGACAAAATAGTTCATTTTTAAAACACCCATAAGTCACAGTTTTTGTGTTATCTGCAGTAATTATACGTGAGGATAAAACAATGATACTAACTCTGAATACACAATATGTTAATAATTAACTCAACATAAAATGCGTAAATTTTTACTTTTGAGGCTGCGCAGAGGTATATTAATAACGCAGGTATGATAATAAGTTCAGCAATTATTTAGTGAGCAACTGCATAGTTAGCTTTTATATTAAACGTTTTGGAAGGGTTTTCATGCACATGCTGAAGTTTTATTCAAAGGACTGGAAAGAACAGTCCTAATAGTTAAATGCTTAGGGGCAAAATATAAAAATAATCGTAAGAGATTATAACAATTTTTGAATAGAGGAGTTAATTTTTTCTCTTTCTGAGAAAACATTTGATTGAAAATTATTCTCTGAAGCCTCAAAGAACACAGAGATAAGAGTATATTTCAAAAACACCCATAAACCAATGTTTGTGTATTATTTTCAGTAATTAAAAGGCTGGATAATTCAATGATGATTATTCTGAATACACGATATATTAATAATTAATTCAACAGAAAATACAGAAATTGCTACTTCAGAGTCTGCGCAATTATTCAGTGAGCTACTGCACGATTAGCTTTTCACATTTTGTGAACTTCGGAAGAGTTTTCATACAAATGCCTTAATTTTAATCAAAGGAATGAAAAGAATAACTCTTGGGTAAAATCTAAATAAAATTTACACGAATCATAACAATAATTGAATAAGTCAATTTATCACAGATTTGAGAAAATATTAAATTAAAAATTAATCTCTGAATTTTCAAGGATTACAGAGATAAGAGTCTATTATAACAAATCATTTATAAAAGAGTTTGCATATTACCTGAAAAATTTTACAACCGGATAACACAATGATATTATCTCTTAAAGCAGGATATATTAATAAGTAATTCGACAGAAAATATATAAATTGTTCCTTGTGTTTTTGTGCAAAGAGATATTAATAACTCAGGTATAATAATAAGTTCCGTAATTATTCAGTGAGCAACTGCATAACTAGTTTTCACATATTAAAAGTTTTGGAAGAGTTTCGATGCACCCGCTGCAATTTTATTCAAAGGACTGGAAAGAATAACTACGTTAAAAGCTGAGGGGAAAAAATTAAAATAATCCAAACGACCTATGACATATCCCTTGATTCCATGAGTCAATATTTCATCGATTTGAGAAAAGATTGAATTGAAAATTATTACCTGAAGCTTCAAGAATACCGAGATAAAATAGTTTATTTCTAAAACATTTATAAGTCAGAATTTGTGTATCATCTGCAGTAATTAAACGACAGTATAAATCAATTATCTTTGCTCTGGATACAAGATATAATAATAATTCAACAGAAAATGCATAAATTGTTACATCTGAGGCTGTGCAGAGGATTATTAATAACGCAGGTATGATAATAAGTTCGGTAATTATTGAGTGACCAACTGCATACTTAGTGCGTTTCGAAAGAGTTTCTATGCAAACGCAGTAATTTTATTCAAAGGACTGGAAAGAATAACAACTAGTTAAAAGCTTAAAGGCAAAATATAAAAAAAATCTAAACTGCTTATAACACAATCCTTCAATCCATGAGTCAATATTTCAGCGATCTGAAAAATGATTTAATTAAAAATTATCTTCAAAAGCTTAAGCAAAAGATAAGAGATATAAAATAGTTTATTTCTAAAAATACCATAAGTCAGAGATTGTGTATCATCTGCACTAAATATATGGCAGGATAAATGAATTATGATTAATCTGAATACATAATATATTAACAAATAATTCAACAGGACATTCATAAATTACTTCTGAGGCTGCTCAGAGAGATATTAATAAAGCAGGTATCATAATATTTCGTAATTATTCATTGAGCAACTGCATAATTAGCTTTTCACATACTGTGCGTTTCGGAAGAGTATCGATGCAAATGCCATAATATTAATCAGAGGAATGGAAAGAGTAATTCTTGGTTAAAAGCTTAGGAGTAAAATATAAATATAACCTACATGAATCATAACAATGATTGACTTAGTCACTTTATCACAGCTTTGAGAAAAGATTAAATTAAAAATTGTCTGAAGTTTCAAATAACAGAGAGATAAGAGTATACTATAACAAATCATTTAAAGATTGTTCATTTGCAATAATTATACTACAGGATAAAGCAATTATTTTTGCTCTGAATACTAGATATATTAATAATTCAACAGGAAATGCATAAATTATTACTTCTGAGACCGTGCAGAGGATTATTAATAACGCAGGTATAATAATAAGTTCGGTAATTATTGAGTGACCAACTGCATACTTAGTGCGTTTCGGAACAGTTTCTATGCAAATGCCGTAATTTTATTCACAGGACTGGAAAGAATAATGCCTCGTCAAAAGCTTAAAAGCAAAATATAAAAATAATCTAAACGGCTTATAACAGAAACATTGAATCCATGAGTCAATATTTCAGCGATTTGAGAAAATATTGAATTAAAAATTATCTAAAGCTTCAAAAAACAGAGGTAAAAGTTTATTTCTAAAACATCCATAAGCCAGAGTTTGTAAACTGCTGCAGTAATTATACAACTGGATAAAGCAATGATATTAGCTCTGAATACACGATATATAAATAATTCAACAGAATCTAAATTCTTACTTTTGAGGCTGCTTTCAGGGATTTTAATAAGAAAAGTAAAATAAGTTCCGTAATTGTTCCGTGAGCAACTACATAATTAGCTTTTCACATGTTGTGTTTCGAAAGAGTTTTTTTTTTGATAGAAATGCCTTAATTTCAATCAAAGCGTAGGGGTAAAATATAAACATAATCTACGCGGATCATAAGTCAATCATCGACTTTAGTCACTTTGTCACCGATTTAAGAAAAGACAATTAAAAATTGCCTGAAGCTATAAAGAACACACAGATAAGAGTATATTATAACAAATTACTTAAAAATAAGATTGTGTATCACCTGAAATAATTATACGCAGGATAAAGTAATTATGTTTGCTCTGAATACAAGATATATTAATAATTCAACAGAAAATGCATAAGTTGTTACTAGTGAGGAATATTAATAACGCAGTTATGATAATAAGTTCTGTAATTATTCAGTGTGCAACTGGATAATTATTCTTTTACATATTGTGCGTTTCGGAAGAGTATCGATGCCAATGCCAAAATTTTATTCAAAGGTCCGGAAAGAGTAACTCTTGGTTAAAAGCTTAAAAGCAAAATATAAAAATAATCTAAACTGCTTATAATATAATCCTTGAATCCACGAGTCAATTTTTCAGCGATTTATAAAACGATTTAATTAAAAATTATCTTCAAAAGCTTAGATAACACAGATATAAAATAGTTTATTTCAAAAAATCCCATAAGTCAGAGATTGTGTATCATCTGCAGTAATTATACGGCAGGATAAATGATTGATGATTAATCTGAATGCACGTATATATTAATAGTAATTCAACAGAAAATACAGAAATTGTTACTCCTAAGGCTGCGCTCAGGTATATTAATAACGAAAGAAAATGTGAAAATTCAGTGATTTGCTTTTCATATTGTTTCGGAAGACTTTTAATGCAAATGCCTAAATTTGAATCAAACAAATGGAAAGAATAACTCTTGGTTATAAGCTTGGGTAAAAACTAAATAAAATTTACACAAATCATAACAATGATTGACTTAGTCAATTGATCTCTCATTTGAGAAAATATTAAATTAAAAATTAATGTCTAAAACTTCAAAGATCGCAGAGATAAGAGTATATTATAACAAATCACTCATAAAAGAGTTTGTGTATCACTTAAGAATTAAACGACAGGATAAGACAGTGATATTACCTCTTAATACACGATATATTAATAAGTAATTTGACAGAACACATAAATTGTTACTTCTGAAGCCATGCAGAGGATTATTAATAACGCAGGTATGATAATAAGTTCCGTAATTATTCAGTGAATAAATGCACACTTATTTCAACGATTTGAAAAAAGATTAAATTAAAAATCTTTCCTGAAGCTTACGTAACACAGATATAAAATAGTTTATTTCTAAAAATTCCATAAGTCAGAGATTTTGTATCATCTGCAGTAATTATACGACAGGATAAATGAATGATGATTAATCTATATGCATAATATATTAATAAATAATTCAACAGGACATACATAAATTACTGCTGAGGTTGCTCATAGAAATATTAATAAAGCAGGTATCATAATATGTTCCGTAATTATTCATTGAGCAACTGCATAATTAGCTTTTCACATACTGTGCGTTTCAAAAGAGTATCGATGCAAATGTTATAATATTAATCAGAGGAATGGAAAGAGTAATTCTTGGTTAAAAGCTTAGGAGTAAAATATAAATATAATCTACATGAATCATAACAATGATTGACTTAGTCAATTTATCACAGGTTTGAGAAAAGATTAAATTAAAAATTTCTGAAGTTTCAAATAAAAGAGGGATAAGAGTATACTATAACAAATCACTTAAACATTACACTTGCAAACATTATACTACAGGATAAATCAATTATTTTTGCTCTGAATACATAATATATTAATGAGTAATTCCCCAGGGAATATATAAATTGTTATTTCAGAAGCTGTGAAGAGGGATAATAATAACGAGAAAGTTCCGTAATTATTCATTGAGCAACTGCATAATTAGCTTTTCACATAATGTAAGTTTTGAAAGAGTTTCTATGCAAATGCCGCAATTTTATTCAAATAACTGGAAAGAATAATGCCTAGTTTAAAGCTTAAAGGCTAAATATAAAAATAATCTAAACTGCTTATAACAATCCTTCAATCCATGAGTCAATATTTCAGTGATTTGAAAAAATATTAAATTAAAAATTATTTCCTTAAGCTTACTTAAGAGATATAAAATAGTTTATTTCTAAAAATTCCATAAGTCAAATTGTGTATGTTCTGCAGTAATTATACAGCAGAATAAATGAATTATGATTAATCTGAATAC
The DNA here is from genome assembly GCA_032207245.1 of Pardosa pseudoannulata. Classification (NCBI taxonomy): domain Eukaryota; kingdom Metazoa; phylum Arthropoda; class Arachnida; order Araneae; family Lycosidae; genus Pardosa; species Pardosa pseudoannulata. Next base: position 23,373,650 of record CM063497.1, read on the forward strand.
ATAATATATTAATAAACAGTTCAACAGGACATACATAAATTACTTCTGAGGTTGCTCATAGAGATATTAATAAAGCAGGTATCATAATATGTTCTGCAATTATTCATTGAGCAACTGCATAATTAGCTTTTCACATACTGTGCTTTTCGGAAGAGTATCCATGCAAATGCCATAATATTAATCAGATTAATAAAAAGAGTAATTCTTGGTTAAAAGTTTAGGAGTAAAATATAAATATAATCTACATGAATCATAACAATGATTGAGTTAGTAAATTTATCACAGCTTTGAGAAAAGATTAAATTAAAAATTGTCTGAAGTTTTAAATAACAGAGGGATAAGAGTATACTATAACAAATAAAAAGAGTTCACTTGCAATAAAATTTCTACAGGATAAAGCAATTATTTTTTCTCTGAATACACGATATATTAATGAGTAATTTACCAGAGAATACAAAAATTGTTATTTCTGAGTCAATGAAGAAGGATAATAATAGCTGAGATATGATAATAAGTCCTGTAATTATTCATTGAGCAATTGCTAAATTAACTTTTCACATATTGTAAGTTTTGAAAGAGTTTCTATGCAAATGCCGTAATTTTATTCAAAGAACTGGAAAGAATAATGCCTAGTTAAAAGCTTATGGGCAAAATATAAAAATAATCTAAACTGCTTATAACATAATCCTTCAATCCATGAGTCAATATTTCAGTGATTTGAAAAAAGATTAAATTAAAAATTATTTTCTTAAGCTTACTTAAGAGATATAAAATAGTTTATTTCTAAAAATTCCATAAGTCAGAGATTTTGTATCATCTGCAGTAATTATACGACAGGATAAATGAATGATGATTAATCTGAATATATAATATATTAATAAATAATTCAACAGGACATTCATAAATTACTTCTGAGGCTGCTCAGATAGATATTAATAAAGCAGGTATCATAATATGTTCCGTATTTATTCATTGAGCAACTGCATAATTAGCTTTTCACACATTGTGCGCTTCCGAAGAGTATCGATGCAAATGCTATAATAATAATCAGAGGAAGGGAAAGAGTAATTATTTGTTAAAAGCTTAAGAGTAAAATATAAATATAATCTACATGAATCATAACAATGATTGACTTAGTCAATTTATCACAGCTTTGAGAAAAGATTAAATTAGAAATTGCCTAAAGTTTAAGAATAACAGAGGGATAAGAGTATACTATAACAAATCACTTAAAGGGTACACTTGCAGTAAATATACCACAGGATAAAGCAATTATTTTTGCTCTGAATACACAATATATTAATGAGTAATTCCCCAGAGAATATATAAATTGTTATTTCAGAAGCTGTGAAGAGGGATAATAATAACTGAGATACGATAAGTTTCGTAATTATTCAGTGAGCAACTAATAAATTAGCTTTTCACATATTGTAAGTTTTGGAAGAGTTTCTATGCAAATGCCATAATTTTATTATTTATTTTTTTAAGGACTGGAAATAATAACAGTTAAAAGCTTATAGGAAAATATAAAAATAATCTAAACGGCTTATAGCATAATCCTTGAATCCATGAGTCAATTTTTCAGCGATTTATAAAACGATTTAATTAAAAATTATCTTCAAAAGCTTAGATAACACAGATAAAGAATAGTTTATTTCTAAAAATCCCATAAGTCAAATTGTGTATCTTCTGCAGTAATTATACGACAGGATAAATGAATGATGATTAATCTGAATACATAATATATCAATAAATAATTCAACAGGACATACATAAATTACTTCTGAGGCTCCTCAGAGATATTAATAAAGCGGGTATCATAATATGTTCCTTAATTATTCATTGAGCAACTGCATAATTAGCTTTTCACATACTGTGCGTTTCGGAAGAGTATCGATGCAAATGCCATAATATTAATCAGAGGAATGGAAAGAGTAATTCTTGGTTAAAAGCTTAGGAGTAAAATATGAATATAATCTACATGAATCATAACAATGATTGATTTAATCAATTTAACACAGCTTTGAGAAAAGATTAAATTAAAATTGTCTGAAGTTTCAAATAAAAGAGGGATAAGAGTATACTATAACAAATCACTTAAAGAGTACACTTGCAGTAATTATACTACAGGATAAAGCAATTATTTTTGCTCTGAATACACGATATATTAATGAGTAATTTACCAGAGAATACAAAAATTGTTATTTCTGAGGCAGTGAAGAAGGATAATAATAACTGAGATATGATAATAAGTCCTGTAATTATTCAGTGAGCAACTGCTAAATTAACTTTTCACATAATGTAAGTTTTGAAAGAGTTTCTATGCAAATGCCGCAATTTTATTCAAATAACTGGAAAGAATAATGCCTAGTTTAAAGCTTAAAGGCTAAATAGAAAAATAATCTAAACAGCTTATAACAATCCTTCAATCCATGAATCAATATTTAAGTGATTTGAAAAAATATTAAATTAAAAATTATTTCCTTAAGCTTACTTAAGAGATATAAAATAGTTTATTTCTAAAAATTCCATAAGTCAAATTGTGTATGTTCTGCAGTAATTATACAGCAGAATAAATGAATTATGATTAATCTGAATACATAATATATTAATAAACAGTTCAACAGGACATACATAAATTACTTCTGAGGTTGCTCATAGAGATATTAATAAAGCAGGTATCATAATATGTTCTGCAATTATTCATTGAGCAACTGCATAATTAGCTTTTCACATACTATGATTTTCTGAAGAGTATCGATGCAAATGCCATAATATTAATCAGATTAATAAAAAGAGTAATTCTTGGTTAAAAGCTTAGGAGTAAAATATAAATATAATCTACATGAATCATAATAATTATTGACTTAGTCAATTAATCACAGCTTTGAGAAAAGAATGAATTCAAAATTGTCTGAAATTTTAAATAACAGAGGGATAAGAGTATATTATAACAAATTAAAAGAGTTCACTTGCAATAAATTTTCTACAGGATAAAGCAATTATTTTTGCTCGGAATACACGATATATTAATGAGTAATTTACCAGAGAATACAAAAATTGTTATTTCTGAGTCAATGAAGAAGGATAATATTGACTGAGATATGATAATAAGTCCTGTAATTATTCAGTGAGCAACTGATAAATTAACTTTTCACATAATGTAAGTTTTGAAAGAGTTTCTATGCAAATGCCGTAATTTTATTCAAATAACTGGAAAGAATAATGCCTAGTTTAAAGCTTAAAGGCTAAATAGAAAATTAATCTAAACGGCTTATAACAATCCTTCAATGAGTCAATATTTCGGTGATTTGAAAAAAGATTAAATTAAAAATTATTTCCTTATGCTTACTTAAGAGATATAAAATAGTTTATTTCTAAAAATTCCATAAGTCAGATTGTGTATCATCTGCAGTAATTATACGGCAGGATAAATGAATTATGATTAATCTGAATACATAATATATTAATAAATAGTTCAGCAGGACATACATAAACTACTTCTGAGGTTGCTCATAGATATTAATAAAGCGGGTATCATATGTTCCGTAATTATTCATTGAGCAACTGCATAATTAGCTTTTCACATACTGTGCGTTTCGGAAGAGTATCGATGCAAATGCCATAATATTAATCAGAGGAATGGAAAGAGTAATTCTTGGTTTAAAGCTTAGGAGTAAAATATAAATATAATATACATGAATCATAACAATGATTTAGACAATTTATCACAGATTTGATAAAAGATTAAATTAAAAATTGCCTGAAGTTTTAAATAATAGTGAGATAAGAGTATACTATAACAAATCACTTAAAGAGTTCACTTGCAATAATTATACTACAGGATAAAGCAATTATTTTTGCTCTGAATACACGATATATTAATGAGTAATTCCCCAGAGAATATATAAATTGTTATTTCAGAGGCTATGAAGAGGGATAATAATAACTGAGATATGATAATAAGTTCCGTAATTATTCAGTGACCAACTGCTAAATTAGTTTTTCACATATTGTAAGTTTTGGAAGAGTTTCTATTCAAATGTAGTAATTTTATTCAAAGGACATTAAATAATAACAGTAAAAAGCTTAGGGGAAAATATAAAAATAATCTAAACTGCTTATAATATAATCCTAGAATCCATGAGTCAATTTTTCATAGATTTGAAAGAAGATTTAATTAAAAATTATTTCCTAAATCTTAGATAACACAGATAAAAAATAGTTTATTTCTAAAAATTGAATAAGTCAGAGATTTTATATAATCTGCAGTAATTATACGGCAGAATAAATAAATGATGATTAATCTGAATATATAATATATTAATAAATAAATCAACAGGACATTCATAAATTACTTCTGAGGCTTATCAGAGAGATATTAATAAAGCGGGTATCATAATATGTTCCGTAATTATTCATTGAGCAACTGCATAATTAGCTTTTCACATACTGTGCCTTTCGGAAGAGTATCGATGCAAATACCATAATATTAATCAGAGGAATGGAAAGAGTAATTCTTGGTTAAAAGCTTAGGAGTAAAATATGAATAAAATCTACATGAATCATAACAATGATTGATTTAAACAATTTAACACATCTTTGAGAAAAAATTAAATTAAAAATTTCTCAAGTTTCAAATAACAGAGGGATAAGAGTATACTATAACAAATTAAAAGAGTTCACTTGCAATAAATTTTCTACAGGATAAAGCAATCATTTTTGCTCTGAATATACGATATATTAATCAGTAATTTAAAAGAGAATACAAAAATTGTTATTTAATCAATTTCACATCTTTGAGAAAAGATTAAATTAAAATTTGCCTGAAGTTTCAAACAACAGAGGGATAAGAGTATACTATAACAAATCACTTAAAGAGTTCACTTGCAATAAATTTTCTACAGGATAAAGCAATCATTTTTGCTCTGAATATACGATATATTAATCAGTAATTTAAAAGAGAATACAAAAATTGTTATTTTTGACTCAGTGAAGAAGGATAATAATAACTGAGATATGATAATAAGTCCGTAATTATTCAGTGAACAACTCCTAAATTAGCTTTTCACATATTGTAAGTTTTGGAAGAGTTTCTATGCAAATGTTGTAATTTTATTCAAAGGTCTGGAAAAAATAACAGTTAAAAGCTTAGGTGAAAATACAAAAATAATCTAAACGGCTTATAACATAAACCTTGAATCCATGAGTCAATTTTTCATCGATTTGAAAAACGATTTAATTAAAAATTCTCTTCAATAGCTTAGGTAACACAGATATAAAATATTTCATTTCTGAAAATTTCGTAAGTCAGAGATTGTGCAGTAATTATACTGCACCTTTGAATCCATGAGTCAATTTTTCATCGTTTTGAGAAAATATTGAATTAAAAAATATCTGAAGTTTCAAAACAACATAGATAAAAGCTTATTTCTAATACACCCTGTTGTGGTGTAATACATTGATAACCCCAAGTTTTTTACATTGCTTTTAATTATAATATAGTACCACTGTTCTATATTACAATGCTCAAAATTAGAAGAAATGTCAAGAAAATATGCAATATATATATATATATATATATTATATATATATATATATATATATATATAAAATTATAAATATATATATATATATTATATATAAATATATATATATTAAATATATATATATATATTTATTATATATATATATAAATATTTTTTATATATATATATATATTTATAATATATATATAATGTATATATTAATAAATATATATAATAACTATTATAATAATATAAATATATTATATATATATATATATATATTATAATAAATATATATATATATAATATATATATAATTATATATATATATATTATATAAATATCATATAATATATTATTATACATATATATATTATATTATAAATATATATATATATATAATATATATATATTATATATATATATATTATATATAATATATATTATAAATATAATATATATATATATATTATATTATATATATATATAGATATATATTTAAAAAGTAAAAGGAACACTTCACGTGCTAGGCCTCAAAAATTGCCAATGTCCAAGAGAACGCTGCATTCTTTACTTTCCTTCTTTCGACTCAGGCAACCCTACACTTTTTCCATTATCCTGTTCGTTGTTCCATTGTCCTTTTTACAATGTGTCCTTTTCCGGCTATGCCCAGAAGAACAGGGACTCCAAGGATAATCCTGAATCGCCTCCTGGAGACCAATCACAATTCTCCAAAACTTGGTGCAGTTTAAGTGCACTTATTTTGTCTGGCTACACCACACACCCATAAGTCAGAGTGTGTGTACTGCTGCAGTAATTATACGACTGAATAAATCAATGATGATTACTCTGAATGCCCATATATATTAATAAGTAATTCAACAGAAAATACAGAAGTTGTTACTTTTGAGGCAGCGCTCAAGTATATTGATAATGAAAATAAAATAAATTCCTTAATTATTCACGGATCAACTGCATAATTTACTTTTCATATACAGTTTCAGAAGAGTTTTAACGCAAATACCTTAATTTCAATCAAATCAGTGGGAAGAGTAACTCTTGGTTAAAAGCTTAGGGGTAAAATACAAACATAATTTACAAAAATCATAAAGATGACATTAATCAATTTGTCACATATATGAAAAAATATTAAATTAAAATTTTTTGTCTGAAGCTTCTATGAACAGAGCGATAAGAGTATGTTATAACAAAACACTTAAACAAGACTTTTTGTATCACCTGAAATAATTATACGACAGGATAAAGCAATGATATTAACTCTGAATACACGATATATTAATAAGTAATTCGACAGGATCTATATAAATTGTTACTTGTGAGTGTGAAGAGGGATATTAATAACGCAGGTATAAGATGAAGAGTAATTATTCAGATGACTACATAATTAGCTCTTCACATATTGTGGGTTTCGGAAGAGTATCGATGCAAGTGCCAAATTTTTATTCAAAGGACTGGAAAGAATAACTTACATAAAAGCTTAGGCGTAATATAATCTACAAGAATCATAACATAATGATTGATTTAGTTATATTAACACTCATTTGAGAAAATATTTAATTAAAAATTAATGTCTGAAACTTCAAAGAACGCAGAGATAAGAGTATATTACAACAAATCCATTAAAGAAGAGTTTGTATAACACTTGCAATAATTATACGACAGGATAAAGCGATGATTTTTTCCTCTGAATAAGCTATATATTATTAAGTAATTAAACTGAAAATATATAAATTATTACTTGTGAGTATGTGCAGAGGGATATTAATAATCCAGGCATAATAGGCAGCTTAATAATTCAGATAACTACAAAATTAACTCGTCACATATTGTGCGTTTGGGAAGAGTATCGATTCAAATGCCAAAATTTTATTCAAAGGACTGGAAAGAATAACTCAGATAAAAGCTTAGGGGTAAAATATAAACATAATCTACGCGAATCATAACATTACTGTTGACTTTAATCAATTTGCACTGATTTGAGAAAAGTGGAATTAAAAATTATTACCTGAAACTTCAAAGAACACAAAGATAAAAAGTTTGTTAAACAAATCACTTAAATAAGAGTTTGTGCTTCACTTGCAATAAATATACGGCAGGAAAAAGAAATGATATTTGCTATGATTACACGATATATGAATAAGTAATTCAACAGAAAATACATAATTGTATCTAAATATTTAGATAATTGCATAATTAGTTCTTCATATATTGTGCGTTTCGGAAGAGTATCAACGCAAAAGCTAAATTTTAGTCAAAGTATTGGAAAAAATATCTTTTTAAAGGCTCAGGGGTAAAATATAATTTACACGAATTATAACATTATCGTTCACTTTAGTCAATTTGTCTTAGATTTGAAAACAGATTGAATTAAAAATTGTCTGAAGCTTCAAAGAACAGAGAGATAAGTTTATTAAAACAAGTCACCTAAAGTCAGTTTGTGTACCACCTGCAATAAATATACGGCAGGATAAAGAAATGATATTTGCTCTGAATGCACTGTATATTAATAATTCGACAATAAACAAATTGTTACCTCAGAGGCTTCTCAGAGGAATATTAATAACTCAAGTATAATAATAAGTTCCGTAATTATTCTGAGAACTGCATAATTAGCTCTTCACTTTTTGTGCGTTTCTGAAGTGTTTTGGTGAAAATGCTGCAATTTTAATCAGACGACTTGAAATAACTCTTAGTTAAAAGCTTATGAAAAAAATATAAATATAATTTACAGGAATCATAACATAATCGTTGACTTCAACCAATTTGCCACCGATTTAAGAAAGATGGAATTAAAAATTATTACCTGAAACTTCAAAGAACACAAATATAAAAAGTGTATTACAACAAATCACTTAAACAACAATTTGTACATCACCTGCAATAAATATACGGAAGGATAAAGTAATGATATTTGCTCTGAATATACTATATATTAATAAGTAGTTTGATATAAAACACAAATTGTTACTTCTGAGTCTGTGCAGAGGAATATTACTACCACAAGTATAATAATAAGTTCCGTAATTATTCAGAGAACTGCATAATTAGCTCTTCACATATTGTGTGTTTCGGAAGAGTTTCGATGCAAATTGCGTAATTTTAATCAAAGGAATGCAAAGAATAATTCTTAGTTAAAAGATTATGGGTAAAATATAAGTATAATCTACACAAATCATAGCATAATCATTAACTTTAATGAACGGACCACTCAGTTGAGAAATAATTGAATTAAAAATTATCTGAAGCTTCAAATAACAGAAAGATAAAATTATAGTAAAAAAAATCACTTAAACAAGAATTTGTTATCACCTGCAATAATTATACGGCAGGATAAAGCAATGATATTTGCTATGATTACACGATATATTAATAAGTAATTCAACAGAAGATAGATAAATGTATCGTAATTAGATAATTGCATAATTAGGTATTCATATATTGTGTGTTTCGGAAGAGTTTTGGTGTAAATGCCGTAATTTTAATCAAAAAAAAATGGAAAGAATAACTGTTAGTTAAAAGCTTAGGGGTAAAATATAAATATAATCTAAACGAATCATAACATTGTTGACTTTAATCAATTTGCACTGATTTGAGAAAAGTGGAATTAAAAATTATTACCTGAAACTACAAAGAACACAAAGAAAAAATGTTAACACAAATCACTTAAACAAGAGTTTGTGCATCACTTGCAATAAATATACGGCAGGATAAAACAATGATATTTTCTATGATTACACGATATATTATTAAGTAATTCAACAGAGTATATATAATTGTATCTAAATATTGAGATAATTTCATAATTAGTTCTTCACATATTGTGTGTTTCTGAAGAGTATCGATGCAAATACCGTAATTTTAATCAAAGGACTAGAAAGAATAACACTTTTATTAAAAGCTTAGAGGTAAAATATAAATATAATCTACACGAATCATACACATTATCATACTTTAGTCAAACAGTGACATATTTGAGAAAAACTGAATTAAAAATTATTCTCTGAACCTTCAAAGAACGAACAGAAAAGAGGTTTTTTTTTATACAAATCACCTAAACAAAAGTTTGTGGTTCACCTGCAATAAATATATGTTAGGATAAGGCAATGATATTTACTCTGAATACACTACATATTAATAAGTAATTCGACAGAAAACACAAATTGTTATTTCTGAGCCTGTGCAAAGGGGTATTAATAACCCAAAGTATAATATAAGTTCCGTAATTATTCAGAGAATTGCATAATTAGCTTTTCACATATTTTGAGTTTCGGAAGAGTTTTGATGCAAATTGCGTAATTTTAATCAAAGGATTGCAAAGAATAATTCTTAGTCAAAAGCTTAGGGGTAAAATATAATCTAAACAAATCATAGCATAATATTTGACTTTAATCCATTTGTTACCGATTTGAGAAAATATTGAATTAAAAATTATCTAAAGCTTCAAAGCACAGGCAGATAAATGTTTATTATTACAAATCACTTAAACAAGAGTTTGTGCATCCCGTGCAATAATATACGACAGGATAAGGCAATGATATTTACTCTGAATACACTACATATTAATAAGTAATTCAACAGAAAATACATAATTTTATAGTGATTGATCAGATAATTGCATAATTAGCTCTTCATATATTGTGCGTTTCTGAGGAGTATCGATGTAAAAGCTAAATTTTAATCAAAAGATTGGAAAGAATATCTTTTTAAATGCTCAGGGGTAAAATATAATTTACACGAATTACAACATTATCGTTGACTTTAGTCAATTTGTCACAGATTTGAGAAAAGATTGAATTAAAAATTGATGCTTCAAAGAACACAGAGATAAGTTTATTAAAACAAGTTACCTAAAGAAGAGTTTGTGCATCACCTACAATAAATATACGGCAGGATAAAGCAATGATATTTACTCTGAATACACTATGTATCAATAAGTAATTCGACAAAAAACAAATATTTACTTCTGAGACTGCGCAGTGTAATATTAATAACTCAAGTATAATAATAAGTTTCGCAATTAATCAGAGAACTGCATAATTAGCTCTTCACATATTTTGTGCTTCGGAAGAGTATCGATGCAAATGCAGTAATTTTAATCAAAGGATTGCAAAGAATAATTCTTACTTAAAAACTTCGGGGTACAATATAAAAATAATATACACGAATCATGACATTATCATACATTAGTCAAAGTGTGACAGATTTAAAAAAAATGAATTAAATTTTGTTATATCTGTGTTCTGTGAACATTCAGACAAGAGTTTATTATGAAAAATCAACTAATCAAGAATTTGTACATCATCTGTAATAAATATACGGTAGGATAAAGCAATGACATATGCTCTGAATAGACTATGCATTAATAAATAATTCGCAGAAAACTCAAATTGTTACTTCAGAGGCTGCGCAGAGGATATTAATAACTCAGGTATAATAACACGTTCCGTAATTATTCAGAGAACTACATAATTAGCTCTTAACATATCATACATTTCGGATGACTTTCGATGCAAATGATGTAATTTTAAATAAAGGACTGGAAATAATAACTGTTAGTTAAAAGATTAGGGGTAAAATATAAATATAATCTATACGAATCATATCATAATCTTTGACTTTAATCCATTTGTTACCGATTTGAGAAAAAATTGAATTAAAACTTATCTGAAGCTTCAAAGAACACAGATATAAGTTTTTTAAAACAAGTCACCTCAAGAAGAGTTTGTGAATCACCTGCAATAAATATACGGCAGGATAAAGAAATGATATTTGCTCTGAATGCACTGTATATTAATAATTCGACAGTAAACAAATTGTTACCTCAGAGTCTGCGCAGACAGATATTAATAACGCAGGTATAATAATAATTTCGGTAATTATTTAGAGAACTACGTAATTAGCTCTTCACTTATTGTGCGTTTCGGAAGAGTATCGATGCAAATGCCGTAATTTACTTAAAGGAGAAAAAAGAATAACTCTTTTAAAAGATCAGGGGTAAAACATAAATATAATTTATACAAATCATAACATAATCGTTGGCTACAATAAATTTGCCCTCTACTAAAAAAATATTGAATTAAAAATTATCTGAAGCTTCAAAGAACGGAAAGATAAATGTTTGTTAAAACAAATCACATAAACAAGAGTTTGTGTATCACCTGCAATAATTATACGATAGGATGAAGCAATTACACTTGCTATGATTAAACGATATATTAATAACTAATACAACAGAAAATACATAATTGCATCGTAATTATTCAGATAATTGCATAATTAGCTCTTTATGTATTGTGTATTTCGGAAGAGTATTGATGCAAATACCGTAATTTTAATCAAAGGACTAGAAAGAATAACTGTTTTATTGAAAGCTTAAAAGTAATATATATAATCTACACAAATCATAACATTATCATACTTTAGTCAATTTGTCACAGATTTGAGAAAATATTTAATTAAAATTTTTTGTATGAACCTTCACAGAACACCGAGATAAGAGTGAATTATAACAAATCATTTAAACAAGAGTTTGTACATCATCTGCAATAAATATACGGCAAGATAAAGCAATGATATTTGCTATGATTACACGATATATTAATAAATAATACAACAGAAAATAGATAATTGTATCGTAATTAGATAATTGCATAATTAACTCTTTACATATAGTGCATTTCGGAAGAATATCGATGCAAATGCCGTAATTTTAATCAAAGGATTGGAAAGAATAACTTTTTAAAACCTTAAGGTTAAACTATAAATATAATCTACACGAATTATAATATTATTGACGTTAGTCAATTTGTCACAGATTCGAGAAAAGGTTGAATTAAAAATTTTTGTTTGAACTTTCACAGAACACAGAGATAAGAGTGTATTGTAGAAAAACATCCAAACAAGAGTTTGTGAATGACCTTCAATAAACATACTGCAGGATAAAGCAATATTTACTCTAAATACACTATATATTAATAAGTAATTCGACAGAAAACAAGTAAATTTTTACCTCAGAGGCTACGAAGAGGAATATTAATAACTCAAGTATAATAATAAGTTCCGTAATTATTCAGAGAACTGCATAATTAGCTCTTCACATGTTGTGCGTTTCTGAAGAGTGTCGAAGCAAGTGCCGTAATTTTAATCAAGGGACTAAAAAGAATAATTCTTAGTTAAAAATTTAGGGGTAAAATATAAATATAGTCCACAAGACTGTTCAGACTTTTGGGGTGATTTCAATACAAACCGCGCTGGTATTAAAAAGCGCCATCTATTTACAATTTTATCGTAACACATAAAACAGAATTTAAATACAACCACTTCACAAGGCAATAATATTTAAGAAATATAGTAAATTTTAGCTTCTGTGAAATATTATACAACTAGCTTCCTTATACAGCTATTTTATTCCCTAATTAAAGTTTTCTTGTATGCACATAGAGATAAAACGATTAAACTGGTGAGTGTTGTTAATATCAGTTTCGAAAATTTTAGATGTTACAATAATCTTATTATTTTGAAGAAGTTAATTTTAGCTTGCAATCTTATTTGCATACTAAGTGTTCACATAATACATTCCTATGTCCCTTGAAGTACGGGAAATTGATTTCCATCGAATAAAGAAATTTCCACTGTTACTAATCTGAGGATTGCATAAAACTCAATAATTTATGAAATCAAATTGTCACTTCTTTCTGGCAGTAGAAATTTATCTGCTCTTTAAACACTTCTCAGCAAATTTTGAACATTGTAGGAAATACCTTTTAAAATAAAGGGCAGAAAACTCAATAATTTATGCAATCATTAAATTGTCACTTCTTTCTAGCAGCAGAAGATGATCTACTCTTTAAACACTTTTCATCAAATTTTGAACATTGTAGGAAATGCCTTTTAAAATAAAGTGCAGAAAACTCAATAATTTATGCAATCATTAAATTGTCACTTCTTTCTGGCAGTAGAAAAGTATCTGCTCTTTAAACACTTTTCAGCAAATTTTAAACATTTTAAGAAATGTCTTTCAAAGCAAAGAAGAGAATTATGCCTTATGACGACATTTTGATTTGTAAGCATTTACTTTTCTCGCTTTCTAATATTTGTTTCCGGAGATCAGTAACTGTAGATTTTAAATAAATCTAAGTATTTTTTATTCTAACCTTCTGCTGATCACATGCAGGTCAAATGCTTTTTATAAGGTAATTGATATAGACACAATTAAAGATAATTCATTTTTCTTAATTAGAATTTGCTTAAATTTTGATACTTAATATAACTGAATTTATAATAGTAGAATTTAAAAGGATTAAGTAGGTGCGATAAGACGATAATGGGAGGTGTTACTCATTCTTCTCACTAAGATAATTTTTCCCATAATTTGACGGTTGTTACTGAGGTCACTAACCGGTGAAATGCAGAAGAGTCAAAAGTTTTTTGCTTTCCAAAGAATTAATATAAAAGTTTTCTGTTACTAAACACGGAATTTTAGACATATGAAATGTTTTCTGATTTCCAGGAAAAAATTTAAAAATAAAGAAATAAAAGAAAATAAAGAATATATTTCTCTGATCCTAAAACGGGAATTGCTGGGGAGTCAAATTCTTTCCAACAAATAAAAAAATAATTTCATATGTCACTAAATGGAAAATGTAGAAGAAACAATTATGTAACAGGGTTACTAAATTGTCTCTTTATTCTGAAATAGGATCTGTTCTTTAAACACTTTCAGCAAATTTTGAGCATTTTATGAAATGTCAACACAATTAAAGGATTTAAAGAAATGTGCCTTAAATAATCTAACAATTTACATTGTAAGCATTTATTTTTCCCGAGATTCAACTATAAAATTCAAATAAATCGAAATAATTATTTCAATACACACCACGCTGGTAATAAACAGCGCCCTCTATTTACAATTTCAACATAACACTTGTACACACACAAACACACACAAACAGAGTTGAAATACAACTACTTCAAAAGCATTAATAATATTTAAGAAGTGTAGTAAATTTGAGCTGCTGTGAAATATTATACAACTAGCTATCTTATAACAAAGTTTTCTTATATGAAGATAGAAAACGGAACTATTAACCCCTTCCCTGTTTTGCCCGTTCGCCGTACGGGCACAGCTTTCGGGCCTATACTGATTTGCCCGTACGGCGTACAGGCAATCTCATTTCTATTTCACTTACACTGTTTCGGCCGTATTTTTTCCAATTTTAGTAACAAATTATTCATATAGATGTCCAGTAAATGATAGTTTGCCGTTTATTGTATTTTCTACTCTGATTGGTTCAAAAGCGTGGGTTTTTTCGAATGTTTTGTATCAGAAAACGAATTGTTATTTTTCAGTGTATAGCTTTCTGGTTATATTTTACTAACGACCTGATAATTTTATTGATTTAAGACTTTAATAATATATTTTTACTTTTAAATAATAGATAATTCAGAGCTTATGGAGCTAATTTCTTGTGATTCGAACTGTGACTCGGAATCAGAAACTGAATTACCTGTAAATGATAGTAGCGAAAGTTTACTAGATGACCTGAATAGTAGTGACTCTGATAGTAGTACAGATGGAATAAGTAAAGCAAGACAGTTTTTTGAAATTAATTGTGATAATCCTTCGGATCCGCTTCCTATATTTGCTTTTACTGGAATTCCAAAAATTAACTTGGGTATGTGACTAAAGGTAAACTTCAGTTCTATGATGCTTTCATAGAAAGAAAAAAAATTGTAATAAATGCTTAAAAATAATAGAAAATTTTAATTTTAATAACATATCTTTACTTAAAAATGTTAAATAAACAAAAAGAATGTAATAAAAATGTGTGACATTTTTGACCGAATTCTGGAAAAAAAATGAAACAGTTAAAGGGTTAAACTGGTCAGAATTCATGTTTTTGTTGAAATCTGACTATCAAAAGTTTTAAATGTTACAATAAGCTTTTTATTTTGAAGGAGGAAGTTAAATTTTACTTGAAATCCTATTTCCATACTAAGTGTTCACATAATAATACCTATTTTCCTTGAAATACGGGAAATCTGATTTACATCGAATAAAGAAAATAATACTCTGCTTCTAAACTGGGAATTTCATAATTTATGCAATCATTATAACTTCTTTCTGGCAGAAGAAAATCTGCTCTTTAAACACTTTTCAGCAAATTTTGAACATTTTTAGCAATGCCTTTAAAAGCAAAGAAGAGAAATATGCCTTAAGACGACATTTTGCGTTGTAAGCATTTACTTTTCTCGATTTCTAATACTATTTTTTTCAAAGATCAGTAACTGTAGATTTTAAAAAAATAGCAGAAATTTTCGTCTAACCTTCTGCTGATAATATCCAGGTCAGCTGTTTTTATATAAGGTAATTCATATAGTCCTAATTAAAGATATTTCATTTTTTTTAATTAAAATTTACTTAAATTATGGTATTTAATAACTGAATTTATAATAGTAGAATTCAAAAGGATTAAGTAGGTGCCTTAAAATGATAATGTGACCTGTTACTCATTTTTCTCACTTTCTAAGGGAATTTTCCCCATAATTTGAGGGTAGTTTCTAAGGTAACTAACAGATGAATAGTCAAATGTTTTTTGCTTGACAAAGAATTAATATAAAATCGTTCTATTACTTAACATGGAATTTTAGACATGTGCCATACTTTCTGATTTCCAAAAAGAAATTAAAAAATAAAGAAATAAAAGAAAATAAAGAATATATTTTTCTGATCCTAAAACAGGAATGGCAGGGATGTCAAACTATTTCTAACAAATAAAAAAATAAATTCATCAGTCTTTAAATGAAAATTGTAGATGAACCAGTTTACCCTTTTCTACCATTTAATGCCATTATTTCAAGTTGTATTTTCCCTTGTTAACCCCTTCCGGTAAAATGACGAGTCTAGCTCATCATTGGTTTTTCATTCCATACCACACAATGACGAGCTACACTCGTCATGCGACTAAAGTTACTGCTAAATATGATAATTTAGTTTAAAATTTCTAGTGTACTGAATTTAGCAAACACTTTTTTTACTTGTGGAAATCCCAGGTCACTATTACTTATTGTTTATTTAAATTTTCTTGGTACAAGTCACTGCCAAATTGATGAGTCAGAATAAAAGAAAACCTACTAAGAAATGCCGTGTGTGTTACAAGAATCAAATTAGAAGTGAGACTCCCTGGCGTTGTAAACAATTCAGAATTCCTTTGCACTTTGTTTTGAAAAGTACCACTAGCTTGAAGACTATTATCTTAATTTTACCGTTTCTGATACTTAACACTATGTAAAAAGTGGATTTTAATTAAGAATATGTAAGAATTGTAAAATAAAACAAGTTTTTGAAATAAAAAATAAATGTTACTTCACGCACAGTTTTTAATTATTAAATCTTACCGGAAGGGGTTAAGAGTAGGTGATTAAATTTATCAATTTATCACATGATAAATAGATAAAAATAACATTTCTAGTATCGTTAGGACATCATTCCTTTCACTATATCATTTAACATTTATTTTAAACTAGCAAGTCTGTCCGTGCTTTGCTACGGTGAACTTAATGTATTACTTTTAAACAAAGATTTTTTTCGTGAATAACTCTCTAATTCGTCACATTGCAGTTCGAGTCATTGGGATATTATATATATATATATATATATATATATATATATATATATATATATATATATATATATATATATATATATATATATATATATATATATATATATATATATATATATATATATATATATATATATATATATAATAAGCGTATTATAACAATATTCAGTTTTTATACTTCAGTTTCCATTAAACCTGAGTTGTACATCAATGAGATGTGAAAACGTGTGCAAAATAAGAGTGCGAAAATTTGACAATAGTTTCGAAGAACTTCTACTGTTTACTAAACATTCCGGACTACCCGGAAGCTGATCAACCATCATCCAATTCTCCAAAATGATCAAGGATCAAGCTAACTATATAAAATGATAGATTTTTATTTGCCTATGAGAGTCATTGAAATTTAAATTTTTTTGTTGTTAGAATATTGTTGATAATCACTTCATTGTAACTCAAAAACTAACCAAGAATTAAATTTAAAATTAGTTCTCATATAAAAATGCTGTAATTTGCGTCAGATAGAAATGAAAGTGAATCACTTTATATATAAATTTCCAGATCAAATCGAATTGATACTACGCAGACGATGTTTAAATAATATAAAATAATAAATGAAATAATTAAATATTTAAAGGAATGACGTCATAATGATAGAAAAATATTTTCAACTATTTACTAAGTGATAAATTGAAAATTTTAATCTCCTGCTCTTAACCGAAGAAAACAGTTTAAAACAATTATTTGGGATGACATCACATTGCTAGAAATTATTGCTTTCACTCAGTTTTGATGCGATAAATTTAAAAATTAATCGTTTGCGTTTAACCGGGGAAAATAATGCTTGGAATAATAACATGAAATGATTGAAAAAGTGGGAAAGGAATGGATTTAAAACGTTAAAATTTTTAAAAAACCTTCCTAGTGATAAACCTGAGAATTTCCCAAATTTTCACTGCGATTGGATGCATGGTTTTTGAGTCCATCGAGTACATACAGACAGACACTAATTCATTTTTATATATAGGTTATTTAAATATCGTCTGCCTTATTTTCATACGTTTTATCAATGAACTTAGATATTATTTAAATGCTTTTCTTTTAAATTTGGTATGAATATTAGATTAGGTACGTATGTGATAATTTTAAATTTAATCTATTATTTTTTGTTGCAACGAAAATTTTATCACCGGTATTAACAACAAATTCTATCTACCTGCAGTTTGTAGTGGAAATGATATTTTCATTCTTTTACTTCCATTAATTACTGATTTCCAACAAATAAACAAAATTGTTTTTGTGGTCATAAATTTTGTTACATTTTTCTTAATTACAATTTACATAAATTATATAATTTGATAACTGGATTTCAAGTAGTAGAATTAAAAATACAGTAGATGCATTAAGTCGACATTATGCTCCGGTACCATATATTTTTCTTGCTTTAAAAAGGGACTTTTTTCTCTTAGAATTTTAGACATGTCAAATGCCATTTGCTTTCCAAGAAATAAAGGAAATATATCCCTCTATCACTAGGAGGAATTGCAGTAGATACAAATAGTTTATTTTTATTCTAACAAAGATAAAATAATTCTCTCAGTCACTAAAAGTGAATTGCTGAAGAGATAAATGTTTTCAGTTTTTCAACAAATAAAACATAATTACCTCTGACACTAAAAGGGGAATTACAAAACAGTCATTCATTTAAAACAACCGGGGGTGAAAAGATACTAAATTCCATTTATAGTTGGAGGTAAACATCAATAGGTTTTTTAAACACTTTTCAGTAATTTTCAAGCATTTTACGCAATGCTTTTGAAAATTAAAAACATATGCCTTAACACACTGTGTGCGGGTACATTTAGCAGCGAATTTGTACCGGTGTATTATTGTGTATTACTGTGTAAACTGCAATTCTCTATAATCCTACTACAAACTCCAAACCCAAAAATGTATTACATTAAGCCCCTAATATGTTAATACACTCTATATATTTGTAAAAAAATAAGAGGATTATTTGCTTAGTTTTTAAAAGCAAATTTCAGATAAGAGGAAACCTCTCTCCTTCAATTATGAAAGTGGCTTTTGTTTAAAATTTTAGATATTAGAAGAATATCGATACAAAGCAATTAAAACTCAATTTTTATCTTTTAAGACGAAATTTTGATTAGGCTTTCATTTTTTACTCTTTCCCAAATTATAATCTTTAATAACATTTTACAAAAATATCAAAAAAAAGAGATAGATTATCAGGAAAATATGAATTGGCAACAGCTTTGAAGTTATCTAAAGTAGAAGCTAAAGTAAACAAAGTTTGTATCAGAATAAAATAAAAAGTAATATAAGCATTAATTCGCACAGAAAAGAAACTTTATTAGGATTTTCATCAGATACTTGAGCGAATGCTTTGTATGCGTTTGAAAAAGATTACACTAATAAAGGCTTAAAAGATTTAACTTTTTAACATGTTTAACTTTTAAACATAACAGAAAATAATTTAATATTGCAAGTGGAACCTAAAAGAGAACACATTAACACATTGTGAACAGGTACATTTCGCAGCGGAATTGTACCGGGAGCGTAAATTTAGTTATTCAGTTAAATCTCAATAGATCGAAAACTATTTCATTTTTAACCAACTTTTCGTAATTTATATTGAAATATGTATACAAATATATAAATAGAAATATATAACTAACAACCATAAGATTTTTGTAAAAAAAAATATATATTTTTAGTTGATAAATTTATAATAGTATCGTAAATATGAAAAATAAAATATAAATAGTAGTATATAGTTTTAATTTTTTTGAATTATGTCATATATAATCATTTTTACATTATAAAAAATTAAAAGAGCAATCATAAAACTAATAACGTAAAAACTAATTTTTGTCAAAATTTTTCCAGAATCTGTGTAGTAGACAAGAACATTCGGCTTCGTTTCCTGTATATACCGTTATTTTTGTACCACAAACAAACCATGTTGTTACATTAACTCGTACTAGTATGTTACCCGTGCTCAGGTATCAGTCGTAGAAAACGTCTAGTACGTTTCCCGCATACAATGTGTTAAGATAACTATGTGATTTGTAAGCATTTCTTTTATTTATTTGGAGGGGGGGGTTCTAAGGGAATTTCCCAGGGTTGGAAGAAAATCATGATTAAAATATATATATATATATATATATATATATATATATATATATATATATATATATATATATATATATATATATATATATATATATATATATATATATATATATATATATAAATCAGGTTTGATTTAAATCTGATTTTTTAAAAAAAATTTCTGAATTATAATTTTAATTACTGTTGTGTTTTTATATTTTTTTCCCAATATACATGGAATAATTTGTTATAAGAAGTAGAATATTATCTATTATATATTCTACACACTGATTACGTAAAATTAAATCTATAAATTTTAATCTAAATACGTTCTATTATTTTGTAATTGAATAGTGCAAACTAAATATGATGTAAATTTAAAAAAATATATTAAATATTCATTCAATGCAAACTATTTAAAAAACAGAAAATTACACTTATTTCAATAGTTTTTAAGCAACAAATTATGGATATAACTGTTTTAATAAAAACACTAGCTTTGATGCTTTATCCACTCCTAATTGGTTATAAAGGCTATAATGAACAATACCAAAAGAAGAAAACTGTCTTCCATTCCAGCAGATGAAGCCATGGCTGTTATTTGGTAGACAAACTGGATTTCAAGTTCTATAATACTCTTTTTACCTCATATTACATAAAATTAATTCCACTAGTCATAACTAGTCATTGTGCCTACCCCTACTACATACTTTCTAATAACAACCCCTAAATTCTTCGAAAACACATGCTATCTATTTACATTATTTATTTATTGATATTTCTGTACCGACTGATTCTCAATTCTTCTTCCTTTGGAATATAGGTTTTAAAAGAAGTGAAAAATCCGATTTTAATCAATGATTTAAAAAAAAAACCAACTGATTTAAATCAAGATTTAAATCATGACTGAAATCATACCAACCCTGGATTCTCCCCCTCAAATTCGACGCTAGATTTAAATAACCAAAGTAACTAAAAGGATGAAATGCAGAAGAGAAAAATCTTTGTTTTCCAAATAACACATGATAAAATCACTATATAACAAAAGGCAGAATTGCAGACTTGTCAAATGCTTTCTGTTTTCCAACAAAAACAAAAAATACATTCTATCCTTAAAGAGAGAAGGCAGAAAAGTTAATAATTTATGCAACCGGGGTATTGAATTTCCACTTCATCCTAGAATCGGAAGAGAATCTGCTCTTTAAACACTTTTCAGCAAATTTTGAGCATTTTAAGAAATGCTTTTTAAAATAAAGTAAGGAAAGAAACAGGCCTTAAGACGACAATGAGCACTGTAAGCATTTATTTTTTCGCTTTTAAAGGTTTATGTTTACTGAGATTTGACTGGAGATTTTAAATAAATCGAAGTAATTATTCTCCTAACGTTATGTCGATAACATCCTGTTTAGCAGTTTTTATAAGAGTACAAACATAGTCACAATTATTAAAACTATTTTATATTTCTTAATTACAATTTGAGTTAAGTAATTTAGTAACTGCATTTGCAATAGTAGAATTCAAAATGATTCAGTACGCGTCTTAAGATGACATTGTGCTTTGTTAACGCATAATTTACTTGCTATCTAAAGGAATTTTTCCCAAGATTTGACGGTAGTTTCAAAATGAATAACATTGTTCGACCTGTAATAGATAGAGGCACCCATATTGCTTTCTTGATATGCTAGAGTTCAAATTCCTCCCCTTTTCTCACATTTCATGCCATTATTTCAATCCCTAATATTTTCAGATAAGAGGTAAAAATATTTTTTTCTACCATTATAACGTCATTCCTTTAACCATCTTCTTTAATCATTTCTTTTTTTAAATGATTTAAACATCGTCTGCATTATTTGCATACGTTTTAACCAGGGCTTCGAACCGTAATTTTTTTTGTTCCGGTTTTCGTTCCGCTAAAAAATTAACGGTTTTCGGTTCAGTTCCGGTTTTCGCTCCGCCAAAAATAACGGTTTTCGGTTCAGTTCCGGTTTTCGCTCCGCCAAAAATAACTGTTTTCGTTTCAGTTCCAAACGAATAATTTCATTTTATGTATATTCTTATTTGTACTAAAAATATAATTCTATCATAAACAAAAAATGTAATTCTATCAAAATTTAGAAGATTTTATTCTTTTTTTAATTGGTACACTATGTGAATTGATATAAACAGCAGGTACGATAAGAGCGGCGAGCATTGGCATTGTTATCCATTATTAAAATCGCATTTGACAACTAGGTTCATGATTACCCACATTCGTCGTTTGACTCTCACATCGTGCACTTGGCCTTGCAATAATTATGTAAAAAATATATTATTTATTTAACATATGAAAATTGCCTCTAATTATTAATATATCTTCTAACGTGGTTTCACTGAGATTACTTCTGTTGTCTCGGAGAATAAATTTCAACACTAACTTGTGTAGCTGGAGCTGCCAAAACCACCATTGCAATCTTATAAAAGTGCGGATATGTAATTATAAAGTTGACGTTAAATTAGAAAATATTGATAAGTTGGTAACAGTAACAAAATGACTGAAAGATATATCGAACCGAAATAAACCAATATTTTTTTCGGTTTAGTTCCGGTTTTCGTTCCGACCAAAATAACGGTTTTTTCCGGTTTTCGGTTCAGTTCCGGTTCGAAGCCCTGGTTTTTTAACACTGAACTTAGATATGACGTGAATAATTTTTTTTTTAATTTGGCTTAAATAATAGATTAGGTACATATGTGATAATTTTAAATTGAATCACCGATTATTTTTTGTTGCAAAGGAAAATTTTATCACTGGTATTAAACACATTCTATCTACCTCCAGGGTGTAGTGGAAAGGATAGTTTGATTTATTTACTTACATTAATTACTGTAGCAAAAGGAATAACTTAACGATAATTTCGACGTAGCTAAGAAAACTTTGAATTATCTTTCTAAATGAATGAATTCAACTTGATTCTAAACTGCATTCCCAGTATCGGGAGTCTTTAGAAGAGTATGAAGATAAACAAATTATTGAGTGTGTAATTTTCATTCAAAAAGCAAGCCATTTTTACCAGCCTCATAGGGTACTTTACAATTCTGGAAAATTAAAAATTTTACTGATCCCGTCATATGACGGGCTATATGCTAGTTCTGAATAACAGCTCAAGATTATTTCATCTTAAAAATTTTGAGCATTAGTTAGTAATACAGAAAAAGTAACAGACAAAAACCAAACCCACGTTGCACCAAATTTGCTTCTCCTCGGTTACCGTGAGATGCAGAGATGTCAAATTCTACCCAAAATAATGTCAAACTTTACATCCTTATTGATCATAAAAGTGAACTAAATCTCTCTGGAGTGCATCGCTGTCATGGATACCTCAAGCTATTTTCATTAGCGTTTTTTTTCCTGACATCAGCTAAATTTGGTAGAAGATAAACCTCTTTTTTTTTCTCTATATAGAAGAGGAGTTTTTAAAATAAATTTACTCTTCGGAATTTCCGTGACTACAGAGTGAAAGTGTGCATTTTTGTTTTTTGTTGTTTATTTTCTTGCATACGCAGTTACTGTAAAATATCGCAATCATCCAAAAATTCAACATCGAGATTTTGATGAATCTTTATTTTGGTACTTTGTGTCCTAAAACACAATTTTTGGATTTGTGTTCGTATTTTAACACAATAGCTTGTGTATGTATGGTTTTGATGAATCTTCATTTTGGACCTTTCTGTCCAAAAACACAATTTTTGGATTTGTGTCTGTATTTTAACACAACAGCTTGTGTATGTTATGTTTTGATGAATCTTCATTTTGGACAAAAACACAATTTTTGGATTTGTGCGTCTGTATTTTAACACAATATCTTGTGTATGTTTGATTTTGAGGAATCTTCATTTTGGACCTTTGTGTCCAAAAACACAATTTTTGGATTTGTGTGTCTGTATTTAAAAAAAAAATAGTTTGTATGTTTGGTTTTGATGAATCTTCATATTGGACAAAAACACAGTCTGTATTTTAACACAATAGCTTGTGTATGTTTGGGTATAGAGGAACAAAATTTTGAATATATGCATTGTAGAAAACTATCTTATTTTCACGTTCTTATCTTGGTTTAGTTGGAGTGTAACGCCTACTGTTTTACTACACATGGCTAATGAGACAGGGATCTACTGCTTAACACATTGTACTCGGGGCACGTACTTGTACGTTTTCTGACGATTGAGACTTGAGCGCGGGTCACGTACTAGTACGTGTTAGTGTAACATGGTTTGTTTGTGAGTACAAAAATAACGGTATATACATTAAAACGAAGCCGAATGTTCTTGTCTACTACATAGATTTTGGAAAAATTGAGACATAAAAACTAGTTTTTTTATCAGTCGATGCAGAACCACAGAACGGGAAGGTTGATTAAAAAAATCAATTTATATTTAAAATTAACTTTTTATTTATCCTTGCAAAAGTGATATATATATTTGTCTGCTTATATATTTCTTTATATATTTCAATATAAAATAAGAAAAGTTGGTTAAAATCCGAAATTATTTTCGATCTATTGAGATTTAACTGAATAACTAAATTTACGCTCAAAATGCCCGCTCCGGGTACATTTCCTCTGCCAAATGTACCCGCACACAATGTGTTAAAGTAGATTCTGAACGAATCATTCCATCAGCAATATTCGAACCATTCGAACCCACGAACTCTGGTAACGAGGAGCAGAGCATTACCATTCGGCCATCGTCCTCGTTGTGTCACTGATAATGTGCATTTTTATTAACTCACGCCAACTTCCAGGCTTGTGCTCATCGTAAATCCGGCCAATTTGCATTTTTATTTACTTTCCGCAAACACCCAGTCGCTTCTACGTCGAGTTTCCCAGCAAATCCCCATTTTTATTTACTTTCGGGTAACGCCTAGTATCTTCTACGTCAAGATTTCTAGACAATACGCATATTTATTAACTTTCGAAAAACACCTGGTCGCTTTTATACCTAGAGATTCCCAGCAAATCCCCATTTTTATTTACTTTCGGGTAACGCCTAGTATTTTCTACGTCAAGAGTTCTAGCCAATACGCATATTTATTAACTTTCGAAAAACACCTGGTCGCTTTTATACCTAGAGATTCCCAGCAAATCCCCATTTTTATTTACTTTCGGGTAACGCCTAGTATTTTCTACGTCAAGATTTCTAGCCAATACGCATATTTATTAACTTTCGAAAAACACCTGGTCGCTTTTATACCTAGAGATTCCCAGCAAATCCCCATTTTTACTTACTTTCGCGTAACACCCACTATTTTCTACGTCAAGATTTCTAGCCAATACGCATATTTATTAACTTTCGAAAAACACCTGGTCGCTTTTATACCTAGAGATTCCCAGCAAATATCCATTTTTATTTACTTTCGGGTAATGCCTAGTATCTTCTACGTCAAGATTTCTAGCCAATACGCATATTTATTAACTTTCGAAAAACACCTGGTCGCTTTTATACCTAGATATTCCCAGCAAATCCCCATTTTTATTTACTTTCGGGTAACGCCCAGTATCTTCTACGTCAAGATTTCTAGCCAATACGTATATTTATTTACTTTCGAAAAACACCTGGTCGCTTTTATACCTAGAGATTCCCAGCAAATCCCCATTTTTATTTACTTTCGGGTAACGCCCAGTATCTTCTATATCAAGATTTCTAGCCAATACGTATATTTATTTACTTTCGAAAAATACCTGGTCGCTTTTATACCTAGAGTTTCCCAGCAAATCCACATTTTTAT
Source organism: Pardosa pseudoannulata (assembly GCA_032207245.1). NCBI lineage: Eukaryota > Metazoa > Arthropoda > Arachnida > Araneae > Lycosidae > Pardosa > Pardosa pseudoannulata. The sequence goes on from CM063497.1 coordinate 23,399,713, forward strand.
TTACTTTCGGGTAACGCCCAGTATCTTCTACGTCAAGATTTCAAGCTAATACGCATTTTTATTTAATTTCTGTAAACACATATTCACTTTTATGTAGAAATTCCCAGAAAATGAGCATTTTTATTTACTTTCGTGTAACACCCGATATCTTCTAGCCAATAGGGATTTTTATTTACTTTCGGCAAATACCTAGTTGCTTTTACCTAGTTTGGTTTGGTTTGGAGTGCTACGGTCTACCATTTTCAACACGAGGGCTATTCAGACCGGGACCTACAGCTTAAAGCCGGTTCCGAACGGCTACGAACATCAAGCCACTGGGGGATTCGAACGCACGAACTCCGGTACCGAAGAACAGCACCCTAACCAATCGGCTATCGTTCTACTCGATTTTACCTAGAGATTTTCAGAAAATCCTCATATTTATTTTCGGGTAACACCCAGCATCTTGTACGCCGAGATTACTAGCCAATATTTATTTTTATTTACCTTCGGCCAAAGGCCGTCACTCCTATGTCGCTATTTTTATACAATGTGCATTTAAAAAAATTAATAAGTTAATAATAATACTTTTAATGAGAAATTTAAGCTTAATCTTTTTCGATAATTTCAGTCTATTTTTGTTTTTAAGTTGGTTAATACTGAAAATCCGTATTCACACAAATAAGTTGTAGAAAATTGTAATATTTTCACTAAACACGATCATGCACATCAATAATACATATGTATAGTATGTATTGTGTTGTGCGATATCAAATTTAAATTGTTGTTGTCAGATAACAAAACAAGCTACACCATTTCTGATTACATCATAAGGAAATTTGAAGTTTTCTCCGCTTATGATATTCATACACCATTAAGATATTTGTTGAGATAAAAATTTTCTTCTAAGGTCGAAAATTTCAAGTATTAAATAACATTCGCAAAAATATACATTTCTTGCACATTTTAAGAACTTGGCGGCACACAAAATTCCCGCAGCATAATGCTCGAGATTATTTCATCTAAACAATCCATCCGAAGAATACATCCATAAAATCAATATCCTGTAATTATTTTGATAAGTCTAGATTATGAAGTTTCTTGTACATAATGTAGCTAAAATATATTTTGCCACGATCGAACTAATGTAGCTAAAATATATTCTGCCACGATCGAAAAGTGCATTAAAATACTCCTCGAGATGGATCGGTGCCATCCAGTTATTTTCACTTGGTTTCTTCCCTACTTAACTAAATTTGACAAAAGATAAATACCGTTATTATGTAAAGAATGAAGTTTTTTAAAATTAACTACATCCGTAGGAAGTCTAGGAACTTCAAATTAGATATATACTTTATAAGAATTATTCCAAATAAATGAATGTTTCAATAGATTTTACTACTGTCCTACTTTTGAGAAATTTTACATACTGAAGGTTTGACGCTATGTTCTAAACTTTTGATATACTATGGCATATGAGGCAGGATTCTAATGCAACAAACCAATTCCATGCGGCTACAGACATACTTAAGATAGAAATATGTGTGTGAGAGAAAGAGATACAGAGATATATAGAGATAGAGAGAATATATATATATATATATATATATATATATATATATATATATATATATATATATATATATATATATATATATATATAGAGTGAGAGAGAGTGAGAGAGAGAGGGAGAGAGAGTGAGAGGGAAGTGAGGGAGAAAGTGAGATGGAGAGAGAGTGAGTAAGCGAGTGAACGAGCGAGTCAGACAGCGAATGTGAGAGAGATTGAAAAGGAGGGATAGAGAGAGCGAGAGAGCGGGAACGAGAAGAGAGTGAGAGAGAAAGTTTAAGAGAGAGCATTCTATACAGAGAGAGATAGAGGAGGATAGAGTATAATATATATATATATATATATATATATATATATATATATATATATATATATATATATTGATCTTATCCGTGTGTTTGTAATAGAACTCCTTCTAAACGTCTGGTCTGATTTGGATGAAATTTTGTGTATGCAATTCATTGAAGAACGGTTTAAGTTCACAATTTGATCCAATAGAAAATGTTTTTTTTAGTAAAAATTCAGATTTGCGCTTTCATTGAGATTATAATAATGCCTCTCGAAACCCTTCGCTGTCAACGTATCTGTCGCGCAGTAGTCGGCTCAACGATCCTCAGTTCGATTGTCCCAGAATCGAATCCCCGTACAGGCGATCTGAGTATTTTAATTTAATCAAATTACGTTTGTCATGAACGTACGCGTGGTGACGTCAAATATTTTTAAAATAATAACTTTTCCTTACTTTTCCATTGGAACGGTCCAAATTATAATTCATTAAAAAGCATTTTACAATTACCATCCATTCATACATTAATACATGAATACATCCATTAATCCGCACATTAATACATAAATGCATCCAACCATCCATCAATACATGAATCCATCCATCCATCCATCCATCCATTCATTCCTACATTAATACATATACACCATTAATCCTTCAATCCATCCGTGTGTTCGCGTGAAGAGAGAAAATGAGAGATATACAGAGAGATATATAGATATATGGAGAGCTATAGAGAGGGAAAGAGAGTGAAAAGGAGAGAAAAAAAGACAGAAAAAGACGGAGACAAAGAAAAAGAAAAAGACAGAGAAAAAGACAGAGAAAAAGAATGTGAAAAAGAGAGAAAGAGAAGGAGCGATAAAGAGAGATGAGAGAGAAAGAGAGGGATAGAGAATGAGTGAGAAACAGAAAGAAAGAAAGAGATAAAACGATTTTGGGAAAGAGAAAGAGGAAGAGAGGGAGATCAAAAGCGAGAAAGAGTGAGAAAGAGAGTGAATGTGGATTAATAGCAGTAACTGAAAAAAATAAAGAGTAGAACATACGTGTAATTTTTTGTGCATACGTTTGTCTTGGGAATCTATATTCAACGCTATTGCCAATATGCATTTGCTCATTATCTAATAAATTGAAAGGAACAAGAAGTTTTGTCCTTGATATGAAAATTTGACGCAAATTATTGGCATCAATAACCATCAATCACCTTTAGAAGAATGCCTGTATCTATCTTTGTTCTCATACACCCTATCCTCTTACTCCACCCAAAAACTAATCGTATTAACTTGCATGCATATATAGACAGACATATCCCCGGATAACTGGTCTAACCAATCGCCAAAAACCACAGGTGCCATCCCTCCAATAATTTACCAATCGATTAATCGATAAGAATTTCCTCTCATTCAATCGACGAAAAGCTGGCCTGGAAAAGGCTCTGGCTAAAAATAACCGTTAAGGGACGCCAAGAGAGTGGAGTGAAAAAAAATTATGAAATGCCGGCTGCAGATGCATGTGGAAGGTCTAAAACTGAAGGGTTGCACAGAGGGGAGAATTCCGACGGTTGATTTATTGCGAACAAAATGCAATTCCATTGTTCGGCCGGTCGAAGCGAGGTAATCAAAAGTTCTTATCTGCTGTCTCTTGGACAGGTAAATAGAAGTGCCTGCATTGTTCGAAATATGTATTTATGTTTGCGTGGCTTAGATACTGGTGAAAAAAACTGATGTGGTCTCAACATAAATTATTTGTACGATTAATAAATATTTATTTCCTTAGAAAGTAGAGTAGGTATAGTAATCCAATTAAATTTCAACGTTCACCGGTTTGGTTTGATCACGAGAGCTAATGAGACCTGGACTTACTGTTTAAAGACTCTTCCGAACGGCTACGAACATCCGTGCCACAGTGGGATTCGAACTCACGAACCCGGTATCGAAAATCAGTGCCTTTAACATTCGGCCATCGTTCGGCTTTGTTTAGTTTGGAGTGTTACAGTCGACTGTTTCAATCGCGAGAGCTAAAGAGACCTGGAATAATGGTTTAAAGCTGCTTCCGAACGGCTATGAACATTCATGCCACAGTGGTATTCAAACGCACGCTTTCTGGTACCGAAGATCAGTGCCTTAAACTTTAGGCCATCGTTAGGCTTGGTTTAAGTTGAAGCTTTACAGTCGACTATATTTCTCACGAGGGCTTGCGAGACTGGGACATACTGCTTAAACCTGACTCCGAATGACTGTGAACATACATGTCACAGTGTAATTCGAACCCACTATTTCTGAAGATCAATGCCTTAAACATTCAACCATCTCGTCTTTGTTTAGTTTGGAGTATTACGGTCAACTGTATTTCACACGAGGACTTACGAAACCCGGACATACTGCTTAAATCTTCTTCCGAAAGTCTATGAACATTCATGCCACAGTGGGACTCGAACCCCGAACCCGGTATCGAAAATCAGTGCCTTAAACATTCGGCCATCGTTAGGCTTAGTTTAGTTCGAATCGTTACAGCCGACTGTATTTCTCACGAGGGCTTACGAGACTGGGACCTACTTCTTAAAGCTGATCCCAAACGGCTGAGAACATCTATGTCACAGTTTAATTCGAACCCACTGAAGATCAGTGCTTTAAATATTCGACCACCGTTCTGATTTGTTTAGTTTGGAGCGTTACAGTGGACTGTTTTGCTTACGAGTGTTAATGAGACCGAGGCCTACTGCTGAAAGCAGATAACGAATTCCTACGATCATCCATGCCTGAAGCGCGATTCACATCCGCGAACTCCTGAACCGAATACCAGCACCCTACCATTTGGCTTTCTTCCGGCAAGGTTTGATTTGGAACTCTACGATCTACTGTTATGCCCTCGAGGGGTAATGAGACTCGGATCTACTTTTTTATAGCAGATTCCGAAAGACGATGGGCATCCATGCCAACAGCGGGATTCTAACAGGTGAACTTCGGTACAAAAAAGCGGCACACTGCCATTCGGCCATCACCCAGCTAGTTTGGTTTGGAGCACTACGGTCTACTGTTTTGTTCATGAGGGCTAATCAGATCGGAACCTACTGCTTAAAGAGGATTACAAGTGGCTAAGAACATCCATGCCGTCAGCGGAATTCGAATAAGCGAAATTCGATACCGAAGAGCAGATCTCTACCACTAGGCCATCCTTTTCTTTGGTTTGATTTGGAGTGCTGCTATCAACCCTTTTGCTCACGAGGACAAATGAGGCCGGGACCTACTGGTACACATCGTTTTGGCTCCAAAACAAATTTGTATCAAATTTTCTCAAGACGTTACTAAAGAAGTTGAAATAGAATTTTTAGATTCTCCAAATTTATATCCAAAAAAACTATGAAAATTTATCAGAAAATCTCTGAATATGCTAAAAATGGTTCAAGACTTCGAAGCTTGGGAACATACCTAGAGATATTTGACTAAATGTAGCATACCCATATATAGAAAATTTATAAAGCATTTTTAAAAGTTGCCCAAATTGTGTCTGAACTGTGTAAAAAACCTTTGCTGGAAAGAATCTTAATAATTAAATTGAAATTGTCATTTTTCTAACTATATTTAGAATAGGATTCGAACCCATGAACTCCGTACCGAAGAGCAGCGTCCTAACCATTCGGTCATTAGTTTGATTTAGAGAACTAAGGTAAACTGTTTTGCCTACGAAAGCTATTGAGACTGGAACCTACTGTTTAAAGTTTAAATTCCGAACGGCTATGGACATTCGTGCTACAATGCTATACGAACCCATGAACTCCGTACCGAAAAGCAGCGTCCTAACCATTCGGTCATTTCCTTGATTTAGAAAGCTATGGTTTACTGTTTTGCTCACGAGGGTTATGAGACTTAGGCCTACTGTTTAAAGACCATTCCGAACGGCTACGAACATTCGTGCGACAATGGGATTCGAACCCATGAACTCCGTAACGAAGAGCAGCATCCAAACCATTTGTCCATTGGTTTAATTTATAGCGCTACGGTCTACTGCTTTGCTCACGATACTAATGAAAAAGGGACCTACTGCTTAAAGACGATTTTGAACGGCTACGGCATTCGAACCCACGAACTCCTGTACTGAAGAGCAGTGTGCTAACCATTCGACTATTTATGAGAAGCTAGAAAGGAGAAGCGATTTTTACTTATATTAAATACTATTCATGTACGTGAATTATTTATAACTGTACAATGTTTTAGCTACTGTTTTCTTTGGTTTAAGATATTAAATTCTTTGTTACTCAAAAGAATATTTTAGGAGTTTTAAAAGAATACCCAGTTCAATAACAAACACAATACATAATCTTCAAAATTTTGATTAAGAAATAATTGTAATGTACTTGAATCATTTTTTAAATTATTAATTCTATACAAAAATCAACAGAGTGAAAAACTTTATAATTCATAATTTAAAATAAGTAGTGTATGACAAAACAAAAAACAGGTGTGTGTGCAGTTAAATAACCATGTTAATCAAAAATGTCATTTGATATTTAAACTTGTACCTAAAAATGTCTTCAGGAAAAAAAATTTGATAATTTTCGTCAAAATTTGTCATTTTCAAGACGCAAAATTGCATCAAAAATGTTGAAAATTATTATCAAAAGGCACTTGTCGAACTTTGTTACACGAGTTCTACTTGCATACATAAAATCTACATACAACAACAAATATCACTGCAGTAAATCTTGTCATTTGAAAACATTTATTTGATAATAAAATATATAGATAACGTTTTTTAAAAACAAAAATCATTGGATAATTGATCAAAATCTCATTTTAAGAGAGCAAAATTCAACGAAAAATAGTGAAAATTGTTATCAAAAAGAGAAGTGTAGAATTTATACGAGGTCTACATACATAATTCTACATTCAAAAACATATTTCATTACATCAAATCATGTTAATTGGAAACTCTTATTTGATAATAAAATGAATAGTTAACAGGAATTTTTAAGAAAAAAATCATTTGATAATTGGTCAAAATCTGTCATTTGGAATGCTAAAAATTCCATGAAACATTGGGAAGAGATGTAGAACATAATGTTATACGAGTTCTACATACATAAAATCTACACACAAAAACAAGTTTCACTTCTGCAAATCATGTTATTTGAAAACTTATTTGATAATAAACTAAATACCTAACAGGATTTTTTAACAAAAATCTTTTAATAATTCGTCAAAATCTGTCATTTTGAAAGCACAAAATTTCATCACAAAGAGTGAAAATTATTATAAAAAAGGGAGGTGTAGAACTGAATGTTACATGAGTTCTACATACATAATTCTAAATAGTTTCATTGCAGTAAATCATGTTATTTGAAAACATTTATTTCACAATAAAATGGTTGGCTAACAGCATTTATTTAAACAAAAAATCATTTGATAATTGGTGAAAATCTCATTTTAAGGGAGCAAAAATCCACGAAAATAATTAAAATTGTTATCAGAGAGGTGTATAACTATGTTATACGAGTTCTACATACATAAAACTACATACAAAAAAAATTTTAGAGCAGTAAAATAATGTTATTTGAAAACTTTCCTTTCATAGTAAAACGTATGCCCAACAGGAGTTTTTTTAGGAACAAAAATCATTAGATAATTGGTCAAAATTTGTCAAAATGAGCAAAATCCATCACAAATAGTGAAAATTGTTATAAAAAAGAGAGGTGTAGAACTTAATGTTATAAGAGCGCTACATACAAAATTTCAACAGTCTACAGCTAAAAGTTCTGGAGAAATACGAGATGCATATACATGGACGGAAAAATGTAAAAACTAAACAGTAAAAACTGTTAGGCATAGTCAAAAATGTGTATTATCTTTAAAACTTTAACTAAAATTTTCACTATTTTAACACATTCTTTACCTCGTAGAATAAAGTAAAAATTATTTGTTTTTAAAGCAATAATTTATTTTCAAGTTTTACAAAAAGCACTCCAACTAACAACAACGGAAAGAAATTTTTAACAAGCCTTCTTCTCAGTAGAAAATTTTATTTTATTAGAAATGAAAGCTGAAGTTGTTAATTTGACAAGAAAAATCTAATGCAGCCCAAGTATATTGGCAGATATACTTTCATTATCGGACAAAATGTCAAGTTCCCTTACTAAAACATCGATAATTCTATTTGTTTTATTTGAAAAAAAGAGTACTCTATGGATAATTTGGGGAATAAACATAATCTTGTTAATGGCCAAAAGCATTTGTTTACTTTCATTCGATCTAAGTATTTTCAAAGGTATTTGCTTTGTAATTTATTATATATAATGAATCCAAACTTATATAACATTGCATAAAAATAGAAGAAGCACCTATTAATAATCCGAATAAATGTGCAAGAGTAAATAGTAGTCAATTCGTCACCATTTTCTATTTATTGGAAATAAGGCATTTTTTTAATGAAACTTATTACTAAAGGTAAAAAATAAAACTTTAATGTTCCTTTATGAAGAAGTAATTAGTAAGTTGAATATATGCAGCAACAATTTTAATGTTAGTAATAAGAAGAAACTATCTTTACCAGTAGTTCTTAGAATGTATAATATTAAAGATAATATTCTTTTGAAAAATACGAACTATATTTTGATAAATGAAAAAAAAAATCTTTAATGACGAAAGCATTTTAATAGCAGATATAAGGAAAATAAGATTTTATTATTCATATCGCAAATAAATCAGAGCTTTTCTAAAACAAGAGGTGTTGCTTTTAAAGTTGAGAAACATTTCTTTATAATATTTGTTTAAGAGGAATTACATATTACTTCAGAATATGACACAAATTTAATATTAGTAATAAAAAAGTTAAATTTCCATGTTTTTAGTTAGTTTTGGAGGATTAATATAATCGAGATAATATTCTTCTGAATTCCAGGATTTGTTTATTATACACTGAAAAGATGGTTTTCAGTTTTAATATTAAGAGCGAATACTTTTAATTCTTTAATTTTTATGAGATATAACTAACATTTTTTAAATAGAATTTATAATGCTAATAAAAGTCTTTAACAATAGTCCGATGCTGATACATAGCCTTTAACAATAATTTTTTGAAAAGCTAGTATATAGTTGAATATATGACGCAACAACTTTAATATTAGTAATAAAAAGATAAATCATATTGTTTACCGATAGTTTCGAAGAATTATTATATCCGAGATAACATTCTTCTGAATTCCAAAATTTGTTTATCATATACTGAAAAATTTATTTTACTTTTAATATTAAGAGCAAAAATGTATAGTTCTTTTATTTTGATTAGAAATAGCAAAACTTTTTTTAAGTAGATTTTACGATGTTAATAAAAGTATTTAACAACAGTTCGATGGTAATAATATGCCTTTAACAATCTTTTGTACCTTGTACCAGAAAATAGAATTATCTGATTTAAAATTAAAAGAATTCATTTTGAAGTTTTCTAAGAAGCACTTCAACTGTAGACAGTTGAAAGATATTTTTAACAAACACCCTAAAGAATTGAAAATTTTATCTTTATATAAATGAAAGCTACAGCTGATAATTTGATAAGAAAAAGTAATGTAGCCCAAATATATTGGCAGATATACTTTCATTATCGGATAAATGTCAAGTTCCCTTACTAAAACATCGATAATTCCATTTGTTTTATTTGAAAAGAAGAGTACTCTATGGATAATTTATGGAATAAACATAATATTGTTAACGTCCGAAAGAATTTGTTTACTTCATTCGAACTAAGTATTTTCCCTGATATTTGCTTTATGTAACTTATTATAGTTAATGAATCCACATTTATATAACATTGCATAAAACTGAGAAGAATCCTTTAATATTCCCAATAAACATAAAGGAGTGAGTAGTATTAAAGCCATCACCTCTTTATTTTATTGGAGATAATAAACCTTTTTAAAGAATAAAGGCTTTGTAGCCGATGCTAAGTAATAAATTAATATTTGTATATGAAGTATTAATAAGTAGAGTATATGACTCAACTTATCATAGGAAAAATCTAGATAATATACTTTTGAGAACTAGGAACTATAATTCGAAAACTGAAAAGATTTTTTTTATATTAATAAATAAGCATTTCCTGTTTTAGTAGCATACCTAATGAAAATAAGATATTAATAAAGCAAATCAATTGAAGCTTTTCTAAAACTAAAGATGATGTTTTTAAAGTTAAGAAATATTTCTTTCTAATATTTGTTTATTGAGGAACTATTTATTAGTTAAGAATATGACGCAACAATTTTAATGTTAGTGATAAAAAGATAAATTATCTTGTTTTCTAATAGTTTCGGAAAGTTATTACAATTAAGATAAAATTATTCTGAATCATAACATTTGTTTTTCAAACTACAAAGATTATATTAATAAAGCAAATCAATTGAAGCTTTTCTAAAACTAAAGATGAGATGTTTTTAAAGTTAAGAAATATTTCTTTCTAATATTTGTTTATTGAGGAACTATTTATTAGATCAGAATATTACGCAACAATTTTAATGTTAGGGATAAAAAGATAAATTCTCTTCTTTTCTGATAGTTTCGGAGATTTATTATAATTGAGATAAAATTAATCTGAATCTCAAGATTTCTTTTTAAAATCTGAAAATATTTATTTTAGTCTTAATATTGAGAACCAATGCATCGTATTATTTTCTGTAGTTATAATACTCGAAATTTTATTCTTGCTAAGATCTTTTACTTTGTTAGAAATAAGTGCAAAATGTAAATTTATTCAGGAAAAGTAAAAGTAATGTAGCCCAAGTATATTGGCAGATATACTTTTATCATCGGACAGAAGGTCAACTTCTCTTACTGAAACATAGATTCCATATTTTTAGTTGAAAAAAATACTCGAAGGATAATTTACGAAAAAAAAATCTTGTTAATGACCCAAAGCATTTGTTTACTTTCATTCGAACTAAATATTTTCTCCGATATTTGCTTTAGGTAACTTATTACAGTTAATGAATCTACACTTATATAACATTGCATAAAAATGAGACGTATCCATTAATAATCATAATAAATATAAATAAGTGAACACCAGTCAAGGCGTCACTTTTTTATTTGAATTAAAGCTTTTTTTTACTGAAACGTATTAATGGAAGCAAGAAATACGTTAAGTATATGACGCAACAATTTTAATGTTAGTAATAAACTATCTGTACCAATAGTTCTTAGAATATATAATAAAGGTAATATTCTTTTGAGGCGTAGGAACTTTATTTTGAAAACTGAATAGAATTTTTTTATACTAATGATAGAAACATTTCCTCCTTTATTTAGTAGCTTATTTCATGAAAATAACATTCCATTATTCATATTTTAAATTAGTTAAAACTTTCCATAAACTAGAAGGTTTTGTTTACGCATTTAAAGAAACATTTCTTTAATAGTATTTATTTGTGATGAAACATTTATTAGTTCAGAATATGGGTTTTTTTTTGGAGAGCTACAGTCTGCTTTTTTGCAACACAAGGGCTAAAGAGACCGGGGCCTACTGCTTAAAGCCGATTCCGAACGGCTACGAACATCCATGCCATAGTGGGATTCGAACCCACGAACTCCGGTTCTGAAGTCCAGCACAATAACCATTCGGCCATCGCTCGGCGTTCAGAATATGATGATACAATTTTAATATTAGTAATAAAAAGATATTCTGTTTACCAATATATTCAGAGTTATAAAAATCGATATAATATTCTACTAAAAACCAAGATTTGTTTTTCAAAAATTTTAAAGAATTGTTTTATTTTCAATATTTAGATCGAAAACAATTCCTCATTTTTTATAGTCATTTTATTCAAAACTTGATTCCTGATATGAGGCCTTTATTTTTTTTTAAAATAAATGCGAAATCTAAGTTAAGATATAATTGATGAAAATTTATCCTCGTATGGTCCAAATGAGTATATTTTTAAAAAATCTAAACACTGAAATTTTTCAAAATTTAATACATATTGTACCTGGTATAATATCTTTAAAACTTGTAATAAATCTTACAATTTATTACAAGTTTTCCTGAAGCGTTTTAACTAACATCAGTCGAAAGAAATACTTAAACATTCTTATCAGTAGGAAATTTTATCTTATTAGAAGTGAAAGCTGCAGTTGATATTTTGATAAAAAATAAAGTAATTTAACGGAAGTATATGAGCAGGTATACTTTCATTATCGGACAAAATGCCAAGTTTCCTTAACTAAGACATCAATAATTTCATTTGTTTTATTTGAGAAAAAGTACTCTATAGATACTTTAAGGAATATACATAATCTTGTTAATAGCCTAAAGTATTTTTTTTTTACTGTCATTCGAATTAAGTATTTTCTCCGATATTTTCTTTGGTACGTAACTTATTACAGCTAATGAATTCACTCTTATATAACATTGCATAAAAATGAGAAGTGACCATGAATAATTCCAATAAATATAAAGTGAGCATCAGTCAAGTCGTCACACTTTGTTTTTATTGGAAATAAAGCATTTTTTTTAAGGAAACTTATTATAGAAGCAAGAAACAAACGTTAATATTTGTTTATGAAGAAGTATTAATAAGTTAAGTATATGACGGAACAATTTTAATGTTAGTAATAAAAAGAAACTATCTGTACGATATCATTTAGAATGTAAAATAATCAAGATACTTTTTTTCTGGCATAGGAACTATACTTTCGAAAACTGAAAAGAATTTTTTATACTAATGACAGAAACATTTCCTTTTTTGGGGAACTAATTTAATGAAAATAACATTCTATTATTCATCCTGTAAATCAGCTAAAACTTTCCATAAACCAGAGTTTCTGTTTTCGCAGTTAAACGTTTCTTTAATGTTATTTGTGAGGAAAAATTAGTTCTTATATGACGATACAATTTTAATATTAGTGATAAAAAGATATATCTTCTGTTTACCGACAGATTGAGAGTTATAAAAATTGATATAATATTTTAAAATCCAAGATTTGTTTTTCAAATACTTCAAAGACTTTTTAGTTTTAATATTAAGATAGAAAAGAAATACTCATTTTTTATAGTTATTAAATTCAAAACTTTATTCCTGATATGAGTCCTTTAATTTTATTTGAAATAACTGCGAAATATATGTAAAGATATAACTACTGAAAATTTATCCACATATGGTCTAAATGAGTATTTTCTTTAAAATATAAACACTAGAAAATATCACGAATTTAATACATCCTTTACTTTGTACAATAGCTTTAAGATTACAAATCCTGCAATTTATTACAGTTTTTCCTGAAATACTTTAAGTAACATTAGTCGAAAGAAATATTTAACAAACACTTCTCAGTAGAAAATTTTATGTTATTAGAAGTGAAATCTACAGTTAAAAATTTGATAAAATAAAAGTAATGTAACCGAATTATATGTGCAAGTATGCTTTCATTATCTGACAGAATGTCAACTTTCCTTACTAAAACACCGGTAATTCTATTTGTTTTATTTGAAAAAAGTACTCTATAGATAATTTAGGGTATAAACATAAACTTTTTAAAAGCCGAAAGCATTTGTTTACTTTAATTAGAACTAATAATGAATCTATACTTATATAATATGGCATAAAAATGAGAAGTGTCCATTAATAAACCCCAAAAAACATGAAGTGAACACCAGTAAAGTTATCACACTTTGTTTTTATTTCAAATAAACCTTTTTTTATAATGAAACTTATTACTAGAAGCAAGAAATAAAACTTTAATAGTTATTGAAGAAATATTAATAAGTTAAGTATATGACACAACAATTTTAATATTAGTAATAAAGAGAAACTGTCTCTACCAATAGTTCTAAAAATGTATAATAATCGAAATAACATTCTTTTAAGACATAGGAACTATATTTCGAAAACTGAAAAGAATTATTTTATACTAATGACAGAAACATTTCCTTCTTTTTTTAGTAACATCTTTTAATGAATATAACATTCTATTTTTCATGTTGTAAATCAGTTAAAACTTTCCATAAACTAGATATTCTGTTTTCGAAGGTAAGAAACATTTCTTTAATATTCTTTATTATTTCAGAATATGACGATACAATTTTAATATTATTAATAAAAATATATTCTTCTGTTTACCGATAGCTTGAGAGAGTTATGAAAATAGATATAATAGTCTTCTAAAACTCAAGATCTCATTTTCAATATGTCTAAAGAATTATTTTATTTTTATTATTAAGATCAAAAGAAATCCATTTTTATAGATATTATATTCATAATTTTATTACAAGTCCTTTAATTTTATTTGAAATAAATGCGAAATCTATGTAAATTTGTAACTTCTGAAAATTTATCCACGTATGGTCCAAATAACTACTTTCTTTAAAATTTAAAGAACGGAAATTTTCATGAATTTAAATATATCCTTTAACTTGTATAATAGCTTTAAAAAATTACAAATGCTAAAATTTATTACAAGTTTTCCTGAAGCACTTTAACATTAGTTGAAAGAAATATTTAACAAACACTCTTCTCAGTAGTAAATTTTATGTTAGTTTAAGTGAAAGCTGCTTTTGATAATTTGATAAAATAAAAGTAATGTAACCCAATCATATGAGCAGGTAGGCTTTCATTATGGGACAAAATGTCAACTTTCTTTACTAAAACATCAATAATTCCATTTGTTTTCTTTGAAAAGGAGTACTCTATGGGTAATTTAGGAAATAAAGATAAATTTGTTTATAGCCGAAAGCATATGTTTACTTTAATTCGAACTAAGTATTTTCTCCGATATTTCCTTTATGTAACTTTTTATAGTTAATGAATCTATACTTATATAATATTGCATAAACCTGGAAATGTTCATTAATAATCCCAATAAACATGAAGTGAACACCAGTCAAGTCATCACAATCTGTTTTTATTGGAAATAAACTTTTTTTTAGAATGAAACTTATTACTAGAGGCAAGAAATAAACTTTAATAGTTATTGAAGAAATATTAATAATTTAATTATATGACGCAACAATTTTAATGTTAGTAATAAAGAGAAACTATCTCTACCAATAGTTCTTAGAATGTATAATAAATCGAAATAATATTATTTGAAGACATAGGAACTATATTTCGAAAACTGAAAAGAATCTTTTTATACTAATAACAGAAACATTTCCTTCTTTTTTTAGTAACATCTTTAATGAATAATAGTCCAATACTAATAAGTAGCCTTTAACAATAATGTTTTGGAGAGTTAGTACACAATTGAGTATATTATATAAATTAATAATGGATATTGAATAGTGTTATTTATTAATAATGCAATAAAGCTTTTAGAAAACATAGAGACGCCTGATTTAAAAATTAAACATTTCTTTAAACTGTTTGTGATGAAATATTTATTATTTCTGAATATGACAATAATTTTAATATTAGTAATATAAAGATAAGTTCTCTTTATTACCGATATTTTCAGAAAATTATTACATTCGAAAGTAATATTTCTCTGAAATTTCAGGATTTGTATTATCATACACTGAAAAAAAATATTATTTTAATTTTAAGAGCAAAAAAAATTATTTCTTAAATTTTTTAGAAATATGAAAATTTTTTAAGTAGATTTTATGATGCTAATAAATTATTATAATTAAGATAATATTCTTTTAAATTCCAGTATTTGTTTATCATATACTAAAAAAAATTATTTTAGTGTTAACATTAAGAGGGAAAATGTACAGTTGTTTTATATTTTTTAGAAATACCAAAACTTTTTTTTAAGTAGATTTTATGATGCTAATAAAAGACTTCAACAATAGTCCGATGATAATAATAAGCCTTTAACAATTTTTTGTACCTTGTACCAGAAAGTAGAATAGCTTGATTAAAAACTTTAAAAAATTCACATTTAACTTTTCTAAGAAGCACTTGAACTGTTGACAGTCAAAAGATATTTTTAACAAACATTCTTCTCCGTAGAAAATTTTACCTTATTAGAAGTGAAAGCTGCAATCGTTAATTTGATAAGAAAAAGTAATGTAGCCCAAGTATATTGGCAGATATACTTTCATTATCGGACAAAATGTTAAGTCCCTTACTATAACATCGATAATTTCATTTGTTTTATTTCAAAAAATAGTAGTCAATGCTTCACCATTTTCTTTTTGTTGGGAAAAAAAGCCATTTTTTAATGAAACTTATTACTAAAGGTACGAAATAAAATTTTAATATTCCTTTATGAAGAAGTAATTAGTAAGTGGAATATATGACGCAACAATTTAAATGATAGCAATAAGAAGAAACTATCTTTACCAGTAGTTCTTAGAATGTATAATATTAAAGATAATATTCTTTTGAGATATACGAACTATATTTTGATAACTGAAAAAAAATCTTATATTAATGACGAAAGCTTTTCAATAATATACATGGGGAAAATAAGATTTTATTATTCATATCTCAAACAAATTAAAGCTTTTCTAAAACTAGAAGTGATTCTTTTAAAGTTATAAATCATTTCATTATAATATTTGCTTAAGAGGAATTATTTATTAGTTCAGAATATGGCAACAATTTTAATATTAGTAATAATAAAATAAGTTATATTGTTTATCGATAGTTTCGGAGAATTAATATAATCGAGATTATATTCTTCTGAATTCTAGGATTTGTTTATCATACACTGAAAAAACTTATTTTTGTTTTAATATTAAGGTCAAAAACGTAGAGTTCTTTTATTTTGATTAGAAATAGCAAAAGTCTTTATAAGTAGATTTTATAATCCTAATAAAACTCTTTACAATAGTCTGGTGGTAATAATAAGCCTTTAAAATTTTTGTACCTTGTACCAGAAAGTAGAATAGTTTGATTTAAAATTAAAAGAATTCATTTTGAAATTTTCTAAGAAGCACTTCAACTGTAGACAGTCGAAAGATATTTTTAACAAGCATCCTTCTGAATAGAAAATTTTATCTTTATATAAATGAAGACTACAGTTGTTAATTTGATAAGAAAAAGTAATGCAGCCCAAGTATATTGGCAGATATACTTTCATTATCGGACATAATGTCAAGTTCCCTTACTAAAACATCGATAATTCCATTTGTTTTATTTGAAAAAGAAGAGTACTCTATGGATAATTTAGGGAGTAAACAATCTTGTTAATGGCCGAAAGCATTTGTTTACATTCATTCGAACTAAGTATTTTCATTGATATTTGTTTTGTAATTTATTATATATAAGGAATACAAACTTATATAACATTGCATAAAAATGGAAGAAGCATCTATTAATAATCCGAATAAATGTGCAAGAGTAAATAGTAGTCAATGCTTCACCATTTTCTTTTTGTTGGGAAAAAAAGCCATTTTTTAATGAAACTTATTACTAAAGGTACGAAATAAAATTTTAATATTCCTTTATGAAGAAGTAATTTAGTACGTTGAATATATGACGCAACAATTTAAATGATAGCAATAAGAAGAAACTATCTTTACCAGTAGTTCTTAGAATGTATAATATTAAAGATAATATTCTTTTGAGATATACGAACTATATTTTGATAACTGAAAAAAAATCTTATATTAATGACGAAAGCATTTTAATAGCAGACATAAGGAAAGTAAGATTTTATTATTCATATCGCAAACAAATTAGAGCTTTTCTAAAACAAGGTGATGCTTTTAAAGTTGAGAAACATTTCTTTATAATATTTGTTTAAGAGGAATTATTTATTAGGTCAGAATATGACACAAATTTAATATTAGTAATAAAAAAGTTAAATTTCCATGTTTTTAGTTAGCTTCGGAGGATTAATATAATCGAGATAATATTCTTCTGAATTCCAGGATTTGTTTATTATACACTGAAAAGGTAGTTTTCAGTTTTAATATTAAGAGCGAATACTTTTAATTCTTTAATTTTTATGAGATATAGCTAAAATTTTTAAAATAGAATTTATAATGCTAATAAAAGTCTTTAACAATAGTCCGATGCTGATAAATAGCCTTTAACAATAATTTTTTGAAAGGATAGTATATAGTTGAATATATGACGCAACAATTTTAATATTAGTAATAAAAAGATAAATCATCTAATTTACCGATAGTTTCGAAGAAATTATTATATTCGAGATAACATTCTTCTGAATTCCAAAATTTGTTTATCATATACTGAAAAATTTATTTTAGTTTTAATATTAAGAGCAAAAACGTATAGTTCTTTTATTTTGATTAGAAATAGCAAAACTTTTTTTAAGTAGATTTTACGATGTTAATAAAAGTCTTTAACAATAGTTCGATGATAATAATATGCTTTTAACAATCTTTTTACCTTGTACCAGAAAGTAGAATAATTTGATTTAAAATTAAAAGAATTCATTTTGAAGTTTTCTAAGAAGCACTTCAACTGTAGACAGTCGAAAGATATTTTTAACAATAGAAACATCCTTCTAATAGAAAATTTTATCTTTGTATATAATGAAGGCTACAGTTGTTAATTTGATAAGAAAAAGTAATGTAGCCCCAGTATATTGGCAGATATACTTTCATTATTGGACAAACTGTCAAGTTCCCTTACTAAAACATCGATAATTCCATTTATTTTTATTTGTAAAAAAAGAGTACTCTACGGATAATTTAAGTAATAAACATAATATTGTTAATTTCCGAAAGAATTTGTTTACATTCATTCGAACTAAGTATTTTCCTTGATATTAACTTTATGTAACTTATTATTGTTAATGAATCCACATTTATATAACATTGCATAAAACTGAGAAGAATCCTTTAATATTCCCTATAAAATATAAAGAGCGAGTCATCACCTCTTTATTTTATTGGAGATGATAAACCTTTTTAAAAAAAAAGGTTTTGTAGCCGATGCTAAGTAATAAATTAATATTTGTATATGAAGTATTAATAAGTATAGTATATGACTCAACTTATCATAGAAAAAATCTAGATAATATACTTTTGAGAACTAGAACTATAATTCGAAAACTGAAATGATTTTTTTTTATATTAATAAATAAGCATTTCCTGTTTTAGTAGCATACCTAATGAAAATAAGTTTATATTAATAAAGCAAATAAATTGAAGCTTTTCTAAAACTAAAGATGCTGTTTTTAAAGTTAAGAAATTATTTCTTTCTAATATTTGTTTATTGAGGAACTATTTATTAGTTCAGAATATGACGCAACAAATTTTAATGTTAGTGATAAAAAGATAAATTCTCTTGTTTTCTGATAGTTTCGGAAAGTTATTACAATTGAGATAAAATTATTCTGAATCACAACATTTGTTTTTCAAACTGCAAAGATTTATTTTAGTTTTAATATTAAGAACCGATGCGTCGTATTATTTTCTGTAGTTATAATAATCGATATTTGATTCTTGATCTTTTAATTTATTGGAAATAAATGCAAGATGTAAATTTATCCAGGATAAGTACAAGTAATGTAACCCAAGTATATTTGCAGATACACTTTTATCATCGGACAGAATGTCAACTTCTCTTACTAAAACATAGATTCCATATTTTTAGTTGAAAAAATACTCGAAGGATAATTTAGGAAAAAAAACAATCTTGTTAATGACCCAAAGCATTTGTTTACTTTCATTCGAACTAAGTATTGTCTCCGATATTTGCTTCACTTATTACAATTAATGAATATACACTTATATAACATTGCATAAAAAGCGTCCATTAATAATCGCAATAAATAAAAAAAAGTGCTCACCAATCAAAGCGTCACACTTTTTTTAATTTGAATTAAAGCTTTTTTTTTAGTGAAATTTTTTAATAGAAGAAATATACTTTAATATTTGTTTATGAAGAAGTATTAATACGTTTAAGTTTGGTTTGGTTTGGAGTGCTAAGGTCTACTTTTTGCAACACGAGAGCTAATGAGACCGGGACCTACAGCTTAAAGCCGATTCCGAAAGACTACGAACATCCATGCGACAGTGGTATTCGAATCCATGAACTCCGGTACCGAAGGCTAGCACCCTAACCAATTAATATGTTAACACGTTCGCTGCCGATCACGCGCCAGCGCGTGATCAACATATAGGAAAATGCATATATGACGTCAGGTTCGGCAGCGAATGTGTTAAGTATATGACAACAATTTTAATGTTAGTAATAAACTATCTGTACCAATAGTTCTTAGAATATATAATAAAGGTAATATTCTTTTGAGGCATAGGAACTTTATTTTGAAAACTGAATAGAATTTTTTTATACTAATGATAGAAACATTTCCTCCTTTATTTAGTAGCTTATTTCATGAAAATAACATTCCATTATTCATATTCTAAATTAGTTAAAACTTTCCATAAACTAGAAGGTTTTGTTTACGCATTTAAAGAAACATTTCTTTAATAGTATTTATTTGTGATGAAACATTTATTAGTTCAGAATATGATACATTTTTAATATTAGTAATAAAAAGATATTCTGTTTACCAATATATTCAGAGTTATAAAAATCGATATAATATTCTACTAAAAACCAAGATTTGTTTTTCAAAAATTTTAAAGAATTGTTTTATTTTCAATATTTAGATCGAAAACAATTCCTCATTTTTTATAGTCATTATATTCAAAACTTGATTCCTGATATGAGGCCTTTATTTTTTTTTAAATAAATGCGAAATCTAAGTTAAGATATAATTGATGAAAATTTATCCTCGTATGGTCCAAATGAGTATATTTTTAAAAAATCTAAACACTGAAATTTTTCAGAATTTAATACATATTGTACCTGGTATAATATCTTTAAAACTTGTAATAAATCCTACAATTTATTACAAGTTTTCCTGAAGCGCTTTTAACTAACATCAGTCGAAAAAAAATACTTAAACATTCTTATCAGTAGGAAATTTTATCTTATTAGAGGTGAAAGCTGCAGTTGATATTGATAAAAAAAGAAAGTAATTTAACGGAAGTATATGAGCAGGTATACTTTCATTATCGGACAAAATGCCAAGTTTCCTTTACTAAGACATCGATAATTTCATTTGTTTTATTTGAGAAAAAGTACTCTATAGATACTTTAAGGAATATACATAATCTTGTTAATAGCCTAAAGTATTTTTTTACTGTCATTCGAATTAAGTATTTTCTCCGATATTTTCTTTGGTACGTAACTTATTACAGCTAATGAATTCACGCTTATATAACATTGCATAAAAATGAGAAGTGACCATTAATAATCCCAATAAATATAAAAAAGTGAGCATCAGTCAAGTCGTCACACTTTGACTAGAAGCAAGAAACAAACGTTAATATTTGTTTCTGAAGAAGTATTAATACGTTAAGTATATGATGGAACAATTTTATCTTTATTTAAACTATTTTAATTTAAACTATCTGTACCAAAAATTTAGAATGTAAAATAAGCAAGATATTTTTTTCAGGCAAAGGAACTATATTTCGAAAACTGAAAAGAATTACTTATACTAATGACAGAAAAATTTCCTTCTTTTTTTGAAACTAATTTAATGTAAATAAAATTTCATTATTCGTATCAGTTAAAACTTTCCATAAACCAGGGGTTTTGTTTACGCAGTTAAGAAACATTTCTTTAATAATATTTATTTGTGAAGATTTGGTTTGGTTTGGTTTGGAGTGGAGTGCTACGGTCTACTTTTTGCAACACGAGGGCTAATGAGACCGGGACCTACAGTTTAAAGCCGATTCCGAACGGCTACGAACATCCATGCCACAGTGGGATTCGAACCCTCGAACTCCGGTACCGAACACCAGCACCCTAACCAATCGGCCATCGTTCGGCTATTTGTGAAGAAATTTATTAGTTCCGAATATGACTATACAAATTTAATATTAGTAATAAAAAGATAATCTTCTGTTTACCTATAGATTCAGAGAGTTATAAAAATCGATATAATAGTCTTCTAATAATTTTTTTTCTAAAATGTTTAGAGAATTATTTTAACATTTAAATCAAAAACCAGTCCTAAGTCCTCATTTTTTTATATGCATTATATTCAAAATTTGATCCCTGATATGAGTCCTTTAAATTTATTTGAAATAAAAGCGAAATCTATGTAAAGATATAACTACTGAAAATTTATACACTTATAGTCTAAATGAGTATTTTCTTTGAAATCTAAACAGTGAAAATTTTCACGAATTTAATACATCCTTTACTTTGTACAATAGCTTTAAAAATTACAAATCCTAAAATTTATTGCAAGTTTTCGTGAAGCAATTCAACTAACATTAGTAGAAAAAAATATTAAAAAAAACACTCTTCTCAGTAGAAAATTTTATCTTATTAAGAAGTGAAAGAGGTGCAGTGGATAATTTGATAAAAATAAAGGTAATGTAACCGAAGTATATGAACAGGTATGCTTTCAATATCAGACTAAATGCCAAGATCCCTTACTAAGACATCGATAATTTAATTTTTTTTCGAAAAAGTACTCTATGGATAATTTAGAAAATATACATAATCTTGTTAATAGTCCAAAGTATTTGTTTACTGTCATTCGAACTAAGTATTATCTACGATATTTTCTTTCGTACGTAACTTATTACAGCTAATGAATTCACGCTTATATAACATTGCATAAAAATGAGAAGTTACCATTAATAATCCCAATAAATATAAAAAAGTGAACACCAGTCAAGTCTTCACATTATGTTTTTAATGGAAATAAAGTATTTTTTAATGAATCGTATTACTAGAAGCAAGAAACTAACGTAAATTTTTGTTTATGAAGAAGTATTAACACGTTAAGTATGTGACGGAACAATTTTAATGTTAGTAATAAAAAGAAACTATCTGTACCAATAATTTAGAATGTAAAATAATCAAGATACTTTTTCCAGGCCTAGGAACTATATTTCGAAAACTGAAAAGAATTTTTTATACTAATAACAGAAACATTTCCTTTTTTGGGGAACTAATTTAATGAAAATAACATTCTATTATTCATATTGTAAATCAGCTAAAACTCTCCATAAACCTGAGTTTCTGTTTTCGCAGTTAAACTTTTCTTTAATGTTATTTGTGAGGAAAAATTAGTTCTTATATGACGATACAATTTTAATATTATTAATAAAAATATATTCTTCTGTTTACCGATAGCTTGAGAGAGTTATGAAAATAGATATAATATTTTAAAATCCAAGATTTGTTTTTCAAATACTTCAAACACTTTTTAGTTTTAATATTAAGATAGAAAAGAAATACTCATTTTTTATAGTTATTAAATTCAAAACTTTATTCCTGATATGAGTCCTTTAATTTTATTTGAAATAAATGCGTAATATATATAGAAATATATAACTACTGAAAATTTATCCACGTATGGTCTAAATGAGTATTTTCTTTAAAATCTAAACACTAGAAATTGTCAAGAATTTAATACATCCTTTACCAGGTACAATAGCTTTAAAAATTGCAAATCCTAAAATTTATTACAAGTTTTCCTGAAGCACTTTAACTAACATTAGTCGAAAGAAATTTTTTAACAAACACTCTGGCCAGTAGAAAATTTTATAGAACGGAAAGCTACAGTTGATAATTTAAGTTTAGAATAAAGTAATGTAACCGAAGTATATGGACATGTATGATTTCATTATCGGACAGAATGTCAACTTTCCTTACTAAAACATCGATAATTCCGTTTTTACTTGAACAAAATAATCTATGGATAATTTAGGGAATAAACAATCTTGTTAATAGCCGAAATGATCTGTTTACTTTCATTGGAATTAAGTATTTTCTCCAGTATTTGCTTTGCTATGTAGCAAATGAATTCACGCTTATATAACACTTCATAAAAATGAGAATTGTCTATTAATAATCTCAATAAACATGATGTAAATAGCCATCAAGCCGTAACACTTTCTTTCTATTGGAAATGAAGCTTTTTTTTTAATGAAACCTATTACTAGAAGCAAAAGATAACTTATTAATACTTATTCATAAATAAATATTAATAAGTTAAGTATATGACTCAAAAATTTTGATGTTAGTAAAAAAATAAACTATATGTACCAATAGTTCTTATACTGTGTAATATAATCAAGATAATATTCTTTTCAGGCATAGGAATTATATTTCGAAAACTAAAAAGGTCTTTTTTATACTAATGGCAGAAACATTTCCTTCTTTTTAAGTAACTTATTTAATAAAAATTCTATTATTCGTACTGTAAATCAAAGCATTCCTTAAACCAGAGGATCTGTTTTTGTTAAAAAACATTTCTTTAATAATACTTGTGAATAACAATATATTACTTCAGAATATAACAAAACAATTTCAATATTAGTAATACAAATATATTTTTCTGTTTACCGATAGAATCAGAGAGTAATAAAAATCGATATAATAGTCTTCTAAAACCAGGACTTGTTTTTCATTGAGTTCGAACAATTATTTTAGTTTTAATATTAAGATTGAAAACAAAACCTCATTTTTGATATACATTAAAATTTTGATTCCTGAGTCCTTTAATTTTATTTGAAATAAATGCGAAATCTATGTAAAGATATTACGGAAAATTTATCCACGTAAGGTCCAAATGAATATTTTCTTTAAATTAAAAATACAGGAAATTTGCACGAATTTAATGCATCCTTTGCTTTGTGCAATAGCTTTAAAAATTACAAATCCTACAATTTATTACTTCCTGAAGCACTAACATTAATCGAAAGAAATATTTAACACTCTTCACAGTAGACAATTTTATCTTATTAGAAGTGAAAGATGCAGTTGATAATTTCATAAAAAAAAGTAATGTAACCGAAGTATATGAGCAGGTATGCATCCGTTATTGGACAGAATGTCAACTTTTCTTGCTAAAACATCGATAATACCATTTGTTTTATTTAAAAAAAAGTACTCTCTGGATAATTTAGGAAATAAACAATCTTTTTAATAGCCGAAAGCATTTGTTTACTTTCGTTCGAACTAAGTATTTTCTCCGAAATTTCCTTTATGTAACTTTTTATAGTTAATGAATCTATACTTATATAATAAGGCATAAAAATAAGAAGTGTCCATTAATAATCCAAAAACATGAAGTTGAACACCAGTAAAGTTATCACACTTTGTTTTTATTTCAAATAAACCTTTTTTTATAATGAAACTTATTACTAGAAACAAGAAATAAACTTTAATAGTTATTGAAGAAATATTAATAAGTTAAGTATATGACGCAACAATTTTAATATTAGTAATAAAGAGAAACTGTCTCTACCAATAGTTCTAAGAATGTATAATAATAGAGATAATTCTTTTAAGACTTAGGAACTATATTTCGAAAACTGAAAAGAATTATTTTATACTAATGACAGAAACATTTCCTTCTTTTTTTAGTAACATCTTTAATGAATATAACATTCTATTTTTCATGTTGTAAATCAGTTAAAACTTTCCATAAACTAGATATTCTGTTTTCGAAGGTAAGAAACATTTCTTTAATATTCTTTTATTATTTCAGAATATGACGATACAATTTTAATATTATTAATAAAAATATATTCTTCTGTTTACCGATAGCTTGAGAGAGTTATGAAAATAGATATAATAGTCTTCTAAAACTCAAGATCTCATTTTCAATATGTCTAAAGAATTATTTTATTTTTATTATTAAGATCAAAAGAAATCCATTTTTATAGATATTATATTCATAATTTTATTACAAGTCCTTTAATTTTATTTTGAAATAAATGCGAAATATATGTAAAGATGTAGCTTCTGAAAATTTATCCACGTATGGTCTAAATAACTACTTTCTTTAAAATTTAAAGAACGGAAAATTTTCATGAATTAAATATATCCTTTAACTTGTATAATATCTTTAAAAAATTACAAATGCTAAAATTTATTACAAGTTTTTCCTGAAGCACTTTAACATTAGTCGAACGAAATATTTAACAAACACTCTTCTCAGTACTAAATTTTATGTTAGTTTAAGTGAAAGCTGCAGTTGATAATTTGATAAAATAAAAGTAATGTAACCCAATCATATGAGCAGGTAGGCTTTCATTATGGGACAAAATGTCAACTTTCTTTACTAAAACATCAATAATTCCATTTGTTTTCTTTGAAAAGGAGTACTCTATGGGTAATTTAGGAAATAAAGATAAATTTGTTTATAGCCGAAAGCATATGTTTACTTTAATTCGAACTAAGTATTTTCTCCGATATTCCCTTTATGTAACTTTTTATAGTTAATGAATCTATACTTATATAATATTGCATAAACCTGGAAATGTTCATTAATAATCCCAATAAACATGAAGTGAACACCAGTCAAGTCATCACAATCTGTTTTTATTGGAAATAAACTTTTTTTATAATGAAACTTATTACTAGAGGCAAGAAATAAACTTTAATAGTTATTGAAGAAATATTAATAATTTAATTATATGACGCAACAATTTTAATGTTAGTAATAAAGAGAAACTATCTCTACCAATAGTTCTTAGAATGTATAATAAATCGAAATAATATTATTTGAAGACATAGGAACTATATTTCGAAAACTGAAAAGAATTTTTTTATACTAATAACAGAAACATTTCCTTATTTTTTTAGTAACATCTTTAATGAATATAACATTCTATTATTCACGTTGTATATCAGTTAAAACCTTCCGTAAACTAGATTCGTTTTTCGCAGTTAAGAAACATTCCTTTAATTTATTTGGGTTAAACAAGTTATTAGTTCAGAATATAAAGCTACAACTTTAATATTATTAATAAAAATATATTCTTCTGTTTACCGATAGCTTGAGAGAGTTATGAAAATAGATATAATAGTCTTCTAAAACTCAAGATCTCATTTTCAATATGTCTAAAGAATTATTTTATTTTTATTATTAAGATCAAAAGAAATCCATTTTTATAGATATTATATTCATAATTTTATTACAAGTCCTTTAATTTTATTTGAAATAAATGCGAAATCTATGTAAATTTGTAACTTCTGAAAATTTATCCACATCTTTAAAAATTACAAATCCTACAATTTATTACTTCCTGAAGCACTAACATTAATCGAAAGAAATATTTAACACTCTTCACAGTAGACAATTTTATCTTATTAGAAGTGAAAGATGCAGTTGATAATTTCATAAAAAAAAGTAATGTAACCGAAGTATATGAGCAGGTATGCATCCGTTATTGGACAGAATGTCAACTTTTCTTGCTAAAACATCGATAATACCATTTGTTTTATTTAAAAAAAAGTGCTCTATGGATAATTTAGGGAATAAACATAATCTTGTTAATAGCCTAAAGCATTTGTTTACTTCCATTCGAACTAAGCATTTTCTCCGATATTTACTTGGCTAACTTATTACAGCTAATGAATCCACGCTTACACAAAATTGCATAAAAATAAGAGAAGCGGCCATTAATGATCCTAATAAACAGAAATGAGTGAAAAGTTGTCAAGCAGTCATCTCTTTATTTTTATAGGAAATGGCAAAGCTTTTTTGAATAGAAGTTATATTACTGATGCTAAGAAATAAACATTAATAGTTCTTGTTTATGAAGAAGTATTAACACTTCGCGTGCGGGCAACGTATTTTTACGTTTTTTGCAGTCTGTCACTGGAGCGCGGGTCACGTAAAAATACGTATTTAGTAGATTTGTGGTGGATACCCGCTAACCACCACAAATCTACTAAATACGTATAATTATATGTATGTGTGACATATGCGTGTTGTTTGCGTTGCTATGCAATGTTTTCCATTTTTTCTTTCCACAAGTTATCATTCTCGAGTTACTCAGTCTTTTGTTGCTTTATTTCGTCTTCAATCGAATTCCTAGCTCCAGAACGTACAAGTCGTGTTTTGTCAATTTGGAGCTTGGTTTTTATTGTTGAATACAAAATTGATAAAATGAGCCGTTGTGACAAAGATAGTGATGAAGAAATGGGCGCTGACAGATTATCGTAGTTTCATTTTAAAAATCGTTTATTTTTGGGGTTTGGTAAAAATATTGTGTTTTTTTTTATTAATTAATCATACAGTATATATTAAAGTGTAAAATACAAAAAGTTTCGTTCATAATAACAAAGTAGTTTCGATTTATTGCGATTTTTTCTGAATAACTAAACTTTCGCGCGATTCACGAAAAAACACCCGCTGTATGCTTCAGTTCGAGGTGAAGTATACCCGCATGCCAAGTGTTAATAAGCTGAGTATGTAACGCAACAATTTTAATGTTAGTAATAATAACAAATTCCCTTTTTTACCAATAGTTAAAAAAAATATTATAACCAAAATAATCTCTTGAAGCTGTGGAACTTTTTTACAGAAAACTGCAAATATGCATTTAGTTTTTAAAATGTAAGATGAAAACATTTCCTAATTTTTGAATTACACATATTGAAAATTTGATTTTTTATTGTTTTTGAAATAAAGCATACTTATAAAGAAGTTAGTGGTCTAAGCAAAGAAGTACACTTTAATATTATTTATTTATGAAGAAGCATTTATTTATCCTTTGAGTGTATGATGCGACACATTTTATTTTAGTAATTAAAA